>CM076576.1:999299416-999899416 GCA_034641835.2 Pinus albicaulis
TTCCGATCCGTAGAAATTTAAAAATACTGCGATGTATTATCGATTCTCCTGATCTAAAAATTATATGCCACTATTAAATACATAATCGCTTCTACAAAAATCTTTGTGAAATTTAAAACATGATCGCCAATTGCAATATCAAGAAGAAAGATCAATCACACATAACACAAATTTTTTTACCAAGAAAGCATAAAGCTAAAAACCCCACTATAATATATTATGTATATATCATGGATCATGAAACAATCTCATACAAAACTCTAATCCAAGAGCTCTCAATAAAATATACAATCGTCTCACTGGCCATACAAAATTGGTTCACACATGCACCAATTTCCTACCTCCCCGATAGCCTCGCTCCACCGTACAATCCATGTCAGATGAAGATCCCCTCGAATGAATTTGATACTTGCCTTCACTGCGCAATCATTGGCATATCATGTGTGTGTAGATTCATCGAATGCACCCACTAATGTCACAACTGATAGTCAAACTGTCCCTTTCACCTATCTCTCAACTGGGTCTCCACTGGATCTGACATGCATGTAGTTAACAGTAGTAAATATTTAGTTGCATGTGAGATCACTCCATGTGAATTAATTTAATATTTAATTCACTGATCTATCACTAGTGTATCTTTAGTTACAACTAGTTACAACTAGCACAACTAAGTTTAACTCACTTAACTGAGTTAAACTCATTGGGGAATTTCGAGGTCTAAAACAGGCCTCCTAAGAAAAATGTACAACCAAAATAAACTTTATGAGAACCAATAGGATTCAAGATGATGATGTCAACCATGGGGGATGATTCACCATTTTTGGAGTAAAAAAGTAAAAAGATTAAAAAATAATAAAATAATAAAACTAAATTTTCAACTCGTATTTTCAACTTATCTCCCTAAGGTTTTACTCAAATTTCAAACGAGAGTACTCGTTGGATGCAAATTTTAATTCCTAATCCAAGGAGTACCCATACTGCAAACTGATGATTCCACTACATGAAAAATGAGAAATACATAAATAAAATAAAAAAACGTGATTTCAATCACGTTTTTTTATGTATTTCTCATTTTTCATGTACCAAAGTCCATCAAAAGTATGAAACATGGGTACTTCTTGGATGAGGAATTAAATTTTGCATCTAAAGAGTATTCCTAAATAAATCAATAACCCCAGAAGATAAGTTCAAAATACGAGTTGAAAAAATAGTTTTTTCTTTTTTCCTCTAAAATTTGATGATGTAATCAAATCTTATTTTATTATTTCCACTTATTATTTTATAATTTCCTATGAGGCCCATTTTAGACCTTAAAATTCCCCTAATGACTTTACAACTCACATAACTACACATCCAACTCTATTACAACTTTGTATCACTCAGTTACAACGAAGTCCACTAGCATGTCCCACCAACCAACCTTAGAACTCGAAATTCCTTTAGTCAAATGGTTTGCCACATCAGTTAACTGAAATCAAGTGCTTCAAGAGAATATATTATTATTTATTGTCTAATTATTATTAAGAGATAATAATAATTGACATGCATTCCACGAACTGACTTCGTACATGCATTCCAAAAATAGACGCCCATCCATAAATACAATTTTCTCAACCATCTATAAATAGACTACCACTATAAATAGACTTTGATCCAAATTCTAAAAATAGACATATCACCTAAAAATAGCCTATGGGCCCCACCTAGTGTAGGTGATTAATTTTCACTAGGATCATCATCTTGTTGAATCTCAACACTCCCTCTCAACAAGAAAGGGATTATCCTTCACCCCGATCCTGCCTCTATGGTATTCGAATTTTCTCCTGGCGAGTGTCTTCATGAGAATATTTGCACCCTGATCTTCTGTAGGAATGTACTGAAGCAACATGATCTTTTGCTGCACACAATCTCTGATATGATGATACCAGATATCTATATGCTTATATCTATCATGAAACAAAGGATTAATCGAGAGTTTAATGAAACTCTGGTTATCACAATGAATCATTGTAGGATCTAAATGAGAACCAAACAAACCAACTAGAATCTTCCTCAACTAGATAGCCTCACATGTAGCTTGACTTGCTGCCATGTATTCCGCTTCCACTGAACTGAGTGCCACAGATCTCTGTTCCTACTGTACCAAGAAAAAACTGTAGATACGATACTGAAAACCCCTCCTAATGTGCTCCTTCTATCTGTTTGGCCGCTTCATTTAACTGCATCTCAGAAGCCATGAAAATTCACCTCACTTTTTTTCACACTATAAGCTACATCATATGTTCCCGAGAGGTATCTCGTGCATTACGTTTTCCTGCTTTCCAAAAGATCTTGGTAGGCTTAACCATCGCTTGACTAAGCTGGTTCACTGCATAGCATATGTTCGGTCTTGTACTTACTAAATACATTAGCCAACCCACTAAATGTTGATAGACAATAGCATCCACTACCTCTCTAGATGTAGCATCCTCTTTCCTCCAGTTTCCTGGAAAAGGAGTATCCATGGGTTTACAACCCTCCATGTGCAAAACTACCTAGTATCTCCCTTGCATACTTTCCTTGAGACACAAAAATTTCACCTTCTCGCTGCCATATTTCCAATCCAAGGAAATAATTAAGGAGGCCCATATCCTTCATCTCAAATTCCTTTGCAAGGTCCTCCTTGCATGAGTGTATCAGATCCTCATCACCAGTCAATATTAAATCATCAACATAAAGAACAATGATTAAAATATTACCCTCCACCAAAATTTGGTATAGGTTTGCATCTGCCTCACTCTTGTTGAAGCCAAGTCTAGTGAAATAGCCGTCGATTCGAGTGTACCAAGCATGGGGTGCTTGCTTCAGCCCATACAATGCTCTTTTGAGTCTGCACACATGCGACTCATTGTTGAAGATATCAAATACTTTAGGCTGATCAATGTACACTTCTTCCACAGTGATCGCATTACGGAACACAATCTTCACATCCATATGATGAATGTGCCAACCCATCTGCACTAAGAGAGCAAGGATGGTACTTATGGAAGAATACCATGTGATAGGTGCAAAGGTTTCTTCATAATCAATCCCCTCGATCTGTGAGAAGCCCCGGGCCACAAATCTGGCCTTGTATTTCTCAACACTCCCACGGAGAGCTTTTACCTTGTAGATCCATCTTGAACCTACCACCGATTTATCAACTGCCTTGGAACAATTTCTCAAGCATCAAGCTTCGACAATGGAGTCATACTCCTCCACCATTGCATCTACCCATGTGGGTTTCTCTGCACTACTCGAAAGGAAGATGGCTTTGTCACAATACATTTTCATTAGAGCCATATTGATGGAATCGCCCAAGAGACTGCTCTGCTTCACGCTCGGTGGAAGTAGGACTCCAGACGGCGTCGACGAAGCCGTCTGTTTCTGATGGTATGCTTTTTCCTGCCTTCATGGCTGGTTCTGCGAGGATCTTCCACCTACACCTCTTATTGAATCACATCTAGAGACTCATCTTTGGGTACCAAAATTTCCTCCTCTGCATGCAAGTCTAGCTCCCTTTCAAGCAACAACTTCATGGCTTTCTCCTTCATTTCTCCCATCGCACCACAGTCATTTGACCGTTTGGAAAATACACACGTTAATTATGGGGTGTTTCTGTGTACCCCACAAATATCCCAACCTTAGCAATTGGCTCCAGCTTCTTCCTGGCATTCTTGGTCACATGCACATAAACAGATGAGCCAAAAATCTTAAAGTGAGAAATATCTGGTTTCTTACCAGTAAAAGCTTCTCTTCAGGTGTACTCATGCCAAGCACTCTATGAGGACAACAGTTTTGCACATAAACCACAATGTTGCATGCTTCTACCCACAAATGCATTGGTAGGCCCTGATCATGCAGCATAGCTCATGCAGCACCCACAATGTTCTGTTCTTCCTCTTCGCGACCCCATTTTTTTGTGGGTTATGAGGCGCTATGAGTTCTCTTCGAATTCCTTCTTTGCTACAGAAGTCTTTGAATTCGTTCGAGATGTATTCTCCACTACTATCAGCCTGCAGCCACTTGTTTCCGACTCTTTCCACCAAATATTTAAATCATTAACCTTAGAGAATGTTTTGATCTTCTTCTGCATGAAGAAGATCCAACATCTATGAGAATAGTCATCAACAAAAAATACCGTGTTTTTCTATCAAGCAACTGAGAATGGTCCACACACGTCTGTATGAACTCTCTCTAGGATCCCCGTAGCACGATTCTCCTTTTCATGAAAGGTGGTATTCACAAACTTACCCATAGTACATCCCTTGCACTGATATATCTACGCAAGTGTACCCTTGGGAAGTCCAGTATAAATCTGCTACAAAATCTTCAGGGCGCCATGGTGAAGATGGCCCAATCGCCCGTTCCATAATTCACCCTCATCCCAGCTCACCACTTCTTCTTCTTTGCACACCATTGCAGTGCAGCCATCTACCTCCATCTTGTAGAGATTCTTGACTCTAATCCCTATCCTCTTGGTTTTACCCATTGTTTTATGTCGCAGGAAAGCTTTTCCATCACTGAAAACAACATCATAACCTATGTCCTCTAACATCGTGACTGAGACCAAGTTCTTCTTTAGACCTGGAACATGCATAAAAATTTTCAACATAAATGGTTTACCTGACTCCCTCTCAAAGGTAATGGTACCAATGACGGTCACAGTCTATCGTCCATCATCGCCCATCTCTATATGCATTTGGAGATCTTTCTCCTCCAAGTCATTGAAAATCTCCTTATCTCCTGTCATGTGGAAGGAAGCACCACTATCAAGATACCACACCGATCCCGTTGTGCTTGAAACCAAGAATGGGATCAAAGAGAAATAAAGTTCAAATTGAGAGGCAAGGGCCTCAACAGCTGCAGCTCCAGAAGCCTTCTTGTTCTTCTTTTTTTGTGGGTAGTTAATGGCGAGATGCCCATGTTCATGACAGTGAAAACACTTCACCTTGGAAAAATCCAGCTTATTGCCTTTAGCCTTGGATTTTGGGTGGAATTTATTCCCCTTCCCTTTTCTTTATTTGGAAGCCAAAGCACAATCCTCTTCATCATCATGCTTTGATGAAGAGCCATCCCTGGTGTTCCACCTAAACTCCTCCTGCACTAGATCCAACCACAGTCATTCCCAATCCGGCAATTTTTCCTGTCCATTGACAGAGTCTTGATAACTGTGCCAACTCTTAGGAAGTACCAAGAGAGCCAAGTTCACCAAATCATCATCAACAACTGTGATTCCCACACTCCCCTGTTCATCTCGACATTGGAAAAACTTTGTGAGATACTTAGGAATATTGTCGCCCTTTTCCATTTTGATTTTTCTGAGTTTATCCTTCAACGCCAATTTCCTATGGTCGCTGTTGCTTTGGAAAATATCTATCAAAGCCTTCCACATTGCAAATGGAGTGGATTTTCCATGAAGGCTTGAGACAATATGGTCTCTCATACCTTCCAATGGAATTCTTCTCATCTTCGCTACTTTCTTTTGCCATGCATCAAGTAATGCAGCATCCATCAAAGTGGGCTTGGGAACATCGCTATCGATGAAATCCTTCAAGCCATTATCTTAAAGCACCGCCTCCATCCTATCCTTCAATGCTATGTAGTTCGAGCTTCCCTTGAGTTCATACTCCAACCACAAACCATTGAAATCCATTTTGGTTTTTGCTCAATTGTCGCACCAAGAAATTCTTGCAGCAAATTTAAAATGTTTCCACCAACAAACCTCAGCTACTGCTTCAATATTGCAATATTATTAGCTTCGATACCATGTAGAAATTTATAAATATTGTGATGTATTGCCAGAATCTCCTGATCTAACAATTATAACCACTGTTAAATACAAAATCCTTCTACTTAATTTCTAGCAGAAATTTAATCGCCAATTGCAAACACAGGAAGAAAAATCAACCGCACATAACACAAATGTTTTTATCAGGAATCATAAAGCTAAGAACATCAACTATCATATATTATGTATATCATATATTATGAAACAATCTCGTACAAAAATATACTCCAAGATCTCTCAATACAATATGCAATCGCCTCACACCGTCATACAAAAATTGGTTCACACATGCACCAATTTACTGCCTCCTGATAGCCTGCCTCCACTGCACAATCCCTGCTGATGAAGATCCCTGAATGAATTCGATCTTGCCTTTCCTTCACTACACAATCCTCATTGGCATATCCAATGTGTGTGTAGATGCACTGAATGCACCACTATAGTCACAACTGATAGTCAACTAGGCCTTTTCACCTATCTCTCAACTGGGTCTCCACTGGATCTGACATGCATGTATTTAATAGTAGTATTTCTTCAGTTTCATGTGAGACCACTAATTGTGAATTAATTAAATAATTAATTCACTGATTTCTCACTAGTGTATCTTTAGTTACCACTAATTACAACTAACACAACTGAGTTTAACTCACTTAACTGAGTTAAACTACTTTACAACTTACATAACTACACATCCAACACTGTTACAACTTTTACAACTTTGTATCACTCAATTAAAATGAAGTCCACTAGCATGTCCCACAAACCAACCTTTGAACTCGAAATTCCTCCAGTTAACTGGTTTTCCACATCAGTTAACTAAAATCAAGTGCTTCAAGAGAATATATCATTATTTATTGTCTACTTTTTGTTAAGGGCTTAACAAAATCGACATGCATTCTATTTTTAGACATGCATTCCATGAAACAACTTCGCACATGCATTCCAAAAATAGACACCCATCCATCCATATAATTTTCTCAACCATATATAAATAGATTACTGCTAAAAATATACTTTGATCTAAATTCTAAAAATAGACATATCACCTAAAAATAGCTTGCAGGCCCCACCTAGTGTAGGTGCTTATTTTTCACTAGAATGATCATCTTGTTGAATCTCAACACAATCTTCCCAAAGAGAAAATATTAATGACTTGTGCCAATTTCATTGGTTTTGATCAACAATTCGTTTAATTATTATAATAATATTTTTGTTTGTGGACTCGGCTAAACTATTTCCTTGTCAGTAATAATTTGCAGAATACTTAAATTTAAATCCTCTTTTGATTGCAAATTCCATCATAGCAGTTCCAGAAAAGTAAGATGCATTATCAAAAATTAAAGTAGTAGGTAATCCAAATCTAGTTATGATATATTGGTCAATGAAATCGATGATATTCTCAGAGTTTGCTACCTTCAATGGAATTTCTTCCACCCATTTAGTAAAGTAAGTTATAGCAGTGAGAATATATCTATGCTATTTTGAAGAATTAGGAACAATCTCACCGATTATATCTAATCCCCATTGTTCAAATGGTTGTTCGATATTAAGTGGATGTAATGGGAAGGTTGGTTTCCTTTGTCTTCTAGATGCACTTTGACACAATTTTCATTTTCTTGCATATTCGTGAGCATCTTTGAAAAGTGTAGGCCAATAGTGACCTATGTAGGATTTTGTGCCTTGTCGTATTTCCCCCAAAATGTCCTCTAGCTGGTCCATCATGGAGTTCTTGCAAGACTTTCTCTGCTTCAGATTTTTCTAAGTATATTAGTAGTACATAATCAAATTTTCTTCTAAACAATACATCTTTGATTAATTCATATTGCTTGGCCTTTAATATTAAATCACATTTCATTTTATAACTAAGTTGGGTTGGGGCATATCCATTTTTCAAATAAAATATGAGATTAGTGTATTGATATTACACATCGTTGAGGCTTACCTCTAATATTTGTACATCGTTACATGAATCTTCTTCTAATGATAAATGGGATGCTCCTATTAGCATTATGCAAAAACCTTGACCTCTAACAATTTTAGAGGGTCTAATTTCTACATCATATTCTTATAAAGCTGTAACCCAGTTAGCCCTTTTCTCTCCTAATTCTCTTTTCCTTAATAATTTTCTCACTACAGAGAATGGAACTATGATTTTGGTGTGAGTTTTTAGGAGAAATGACCTAAAATGCTTTATAGCCTTAAAGACAACGAATGCTTTCTTTTTGACAGATGAATAATATAGTTCCGCACCTTGTAAATTGGAACTGAAAAATGATAATGGTGCTTCAATTTTTTGGTCATTAAGCTATGTTAAAAAAACATTGTATGATGTATCTGATGAAAAAATAGATAAAGTAAAAGGATTAAGAAAATCAGGGTTAGTCAAGAATGGATTATTGACAATATATTTTTTAATCAAATAAAATTCTTCTCTTTCATTATGTCCCCATTTAAAGACTGAATTTTTCTTAATCATGTTTTTTAATGGTAGAAATATTTTCGAAAAGTTAGGGACAAACCTTTTTACGAAATTAATGTGTCCAAGAAACGAATGCATATATTTCTTGTTGAGGGAAAGGAATTCTTTTAATCTCTTCGATTCTTTCAGGATTGATATAGATACCTTTCTTTTATATAATGAATCCTAAAAGTTTTCCTTCCTCTAAAGAAAAAAAATATTTTTTTGGGTTTAATGAGATGCCATACCTTTTACATCACTCAAAGACTTTCTTTAGGTCTCTCACATGATTGGTTGCTTGTTTAGAAAAGACTGTAATGTCATCTAAATAAATAACCACTGATTTATTGATAAGACCCCTAAAATTTGTGTCCATAGCTCTCTAAAAAGTGGCACTTGCATTAATTAATCAAAATGGCATCTTTTGATAGGCGTAAGTTCCCCGCTTAGTCCTGAATGTAGTCTTTAGTCTGTCATCTGGATGTATGAGAATTTGGTTATATCCCAAGAATCCATCTAGAAATGACATAAATTCAGAACCAGTTACTATTTGCAGTACTTGTTCCATGGTTGGCAATGGAAAGTTGTCCTTTTGACATGCATTGTTTAAATTTCTAAAATCAATACAAATTCTAATATCACTATTTTTCTTCCTGACGGGTACCAAGTTTGAAACCCATTTACAATGCCTAACTGGAAATATGATCTTTTCTTTGAGGAGTTTATTCAACTCTGTTTTGATTTGATTTTCAAGATTCGAGTGAATCTTCCTCAATTTTTGTTATATAGTTTTTTCATCTGAAATCATAGGAATTGTGTGTTGAATCACACAAGTATCATATGTTTTAAGATCAGTATAATCCCCACACGCTTTTCCAACCCGATAAATGATATTATTTCGAAGATGTACCAAGACCTAAATTCGAATTATGTTGTTGTCATTACTTGCATTTAATAACTCAAATCTTGCAGAACTTTGAGTTTTTGAGTTAGTAGCTCTTTTAAACCTGTCTTTCATATCATAAAGGTATTCTAACTTGAAAACATATTTAGGAATTGGATTTTCATCTTGTTCTTCCTTCATCTATATGTCATGTTCATTTTCATCTACAATTTGACTATCGTAAGTTCCTTCAGATGTTAAAAAATCTATGATATCTGAATCATTATTGAATACTCTCCAATTGGTAATATTGTCAGGAACATATGGTCTAAAAATTAATTCAATGGAAAATCTATCGGGACTAAACCCTTGGGATGGAATTAACTTTGATGCTACATTAGCCAATAGATCCACACTAGCATTCTGCATTCTAGGCATGGAAGAAATATTAAAGGCTAAGAAATGAATGGTTAATTCTTGGACTAATGATTGGTAATGCTTTAAATGTCCAGAATTATAATGAATGGTATTTATTACTTGTCTAACAATGATTTCTGAATCTCCTAAGACTTTTAGATATTTAATGTTAAGATCAATGGCTTTGTACAAACCTTGGACTAATGCTTCGTATTCATCCATGTTGTTCATGCAATTGAATTCAAGTCTGCAGGCTAACATGGTTTTTTCTCCTTCTGGGCTTATTAAAGTGCAGCTAGTGCCTGCACCATCTTCAAATTTAGAACTTTCAAAATAAAGAGTCCAAAATAAAGAATTAACTACTAGTTTATCTACAAAATTTACACATTTCGAAATGTCTGTCTAGGAAAAATTCTCGATCTGAGAAGTAACTGCATTATCAAAAAAAGGTGATGGTTGAGCGTTGAAATTTCACAAAAATGATTATTCTGATTAATTTCCAATAATTTTATTATTGAATGCTATTGGCCCATTAATTATTTCAAGATCGGTGACTGTATGTTTCATGAAATTTTCACTATCTATCCAGATTTGATTTGACTTTCCATTATATGGTAGCCACATATGTGACCAGTCTGTTGCAAAATATCCATGAAGCTTTTCAGACCAGTATCTGCTAGATACTAAACCATAAAACTTAGAAATATCAGCCACCAATATATTGATTATTTGAGCAACCTTGGGATTTGATGACAATCTAATAGAAACAAAATTTATGTCTCCTACCACCTCTACTTTCGTTCTATCAAGTTGTACTATATGAACATGAGAAATCTAAGGATTTATGTTCAATAGCACAAAATTATTTTTGCATTATATTAGAGGAGGCCCCTGAGTCTATTAAACAATTATGGACGTTTTTATTAAAGATCTCATAGGTCAAGATAAATTGGGGAGTATGAGAGATGGATCGATCACCTATCATAATCAAATCTATAGCATCTATTTTATTTGAAGGAGAAGGTGGCTTACCCATTTCATTAGCAACTTGCACTACTACTAGAGAAGGTAAAGCTGAAGCAGGTACTGCATTCAAGTCTCTAAGTAAGATTTTATGTTGTTGCTTTAATTTAGTAAGCTCGTGAATTGAAATGTTGGCCCTAGTTTCCTTCATTTCTTCAATTACATTATACTCAATAGTGTTTGAGACTACCATTTTATTTGATGTAGGTGGAGTATCTGAAGTAACAAGACTTTTTTGTGAATCCTTTGAAGTAGACTTCTTACTTACTATTTTATCCTTAGTATGCGTTAAAATTTTATGTTGTTGACTTGGTTGCGTTGCTTCAATAGTATTTTTGCTTCTTGTACTTACAGGTAAAGCTTCTTGTTTTTATTCATTTGGTAGGATAAAATCCCACATTTCGTTTAGTTCAATGCCTTATTATTCTTCATTTTCTTCTTCCTCAGTATCTTGATCAAACTCAACATTAGATATGATGTTTGGTGGTTGAATACTAGAGGACTGACCTTTCTTGAATGGTTTGAAAGTATTTTTTGAACTAGAAATTTCAGCTACTTGTTTCTTGATATTTTCCATCTCATTTGTCATAGTCTTCAAAAATTTCTGAAGACCTTCTACATCAAACGAATATTTATATGGTTTATTTTTAGAATCATTTTTGAAGGATATCTTCTTTGATTTTCTATATTCTTGAGAATTCTTCTTCTCAAGAGCGGCTATGTGTTTCTCCATAGATAAAGATTCTTTCATGTTCTCTGCAAGTGTAGGTAGTTTTTCTCTATCAACAAAAATTGCTATATTGGATGGAAGAGATGAAATATACCACTCAATTTGAACTTCTGCTCCAGGAACTGATGTAGCAGGAATTTTATTGAGTAATTTATTAAATCTTGAATTAAAATATTTTATTTTCTCACCCAATTTAGCTTTTAGTTTTTATAAATCATTGATGAGCGTAGCAGTGGTCATGTCATCCCCAAACTTAGCTATAAATTGTTCTTCAAACATATTCCAGCTAGTTATAGAATGGGCAAGTAGTGAAAAATACCAGGATCCTGGAGATCCTGTGAGAGTGTATGGAAATAATCTTACAACACAATCCTGTTCAACTACTTCTTTTAGATTGATGGATAACATATAATTATGAATATGTTCTTCTTCCGGAAGACCATCATCAGGATTAAACTTAGGTAACCATCTTTCAAGTGATTTTGGTAGAGCATGAAGAGGAGCGGGCATATTTATAGCCTCTGGAATGTTCCATGGGTGTACATTTGGTGGAGGTACTTGGCCTGTCATTGGAACTTGAGTGGATGTGATGGATTGAGTTTGAGTTGAAGAAGAGGTGGGCTTAGTGTTAGAACTTGTTGAAGGGATAATAGTTTGAGTACTGGAACTAGTTAAAGTAACATTGATTGTTGGAGTGGAAGTGGTGGAAATGAGTGGAGGTAATGGGGGCAAATGAGATAAGATCTCGCTGGAAATTGACTCTGATTGAGTCCTCTTAATTCTCTTTCGAGTACTATCAATGGGAAATTAAAAAGGAATAATTTTTGTCTTTTGAAATTCTAATCGAGTTAGTCTTCTGTGAGTTTCTGAAGAAGACGAAATACTGATATCCAATATTTGAGAAGATTTAGGCTTTTTGGCAGAAATGGATACTCTCTCTAAATTTTCTATGAAATATTAAAATTCAAGGGAATTTTGATGAAAATCGGGAGATAGTATGGGTTGAGTGTCACTAGGAGAATTAGGAGAAAGATGATCAACTTCAGATCTTAAATATGAAGATCTAGATAATTTTCTAGAAGTTGATGGGGATCTAGAGGGAGAGATACTTTTAGATTGACCTTTAGATTGAGCAGACCTTATTTCCATTCACAAGGCCCTCCCTCTAGCGCCAAAATGTTGAGGCCTCAGAATTCGCTGCCACAACATGGGGTAAAACCACCTGGTCTGGACCTTAAAGCAGCTCCTTTTCCGTTTGGTGTGGTGTCTCCGACTGGGGATAGTGGGACCAGTTTCCCAATAAGGATGATTTTGGATGTGTTTTGATTATACAACATGCAATGGAAAATTATTCTAATCTATCACATGCATCTATCTAAACTATCTATTCTACTATATACCCAGGGTGTTTCTTCCTTTATGCGATCAAAAGAGATATCTTTCAACTATTAGAAATGTAGATTATTTAACAATCGAAAGAGATGAAAATTATATAAGATGATTCTTCTAACAAAATAGTTTCATTAGAAGAATTGTGAAAAGTATATGGCATTCATATGTGAAATTATATATCTAATAAGAAATAAAAGACAAATATTAGTACATTAGTGCATTTAACATTCATCTATAATGACGTTTCAAATATATAATGCAATAAAGAGATAATTGTCAATTAGAAAGAAAGACTTAATACAAGTGAATAGAAGTACCATATGTACGAATTTATACTCATGTAAACTGACAGTAGATATTTTCTCCTCTTCACTTTCAAGCAATTTAAAGAGTACAATAGTGAAACATCAGTTAAACAACTTCAAATGTCAAAAGATAACAGACTGTGTTCCATTAATTCATCAAAGCATTCACAAACTTACAATAGTGCATTCTTTACAAATGTTTTTGACAAATTTCTGGACACTTCTATAAATGCATGAGAGGGGTTTAAATACTAAAATAAATATGTTTTAAAAATAGATTATTACATAAAAATAGAGGAGATTTCAAACAACCATCCTTGTAAGACTAACTTTGACTACAATCTAGGAAAATAAAGCAACAATATGGCTTATGAATTCTGATCTTTCTATTGTATTTGATCTCGAATTTGACAAATATCTAGCATGGCCTTGAGCTAAGATGGCTACAAAATCCTCGATCTGACCTATCCCTTGAATACCGCATCTAAGAGTGTGTTATGAAACCAGCTCCAAAAATAGAATAAAAGAGAGATCAACGCCTTATATATCAGCCACTTTGAGGGGGAAGCCTCCAATAGATTACATAAATTAATAATTCTTTGATGATTCAAATGACCAAAACCTTCTTTCTATATATAGGAGTCCATGGGGCCACAATGGAATCCTAGCCGACCTAATAATAATAATGTAAGGGCACAATAATAACAATATGGGGGTTATAGGGGTACAACAATAACAATAAGGGGGTTACACTAACAACAATAAGGGAATATACTAGTAATATAAGGACCTAACATGCTCCTCTCCTTAAAAAAAGTGTTGTCCTCAACGCTTGAGTAGCTCTGGGTGCTTCTGTATAAAATTCTCATCCTCCCATGTAGAATCTTAAGTGGGTAAGTTCTTCCACTTGATGAGATACTCTGAAATTGATCGATTCCGTAGCTGTCGAGTTCTTGTTTCCATGACCGCTTCAGGTTCCAATATGATTTTTCCTTCCTCATCAAGTTCTGGAAATATTGTTTGAACTGGAAGATTTTCACCTATAACCTCTTTTAAGCATGAAACATGGAAAATTGGATGTACTCGCGAAGAAGCAGGAAGCTCCAATTTGTATGCCATAGAACCAATCTTTTGCAACACCTTGTAAGGACCATAGTACTTTGGTGATAATTTATTATCCTTCTTAGTTTGCTTGAGGGACATTTGTTTGTATGGTTGTAGCCGTAAAAATACCCAATCTCCTACATCAAAACTTCTCTCGCTGCGATGTTGATCTGCCTGTTGTTTCATTTGATTTTGTACCAAATTCAGGTTATCCTTTAAGAGTTGGAGAACTTCTTGCTGATGCTCGATGTGATCTTCCACTGCTTGAACCTTCGAATTTTCCCTTAAAGATGATGTGATGGATGGTGGATGATCTCCATAAAGTGCCATAAATGGGGTCATTTTTGCTGCAGTATGGAAGGAAGTGTTATACCACCATTCAGCAAGAGGTAACCACTTGACCCATTGTGTTTGTTTATCAGATACAAAACAACGAAGACATCCTTCCAAACATTTATTTACTATCTCAGTTTGACCATCAGATTGAGGATGATAAGATGAGCTATGAGCTAATTGAGTACCCAAACAAGAAAATCACTCCGTCCAAAAATTTCCAGTAAAAATGGGATCTCTGTCGCTCACAATAACCCTTGGGCTTCCATGTAGCTTTTGAATTCTGTCCATAAATGTAGTAGCAACTGTACTTGCTTTAAATGGATGAGATAATGCACAAAAGTGTGCATACTTGGTAAGTCTATCAGCTACCACCATGATGACACTCTTTCCTTCGGACTTAGGTAAACCTGTGATAAAATCCATTGAAATCTCCTCCCAACGTTGACTTGGAATTGATAAAGGTTGTAGAAGTCCCGGGGTCTTAATTGTCTCAACTTTATTCTGCTGGCAAACCAAACATTCCGCCACAAACTTTTGAATATTAGATTTAAGGCCATCCCAAAAAAAATTCTTTCTTCACCCTGTGGTAAGTTTTTAAAAATCCTGAGTGTCCTCCTAAAGGAGAAGTGTGCAATTCCAGAAGAATCTTTTGTTTTAGTTGGGAATTATTACAAAGATATAAGCGATCTTTGTACCATAAGGAATCATTTTTCCAACTAAATGTATCAGATGTACTAAGATCTTGTTGCAACTTTTGAATGAGTGTCCATACATCTTTGTCCTTCTTCCATTCATCTCTTGCTTCGGTTATCCAATCTGGTTGGATAATAGAAATGGCACAAAGCAATGCTTCTACCTCTTCATTCTTTCTTGAGAGTGCATCTGCAACAACATTAAGCTTTCCTTTTTTGTAGATTATTTCAAAGTCATAACCCAACATCTTTGTGACCTATTTTTTCTGCTCTTCTGAAGATAGTCTTTGTTCCAAAAAGTGTTTAAGACTATCATGATCAGTTTTTACCTTGAAGTGTCTTCCCATTAGGTAAGTTCTCCATTTTTTTAGTGCATGCAGTATTGCTAACATTTCCTTCTCATAAATAGGTTTCTGTAAATACTTTCCTTTGATTGGACGACTTTCAAAAGCAATGGGTCTTCCTTCCTGCATTAAAACTGCACCAATTCCATTTCCTCAGGAATCACATTCCACAATAAAGGTTTTTGTGAAGTCTGGCGTAGCTAAGACCGGTGCTAGGCACATTGCCTCTTTAAGATGTTCAAAGGCCTTAGTTGCTTCAGGAGTCCATGAAAATGCATCTTTTTCAATAATGTTGTTAGAGGTGCTGCTATTCTCCCATAATTCTTAACAAACTTGCGATAATACCCTGTTAACCCGAGAAATCCTCGCAACTGCTTTATGGTTGTGGGGGCTTTCCATTCCTTAATGGCTTTAATTTTTTTAGGGTCTACCTTAACACCCTCGTGAGATACAATATGACCCAGATATTCCACCTCTTGTACTCCAAAGAAACATTTGGATGTTTTTGCATATAATTGTTTCTCCTGCAATAGTTTGAGCACCTTGTCAACATGTTGAGCATGATCCTTCCAAGACCCGCTGTAGATTAGTATATCATCAAAAAATACTAGCACAAATTTTCTAAGGAAGGGTTTGAAAATGGAATTCATCAACCCTTGAAATGTAGAAGGTGCATTGGTAAGGCCAAAAGGCATGACCAAAAATTCATAATGACCCTCATGAGTTTGAAATGTTTTTTTTGGAATATCTTCAGTCTTCATTCTAATTTGATGATATCCTGAATGAAGATCCAACTTGGTAAAATAAATTGCTCCATGTAACTCATCCAATAATTCATCAATCACAGGAATGGGAAATTTGTCTTTAATGGTGAGCTTATTGAGCTCCCTATAATCCGGACACATTCGCCATGATCCATCCTTCTTGTGTACCAATACTACAGGAGCAGAGAAAGAACTTTGACTAGGTTAAATTATACCCGCCTCTAACATTTCTGCAATCATACGTTCAATTTCACTCTTTTGGAAGTAAGGATATCTATAAGGCCTGATGTTTGGAGGAACACTTCCTGGAATCAAATGAATAGCATTATCATGATCACGAATAGGTGGGAGTCCTTTGGGAGTTTCAAACACCTTGGAATGATTGTCCAAGACTTGTTGGAGATCTGCAGAAATAGATGATTTTGATGTTGGAACTTCTAGTGAGCATAATTGTGCAATTACGCTTCGCTGTTCTTTCTTTAGAAGCTTTGTCATGACATTAGAGCTTATTATCCTTCCTGGCTTCCCCGCAATACCCCGTAATTCAACTTCCTTTCCTTCTGAAAAAAATTTCAAGAAAAGTTCTTGAAAATTAAAAGCTACCGTCCCCAAAGATTGTAACCATTGTACTCCTAGTACAACATCGGCACCTCCCATAGTAATGTAAAGAATTGGACTAGTCAATACATATTCCCCCATGGTTAGCTTGATATTATGGCATTTTCCAGAGCAATTTATAGTTCCTCCATTTGCAACCATCACTTGACATTCTGGTGTTGGGTATAGAAAACAATTCAATTCCTTGGCTACCTTACAATGAATAAAATTATGGGTGCTACCTGAATCAATCAACACTATTACCTTTTTCTTCTTGATATGTCCTTCTATATTGAGAGTTTGAGGAGTGGTAATTCCTGCCAATGCATTACATGATATGGTCGAACTCATTTCTTCTTCTTCTAGGGTTGGTTCCTGGTGTATATCCTCTTCTTGTTCATTTTCTTCTTCCTCTTCACAATCTATGTAAAATAATTTCTTCTCAGCACACTTATGACCTTTAGTGTATTTTCTATCACAACTATAGAAAATCCCTTTTTCTCTTTTTTCTTCCAATTTTTGTGGTGTCAACCTTGTAGGTTGAGGAAATATAGGAGTGGCAACACTTCCCTCTTTATAGAAGTGAGTGGTAGGCTTCCTTGTCGCCATAATTTTACATTCAATTTTTCTTGCCAACCTGAATGCCTTCTCCAATGAATCAGGTTCCAAAACACGAACTTCATGTTGGATGTTATCCTTTAAAGTACCTATGAAGAGATCAATCTTGTGTTCCTCTAAAATATCAGTTACCCTTATATTCAATTTTTGGAAGTCCTCAATGTGCTCCCCCACTGAACCCTTTTGTTTGAGATTTATCAATTGGCTAAAGAAGGTGTTGCTCTTTGTATCCTCATAATGTGCTATCATTTCCTCCGTAAAAATTGACCAAGTGACAATTTTTTTATGATGTGTTTACCGATACCATACAAATGCATTTTTGTTCCAAATCTAAAACTACAATGCATACCTTTTAAGTATGGTTTTCCGCATTATTGAGATCAAAATATCGCTCCATCTCGTAGTATCCATATTACAAGATCATCGCTTACATCAAACTCTCATCCATGTTTGGAATATGGTGGTTCTTTCATCAACATTGGTTTTATGCAAATCACAATTAACATTTATTTTTTTCTCATCATGAGTTTCCTCTGCTATATTTTTTCCATTAGGAAACATTTATTGTATCAACTTTTTCAAACCTTCCATGTCTGGTTTTAGATCATTCTTCATGGTTTCCATGTTGTCTTTCATTTTTTCTTCCATGTCATCCATCTTAGATTCCATGGTAGCTTCCATGCCATCCATCTTAGCTTCCACGCCTTTCTTCAAAACATCCATATTATTTTTCAAACCATAAATATTCGCTTCCATGCCTTTCTTCAAAACTTCCATTTCATTTTTTGTTTCTCTTTGCGAGAGCAAAATTTGGTGCACCCGCTCTTGTAATTTTGATAGATCATGTTGCAATTCTTCATTTTCATGAGTCATAGTAGAGTACTCTGAGGACTTAATGGGTGTTGAATTATTTTTAGGAGGCATTTTAGAACCCAATACTGATAACTATGCTCAATAGACCTTTGGAATCACTTAAAACTAATTTTTCAAACAAGACTTATGCAATTTCAAAAAAAAAATGCACACCTTTTTCTTGATTTTGAGGAGTTCGATATTGAAACTGAATTATCTCTGTGATTTCAGATCTTCAATATCTAAAATTTTTCCCTGAAGTAGCCCTTTTAATCTTCTTTTGAATTCCCTATGTCTGACCTTATTTGGATTCTTGAATACAAAGTTATGCCCAATCTCCTACAATGACCTAATTATTGACTGGTTTAGTAGAGCGAAATTGTATGACTTGCAACGTGTCACTGTTTCCACATTCGGCTTTGAAATTGATATAGAAAAAACTACAGTCCATGTGATTATGGCCACATTTTACATAATTCGAATCCAATGCTGAGAGACAGAGTTATGATGATTTTCCCATGGTCACCTCTTTGAGATGAAATAAGGAAGCTCCGAAACAACACTAACCTACGATCATATCGTGTCATTATGAATAAATATCTGAATTTCTTTGTGATTTTCCTCGTGATTTTAGCTTCGCTCGTAAAAATTTTAGCTTCGAACCTCGTATAAAAAAATTTATTACGAAATTCCACGATGATCCGTTTAGGTAAATTTTAGGAGCTCGCAAAAGCCCTAACTTCCATGTACTCTATATATCCGAAAATATCATGAACCAATATCTAAAATTTTTCTACGACGCTCACTGTATTTTGCCTTCACTTCCCAAACAAGCCTTGCTTTCCGAACCTCTTACAGAAAAAAAGTTATAGCGAAAATCTAAATTACACCTATTTAGCGAAGAAAAAATAGGAACTAAAGCTTTGATACCAAAATGTTATGAAACCAACTCCAAAAATAAAAGAAAAGAGATATCAATGCCTTAGAAATAAGCCACTTCGAGGGGGCAACCTCCAATACATTACATGAATGAACAATTCTTGGATGATACAAATTACAAAACTTCCTTTCTATATATAGGAGTCCATGGGGCCACAATGTAATCCTAGTGGGGCCACAATGTAATCCTAGCCGACCTAACAATAATAATTTAAGGGCACAATAATAACAATATGGGGGTTACAAGGGTACAATAATAACAATAAGGGACTATAGTAGTAATATAGGGACCTAACAGAGTGATGATGTGTATCTTCTTTGCTGAACCCATGTTAAATACTTTGCGGGTGGTCTGGTACCGATGATAAGGTTTGATCAGAAAATTCCAATAATTTTCTTGATCAAACTTATTTACATTTTTAATTGTTTCATCCTATATTTTTTCCTTTTGTTTCCATTGTGTTTCCAGTTTTTTGACTTTTGAGAGCACTTCAGGTGTGCACTCTTTAATAATTTATGCTTTCAACAACTATTCACATACAGATTCAGTAATTTCCTTTGTCATCTTTGATGCTTTTGTTGCTGCTTTTTCTTCTTTCTTTATCTGTACTTCCCAATCCTTAAATAATATTTTCTTGTGGGATTTGTCTATATGGGGTAGATCAACTCCCTTGATTGAGTCTGATTCTTTTCATTGAATGTGTTCATTCATTTTCTTTTCGATCTTCTCACATTCAATTTTCTGGATAACTACTTGCTAGATCAATATTTCACTTATCACAATAAGAGCCAGTAATAGAATCTTGTTGGAAAAATACTTCTTGTTGTTGCTTTAACTTAGCATTCACATCCAATGCTTCCTTTATGAACTGATCTAACTGTGGCTGGCTTTGTAATTTGTTCATTGCTGCTTCCAGTTGTGTTTGCT
Source organism: Pinus albicaulis (assembly GCA_034641835.2). Classification (NCBI taxonomy): domain Eukaryota; kingdom Viridiplantae; phylum Streptophyta; class Pinopsida; order Pinales; family Pinaceae; genus Pinus; species Pinus albicaulis. The sequence goes on from CM076576.1 coordinate 999,319,608, forward strand.
TCTAAGTGAGTTGCACTTGATGTTGTAAATTAAGACTTTCGAAATCCTTCTGAAATTGGGACATTTTCAATTTCATTTTCTCGCTGGAGTTAGACTTGTTTTTATTTAACAATCTCTCTAACTCTTGTATTATGTCTTCTCTCTACTTTAGTAATATTTTAACCTCAATAGCTTTATCAACAGTGGAAGTAGCATATGCCCCTACAAACTATGATAGTTTAGTTAAATGTTCAGTAGGATTAGCTAAAGGATCCTTCCACAAAACATCAATAGATTCATTTTTAAGGTTTGTGACTGTATCATCAATTCTTCTTCTTATTTTTTCTCTTGACTACAGCCTTACTTATTTGAGGCCCCGTAAAGACATATAAGCGAAGGAATTTTGCATTTATTCGGTGTCTGAAAATTGGCAGCTTGATCAGTATTGGGGTTTGTTTTAGGAGTATTTGTTTCTTTAGAAAACTCATACCATTCACTATTCAAATTCTTGGGTTGGTAATTTTCTGACTAATCAAGTGTATCTTGATTGTGCTGAACTTCTTGGGAAGTTGACTATGTTCCATTACTTCCTCCTTTCTCTTACATCTTAATCTCTTGGATTAATTGATCAATTATCTTTTATGGGTTCTCATTTCTATCTTCGGATTCATTTTCAGAATGATCTAAATTCTGAGATTGATGTTCTAATTGTGATAACTCATCTTCAAACATGTCTTTCACTTCATTATCCAAGATAATACTCGGAGTAGGTCTGTTGACATCTTCAATAGTCAATAAATCCATAGGAAAATACTGGCTTTTCTTTGAAGAAAATGGGATGTTCATTCCTGCGGATTCTTCTGTGAAATCAAATACGACTATCGTATGCTTGGAGGCAAATAGAAAAATCATGAAGTCTTTTTGAGAAATGCGGGGTGATTGGGACAGGGCACAGGTGAGTGCAAGTTTCTGATTCAAAATATTTCTTAGCTTCAACAGTCCACTTAACTCCTACACCTTTCTTCAACATGTTAGTCATATTTCTAAGGTGTTCAGCTAAGTTGGGAATAAATCTCCTTAGGAAGTTGATTTTCCCAATGAAGGACTGTAACTCTTTGATGTTTCTTGGGTGTGTGATTTGTAGTATTCCCTCAACTCTTTGTGGGTCTATCCTAATTCCCTTCTCAGATATAATGTGGCCAAGAAGTTTACCTTCCTGTAGTCAAAATACAGTCTTTTTGGGATTTAATGACAGAACAAACCTCCTACATTTTTCAAACACTTTCCTCAGATGTTTTAGGTGTTCTTCTTCGGTTTTGGAGTAGAATATTATGTCATCCAGATAGATGACAATGACGTGTCCTATTTCATCTGAAAAAGCTATGTCCATTGCTCTTTGGAAGGTTGCACCAGCGTTCATCAGTCCAAAGGGCATATTCACATACATAAAGGTACCCCATGGAGTGGTAAAGGCTGTCTTGAGTTGATCTTATGGGATTACTAAGACTTGGTTGTAACCTGAGAAACCGTCTAGCAGGGAGATCCTTTTAGAGCCTACTACCCTCTGAAGAATATGTTCCATTTTTGGCAAAGGGTAATTGTCTTTGAGTGAGGCTCTATTAAGATTCCTGAAATCTATGCACAATCTAATCTCCCCTATTTTCTTTCTCACAGCCACTAGGTTTGATACCCAATCAGAGAACCTCACAGGAACAATTATACCTGCCTCATACATCTTCTTAATCTCTTTTTCCACTGCAGGCAATTGTTTTGGGTTTATTCTGCGGAGTTTTTGTCTAAAGGGCCTCTGATTTTATTTCAAGGGTATTTTATGCTGTATGATGTTTGTGTCATAGGCCCTCAAATCTTCATAACTCCAAGCAAACACATCAATGAATTCCTTGAATAGGTCAATGTATCTCTTTTTCATGTTTGCAGGCAGGGACGTAGCCAATTTGATCATCTTGGGTCTATTTTCAGTACCTATGTTGCATTCCTCGACATCAGAGTCTGCATGCTCTATAGTGGGCTTTTTTGCTACATCATCAAAGTCAAAAAGGTCTTCTAAAGGTGCTAGACCTCGAGGTATATTCTTATCTTTGGTTTGCAACACCTCTACTTCTTCACTATCTGCGTTTTCACATTTTTCGTTTGGATTTCCAGTCTTTTCGTTTAAAGTGTTTATTTCTATGTTACAGGGTGTCTCTTCTTCATCTGAGGACTCTTCACTTAGGCAGCTACTGTCAGATTTAGAGTCTGAACCAGAAAATTCAAACTCATTTCTGCCTGCCATGAAATATTCAATCTGTTTATCTCCTTCAAAAAATTGCCAATATTTTTCATTGTCTGGCACTGCAGGTCTGAATTTGGTCTGAATGATGATTTGTTGGTCGCTTGGAGTCTTAGGGTATGAACTAGCTAGGCAAGCTAATCCATTTGCAATGACATTTTGACTCCTAGGAACAAACACTAATTTGTATTTGAAAAATGTTTTCAATAGATCCATAGTGTCATTCCTATATGCTCTCAGTCTGGGATGTTTTGCTGTGTATTCACCATTCACCTGATTAATGATCAGCTCAGAGTCCCCATGCACAGTTATCCTACGGGCTCCTAATTTTCTCAACAGGTTTAAACCTAGGATAAGAGCCTCATACTCTGCAATGTTGTTTGTACATTTGAAGTGTAGGTTACATGCATGGCTCTCTGCGTAATCACTCTCTGGGTTATGTATCCACACTCCTTCTCCAACAGTTCTCTTGGTGCATGACCCATCGAAACTCATCTCCCACAAGGGTTCATTTTTTGTTTTATCAACACTTCCTCCCCTACAGCTGGGTTCGCCATTATGTTGCATTATAGAAGCTACACTAGCCTGTGGGTTGTTTTGTGTTCCGTCGGGGGCGTGGAAATCAGAGAGGTGACTAATTGGCTTATTGGGTTTTGTTTCTAGTTCACTTTGAGTTTTTGTTTTAGTGCATTGTTTTGAGTTTTCTACATCATTCTCCTCCGAGTCTAGAGTAGCCATTATGTTAAAGTCCATGGGCTTTGTTTCCTTGTTGGTATCTCTATTTTGGGATTCTGACCCTTCTGAGGATTCATCATTACAGAGGATGAAGGAATCAAGGTCTGTATGTACAGAGTATAAAGGTGAATTTTCAGGCTTTTCAGGGCTACTAACCAGGAATTTAATTTGTGCCTCTCTATATAGTCTTCTAAGTTGGCCAAAGATGGGGATTGTGGCATAAGCCCCATCCATCTGCATAGTTCCTTTCAGCTTGGCTCCCCATGATCTTGATAATAACATGCCATACTTGGGTGGCACATCTGCCACAACAACATCCATGACCATACATTTTGCTGGAATCTGGGTAAGGCTCACACATAAATCTTTGATCAGGCCAAGACACTTTACTCTGCTAGAGTCAAATGAATATAGGTCTTTATAGGGACGGGTTATCTCTAGGCCTAATCTTTCCATCACTACTTTAGGCATCAGGTTGTGTGATGCCCCAGAATCATGCATTACATTGTGGAGAATCTTATCATGGACATTGAGACTGATATAGAAAGGTGGCACTACCCTTTCTTGAAACTTTCCTTCTATCTTTGAACCAAATAGAAGGGCAGGTTGATCATCACTCAGATTTACAGTGTCACTGTTCTCACCTAGATTTAATGCTTTCAAAATTTGGCCTTTATATACATCCTAAGTGGCCAGCTCAGAGAGTGGGACAGAGATTTTAATTTTTGTGACCTCATTCTCCAAATTGAAAGTGGATTGACTCTTTGGAATGTTCAACTCTGTTTTGTTAGTCACCAACTTAGTGGCTGAATTAGTGTGTTGATTCTCACTATGTACAGTGTTTGAAACTGTTTTATCAGGAGTACTAACTGCAGTGTTAGTGCTACTTGTTGGTTTACCTTATTTATCAGTGTTTTGGTTGTCCTTTTCTTTGTTCTTCCCAAAACTCTCACCTATTGATTTGTTACTTTCAACAGTCACTTTAGAAGTTTTCTCAGGCCTTTTCTTGATGGCAACCTCAGAAGATTTTGGTTTGGTAGTTTCTTGGCTCTTTTTTCTTCTAAGTTCATATTGTTCTCTGACCTACATCATGGCCTTTTCAAATCCTAACCTGTAATCCTCAGATTCTAACCATTCCTCATCCCAGTATGAGGGTGAGGGCTGATCTTCTTCTGTGTAACAATTGTGGATTGAATTTTCTGTTTCAAACATGTTTATTTTGTTCCCCTCAGACTCTTCAATGATCCCCTCATCCTCATCAAGAAAGTTCTCTTGGAATGGGGGAATCACGTGCTGATCTGATTCTTTTTGTCTGTTGGGAGGGGTGTTGTTTGTTCTAAAGTTCTGGTTCTGATTTTGATTTATGTTTTGGCTACTAACTGTGACAACCATTTTTTCCATCATTTGTTGTAACCTTTCCACATTTTTAGATAAACGGTCATAATTTAGATCAGATGTGGAAGCTACATTGTCATCTCTATATGTTACCCTTTTCTCAGCTCTCAATCTTTTTTTTTTCTCAATCAAATTTTCCTCTACACTCACTGCTCCCTTTTACATGTCTTCCAATGTGTTGTACTCCCTCTCCCTAAGCTGGTAGGCCATGTCAGCATCTAAGCCTTCAGGTTATTTCACTAGGACCATACCTAGGGGAGGTTTCATGTGTGGAGGAAGATCATTATAAACGATGTTAAACCTTGTAGAGTAGGCCTGGACACTCTCTCCTACATTTCTTTTCAGGTTCTTGTATTTTTCTAGGATTTGGAGAGGATTGGCCTTAACTTCCCATTTTTTTATGAAGGTCTGATACAAAGCAGGAAGATCTTGGATACTATTAAGAGGTAGGCCTTTGAACCACTTCTTCACATCACCTCCTAAGCTCTGGGAAAATATTATCATTTTGACTATATCATCATCTATTTCCATGTAGTCAAAAGAATCTTCCATCATATCTACATGGTGTTGGTACGTGGTAGACTCTTTTGTAGTGAAGTGTGGGATCTTTGATTGATAATCATTGGGTAAGGGTACTAAAGGCTGAGTTAAAACCAGAGGTGCATACCAGGCTGCCATGATGATGTTTTGATGAGGTAAAGGGTTGACTTGGGCAACAGGTATATGGATGACAGGGATATTATAACCAACAGAAGACTGATGAGCAGATTTAGGGTGAATGAGCCCCAAGTTCTGAATGAAGTGAATATCAGGAGGTGTAGATGGAGGGGTTTGTCTATCCCAAGGGTGTTTACCTCTTTGAGGTGGTGAACCAAGAAGCTCAAGGTCTGGCTGGTCTAGAACACTGAGTGACCTAGTTCTTGGTAAGCTATTTTGAGTGCCTAGGTCAAAAAATGGGTCTGATAGAGAAGTAAAGTCTTCTGGTGTAGAGTTAGCTCTATGGATGTGGCTGGAAATAGTTGATTGTTTAGGTGTAGGATATCTCTTGAGGATGCTCTTAGGGTTTTCAACTATTTCAGGTAGGTTTGGGTTGGGATAACCTCTTGTGTGAATGGTTCTGAAAGCCATAATGTTGTTTCCAACCAATCAGCTTAACCCTACTTGTTCCTTATATTGTGGTTGATGTTGTATTGGGATTTGGTCTCCCAGTGGAGTCTTATGTGAAACCAAGATAATCAGCCAGCCTACTGATCACCAGTGGAGTCTTTTAATCTTTTAGGAATTATGGAGTCGCCAGGTGGAAGGTTAAGGATGTTTTTGGAGGGTACACTGTCCACCACAGTGCTTATGAGATGTCCCTTTTCAAGGATATCTTCCAAACATAGCAAAATCTAACCAGAGATTGACTGGGAGGGCATTTACCAGCTATGTCACCTCTGAAAGAGTGTGAGATCTGGAGGCTACCTGGCCCTTTCCAGACTCTGTATAAGAGTGTGGGGGGAAACAACAAATGGTATAGAGGTTGATCTGTGAATAGGAGTGTTTAACGGCCAACCTAACCAGAGATTGTAGTTTTCTGAGGCTCTTATGATGTAGAAGGTGAGAAATACTCAGAATGTCCCCAGCGGAGTCACCATTATGTTGGGGTTCCCATGTTTTGGCTAGATTGGCAAGACCAAAAGATGAGACAACATCAAATCACTTTCAGACCTCAGGATCTAGCCCTCCTGGGTCCAGAGAGGTATCTCTCTATGATATGTCAAAGGTATATGACTTTGAAGCTCAGTGTTAATATGTTAGGCTAGTTATAAGGCTCAGGGTTTGTTTGTTTGGTTGTTGGTTACCAGGAAAGAAGGGTTCAATGTAAGACCATGATGAGCAAAGAGGATTTGGGCAGAGGTGAGGTATTCTAGGGAGAATTCACAACCATTGGGAATATTCAAGACCACTAGGTAATGGATTCAGGAAAGGATTTGCTTGCTAATCAATATGCAGGCTTTCAATTGGGCTAGTCATATAAAACATTGGATCTTAAAGATGATAGTGTGGTATGGAATGGTAGGAGAGGATGAAACCACACAGATTAGAACACAAATTTAAAGACCTGAGATCAGAGAGAGACTTTGAACTCTCAATTCTTCGGCCTCCAGCTTGAGGGAACTTAGAAAGGCTAGCTGGTCATACAAGGATCCTAGTGGACAGGGCTTAACTCTAATCCCCAGTGTTCCCAAATCTTCTAGCTAAATCCTAACAAGAACATCTAAGAATAGATTCATTTAATTCATACATCAGAGAGCAGGCAATAACATCCACTACACTAGTTAAATCAACTAAAATCAATTCTTAGATAACACATTTAGTAGAAAACATCAAAGGCAAGGAGAGCAGAAACATAGGGTACCTAACAAGGGTAAATCCTATGCCAATATTCTGATGAAAGCCAGTAGAAATGAAATGAAATGAATTAAAACACAGAGATAGGAAAACATCATCGCTGCTTTAGATCAAGATCCAAAGAAATGTGCTTGTCATATTAAATAGCAATACTAGTCAAGTACAACATTGCCAATATCTGAATACTCAGTCTGAAATAATATTCCTCAGCCTATCTTAGAACTTTACACAAAGACTGTGTCTCAAAAGAAACTACTTGCAATTCTCTTATAACTGATCAACAACCTTTACAATGAATTTCTTCATGAGTTTTATAGCAGAAAGATGAGCAGAGGAGGTAGGTGGAACACTAAATGAAACATTAATATCAGAAAAGAAAGAGGGCTGAAGCCCATTCTGTTTTAACATCCTGTGCATGTATCTCTGGCATTCTTTGGGCGAACGAATGATCTTCTTCAATCTTCCATTTACTCCAGTATGGCTCTGATGCACTCTGGCTGTGGTACTCTGCGGTACTTTTGGTGAATAAAAAAAAGGTAAATAAATGACTGAATAGTCCACCATACTTGTGAAACAAATGCTCTGATAGCTTGGGACTGTGATCAGGGAACACGGTAAAATATGGAAACAACATGGCCACTTTGTCCTTTAGAACGACCTGCTGATGTGAGACCCTGATAGTTTTGATTTATGTGCGCTGAGCCTTCCGAGAGGTCCATGATGTCTATGATCTGGTACACTGCTTTGAAATACTTAGATTAAGGCTCAAAATCTTCCATTACGGGCCTTAACACTCTGTTTTGTCCACTGAAAATCTTTGCGGCTTCCGCGATTTCCTTTGACTGTGAAAACGACGCTTTAATGGCTCTGGATAAGTTTTATCAGGAGTTCACCCTGCTCCTTTAATGAGAGTCTTATCAGCATACCTTCCCAGGCCCTTCTCCATGAGTTCGACTCTTTTAAATGGTCCTTTCCTGTTTCTCTGTGACCGTACATAGATTTTGAATCATGGCGGCTTTCACCACCTGATAACCCTGCAGAACACGAAACTCAGTTATGAAATCCATGCATAGGGAGGTGGCTATGAAGGGCGGGTCGAGAGATAGCGCGACGGTGGTGGTTTTTAGATGAAACAATGGTGGATAATGCAAAAATATGCCGTAAACAACGACGAATAGGGTTTTGGTGGAGAAATGAGTGTGGACCATTAGATCATGGTCTGGAGATGAATATCGATGGCGGAGATTAATCCGTGGGATGGCTTATGAAAATGGGTAGAATGCGTTAAAATGAATGAAAATACAATGAAATGCGTGTGTGGTGGGACCCGGCATGGGCGAAGGGTGATTAGTTTTAGACCATCGATCTCAAATCTAACGGACGGTCGAGATGAAGTCGGAGGATCGCAATCGGGGGGGGGGGGGTAGGGGTGACATATTCCAAAAGCTCCGATTGCGATTGGGAGTGGGGACGCGATTGAGTTCTGGTGTGATTAATTTAGGGCCGTTGGATCTTGGGACAGATGGATGACTATGATTTCATTGGGAAAATCGCAATCACAAAGGGCGGAAGGTGGTAGCGATTGGAATTTGTGATTGCGATTGGAAAGGGAGAGCGATGGCCATTGGATCAACGGAGGGAATCAAAGGCTAAGATGGGATCGGAAGATTGCGATCGCATGGGGCAGAGAGTGGGAGCGATTGGGCATTGCGATTGCAACGGAGCGATTAGCGCCGGGCCGTTGGATCGACACGAGGAGATGGACGGCTGTGATTTGGTCGGGAGATCGCAATCGCAAAGATCAGAGGGGTGGCACGGTGAGGCTTGTGATTGCGATCGGGGCAGGGAGTGCGATTGGTGCTCAACCGTCGGATAGGGATATCAGATCGACGGTATATAATATATCGTGGGTCTTTGATAACAAAACCCAATCGCATCGGAGTTTTTCGATGTTACAAAGGAAAACGCCCGCTCGACTGCTCCAATTGCGATGAGCGCCCGGGACTTAAACGCTTGGTCCTGGGTGCAGGTCACGTGGGGAAGTGGTTAGGGACTGGAGGAAAAGGGGCTAGGCCCTATTATAGTGTATGGGTTTTTAAATTTTTAATGAATTTTAAGATTGGGAAAGGGTAACTGTGAAGGGGAAAAAGGGGAATTTGGCCAAACAAAGGGTAACTAGAGGGATTTTAAAGGGGATTTTGGGAGATTTAGAGGACATGGAGAAATTTTGGGATGGAAAGGGGACTTGAAAGAGGAAAAGAGGGTAAAATGGGACATTCTCATGGGATACAAGGGCAAAATAAAGGCCTTTTGGAGCACAATTTTCTGCAATCAAAGAGGCTTTATCGACCAAGAACAAATAGAGATGTAGGACAAAGATAAGGGAACATGGAAAGGTCAAGGATGATGTGTTTTCAAGGGGGAATGCATTCCCTTGAAGGCTCATAAAACTAATTAGCCCTTGCTTGCTTGTCAAGGAATTTAAAAAGGGGCTAACACAAGTAACTTATCAGGAACATAATATGGTAGGACATGAGGAGAAGCATAACTACCAAATACTCTGACATAAGTGAAAATTTCCTCTACAAGAAAAAATGTCTGTACTAGCCTCTTTGGAAACCCTAGGGGCTTTCTCATTAAATATCATCTGGTGCATATGCAACATGACTCTATGGAAAATTTTGTAAAAATTCTAATGGAAGTCTGAATGCCAAAGGGATCTTTGGTAAATGTGGATTGGGGTAGGGTCTTAGGCTGTCCATTTCCATCCCATGGTAGGAAAACTAGAAGAAAATCAAATTGCGTCCATGACATAGGAACTCATGTAAAAGGGGGGTATTTCTCTAGATGAAACACTTCTTTTACGCCTATACTCCATGATGTTTCTGGATAAATTATCATATAGGATATTTTCCCAATTCAAAATTAAGGAATTGATGATTACGTTAATCAATGGGACCCAATTTATAAAAAACCTAGTGGTATCAGGGTTTTCATATATTCTACACAACATACTGGCAGCATAACAGTAGGGGGGAGGAATTTGTGCTATTGAGTATGTACTGAGTTTATCTCGTTTAATATTTCCTTGGTCTTCCTTCCTTTCCTTTATGAATTTCATTAGGTCTGGATGTTTTTCTCTAAAGTTTTGAAGAAAATCTTTGTCATAATTCTACTGTGAGATGGGTAAGTGGTAAATTGACCTCAAATCTTCTGCCCTGAATGAACCAATACTCTCGCCCTTTGAATCCTTTAATGTTCTATCTTCTACATCTAATATGTCAATTACCCACTTAACCATATTTGTATAGGGGAGAATATTTGGTCTTACTGCTACCTTATGGATGAATGAACATACAACGTCGAAATAGGTCAGGTTTGAAGGCACTGATGCGCCTGCTGCAGTAACTCTGACTATTACCCTTACCTTTTCACTTTGAAAAACTGATACATTGCCTCCCATGAAGAACTTCCGCATTTCTTGTTGCAGGTGGTGGTTGAGAATAGAGGAGAAATATCTAAGTCTTTTGTAGACAATATTTGGGAAATATCTTCAGCTTTCTTGTTCATCTCTACTTTCCTTGCTCTGTTAAGTGGTTTCCTGATTTTAAGAGAATAGAGAAAACATTAAAAATACAAAGAACGTAGAGGAGAACAGAATTGAAATAAATTTGGCATTCAATCATTTCAAAACATGCTCGAAGTAGATATGAATCTATCAAAATATTATTTCTATTAAATGTCGATAATCATCAATAATCATTTAAAATCAAATCTCTTACACCTTCACGTGAAATATCTATTGATCAATTTAAGATGTTGGATCTCATATTCAGTTTTATTTGACATGAGTCATTTCGCATGTTGGAGCAATTAACTACCATTCATCACATATAGCAACTTATAACTATTTCCATTTATGATATTACCCATAAATCCTGCGAAATGCGATCAGCGCAAATCGCACATCGCAACTGTTATGCGATAAATGAGTTTTATTTTAGTTATATCCTGCGAAATGCGAAATGAAAATTTAAGAAGTCAAGCGGTTGCACTTTATCGGACTTTGGAATTTTATGTTTATTTTTTTGTTGGCTCATTAGGTCCGCGTAATCGCAACTTTCACCAAATTTCTTATAATTTTGACTGTTTAAATGAGGCGCAATTCGATTTTGGTTTATAATTGTGATTAAAGTGTTTGCAATAAGATTTTGATACGAATTTGAAAAAAACTTAGCGCATATCGGAGCCTGCATGACTTAATGGATTTTTAAGTCGTTTAAGTTTGTAAGTTATGAAAATTGCAATGCACACTAAGGAATGAAAGTGGAAAAGCAAAAGAAACTTTATTTCCTAAATTTTTTGACTTAATCTAAAAATAAATGAAATGAATTTCCTAATTATTTTTAAAAGGTCCCCATTTATTAAAATAAATGGTGGTTGTTGTATAGCACAATAGGAGGTCAAACTGACTCATCCCTCACTTTTTGCAAACTAATTCATTACATGTCATCAAAACTTTTCATCTAATGTGTTTACCCTAGGTAAGTGTAAAAACACCATAATTACATTTACTTCCATCAATTACATAAGTAAAAACATGATTTCTCAAGGTGAAAATCAAAGTTGTAGAGAAAACTCGTAAATGCCTATATTGGTGAGGGTGCACAATGCTGTCACATGCGCAATTCTATTTTTAGGTGTGTAAGCGCTTCGTGTGTAGTCCCGCCAGTAATAGTCAACACAATGTCACGTGCGTAGCGCCTTCTTATAGCCAGAAGCTTTATAATATCCCAAGATGGGAATGCAACAACAATGCATCAGCATAATACCGGGAATAGCAGTGAGAAATTAACTCATAAAATGTGTTGAGAAACACATAGCCATCAAATGAATGTAACAACAACAAAAATGAGCTCCTCTACATCATCCCAAGTGGGGAGAATGTAGCAATTAGACCATGAAAACGTTATTCCCAGAAAATTACGCTGTAACAAGGGGAAATAACACTTAGATCCCTTAGCATATATATATATTGTCCCTTATATATAAAATGGGATCATAAACAAATCCCTTTTACTAAGTTAAACAGATCTCCTGACCTCAAATTGTCTTAAAAATGCCCAAACCCCATGACTTAAGCTATGCAGAATTTCTAAAGCACAAGATAGCGTTATTCTATGAGTGTTTCTGCAAAATTGTGATATAAAAGCATAGATATGGAACTTTATTGAACAATATGCTAAGAAAATAGAGATCTAGCCTCCTTAATACAATATAAAGATAACCCTAAGAAAGGTTTCTTCAAAAGTTTGAGTAGAGTGTGAGCAGACCAATATCAAATGATAATAAAAACATGATCTGAAATGGCTGCCATCCTCTTCCTTAAGTAGAATGTGAGTTTTTATTTCCTTGGCCCCACTCAATTAGGTCACTTCCTTCATGAGGTTCACCTCCCTCCAAAACTGTGTTATTCTCTAATTAATCTCCACTCCTCTTAAAAACGTTGTTGACTTGGTCAAAGTTGACTGAATAAACATGATCCAAACCCAGTTCACACATGGAGGAGCTTTATTTAGTTTCTAAAAAGGTCTCTTTTTACACTTAAAGTATTTTTATTGTTGCTCAAGAGACTTATGGGCCTCCTCACCCACTTATTCACCTACCTAGTGATAAAACAACTATAATATTCCATTTAGCTTGAATGATAATTTTTTTTGGAATATTAGAGTCCTCCCCTCCAAAATGTTGCTTGTCCTCAAGCAAATGTAAAGGTGGAGCAAAATTCCTCCCCTCCTCTTCTTGTGGCCTCCTCATTAATAGTCCCCACCACTGCTCAAAATAATCTGCAACAAATCTGCCCTCCAATGTTTCCTCCCAAGTATGAAAAACCACATGGCTCACATCATAGAAAGGTGGAAGGTGTAAGTGGAAACCTCCTTAATTTCCAATGGCCTCCTCAAGGTAGGAGTGATGAAAAACATGGGGAATTTTGTTCCCAATGAGTGACTCACACACCCATGTTATCATCCAAATGAAATGAGCCATTCTAGGTAGCTCATTAAAAAGATCCTCAACCCCCGGTTCATACAATGTGTTGGGGCTACATGGAGAGATTGGATACTCCCACCCAAGTGGTTTCTCTCTGGATTTATGGTAAGTATGGGGTTTTTTCTGATCTTGGGCTGAAATGTCATGGCCTCCAAGAATGGCCCAAGCTACCCCACCAAACAAATAAGCCATGAAGTGCCTCCTCCAAAAACTCAAACTCTCTAGATGGCTCTTCCCACATGGAGGAAAGAGATGTAGTTTGGCAATCATGGGTTGCCCATTGCTTCCCATGAAACATGCATCATGTAAAATAGCGAGAATCATACTCCCACTGGGCATATCCAACTCATCTAGCACTCTCCAAACAAAGCTTCCCTTGAACATAAGAATATCATCAATGCATGGAAGAAAAAACTGATGAGAACAAGCTGCCATATGACAATAGGAGAGTGGATCATAGTTCCACACATGGAACCAGCACAGTGCATCCCTTGCCTGCATCAAAAAAAGTAATAACAAGTGCTCTCCTAGCCACTTGTTTTCTGCCACAATCATTATATAAGATAGAAACATGAAAGTACAATGTGGTGTCAATGGTGCACACCAAAAATCATGTGGCTTCCCCCACAAACCACCAATAAGATAGCCAATCTCAATGCTGCAAGTGGCTTCAAGTAAAACATCATATAATATGAAAGAAGGGATAATCCTCCTTGGTACAACATGCTACTCATATAAAGTAAAGGAGTACAAAACATAATGTGAAATTATACCTTCTCCACCATGTACTTGGGACCTTGAGCTAGAATGGCTCAACCAGAAATTCTCCCTCACCTCCAAAGAGTAGGGAAGTGGCTGTGAAATCCTCTCTATCACCATTCGGGCTAGGCATCTATCCATATGATGAAATATATCATGCTGGATTCCATCCCAAGTGAACTCCTATGTCATGGAAAGATATGGATCAAAGTGCATGGAAAGGAAGTCCTCATGTGCTACATGTAGCAGCTTCTCTTGAGCTCAGAAGCTCTAGTAAAGAAGACTTTGCCATAAGAATATATGACCACATCATCCACCATATATCTATCATCTCCATCTGGGTCATCAAGAATCATGCAATCACCAAGATCCTTGGAGTACTGTACCAAGAGTTGAGACCTCCAATATGGATCAATCCTCCTAAGAGATAGCGCTGATGATCTGCAATGTGAAGCTCTCCACATGCTGCTGTATTTTCCTTTGACATCCCTCATGCCAAAGTCATCCTCAAAATTGCTGCCATGCCCATCATGCAAATGCTCATGCTAAAAAAGGAGTAGTGATATTTGGAAGTTGGCCTCCCATGAGAACCTCCCATCCAAAAAGAATCTCCCAATCTTGGCCAATGTAAGCATGAGTGGCCTTCATCTACTCCAAATCTACCCTTTGTTTCTCGAAATCCATGGAGAAGCTCCCTTGCACAATGAAGGTGCCATCCTCCATCACTGCAGCAACTTCTATCAACGCAGAATATGTAGTGAGAGTGGGTGATGCTGAAAATGGGAGAATGTCAACCTCCTCCTTGAGTATATCCCAAACTCTCTGTGCTGTACTAGAATCCTCCAAAGTCTCCACCTCTTCGGAATATAAGAGGGGTGAACCACATGGCAAGATGTCTCCTACCAACTCCAGATCTGGTGGCCTCCCGGGTGGAATGCCTCCATGTAGTGAGACATCAATGTCAAGAGTAGACTATACATATGGTTGGGAAACCTTGCCCCTACCCTTACAGTGCAAACCAATCTGCCCATTCTTTGCATCAGCTCTCTGACATAGATAGGGGTGTGTGCTCCTCATAAAATGATGCTGACCTTCATCCCTACCTTCTCCTTTCATCAGTAAAACCTCACAATCATGCGGCTCATTGATTGTGCTTTGTCTTCCATATGTGAGATCCTGGGGAATATCTTGCAAAGACACAAGAATTCCTCCTGTTGGAGCATATGCTCCTCATTCCTCTGCATGAGGTACTAGATATGATCTAGATGTGACAGCACTGTAGCCCCCATCCTTCTCTTCCTCTTCAATATTAATGGGAGTCACCTACTCAATAAGAGAATCCTCTTTTGTAAAAGGAACCTGCATGCCCTCTTGTCCAAAGATATGAGACAGAGATCTTGCCTCTATCAAGGTGTTATGCAAGATGTGAGCTTTTCCAAGAGTTTTCTGAAGTGGATTTGAGTTTTTATGTTCTTCCAACCCATGCACAAGTTTTGATTGTTTTGGTTTGTTTGGCTCTCCCAAGAGTGTCTTAGAATGTCTTCCATCAAACCTCTCCACTAATCTCTTAGTGAACTTTGCATAAGAAGAAATATTGGAATTTTTCAATGAAAATGACTCAAAAATCCACCAAGCATAGGCCTTACCTTCAAAGTGTAGCGCTGCAACTCTGATGGCTTTATCTTCAGAAACTTGGTGCTGTTGCAAATAGGTGTGTAGCTCCTCCACCTAAGCTTTGGATGAACATGTTGGTGATCCATCAAAAGTAGATAGAGAAAATCTATCCATGTCATGTTGTCTTCTCCTCTCCACCTTGATCTTGAAAAACTCTTGGAAAGTGATATGATCTCTAAACTTCTCAGTTTGAGACTCATACTCTTGCAGAAAATTGCTAAGAGCTTCCCCCTTAGGCATTCCTCCTTATTTCATCTCTCTCATGATAGATCTAGAAATTTGACTGCGCTATGCATAATAGGGTGTAGTTGCATGCTCACACCTATCATGTGCCAATCTAGATTTGGCTCTAGATCCAAACTCTTCTGGAGATTCCATCTCCCTTCTCATTTTCTTGAGATCTTCTTTAATGCCTTACAAATATTTAGGAAGAAGCTTTGAGAGCCTCTCCTCCTTATTTCCTTCAAATAATGGAGTCTTCTCTTTTCTGTACATATTATCTTATCCTTCTTCTCTTGAAAGCATAATGGCTAAGATCCATAGGCCGAGCCAAGATTATGCTCTGATACCACTGTAATATCCCAAAATGGGAATGCAGCAGTACATAAGCACAATACTAGAATAACAGGGAGAAATTAAATCATATAATGTGTTGAGAAAAAAATTTCCTTCAAATTAATGTAACAACAGCAAAAAGGAGCTCATGTACATCCTCCCAAGTGGGGAAAATGCAACAATTTGACCCTAAAAGCGTTATTTCCAGAGATTTACGTTTTAACAGGGATAAATAATGCTTGTTTCACTTAGAATATAGATTTAGGCCCTCACATAAAAAATAGGAACATAAAACAAATCTCTTTTGACAAGTTAAATAGACCTCCCGAGCTCAGGATGACTTAAAAGCACCCAAACCCCATGACTTGAACTATGCAAAATTTATAAAGCATATAATAGTGTTATTGTGTGAGAGTTTTTGTAAAATTATAAGAGGGAATCATATATCTGGAAATTTATTGAACAATATGCTAAGAAAATAGAGATCTGGCCTCCTTAATACATTACAAAGATAACCCGGCAAGGGTTTCTTGAAAGCTTGAGTACAAAAAGAGAATATTTGAATATTCAGCTCTGAAAAAACATAATATTACTACAACATTCAATGAATATGGATGAATAATACAATATATGGATGTGAATCCCTTCTTCTAGCTTTCCGGGAGAAGGGTTGGGCCTTTCCCAAGGAAACTAGCTCAAAAACAAGGGCTTAAACTCTGCTGCTGCAGCTCTATGAAAAACGACACAATTCCTACAAGGGACTGCACTATATGAGATGAGGAATACTTTCGCCAACTGCAAAGATGTGAAATGAGCCCATAAATCTTCCTATCTGATCTCTCAAGAGAAGGAAGGCTCCCTCTACTGAGAAACAAACCCGAAATTGGTGTTATCTAACCTCCATTGCAACACCCTGCAACACAACACTATTATCTGCAGAAATAATGTTGTAGCTGAAGATTGATGCTTGGCCTCAAGCTTGGATGTGGAGAAATGCAGTACAAAACTCTCCCAAGAGGCTTATCAAGGGAAGAGGTGGGATTCCCGCTTGGGAACACCCAGTGCTAAACAACACAACAACCCTACTAAACAACAAGAGGAAGCAATAGTCTAAGCAGAACAATATCAAATGATCATCAAAACATGATTTGAAATGGCTGCCATCCTCTTCCTTAAGTAGAATGTGAGTTTGCATGTCCTTGGCCCCACTCAATTAGGTCACTTCCTTCATGAGGTTCACCTCCTTCCAAAACTACGTTATTCTCTAATTAATCTCCACTCCTCTTAATAGCACTGTTCACCTAGCCAAAGTTGACTGAATCAACATGATCCAAACCCTGTGCACACATGGAGGAGCTTTATTTAGCTGCTACAAAGGTCTCTTTTCACACTTAAAGTGTTTTTATTGCTGCTTAAGAGACTTATGGGCCTCCTCACCCACTTATTCACCTACCTAGTGATAAAACAACTATAATATTCCATTTAGCTTAAAGGCTAAATTTTTTGGAATATTACTGTCTATAATTTGGTAACCGCAATTCGGCTTATGGAAACTTCAGAAATTCAGATTTTGTTACAAAAAATGCGAGTTAATTCTTTTTAATTCGTTCTTCTCTCCTTTGTTTGACTCGATTTCTTTGCTTCTTATCTTGCTTCAGATGTCTTTTGTGTTTGTTCAATGAATGAGTCTCAAGAATGTTGAATTAACTTCATATATATAGTTTCCTAGGAGGTTGAACAATTTTCACTTGAAGGGTTGATGCCGACTTTTCCAAGGAGGGACGACTTTTCAACTTTGTAGACTTATAGCTCAACAAAAAAAAAATCATTTTTTTTCTTTTACAAATGTCCAAATGGGACATTACTCAAATACATTTTTCTTTTGACTCTTTGAGCATGAAGAACATGCTTTTACCAAAAATAAAATAATAATAAATACATCAATGATTATATTACATTATGAAGATCAATACTAGTTACATTTTAGGTACTCGTTGTGTAACCAGCTCCAAAAAATAGAAGAATAAAGATATCAACGCCTTAGAAATAAGCCACTTCGAGGGGGCAACCTCCAATACATTACATAAAATGAACAATTCTTGGATGATACAAATGAACAAACCTCCTTCTATATATATGAGTCCATGGGGCCACAATATAATCCTAGTGGGGCCACAATGTAATCCTAGCCGACCTAACAATAGTAATGTAAGGGCACAATAATAACAATATGGGGGTTACAGTGGGTAAAAAAATAACAATAAGGGGCTACACTAACATAATAAGGGGCTACACTATTAATATAGGACGTAATAAATACTCCTTAACTAGGGAGGTATTCATAATGACTCAATAGGATAATCACAAGATGAAATATTGATATAATAAAGGATTTGGATTGTTAAGCATCAATGATGATAGAATCATCATAACTAGCATTGTCACAATACCAAGGCCTTGAGAGGTACACTCTATCTCTCCACAATATTAGAGCACAATGTTGGGAGGCATTCCATAGGATACCATACTTCCTCTCTAATGCATATAATCTAATTAGGATCACCAGAGTATGTCCTCCACTAGACCATTTCCTTCCAGGAAATGTCTTTCCACTGGAACATTATTTATCCAAGTACATGTACTTGACTTAGGGTGTTAATCCTAACCTGTCAGAGTACATGACTTAATAATGTATGTCTAAGATGCTTATCCAATCCATTATTCTCCTTATCCATGTCCATGTACTTGAATTAGGGTGTTAATCCTAATCCATAAAATTACATGACAAAAGGAGAACCATGTGTCCAACCTCACTCCCTCTTAACCTGGGATGAGAAATATATAAGGATTATGTTGTGTCAGAAGTACTCATACTTCCATTACCTTAGCTAAATGTTAGGACTTGATATCAATAACTATGATGACCAATCCACCCTGAACAAAGTGCAACCGACCTACCTGTTGATGTAGCGCTACACAATCCTTTTAGAAATACATCTTGTAGGTTCTTTTCCATCTCTTCTAATGATCACACCACTTTTGCTTCCTCATATAATGTGCATATTTAGCTCAAAAATATGCCAACATCAGTCCTTCTCCTGCTCCAAGGGAATATGAGCATAGGATCAACAAAATTCCCTCTAGATGATTTCTTTCTCCTTCAATATAGCTAACTCTTAGGGTCTTTCAAGATGGCCACTTATTAATGACTTCATTGGACTAGTGAATCATCCACCAACCCTCACATATAGTATTATTTTCTCCTCCAAAGATGACAGACCTAGGGATACTTGCAGAACCCAGAAAAAAACAAATCCACTCTTGATTTACTGTACTTAGGGCACACATACATTTATGTTTGAAAAAAATTCCTTGGAAAAACATTTTACTAGCAACAATACTCCAAAAACATTTAGCCCACACTTTGTAGCTCTCCCATAGTCCTAACACCACTTTAGCCTCCATATTATGTCATTGTACCAACTGTACAAAATTTGGCATATTCAAAAAACATGCATGTTCTTTAAACTAGCATGTAACCACCCTTAAAATTGGTCTACAAACCTTCCAGAACTCGGTGACATGACTTGATGAAAATCGGGCCTCAAATCACAAGCTACAAGACCCTCAGACCCTACTGTTCAAATAGTTTAGTGCCTCAAAATTTCTCCTGCAACCAACTATGCTTCAACACTTTCTTCCTCTTGCAAAACAAAACTATTAGGCCTTGTTCTAGGCCTCTTCCAACATGAAGCTTTGGGTGCATAGCCTTAGACATGGAGAAACGAACTTGAGTAGACCTTAGAACACAAGGAGAATAGCTCTCATCTCCTCTTGCAACTCCAACTAAATTTCTTGAAAACTCAGTCACCTTGGATATTTTTCTTCCTGATATGTTATGGCTGGATAAGAAATATTTCTGGCTCCTCTATTCCAAACTTAGAAATTTTTCTTTCCTACAAAGGTTTCTACCATGCATGATTTCTATTAGATCTTCTTTTAACAATGCTACTAAGGGATCTTCCTTTTAAATAGACTTTTATTTGGAAATACAAATATACTAGACTTTGTGATTATGTTGACTATATTCTATGAAAAACTAAACTTCAAACTTGTTGTAAGATTAATGCATGTTACTCCATCCATAACATTATGATATTTTAATAGTAGATATCCTTGGGATCTTCCTTATATTTCTTTGGAGCTTCCTCATCTTCAACTGTTAATGTTTCAGGTCTTTCTTTCCTTTTTTTGTTTTTAGGGTTTTTAGTGTTCTTAGTAAAATGAACCTTGTAGTACCCATATTCTTGAAAACCAAAGCATTGGATCTTGGGCATGTCTCTGTTCCTTCTATTGAAATTTTTCTTTTTATTATTCTTTTCAATTTCTTCTTTGATCTAGCTACAAAAGTTTGAGAGTCCTCATTGAAAGGTTGAGTATTGCTTCTTAGCTTTGGTATTGTTTCTTCTAGTGTAAATTGAGCCCATAATTCTTCAAAAGTACGAGTTTCTTTTCTAGCATAAATACCTACAACAAAACCATCCCATTCTTTAGGTAAAAAATTTATTACAATGATAATAATTTTTGAATTATATATATACTCACCAAATTCTTGAAGTTGGTCTTTAATATTTAATATTTTCATGAAATATGAAGCTATAGTATCTTCTTTTGTCATCTTTGATTGATATAGTTGAGTTCACAAGGCTATCTTGTGACCTGTTGTGTTGATGGATTAAAACTTCACCAAAGTATCATAAACTTCTTTTGATGTAGATAATTATGAAACAAAGGTAATTAGATGATTTTTGATGGACTAAAATAAAAATATTTGAGTCTAACTTCTCCATTATTAAACTTGGATACTTCCTGAGCATTGTTTTTATCTGGTGCTGGAACCTTTCCTTCAACAAATTGCATGACCTCGTTTTCGATGAGAACTAAATAAATCCTCTTCTTCCAAGCCTTGAAGTTGGATGCTCCTTCAATATTGTTACTTTTCTTGCAAAATGATGTCATTAGATTAGAAAAGTTAAACATAGAGACTTGTAAGAATGCTTACTTGAAAGAGAGTTGATAAAAGAATATCCTTTTAGAGATGTCTTCAAGTGAGGGAGAGAATTCAATGATTTCTTTAAGAGTGTGATCTTCCTTCCTTCACCTTAGCTCTAATACCATGTTGGAAAATCAAGTGGAATGGATATGATGCTTGATTCTCCTTCTTGATAATTACTTGTGAATATTATTTTTTTTTTTATTAATTATAATATATTCTTCATTAAGTAATTATACAATGTCAAAAACATAGGATCACAAGAAAGTGAGAGATACTGAGATATAGGCTCAAAGCTAGGGAAAAACCCCACAAGGGGGAAAACCTAACAATCCTTCTCTTATAGAATCAAATAAAATGAGATATCCGAGACAAAAAAAGACTAATCTTCCAATAAAATACCAAGTCAAACCCTCCAAGTCACCTTAAACAATCAAAGTCAACACCTTCAAGTAACCTCAAATAATCAAAGTTAACACCTTCAAGTCACCTCAAACAATTAAAGTCAACACTGGTCAAAATATGTCTCAAGTTGGTTAAATCTCAGAAATTTTGAGAATGTAATTAGGGAGCCAAAATTTGGCCAGTGGCAACTTCAAAAGTTCGGCTTCTTGTCAGCTACTTGTTGAAGCCTAGAAAATATCTGCTTCAAACATTGGGGAAAACCACCCAGTCGGGACCTTAGGATAGCTCCTTATCCGTTTGATATGGTGGATCTGACTGGATTGAAAGGACCAGTTTCCTTATAACTAATGGGTTGGTGATGGGTTGATTTGGATGAGTGAAAATGAGACTAAATAACTAAAATGAAACTATCTAATTTAATCTAAATACTAATAAAGAAATTCTAAAGTTAACCTGGGTATCACATGTGAATACAACTTAAAATTATTCCAATTTAACAATAACCATAAAAATGTATTAAAGTTTAATTGAAATTATACAGTAACAAATAAAGATAACTCTGTTTAAGAAATTAAACAGAGTTATATTAGCATATTGTATTCATCATTGTATATCATCTATATATACTTATGAAAGATAACATTTCAATTATACTAAAAAATGATATATTAAAGAAACGTTGTGAAAACCAAATATATATATAAATGATAGCAAATTTTAAAGTGAATATCATATGACAAAAGAAATCAACAGTGAATAGATAAAAATACCTTATCCATCTTGAAAGCTTTCAAATGAAATCTGATACTCAAATCCAGTAATTCCGATGCAAAATCAAATCCAAGGTACAGAAATGCAACACTTTAAAGATAATTCCACATAAAATCACCAGATGTGATCCTTTATAAAATATAAGAGGCAGTGGAGTACAAAAATGTAATCTCCAAGTCAAAAATATTACAACTCAGGACCTCTTCTCCAATGCATGAGAAGGGTTTAAATATGAAATTACATGAAAACAGAATCCTACTACTACTGCTACAATCTATCAAATTAAAAATAGAAATACTATCTTAAAATGGAACTGATTCATTGCTTTTCCTTCTCGCTCGATGTAGCCAGGTGGCAAATTTTCAACATTTCCTGTACTTCTGATGGATGACTCATCTTGGAATGTAACTGTCCAGCGTATGTGGCATCGGAGAATTCTGGAATCAAACAATCAACATCATTTGATAGGCATTTAATAGCTGATTGTTGATTGAGTGGCTTAATCAGATAGGTCCACATATTATCCCAAGATATTGTTTGAAGCTTATTGATCTGTTGACTTTTATTCATCATTTCTTCTTTCCATCTGCGATCAATTTCTTTGACTTTGAGTAAACTGCCTGGAACACAATCTGAAATGAGATTACATGCATACAAGCTGTCATTGATAAATTGTGTTATATTACCCATCATACTTCTAGCTCTTGATATAGCTCTCTCGGCTTTCATCAACTGCTGCTCCCACTCTGTAAACAGGATTTCCTTATGTCTTTCTTCTATCCGAGGTAGATTAGCTTCTTTTCCCTTCTCTGTATCTTGCCAAATAAGAAATTCAGAAATCTTTTCATCGGCATCATCAATCTCTTGCCTGAGAGTAACTATGTCCTGTATTAAAGATGATGTGATATCAATAAATGGCTCTGTTTGAGTTAATTTCGTACAAAAATTATTTAACTGTTGAGACAGTAGTTTATTGGCTTCAAGAGCTTCTGTTTTGAATTCATTTAATTTGGGAAAATCCTTGAATTTGACTAAAGCTGCTTGGAATTCTTTTTCTTGTACAATCTTTTTATTTTGCTCATCTTGCAACAAATTTTGTAACTTTGAAATTTCTTAATTCATCTGTTGTTGTTTGTTTAGAGCTTGTTCATCAAATTTCTTCTTTTCTGTGGTCAGCTGCTCTTCTAGCTCTTTAATTCTAATCTCTTGATTTTGAAATTGCTGTTCAAATTGAGCAATCTTCTGCTGATTTTCATTAGCTTGTTTTTCAAGTAAAGATAGATGTAGATCTTTTTGAGTCATCAACTGAGAAACCTCTGCAGCTTTATCTATTGTCGCAGCGCTGTATGCTCCTGCATATTGGGATAACTTAGTGAGATCCTTAGATGGATTCACTTCAGCATTCTTATAAACAATACTCATGAATTCCTCTTGTGAAGCAAAAATTGTGTCTTGATCCATTTTCTTTCTTTTTCTCTATTTTTTAACAACAGCCTTATGTTTAGGACTGTTGAATACATCCAGAGGATGGATTTCCTCAATTTTCAACACAATTTTTCCTGTAGGATGTTCAGAAATGATTTCAACATCCTGATCTTCTGGATTTTTCTCTTCAGGATTATCCTGCAGTCCTAATTGATGAGAAAATTGATTATACTGCTTCAACAATTGAGATGAAACATTAAGATCAGCAGAGTCTATAATTTCATCAGTTTTGCTTCCTCCAAGTTGTGTATCTGATTTCTCTGTATTTCTTTCTTGTTTATCAGTTTTGTTGTCTGAACCTTCCTTTTGAATATGCACATTAGTATCAGTATTTGTGCATTCTTTCTCTGTTTGAACTGTGGATTGCTGATCAGTATTTTCATCGAGTTTGCCATCAGTGATTTCTTTCTGAATGTGTACAATCGGATCATTTCTTGTTGCTTCTTCTTGTGTCTGTATAATGGGCTGGCCAGTAGATGACTGTGTAATGGCCTTACTGGTAGATGTTTCTCCTGTTGTTTTTCCAGATGTATCCTCTGCTTCTGGCCCTTGTATAGGAACTCTCAATTGGTCTAGAGGAACTTTCAACAATCTTTGACTTCTAAATAGCATAAATTTATTCATTTCTTCTTTCTGGAATTTGGACTTGGCCAAATTATAAAATTGAGAAAAGTCATTTAATGAAACAAACAAATCATCAAATTCATCTGATTCATGCTCGAACGGAGCAATCGAAACTGAAGAAGTAACATTAAAAGCAATCTTTTGTGGATCATACTGTCTCCCCGGGATTGTTGCCAATTTAAAACCCTTTATTTTGGCGACTTCCTTTTCTGCATGCTTGAAGTCATTCAAAGTAAAATGTCCACAATTGAATGGAAACGAAGGCCACATTCTTTTCTTACTATTGCTCAGAGATCTGGACATTCCTTCAACTGTCAATTGATAGGAGATTTCCTGAGCTAGAAGTTTATCTGGAAAAAAAAGAGGGAGAACATGGGGTTCCACAATACTCCCGAAAATCCCGACATACGTGAATTTTTCCTCTCCAAACCAATCTCCTATTGAGGATAAGTTAGTTTTAGCTTTATCGGAGAATCTAGGGGGAAAGCGATTGAAAATGGTTTGAAAAACTGGAATAAGGAACCCATGACATATTCTATACACATGATCTTTGAAATGAGCTTTCCAAAGGAGTTTATGATATATATGAATCGGAGTGGGATCTTTGGTAGTCCATTTCCAACCTAACAAGGGAAACTCAGAATTAAAACAAAGAGCGTCTAGAACATAAGCACAGAAGAAAAAGGGAGTGGTATTTCCAGCGATTTTATCTTTTCTGTATTCGAGAATCCTATTAGCTATCCTATCAGAAAGAATAACAGCCCAGTCCATAATTTCGGAATTGACAGCAGCTAGGATTAAAGGGACCATTTGTATAGAAAACCTAGCAGAATTGTTATTTCCAAATAATCTACACATCATAGCAGCGGCATAGCAGTATGGGGGTGAAAGAGAATCTATTGAATACATACCGGATGATTCATTTTTGTGCTTTTCAGGATTTTTCCTCCAATCTTTGATAGGTTCAGATTGAACTTTATTACTGTCAGCAAACTCTTTGACAAATTCTTTATTATAGACCTTCTGTGGATCAGGGAGATGATACATGGCTTTGAGGTCTTCTGCTTTGAATGATCCAAAAGATGTTCCAGAAGCCGAAATAAACATTTTTTCCTTAATTTCTACACTATCAATGACCCATCTAATCACATCATAATAAGGAATGACGTTTGCTCTGGCTGCAATTTGATGTAGGAATGAATTCGCAAGTGTTCTTTCAGTAATTTCAAAGTCGGAATCTGAGGTATCTTCATCTGGAACTGATACCTTTGCTATTGTGACTTTAGGGTTTTCACTCTCCAATATATTATAAATTCCTTCCCATGTCATTCTGCCGAGCCCTTGACATGATGTATCTGTAACTAACTTTAGCTTTACTGGTTTTTCCTTCGAGACTGTAGGACTCTCAACAAACTTAGCGGCAACAGCAATCTTCATTCTCCTTGTTCTCTTCAACATTTCTGTGTCTGATATTGTTTCCCTCGGTCTGCGAATGAAAGGATTTGGCATTCTTTGATTCTTCAAAGAAATAAGCTCTCAGTCGTGATAAACAAGCAATTGAAAAGAATGATTATAAAAATTATGGGTTCATGATTCATTATTTACTGAATCCGTGTAACACTTAAATATTTTGTTTGGGTCACACTCACGTATTCAAAACAGAATCGTAAACCAATAATCGTTTGATTTTCTATTCAATGTTGATCGTACTATTGGATTTTTAGCGTTTGTGAAAATAATATTAAATTACCTATTATGAACTCTTCCGATGTGACAAGTCTATAGTATATGAATATCAATCACATCAGAAGTATTCAAATGGTGTATAAATATCACAATAAATATTTATCCGATCTCTGATTATGTTAACCGAACTTCTCCGATTTCCTATTGCGATGATGGTATATCGCATCGGGGAGCTTCAATCGAAAAGAATGATTAATGACTTTTCTCTAATTTCCGATTACAATATGGTGGGGTCTACCATATAGATATTCTTCTCATTTAAGCGAAAAAAAATGTTTATTTCCTTTTGAAAAGTGTTTTATAATAAAGCGCATCGCATTGGGGAATTTTCGATTGACCAAAAGGAATTTATTAAAAGTGCCCCGATCACGTGATTGCGATTGATCACCTCGCATCGGAGATATGTGAATGAATAACTTAAATCCTTTGCGATTGGAGATTTGAGATTGGACTAATCGCATCGGAGATTTTGAACATGTATGTAAAACTTCTCTCAAATATTTTTCTGATTTCCGATTTCCGATTACTGTTCATGGGACTTTTGCAATTGATTTATTTTCTATAATAAAGTCTTTTATATTTGATCGGATCGTAAGTTTTTGAATGTTGTATTTGTTTGTACACACTTGGTAACAAATATATGCTATGAGTCATTCAAAACAATAAATATTTATTTCTAAGTCTCTTATTCCTATATTAAAAGAAGAAAAAAGGGACCCTATTTCTAAATGAATTTTATTAAAAAAATTTGGACAAAGCGAGGGTTGTTGTACAGTACAGCAATTGGCGATTCACTGAAAGAAACAGTTATCTCTAAAAAAATAAAATGAATACTATATTTCTAGTAAGTAAATATTTTTATAGATAATGAAAACTATCTTAGGATAATCAAATATAAAATCTAACTATGAAAAAAGAATAAAAATTACCTACAATTTCTTTCTAATTTCTTGAGAATAAAAACATTTTTGGGTTATCTCAAACTTTGATTGGTGTTAATAATGAGGTAAGTGGATTTCTCCAAGTCTGGTTTTTATAATATACTCTATTGTCATAGGCATTGCCTCTGCTGCCTGCAAACGTTCATAGTCTCGACAGGGTTACCTTTTAACCATTAACTTATTCATTGTCCCATCCAACTAAAATTATGACTTTTTAAAAGATAAATTCATAAGACATTTTATCTCATGTTTTTGTCTTTTACTTATTTTTTATTTTTAAGAGCCATTGTTCTGGTTTGGTAGCCAGTTAATAACAATGCCATTCACTAGTTATAATTAAACTGAACAATCTGGCTCGTGATGAGACCCCTTGTCTTATATTTATAAGTCATTACCCTGTTTTGGTATGCAGTATTGGTAATGTCAGTTTTATTACTTCTTATGAACATGGTAAGTCGGCTCATAATGAGACCTCTTATCTCTTAAATTTTCATATAATTTCTTAGAATTACATTCTAAAAAATCACAACTTAAATGGATGGGGTGAAATAGTTTTATCCTTAAGAATAAATGGATGACAATTTTCAGAGTTTTTTGAGTTCCAAAACTTTGAAAAAATCTTTACTTTTATAGATAACCTTTCTCTGCTCAATAAACTTATAATGATTTACATTCTCCTCAAGTTTTCAAAAGATCATGCAAATAATTGGAATAATCTTTCAAAGTTTAACATCTTATTTTAAACTATCTAAAAACTGTGATCATTTCTTTAAAAATTCTTATTTACACAAAATAAATATTTATAATATTCTTCCTAAGAAATTTTCTTAATAGTAAATAGTCAATTAGAGACTTATTAACAACCTTTATTTGCAAAACAATTAAAAACTTTGCAGAAAGGAATATGTACAAGTAAGAAGGGGTTACCTCCTTATGAAAAGAATTTCTTCAAGACAAGCCCATTTACAGGAAGAGATTCTCTCTTTCCTGTTAAATTTTGGAGTATGAATGTATTTGAGCCTATCTTTTCAGCAATCTGAAATGGTCCAAGCCACATTTTCTGAAACTTGGTATGCTTACCTTTTTCTTCATGTGCTTTATCCCATTTCAGAACAAGATCACCAATTGACAAAATCTTTGAGCCGGTAGAACTTGCATCAAAAAAAGATTTTACAAGCTGTTGATGTTTTTCATGAATAATTTTTGCTTTATCTCTATCTTCTTCTAGTTTAAGGATTTGATCATATCTCAATTGAATGGATGAAGAAGGATTTTCTTCAATAAATTGTACTAGGGCTAATGATGGAAGAGCTAAATTTGATGGTATCACAGCTTCTTTTCCATAAACTAAATTGAAAGGTGAAGTTCCTATTGAAGCTTTTTCAATAATACGATCAGCCCATAGTGCAAAGATTAAAGACTTGTGCCAATTCTTTTGATTTTGATCAATGGTCCTTTTAATGATTTTGATAAGATTTTTGTTAGTGGATTTAGCCAAACCATTACCTTGTGGATAATAATTTGCTGAATATTTCAATTTAAAACCTCTTTTGACTGCAAATTCCATTATATTGTTTCCAGAAAAATAAGATGCATTATCAAAGACAAGAGCGTTAGGTACACCAAACCTGGTTATGATGAATTGATCTATGAAATCAATAATTGTATCAGAATTGGCTACCTTCAAAGGGATTGCTTCTACCCATTTTGTAAAGTAATCAGTTGCTGTAAGGATGTATTTGTGCTATTTGGAAGAATGAGGTACTATCTCACCAATAATGTCAAGCCCCCATTGCTCAAATGGTTGCTCAATATTTACTGGTTGCAAAGGAAAAGCTGGTTTCTTTTGTCTTCCACTAGCAGTTTGACAAATTTTGCACTTCCTCACATAATCATGCGTATCTTTAAAAAGGGTAGGCTAGTAATAAACAGCATGAATTATTTTGTGAGCTGTGGTATCACCTCCAAAATGACTTCCTGCTGGTCCATCATGCAATTCCTGCAGCACCTTTTCAGCTTCAGTCTTTTCAAGACATCTTAATAGGATTGAATCATAATTCTTTCTGAATAACACATTATCAATGATCTCATATTTAATAGCCTTCAATCTTAAAGCACGTTTGTTCTTATAGCTGAGATTAGAAGGAGCATACCCATTTTTCAAGTAATAGATGAGATCAACATACTGAGATTCAGAATCTGTAACACTTATCTGACTAACTTGAATATCATTGTTTGGATCTTGATTTTCTGGTATGTTATGAGCTCCTGCCAATAATCTGCAAAAACCTTGTCCTCTAACAATCTTAGCTGGCTTAATATCAATATCATATTCTTGCAAAGCTGTTACCCAGTTAGCTCTCTTTTCTCCTACTTCTTTTTGAATTAATAATTGTCTCACTGCAGAGAATGGGACAATGATTTTTGTGTGTGTTTTCAAGAGAAAAGGTCTGAAATGTTTGATTGATTTAAACACGGCAAAGGCTTGTTTTTCAACATCGGAATAATTAAGCTCAACTCCTTGCAGATTTGAGCTAAAGAAAGAAATTGGTGCCTCAATTTTCTGATCATTGAGCTGTGTTAAAACAACAGCATAGGATGTTTCGGTGGCCAAAGTATACAAAGTAAAATATTTAGAAAAATTAGGGGTATTCAATGCTGGTGCATTAATGATCACTTGTTTGATTGCCCCAAAGGCTTCTTTCTCTTTATGCCCCCATTTGAATACTGAATTCTTCTTGATCATATTTTGCATAGGTAAAACAATTTGAGAAAAATCAGGAATGAATCTTTTTACAAAATTGATTTGTCCAAGAAATGATTGCATGGATTTTTTGTTATGAGGTAAAGAAATATCAGAAATTTCTTTCACTCTATCTGGATCAATATATATACCATATTTTGACACAACAAATCCTAAGAGTTTTCCTTCATCCAAAGCAAAGAAATATTTCTTTGGATTTAAGGAAATACCAAACCTTCTACATCTTTCAAATATTTTCTTTAGATCATGTAGATGATTGGCTCTCTTTTTTGAAAATACTGTTATGTCATCAAGATAAACAACAATTGATCTATTGATCAGACCTTTAAATGCTATGTCCATGGCTCTTTGAAAAGTTGCTCCAGCATTTATTAGACCAAAAGACATTTTCTGATAAGCATAGGTTCCCCATTTTGTTCTGAAAGTTGTTTTCAATCTGTCATCTGGATGAACTAAAACTTGATTATAGCCTGAAAATCCATCAAGAAAGGACATGAGTTCAGAACCAGCTACCTTTTGAAGTATCTGTTCCATGGTTGGCAATGGGAAATTGTCTTTTAAACATGCTTTGTTTAAATTTCTAAAATCAATACAGATTCTTATATCACCATTCTTCTTCCTTACAGGTACCATATTGGAAACCCAATTGGAATGCCTTACAGGAAAAATAATTTTGGCTTTTAAAAGTTTATTAAGTTCTGATTTGATCTGACTTTCGAGATTTGGATGAATCTTTCTTAACTTCTGTTGAACAGGTTTAATATCAGGAAGCATTGGAATTGTGTGTTGAATAACAGAAGTATCATACATTTTTAAATCATCATAATTCCAAGAAAAAACATTTTTATATTTGTTCAGAAGTTTAATGAAAGCATTCCTTTCCTCTGGAGTTAAATTGAGTCCTAAATTAACATTTTGAGGATTAGAGTCAGAACCAATATTTACTAATTCAAACTTCAAAGTGGAACTTTGAAGTTTGGCATTGGTAACTTTCTTGAATCTGTCTTTTATATCATATAAGTCCTCCAATTTAACAACAGATTTTGGAATGGGATTTTCATTACCTTTTGAGGCAATTTGTAAATCATGATCATCCTCATCAATAATTTGTTCATCATATGATTTCTCTGAAGTCATGAAATTCAAAATGTCTTGATCATGATAGAACACTCTCCAATTTGTGACATTATCTGGGACAGATGGGCGAAAAATAAATTCTACTGAAAATCTATCAGGACTGCAATCTTCAGCAGGAAGGAGTTTGGATGCAACATTAGCTAACAAGTCAGCTGATGTATTTTGATTCCTAGGAATAGAAGAAATATTGAATGCTAGAAAATGAGTGGTAAGATCTTGCACTAGGGTTTGATAGTGTTTAAGATGTCCTGAAAGGCAATGGATAGTATTCCTAACTTGTTTTATGACAATTTCGGAATCACCAAAGACTTTCAAGTATTTAACATTTAACCCTATAGCTTTATAAAGTCCTTGAATCAAGGCTTCATATTTTGCAGTATTGTTTGTACACTCAAATTCTAACCTACATGATAGCATGGTTTTTTCTCCATCTGGATCAATTAAGATGCATCCTGCTCCAGCTCCATCACTAGATTTTGATCCATCAAAATATAATGACCAAAATAAAGATTTATCTATTGGCTTATCTATAATTACATCAAAAATATTTACAATTCTGGAAGAATCAGATTGTGAAAAATTTTCTATTTGAGAAACAAAAGTATTTACAGAAAAGGGTGATTGTGGTGCTCTGAAGTTTCCAAGGAATGACTCAGCAGAATAAACTCCAAGAATATTATTGTTGAAAGCCACAGGTTCATTAGATTGTTCAAATTCAGTGACAGTGTGCATCATATGTTTTTCTCGTTCAACTTTGATTTGATTTGGTTTCCCTTTGTAAGGAAGCCACATATGTGAATAATCAGTTACGATATAACCATTAAGTTTTGCAGACCAGACTTTGCTTAAAACTAATCCATAGAATTCAGGAATATTTGCAATCAAAATATCAATTCTTTGGACAATCCTAGGATCGGAAGCTAGTCTGATAGTAACTGAATTGATTTCTCCTACAACTTGAACTTTAGAGCGATCCAATTGAACAATATGAACTGCCGATTTCTGTGGTTCAATATTCAATTTGGCACAAACAGAAGTAGGCATTATATTAGAGGATGCTCCAGAATTGATTAAACAATTATGCAGATTCTTATTGTACATTTCATAAGTCAAAAGAAAAGGAAGAGTCTGAGAATTTGATCTTTCTCCAATGAGCACAGTATCAGTAGCATCTACTTTGTCTGGTGGCTTACCAGTTCCTTTAGCTGCTTTTGCAACTACACCACTTGGTAAAGGAGCAATTGGTGTAGCATTTAATTCTTTTAATAGCAACTTCTGTTGGTGTTTTAATTTGCTGAGTTCATGTAAGGAAATGTTGGCTTTAATCTTTTTCATGTCTTCAACAATGTTATACTCCATAGGATCTGATACCACTAAAGTCTTTGATGTCGATGTAGGAGGATTAGAAGAAGATGGCTGATTTTGAGTAGGTAATGGAGAAGTTTTATTTGCAGGGGATTTGTCTTTGGTACTTGGAGTTGTAGTTTTCTTTTTAGGAACTGTTTGTACAGACTCCGATGTAGATTTACTCCTAGTACTTACAGGCATGGCTTCTTGATCTAACTCATTATCAGAATTAGGGAGAATAAAATCCCACATTCCATGCAATTCAGCTATTTCTTCATTCTCTTCTTCTTCATCTGATACTAGAGATGTATCTTCTTCTTCTTCCTCTTCTGATTCTACATTAGAGATTGAATTGGGAGGTTTAGTTTCAAGTTGATTTCTTTTGAAATTTCGGAATGGTTTTTTGGTAGAAGTTTCAGCTACTTGTTTTTTTATTTCAACCATTTCATTCGACATGGTTTTAAGAACTTTCTGTAAACCTTCCATGTCGTATGGGTCTTTGGCCTTTTTCCTCGAATCATCTTTGAAGCTGACCTTCTTGGATTTCCTTTCCTCAATAGCATTTTTCTTTTCTAGAGAAATAATTCATTTTTCTACTGCAATAGCCTCTTTCATATTCTCAGCTAACGTAGGTTTTGCAGCTCTATCTACAAAAATTGCTATGTTTGAGGGCAAAGCAGTTATGTACCATTCACTTCTGACTTGTTCACTAGGCCTTGAATCTGTGTGGATTTTGTTCAAGAGTTTGTTGAATCTAGCATTGAAATCTTTAATGGGTTCCTTGGGTTCTGCTTTCAAATTTGAGAGATCATTGATTAAAGTAGCTATTGATCTGTCATCTCCAAATTTGGTTAAAAAATGATCTGCAAAAATGGCCCAACTTGTTATGGATCCCGAAGGTAATGAAAAGTACCAGGATCCTGCTGCTCCTTGAAGAGTATAAGGGAATAATCTGACTACAACATCTTCATGTGTGACTCCATTCAAATTTCCAGCCAGCATAAAGTTATTGATATGTTCTTCAGCTTGAATGTTAAGATCTGGACTAAATTTTGGAAGCCATTTTCCAGGATTGTCTGGTAAATCATGTAAAGGTGCAGCCATGTTGACTGCCCCTGGAGTAGCCCATGGTCTAGCCATTATTGGAACAACTATTGGAGGGGTAGTAGAAACTGGTGGTGTTTGAATAAAAGTTGTTGGAATAGATGATGTTGAGATTGATGATGATTGAGCAGATGATGATTGAGGAGATGATGTGGAAACAACTGTACTTTGTTGAGTTGGGATTTCGGAAACAGGTAATTGAATATGAGATGAAGAACTTATATCACTTACTGATTCCGATTGAGTTTTTCTTGTCTTGACTCTACTAGGTAAAGGGAATTCTTTCGGAGAAATACCAATTTTTTCACTTTGAAGCCTAGTAAGAGGTTTTGAAGGAACAAATTTTGAGCTTACACTACCTTCAGATATTTCAGACTCTTCTAGAGATAATGAGAATCCTTTCAATTTATGAATTAAATCTTGTACTTCAGGAGACTCAGGATTTTGATTGTCTGATTGTTTTGAGATTTTGGTAGTGGGTGTCTGAATATTCTTCTCAATTCCTTCTATAGGATTTTGTAATTCAAAAGAAATTGAAGAAGTTAATGAGGGTGTTTTGCTCTCAGAATGGCTTGTGGGTAAAGATTTACTTGCCATTCATAGCTCATGCCCTCCTTCTAGCGCCAAAAATGTTGAAGCCTAGAAAATATCTGCTTCAAACATTGGGGAAAACCACCCGGTCGGGACCTTAGGACAGCTCCTTATCCGTTTGGTATGGTGGCTCCGACTGGATTGAAAGGACCAGTTTCCTTATAAATAATGGGTTGGTGATGGGTTGATTTGGATGAGTGAAAATGGGACTAAATAACTAAAATGAAACTATCTAATTTAATCTAAATACTAATAAAGAAATTCTAAAGTTAACCCAGGTATCACATGTGAATACAACTTAAAATTATTCCAATTTAACAAAAACCATAAAAATGTATTAACGTTTAATTGAAATTGTGCAGTGACAAATAAAGATAACTCTGTTTAAGAAATTAAACAGAGTTATATTAGCATATTGTATTCATCATTGTATATCATCTATATATACTTATGAAAGATAACATTTCAATTATACTAAAAAATGATATATTAAAGAAATGTTGTGAAAACCAAATATATATATAAATGATAGCAAATTTTAAAGCGAATATCATATGACAAAAGAAATCAACAGTGAATAGATAAAAATACCTTATCCATCTTGAAAGCTTTCAAATGAAATCTGATACTCAAATCCAGTAATTCTGATGCAAAATCAAATCCAAGGTACATAAATGCAACACTTTAAAGATAATTCCGCATAAAATCACCAGATGTGATCCTTTATAAAATATAAGAGGCAGTGGAGTACAGAAATGTAATCTCCAAGTCAAAAATATTACAACTCAGGACCCCTTATCCAATGCATGAGAGGGGTTTAAATATGAAATTACATGAAAACAGAATCCTACTACTACTGCTACAATCTATCAATTTAAAAACAGAAATACTATCTTAAAATGGAACTGATTCATTGCTTTTCCTTCTCACTCGATGTAGCCAGGTGGCAAATTTTCAACATTTCCTGTACCTATGACGAATGACTCATCTTGGAATGTAACTGTCCAGCGTATGTGGCATCGGAGAATTCTGGAATCAAACAATCAACAGCATTTGATAGGCATTTAATAGCTGATTGTTGATTGAGTGGCTTAATCAGATAGGTCCACATATTATCCCAAGATATTGTTTGAAGCTTATTGATCTATTGATTTTTATTCATTATTTCTTCTTTCCATCTGTGATCAGTTTCTTTGACTTTAAGTAAACTGCCTGGAACACAATCTAAAATGAGATTACATGCATACAAGCTGTCATTGATAAATTGTGTTATATTACCCATCATGCTTCTAGCTCTTGATATAGCTCTCTCGGCTTTCATCAACTACTATTCCCACTCTGTAAACAATATTTCCTTATGTCTTTATTCTATCCGAGGTAGATTAGCTTCTTTTCCCTTTTCTGTATCTTGCCAAATAAGAAATTCAGAAATCTTTTCATCGGCATCATCAATCTCTTGCCTGAGAGTAACTATGTCCTGTATCAAAGATGATGTGATATCAATAAATGGCTCTGTTTAAGTTAATTTTGTACAAAAATTATTTAACTGCTGAGACAACAGTTTATTGGCTTCAAGAGCTTCTGCTTTGAATTCATTTAATTTGGGAAAATCCTTGAATTTGTCTAAAGCTGCTTGAAATTATTTTTCTTGTACAATCTTTGTATTTTGCTCATCTTGCAACAAATTTTGTAACTTTGAAATTTCTTGATTCATCTGTTGCTGTTTGTTTAGAGCTTGTTCATCAAATTTCTTCTTTTCTGTGGCCAGCTGCTCTTCTAGCTCTTTAATTCTGAGCTCTTGATTTTGAAATTGTTGTTCAAATTGAGCAATCTTCTGCTGATTTTCATTAGCTTGTTTTTCAAGTAAAGCTAGATGTAGATCTTTCTGAGTCATCAACTGAGAAACCTCTGCAGCTTTATCTATTGTCACAGCACTGTATGCTCCTGCATATTGGGATAACTTAGTGAGATCCTCAGATGGATTCACTTCAGCATTCTTATAAACAATACTCATGAATTCCTCTTGTGAAGAAAAAATTGTGTCTTGATCCATTTTCTTTCTTTTTCTCTATTTTTTAACAACAACCTTATGTTTAGGGCTGTAGAATACATCCAGAGGACGGATTTCCTCAATTTTCAACGCAATTTGTCCTGTAGGATGTTCAGGAATGATTTCAACATCCTGATCTTCTGGATTTTTCTCTTCAGGATTATCCTGCAGTCCTAATTGATGAGCAAATTGATTATACTGCTTCAACAATTGAGATGAAACATTAAGATCAACAGAGTCTATAATTTCATCAGTTTTTCTTCCTCCAAGTTGTGTATCTAATTTCTCTGTATTTCTTTCTTGTTTATCAGTTTTTCTGTCTGAACCTTCCTTTTGAATATGCACATTAGTATCAGTACTTGTGCATTCTTTCTCTGTTTGAACTGTGGATTGCTGATCAGTATTTTCATCGAGTTTTCCATCAGTGAGTTCTTTCTGAATGTGTACAATCAGATCATTTCCTGTTGCTTCTTCTTGTGTCTGTATAATGGGTTGGCCAGTAGATGACTGTGTAATGACCTTACTGGTAGATGTTTCTCCTGCTGTTTTTCCAGATGTATCCTCTGCTTCTGACCCTTGTATAGGAACTCTCAATTGTTCTAGAGGAACTTTGAACAATATTTGACTTCTAAATAGCATAAATTTATTCATTTCTTCTTTCTGGAATTTAGACTTGGCCAAATTATAAACTTGAGAAAAGTCATTTAATGAAACAAAAAAATCATCAAATTCATCCGGTTCATGCTCGAACCGAGCAATCGAAACTGAAGAAGTAACATTAAAAGCTATCTTTTGTGGATCATACTGTCTCCCCGGGACTGTTGCCAATTTAAAACCCTTTATTTTTGCGACTTCCTTTTCTGCATGCTTGAAGTCATTCAAAGTAAAATGTCCACAATTGAATGGAAACGAAGGGCACATTATTTTATTACTATTCCTCAGAGATCTGGACATTCCTTCAACTGTTAATTGATAGGAGATTTCCTGAGCTAGAATTTTATCTGGACCAAAAAGAGGGAGAACATGGGGTTCCACAATACTCCCGAAAATCACGACATACGTGAATTTTTCCTCTCCAAAACAATCTCCTATTGAGGATAAGTCAGTTTTAGCTTTGTCGGAGAATCTAGGGGGAAAGCGATTGAAAATGGTTTGAAAAACTGGAATAAGGAAACCATGACATATTCTATACACATGATCTTTGAAATGAACTTTCCAAAGGAGTTTATGATATATATGAATCGGAGTGGGATCTTTGGTAGTCCATTTCCAGCCTAACAAGGGAAACTCAGAATTAAAACAAAGAGCGTCTAGAACATAAGCACAGAAGAAAAAGGGAGTGGTATTTCCAACGATTTTATCTTGTCTGTATTCGAGAATCCTATTAGCTATCCTATCAGAAAGAATAACAGCCCAGTCCATAATTTCGGAATTGACGGCAGCTAGGATTAAAGGAACCATTTGTATAGAAAACCTAGCAGAATTGTTATTGCCAAATAATCTACACATCATAGCAGCGGCATAGCAGTATGGGGGTGAAAGAGAATCTACTGAATACATACCGGATGATTCATTTTTGTGCTTTTCAGGATTTTTCCTCCAATCTTTGATAGGTTCAGATTGAACTTTATTACTGTCAGCAAACTCTTTGACAAATTCTTTATTATAGACCTTCTGCGGATCAGGGAGATGATACATTTCTTTGAGGTCTTCTGCTTTGAATGATCCAAAAGATGTTCCAGAAGCCGAAATAAACATTCTGTCCTTAATTTCTACACTATCGATGACCCATCGAATCACATCATAATAAGGAATGATGTTTGCTCTGGCTGCAATTCGATGTAGGAATGAATTCGCAAGTGTTCTTTCAGTAATTTCAGAGTCGGAATCTGAGGTATCTTCATCTGGAACTGATACCTTTGCTATTGTGACTTTAGGGTTTTCATTCTCCAATAGATTATAAACTCCTTCCCATGTCATTCTGCCGAGCCCTTGACATGATGTATCTGTAACTAACTTCAGCTTCACTGGTTTTTCCTTCGAGACTGTAGGACTCTCAAAAAACTTAGCGGCAACAGCAGTCTTCATTCTCCTTATTCTCTTCGACATTTCTGTGTCTGATATTGTTTCCCTCGGTCTGCGAATGAAAAGATTTGGCATTTTTTGATTCTGCAAATCAATAAGCTCTCAGTCGTGATAAACAAGCAATTGAAAAGAACGATTATAAAAATTATAGGTTCATGATTCATTATTTATTGAATCCGTGTAACACTTAAATATTTTGTTTGGGTCACACTCACGTATTCAAAACAGAATCGTAAACCAATAATCATTTGATTTGATATTCAATGTTAATCGTACTATTGGAGTTTTAGCGTTTGTGAAAATAATATTAAATTACCTATTATGAACTCTTCCGATGTGACAAGTCTATAGTATATGAATATCAATCGCATCGGAAGCATTCAAATAGTGTATAAATATCACAATAAATATTTCTCCGATTTCCGATTATGTTAACCGAACTTCTCCGATTTCCGATTGCGATGATGGTATATCGCATCGGGGAGCTTCAATCGAAAAGAATGATTAATGAATTTTCTCCGATTTCCGATTACGATATTGTGGGGTCTACCATATAGAGATTCTTCTCATTTAAGCGAAAACAAATGTTTATTTCCTTTTGAAAAGTGCTTTATAATAAAGCGCATAGCATCGGAGAATTTTCAATTGACCAAAAGGAATTTATTAAAAGTGCCTCGATCACGTGATTGCGATTGATTGCATCGCATCGGAGATATGTGAATGAATAACTTAAATCTTTTGTGATTGGAGATTTGCGATTGGACTAATTGCATCGGAGATTTTGAACATGTATGTAAAACTTCTCTCAAATATTTTTCTGATTTCCGATTTCCGATTACTGTTCATGGGACTTTTGCAATTGATTTATTTTCTATAATAAAGTCTTTTATATTTGATCGGATCGGAAGTTTTTGAATGTTGTATTTGTTTGTACACCCTTGGTAACAAAGATATGCAATGAATCTTTCAAAACAATGAATCTTTATTTCTAAGTCTTTCATTCCTATATTAAAAGAAGAAAAAAGGAACCCTATTTCTAAATGAATTTTATTCTAAAATTTTTTGGAAAAAAGGGAGAATTGTTGTACAGTACAACACTACTACATCAATATTTAGTTAATTTTTGAAATACCCTTCTTGTCCTTTTAATTTTTTATTCTCTCCTTTGTTTGACTCAATTTCTCTACTTCTTCTCTTGCTTCAAATGTATTTCTTGTTCTTTTAGTGAATGAGTCTCAAGAAGGTTGAGTTAGCTTCATATATATAGCTTCCCAGGAGGTCGAACAATTGTCACTTGAAGGGTTGAGGCTGACTTGTCCAAGGAGGGCCAACTTGTAAACTTTGTGGACTTATGACTCAAAAATAAAATAAAATTTGTTCTTGTACAAATGTCCAAATGGGACATGAATCAAATACATTTTTCTTTTGAATATTTTTGAATCTTTGAGCATGAAGCACATGCTTTGACCAAAAATAAAATAATAATAAATACATCAATGATTATATTAAATTATGAAGACCAACACCAGTTACATTTTCAACACGTCGATGGGGAGGGAGAGGCCATGCCACCCCCCTCTTAATTAAATTTAGAGTTGGTAGGGTGGTGGGCACTTTTCCACCCCACTCTCCTCCCCTCCCCCATCGATCTCATTTGCCACATTGTAAGCCATCCCCATACCCATTGAAGAAAATATATATAAATATATAATACAAAAATAAAAAACACATTAAAAGTAAAAAAAACAAAAAAAAACACATGGTTTGATACATGAATGAATGTGAGCGATGCCCTGCCCACGCAGCTAGCGTGAAACCATCACACAATTCAAATTCAATCTCTACAATCACTATAGGCTAGCTATGCGGGTGGGGTGACCGATGCCCAATGTTGCCCCCATTGTTATATATATATATATATATATATATATATATATATATATATATATATTTTAATGTTTTTCAAAATTTTCATGTTTATTTTTTTATATTTTTTTAAAGTATGTATTTTAATTGCTCATGGGGCTTTGGATTGATGGTGAATGGGTGTTCTGTTAAGACTCTCCATGTGAAAGGTGACTCGTTCAAATTCCTATAGGTTTTCACCCCACAAAAAAAGAAAAAGGTATTTTAATTTTTTAAGTGTTTTATTTGTTTTTATTTTATTATTATTATTTTGTCAAGTTGTCTATTAGGATTGACCTATGGCTTGAGAAACCACGGCCCAAGGGCATCTAATCCGTCAAAGTCACTAGGGGATCGCACCCGACCTGGGCCACACCAACCCTAAACTGACTGGATTTTTTAACATGTCTCCTCCCCCTAGCATAGGGCATAACCACCTCCCATGAGGTTTGATCCTGGGTCGCCTTACTAACGAGGCCCATCCTCAACTAGTTGTGCTAGTGGGACTTGATAGTCTATTATTATTATTATTATTATTATTATTACTTATTTTCTATTTTTTGTTAGTAATTTTAATTTTTTGATTTTTAAATGTAAAACTATTTATTATTTTGTTTTTAATTTTTTCTTCTCCTTGAAAAAAAGTTTTCCCCTTAAAAAAATTACCTTTTTTTAATATTTAAATAAAAAAGTGATTTATTTTATTTTTTCTTATTTATTTTATTTTTTTAATTCAAATTTTTCCTTTTAAAAATTATTTAATGTTTTTTTTCTTAAACTTTTTTAATGTAAATTATTAAAAACAAATCTTATATATAATAAATTCCACATTTAGGGTTATAGTTGATTTTATGCTTTTAATATTTTATTTATTTATTTTCAATGGTACAAATGGTCAAGCCTATAATCTAAATTAATTGATAATTTTAACCCCAAAAACAAAATAAAATAAGATTTAGACAAATTTTAAAAACACTTAAAAAACCAACATTTAAAAAAAGAAAAAGAAAAAAATAAATGTAGACAAAATTTAGGTGTCTATTTCTAGGGTTTTTCATAGTCATGATATTTGGTCTTTAATGTCATGGTTGAAAAATATTTTAATTTTAACCCTAAAAAATGGTGATGCTACATCATCACTTTTGCATTTCAATGTGTGTTTTCATATCTTTCAAAGTCATCATATTTAGTCATTAATGTCATGATTGAAAAATGTTTGAATTTTAACCATAAAAAAAATGATGCAACAACATCATTTTTGCATTTCAACATGATTTTTCATGTCTTTCGTAATCATAATATTTCCTTTTTAATGTAGTGGTTGAAAAAATGTTGGAATTTTAACCCTGAAATGAAAAAAGGTGATGTTACATCATCACTTTTCAAAATTATTATAAAAATTAGTATTAAATGTGATCTCCAAAAAAATTAGAACTACTCATATAGTTGGTAACTTCGTTTGTCATTTTTCCATTCATGACAAGCTTCATCTAGCCACACCGAAATAAAAGATGTAATAGAATATAAAATTGAGGCTTATTTTATTCTAGAAAGAGCATATGCTATTACATTGTCCTACTCCTTTCGTAGATTATTTGTAATGTTCCTAAATCAGCTTCAGCTAATTGGAACATTAATTTTGCCTTATTTATTTTGTATTTCACGATTAATGAATAAATTGTGAAGGAGGACATGTAAAACTCCTAAAAACTAAGAAGAAATCAATGCCTATGTGAACAAAGACATATATGGGCTATTTAAATTATATCTTGCAGGTGTGAAAGAGGTTAAATCACAAGAGGGGATCCTATTTGACCAAGTCAAACAACGCGGTCTAGATGCATTGAACCTCTTTGAGGGACAACGCAGTTCTATAAGGAGGTTGTAATGTGAAAGGGGTTAAGTGATTCAAGGTGGTTTAGGGTTTGTCAAGACTCCTATCTTATAAAAGGAAGAGGAGGGCAACATGAGGAGGTTGTTGAAGACATTATTTCTGAAGGTCTGTCTACTTAGACATCCCTTGTGGGGCATTGCTGTTCAGGAATCCCACCTTCTTCCTTGAGCAGATCTTGGAGGAGAATTGTGCTAAACTTCTCCACTATCAGGCTTGGGCCAAGTTTCACCTTATATTACAGCGCTGCTCATGATTGAGGGTTTAGCTGTCTTGTGAGTTGCAGCAAGTGGAGATCTAGATCTGCTCAGATATAGATGGTAGCAGTGGCTCTTTTCAGTGAGAGTGTCATTTAACCTCCTGAAAGTGTTCATGTGCTGATTATACTTCAGATCTACATCCTGGAATCAGGCCATTTCATCTTTAGAAGCTACAATGTTGTTTCTGTTCCTAAGACAACGTTATTTGCAGATATACAGCTGCAAGGTGCTTTGCTTACATTTTGGAGGAGAGATCTCCGGTGTTGGGTTTCTTCCTTCACTGTGGTGATCCATAGATTGGCCAACAAATATATGTTATTTTTCAGATATGATCTGTTATGTACTTGTATTATTCAGAATTTTTGAATCATTCTATAGATCTGAAGTTTTAAATCTTAGATCTACTTCCAGTGCTTCATGTTTTGAGCAAATCCCCAAGGGGAATGTATAGATCAGCTTTTCTTGTGCATGGATCTATATTGGATCTGTATTTTTATGTAATTATCTGATATATATCTGAAGAATCAATAAAATGCTGCTTCAGCCCTGAAAATTATGCTGTCACTATTATGCCGTCTTTTTACATGGTTGCAGCCCCTCTTTCTTGAGGATTTCTTCTGTATTCCTTCATTATTATCCTGTAAAGTGTATGAGTTGTATCCCTGAGATTATTTGTAAATTTTTAGACCTTATTTCAGTCATACCCTTCAGAAAACCACGCTCAGAGGCTTCAGTAAATTTCTGCATAAATCTGGTCTTGGGAAATCAGGGTTTTCTAGCTTAGGTAGGAAAGGAGGAACTCTTTAATTTAGAAAAACTTATTTTTTTTTTTGCTGAAATTCGACATGGGAGTCCCTTGTAACCCTAGATATCATATCCAACCACTTTTCCATCTTATTTTTTCGCAAATATCTTAATACACTCGTTTTAGGGCCAAAATCCTCACTTTTCCCCATCTTTTGCCTTGTAAAACACTGTATAACTTTGTTGCTGTGTATTTTACTGAATTTTAAGTGTTTTTAGATCTGCATGAGGTATATAGATGAAGCTCCACATTGGTAATAACACATATTATTCCCAATCTGTAGCTGTTCCTGGAAAAAGGGATATTACATTATTTTAAAATCAAACATTTTCATTTTTGGTGCCCATTTCTGTTCACGTTTGGATGAAAATATTTATTCTAGTAATAATTGAGGGTATCATGATCTATATTGATTTTAAAATTTATTTTAATGAGATTTCGTCACCATATTTATATTGCATGTAAATTTGCTTCGATTTCATTTTCATATGTAGAATTCACCAAATGTTTTCCATTGAATTGTTTTCTTTCAAAGTCGATCATCTTGTTTCTTGTGTGAATACTGCCTCAATTCCTTGCCATGATGCATCACACTTAACTATGAATTTTTTTATCAAAATCGAGTGTTTCCCATATTGATGTAGAAGGCATTGTGTCCTTTAAGAGAGAGAATGTGAAGGTAGCATTGCCATTGCATACAAATAAAGTTTTTGTCAAGAGAGATGTAAGTGGGCTTGCAACGCGTGCATAATTTTTAACAAATTTATGATAATATATCGTAAGTCGCAAAAATACTCAAGACCCTTGATATTCTTAAGGTGACCAAAGGGTCCACCTTGACTTCTTCCTTCAAAAAAATGTGACCAAAATAATTTACTTCTTATTTCTCAAAAGCACATTTGGATCTATTTTTTTGTTTTTGTTTTCACAGGTTTACGTTGAAGAGTGTTTGGAATCCTACGTGGAGAATTTTTCTATCGACATTTTGAGCTGAGTATCACAACCCATCATCAAGATATCCACAAAAGAATATTGTATTTATTTAGTTGATAAAATGATACAGGTGGATATTGGTGGCCACCTGCCTATTCCACCTAGATCTCCAGTTAGTTTCATCTGTTTCCTTAATTATAACAACATTTACTATTTTTAGCAGTTTTTCTAATAGTGAACTTCTGGAGCTGTTTTGACCCTCCTAAATAACGTTTTTTTAGGTCTGCAGTAAGTCTGTAGCCATGGGCAGGGGCCTGTGGAAAATGTTGTATTACTCGGAGATATATTTCCAACGAGGTATCATGTGCTCTAAACGGAGATCATATGACCAAGTTACGACCCCGAGAAGTTGGTTGCCCAAATAACCCTGACGAGGCCCACAAACTCTTGGCATTCGATTTCTTGTGGTTAGGGTTTTGGTTGTTTATGGTTTTACTTTGTTGTTTAATAATAAAAAGGCCATTGAGCCTCATTGTAACAAAGTTCAGAGACATGTATCGGCGGACGTGGCTTCGTAGTGATTTGAACTCTGGCAAGGACACCGGCAAGGAGCACAAATCTTGAGGGCCAAGATCGCGGGGCAGAGAGGGCTGGATCTCGGCCTGCAAAATGTGATGATCGGCCCTCGGAGCCCCACTTTCAAGCAAGTCATGATTGACAAGGGAAAAAGGCCAGTGGAGGGTGTGAAGATTGCAGGGTCTGCAGCTGCAGGAAATAGAACAAAGGACAGTAACAATATCATGGTCGATTGCACCGCTAATCCAAATAAAGTCACTGCAAGAACACAGGAGTAGATCAAAGTGATTCCCACACAGGAAGCCAGTCCTCCAGAAGACGTCACAGATCCGGACAAGAATGCAAATGGCAGCCCAGACCTGAATCGATCGACTCTGAAAGAGTCAGCGGACAACGAAATCCACCAGAAATACCACGGCCGCTGCAAGCCGAAGACCAAGGAAAGTCTTAGGGTAATCATTAATGACCCATATCTGCAAGGCTACAGGGATCACATGAT
The DNA here is from genome assembly GCA_034641835.2 of Pinus albicaulis. NCBI lineage: Eukaryota > Viridiplantae > Streptophyta > Pinopsida > Pinales > Pinaceae > Pinus > Pinus albicaulis. Next base: position 999,364,412 of record CM076576.1, read on the forward strand.
TTTTCATGCAGTGATATGTAAATTCATGGGGTTTTGGCCCAGCGAAAAATCCCTTTGTCAATGGATCAAGCAAGTCTGGAAGCCGAGGGGAGATATGCAGCTACACCTAGGAGCCAGGGGCTTCTTTATGGTGGTGTTCGCAAATCTGGAAGACAAGGATCGAATCTTCGAGGGCGGACCTTACTTTTATGCCTCAGCAGGCCTCTACATGAGGCCCTGGAAACCCAACTTCGCCCCTGAACAAGAGACGTTCACACATGTTCCAGTCTGGATCCGGTTATTCTCTCTGCCAATCGATTATTGGAGACCAGCGGCGTTGGAACAAATTGGAAACACCCTGGGAACTTTTGTTCGTGCTTCTGAAGCCACTCTTCAAAAAAGGTACACTTCCTATGCCCACATCTGTGTTGAAATGGATGTATCTGGGTCTCTGCATGAGGGTCTGTGGTTGGAATACAGGGATGAGGTCTATTTTCAAACCATAGATTATGAGCAGATACCCTTTAGGTGCCATAAGTGCCATGAACATGGGCATTTAATTCGAGAATGCCCTCAGAACAAGATTGCCGAGAAAGCCAAAGAGAAACCCACTCCGGTTTCAGATGGATTTATTCGACCTACTGGAAAACATCGAGCCAATCGCAAAAATACACCCAAAATGGATGATCAGCTCACCAGAACATTAAAAACCTTTGAGATACTTGGAGAAGACCCTCCATCGGAGAATATAGCTCAAACCCCAGCTGTGGGGCAGCAGGCCACCGGGTCAGCAGAGCACGGCACCCAGCCAAGGGAGCCGATCACAACTTCAGAACCATTTTCAGGCGCAACAGATGACAAAGATGAGGAGGGGGATGAGGAAATGGCCCTTAGTGAACTCGGCACGGAAGATCGGGAATTAGGGGATATCCTGGAGAAAGAAGGGTTAGATATCAATTCTATAGTTGAGCAATGGAAATAGAAAGGAATAGACCAAATACCAGAGGAGGAAATCAACCAGGTCAACTACCTATTCCTGACTAGACAGGATGCAGTGTTAAAAGGTATGAAACGAGGTAGAGGAGCGACCAAAGGCCTAGGTGTAAAAACACAGAATATCCACCACACACAAGCCAGTCTCAAGCATAGGAGGAAAAGGGGCAGAAGATCCAACAGTGATGCACTTCACGAACTGGTTCAGATGTTGATTAATTCGGGAAAGATGAAAACCCTTGAGGCTTTCTCCTTCTCATCTTAATAAATTTTCAACTATGAAAGTCCTCTCATGGAATGTAAGAGGACTGGGTAGCCTAAGAAAATAAAGGCTCCTGAAAAATAGAATTACTCAAGAAAAACCGGACTTGGTTTTCCTCTAGGAAACCAAATGCTCCAATCACAAATTAGATGAATTGGGTAAATGCCTAGGTAAACATCTCGAACACCTAACAGTGGAAGGAAATGGTACTGGCAGAGGTCTAGCTGTATTCTGGACCCCTAGAACCCTTCATCTTCTCAATGCGGAAGCAACTAAAGCTTTTTTGTCCCTTCAAATGCAGATCATAGGGGAAAAAGGCACATTTTTGTTTACTAATGTCTATAGTCCTCAGCGACCAGAGGAAAAGCTGCTGCTGCTAGAAAATATCACCAAGCTACATCATCGATACCTCAATTCCAGAGCTATCTATGGGGGCGACTTCAATATGATAACCTCTCTCAATGAAAAAAAAGGTGGTACACGAGCGCTCAGTAATGATGCCAAAGCCTTCAGCTCCTTTATTCAAGCTGTCAACTTGGTGGACATCCCTCCTCAAAATGGCATCTTTACCTGGACCAACAGAAGAGGGGGAGATAAGCTTATTGCCTCCAGACTTGACTGTTTTCTGGTCTCTGACAGCATTCTCATAGAAGGGGTCACTATTGATTCTGATATCCTCCCCTCTAGGGGCTCAGACCACTGGCCTATCACGCTCCAGGCCTCCATTCTAGGTATTCCCAAAAACATGCCTTTCCGTTTTGAGAGATTTTGGCTTACTCACAAGGATTTATCCAGCAATATTAAGAAATGGTGGAAGGAACCCCTAGCTGTAGAAGGAACGAAAATGTTCAAGCTACAAGCCATGCTAAAATTTATCAAGACCAAGCTAAAGAATTGGAATCGTGAAGTCTTTGGCAACATCTTTGAAGACAAACAAAACTTGGAGCAACAAATGGAAGATATTCACAATGACTGGATCCAAGGAACCATTTTGCAAGACTCAATCAACACAGAGAGAGAACTGATGCAAATATGGAATGAAAGATGCAAGTAGGAAGAAATTCTATGGAAACAAAAATCTCGCATTCAATGGCTTAAAGAAGGAGAAAGAAATACAAAAAATTTTCATAGATCATCCATGGATTATAGATGCAATAACAGAATCACCAGGATTAAGGACGAGCAGGGGAATGTCTTCTACTTGCACCAAGACATCACCTGCCAACTCTGAAACCATTTTAAACTTATTACAACAGAACCAGTCTCTGATCGACAGGAAGCCATTAAGGAAGTAGTTTCTTCTATCCCCAACCTTATAACAGAAGAACAAAACAGGGCCCTGGACAGATCAGTCTCCCTCCAGGAGGTGGAAGAAGCGGTTAAAGAAATGGCCAATAGGAAAGCACCAGGGCCAGATGGATTCACCGTGGATTTTTTCAAAGCCTGATGGGATGTGGTTAAGGAAGACATCTGGGAATTATTTGAGGACTCCAAAATCTCCTCTTCAATTCTCAAGTCCCTAAATTCCACGTTTATAGCGTTAATTCCCAAAGAAGCTGATACATGCACCCCTTCCAAATTCAGGCCCATAGCGCTTTGCAATGTACTCTACAAGATCGTATCAAAAGTCATGGCTAACAGATTGAAGCCTATACTCCCTCTGATTATCTCAGAAGAACAATCAGGATATGTGGAGGGCAGAAAAATTATGGATAATGTCCTTCTGGCTCATGAGATGGTCCACACTCTGCAATCACTCAGGAAATCCGGCATGATTATTCAACTGGACCTCTCCAAAGCTTATGACAAGGTCAATTGGAGTTATCTAGAAGCAGTTCTCAAGGCTTTTGGTTTCAGTCCTAGGTGGATGGCCTAGATCCTAGCTATGGTCAGATCTCCCAATCACTCCATTCTGGTCAATGGGGCCCCCTCCAAACCTTTCTTTCCTTCAAGGGTCATCTGGCAAGGGGATCCCATCTCGCCTTTCCTTTTCATTATTCTCATGGAAGGCCTCAGTCAAATCATTAGATCAGCCAAGGAAAAGAATATGATAAAAGGTCTTCAGCCCTTAAGCAACATCCCAGCTACCACTCATCAACAGTTTTTTGATGATACCATGTTGAATGGTACCCCCACTGTGAAGGAAGCCAGGCGTTTCAAATGTATTTTAAATCTGTTCAGTCGAGCCTCTGGTATGGACTTTAACTTTGATAAATCCTCTGTCTTCTTCTTTAACACGCATTTTTCTATTCAGAAACATTTGACTGATATCATGGGTTTCAAAAGAAGTAATCTTCCATCCAAATACTTAGGTATACCCCTCACAGACAAACCTTGGCAAAAGTATCATTGGGAGAAAATTATTTCCAAGCTAGCGGACAGTTGTAATCACTATACCAATCGTGTCCTTAATTTGGCTGATCGACTGGTCATGACGAAGGCCATCCTCCAGGCTATTCCTCAATACGTGATATCGATCCTTCCATCTCCTAATGGAGTCCTTCAGAATATCAGAGGCATTTGGCGGACCTTTCTGTGGTTTAGTAATTTAGAAAAACCAAAGTGGACGCTAGCAGCTTGGGATCAGCTTTGCAAACCTAAGAGCCTTGGAGGGCTGGGGCTACAAGATTCAGGATCAATCAACAAGGCTTGCGGAGACAAACTCTGGTGGAGATGGCTCTCAAAACCTAATACCCCGGGGGTGCGCATCTGGAAAGCCAAATATGCGGAGCACTCGCAGCATGAGGAGCTCGTAAGGATAACAGACACCCCTGCAGGCTCACCAATATGGAATCTAGCCCGAGCCAACCGGAATATCATACAAGATCACTGCTTCTGGGAGCTCAGGAATGGTCACAATGCCTTGTTTTGAGAGGATGCCCAACAACAGCTCCCGAAGCTTGGAAATCCCGACCTACACCCTCTGCAGCAATGGTTTCAGAACAATGGCAAGCTGAAAGTGAATCAATACTGGGCGAACGATATGGGTCAACATCATTGGAGGACATGGAATCTAATCCCTTCCCCATCGAATGAGCAAATGTCGAATCTCCTTAATGTCCTTAATACCATTCTGAGGAAAAGACTAATAAGGGCAACGCAAGGGCCGGATATCCTTCGCTGGGGAAAGCTCAATGGAGGTTCATTTAACCTCAAAGAAGCCCGTTATTATATTGAAAATAGGGACAGTGAGGATAAGGTAGCCTGGTATGACAATGTATGGAACTGTAACCTATGGCCCAAAATTAAAACTTTTCTATGGCTTCTTCTAAACAGGAATATTTTAACCTGGGAAAATCTTATAAAAAAGGGTTCACAGGACCATCCTGATGCCCTTTATGCGAGGAGCAGGAGGAAACGATGAATCATCTATTCAATGAATGCGTCTGGACTAGCAACCTTTGGAGTGGATACAAAGCATATTCAACCAAATGGACCAGAGCAGAAGTTCCAATAACGAAACTATCACCAATTGGCGCTTACACTATTCCAACAGTTGTATGGTAAACAATTTGTGGAGGCAATTTGAACTGGACGGTGTGGAAGGAAAGGAATAATCGCATCTTTCAAAATCATAGCTTCAGACAACCCGATGAAATAAAAACTATCATTATGCAAGGTTTGAAAGAAACAACTCTTACCTACTATAAGACCAAGAAAAAAAATTCGTTGTCTCCCAATGACATTCGGATACTGGCTATTTTTGGCCTCTCTGAAGTGGCAGAGCGCTGTGTGCATGAGAACACCCTCTGGCCCGCTCCCTCTCCCGCAATCTGGAAATATCCTCCTCCGGGGTACTGCAAGATTAACTTTGATGGGGCTTCAAAAGGCAACCCTGGGCCTGCCGGGTTGGGAGGAGTCCTGCGCAACGAGAAGGGAGAAATACTACATATCTACTGCAGATATTTGGGAGAAACCACTAACAATGAAGCGGAATTCGCCGCTTTGGAGCAAGGGCTGCGGATCCTAATTCGGCTCAGCAAAGGACTAGCCATAGTAGAGGGTGACTCCCAGCTCGCCATTACAACCATCCGGAAAATACAACATGGAACGAAGCCCAGTAAGGCCACAAAGCACTAGCGCCTAGCTGTTGTTACGGATCTCATCACGCAGCACCTTGCATCCCTAAGTGGTATCATCCTTCAGGCTGTGCGCAGGAAAGCCAATACACTAGCAGACCATCTAGCTAACCACGCGGTAGATCACCCAGCTGAAGCCCATGACACGTGTCGGCAGGATCTAATGCATGGAGAGCTTAGGGATCAGTGTAACATCATATCCAGGAGAGACTTCACTGCCGGTACTACCCTGGAGGATGGTCGGCAGCTTATAAATCATGAGTAGCTCATGAGTTTACCCAATTTGATTAATCACGTCAGACAGTACAGCCCAGAAATGTCACCAAGCACTTCTCGGGAATGGCAGCCCATTATTCGAAAGGACAACTGTAAGGATAACCAATCCTTATAGCGGATCAAATGGAGGTCTCGAGCATGCGAAAGGATTGCTCAGAAGCAGACGATCTATGCTTATTGTTCCGGCATTGGTGGTGGTTTCAAACGGCAAGTTGCCATGCATCATAGCATTAAATGGCTTTCAATTGGAATTTCACTCCCCACTACCTGTCCTTATATTTATAAGCAGTCTTGCTATCCCATTTTCATTTCCAATCTAGCCTTGTGGTATCTACGCTCAAAGTCGAAGATCGGTTATCCTTTTCTCGACAAGTTATCCGCTCTCTTCTACCTGCCTTCAATGGCAGACCACAACCTTCGCAGTATCAAAGCATCGCAAGCCCTCAAGCGGGCCAAGGACAGCTACGAGGCCTCTGTCTCCAAAAGAGGGAAGCAAACGATTGAAATGCTGCAAGAAGAGGTGGACAGGTCTCGGGCCCAGATTGATGATAGCGCAATCAGTGAGGAGGTCGACTGGTTGGTCGACCCAAGGACACCTTCTACTCGAACCACCCAATTTCTGCAAACCCAGGCAGTTGCCTGGCAGATGAAAACCATGCTGGCAAAGGCAATTGGAATGCAGGGAGCAGCAGTTAAGGAGACCTTTGCTGCAACTTCCATGGCCTCTGCCAAGAACACTACTCGACTGGAAAACCTGGAAATTTCCTTCAATTCACTGACAGAAGAACTACGCATGAAAGGTAGGGCTTTGGACAACTTTGTTCGCTGCTTTGATTTATATCTCCGCCATGTCCTCAATGTCTCCATTGAAATTCTGGCGGATGACTCACAGACTACCATCATTCGGCGTTTTAAGCCTAGAATTCAGCCAAAAGGTGGCGAGGAAGCGAGTCCAAGTGCTGCGGGACAATCTGGGGCCTCGAATCCAATTCAATGATGTTTGTGCTCTCTCTCTGGTTTATTTCCTGTCTTTTTACTGTGTCTGTTTCCTATTTTAATCGGTATGTACCAGGCTACTATCATGCCTACAGTAGATCTTTTGTTAGCTCTATATCTTTCACAGGCAACCCTGCATGGTTGGCCTGAAGTTTTGTTCATTGGACTGTGCTTCCGTAATGTTTTATACGCTTAGGGTTTGTCTGGGCCTATATGTCGCATGTGCAATATTGTGTCTTGTGACCAAGCATGTTCATCGGAATTTAGGCCTTTTTGTACACTCATGTAACCTCTCGTTTTTTGATATAATATACTGCTTCGACTTACAAAAAAAAACAAAGTCAAGTTCCGGACATGTAGCCACCACATCTCTTCGCAGATAGTTACCATCAGCTCGAGCTAGTTTATTTCCATTTTTCTTGTAAACATCTTTAAGTTATTTGATATTAATGAAATGAAGATTTATTTCTACTACATCCGTATGTTTATGTTTATATCTCGTGTTTTTTTTCATTCCTACATATGTTCTGATTAGTTAGAATGATCGTCAGTTTTCTATTTTTCTTTGCGTGTCCCTAACGAGGTTAGGGTATAAGGATTTAGGGCTCGAACTGGTTGAACCTTTGCAAGACCATCCTCATCAACCCTAACGAACTACCATGGGGGGAGAAAAGAAATTAGGTGACAGAGTAGGAGATCCTTTTCAAAATATTTCGAGGAATCCCTCAAGTGACAAAGGAATGATGATGGATAAATTTTCCTGTGATCCTACGACGACTACCCACATGTGACACATCTTCATCCCAAAAACACTCGAGGTGCCACTCCCTTTAAGGTACAAGTCAACTTTTTAAAATTCCCATAAATGAATGCCGTATGTTGATGTTGTAGCGATTCTGTAGATAGATGGTTGAATCTATTAGAAGGATATTTCTCGGTTCATGACTTTTCTGACCAGGATAAGATTATTTTTTCACATCTCAAAGCTACCCCCCATGTCAAGGATTGGTGGGATACCTACTGTGAGAAAAAGGAAGAGACAAAACCCTCTCTGTTCTTATCCGTACCCACTTGGAATTATTTCCAAGATGCCAACAAGGAACAATACTATCCCGTGGGGAGCTATGAGGACAAGTACATACAAAGGACCACGTTGCGGCAACAAAGGGATCAAGATGTGCATGAGCTGACAAATATGTTCCATACCCTGCGCACAAAGTTGAGTACCAAATATTTAGAGAAACATTTGGTGCTAACGTATCATAGTTGTCTGCACAGATACATTTAGAGGAAATGGAGTTCCTATGCATCTATTCGCTTGGTGTAGCATACTACTACACTTCCAATATTGAGCAAGAATCCAAAGCAAGGAAAGGTACACAAACTACAAAAATGGACAAAGCCAAGTCATTAGGGGAATTTTGAGGTCTAAAATGGGCCTCCTAAGGAAAATGTATAATCAAAATTCACTTTATGAGAACTAATCACATTTTAGGGGATGACATCATCCCTAATGGTTGAGGTGGCATTGCTTGAGTTAAAGGTACTTACTTGTCACATTCTCAATGGTGGATAAAAACTCATGGTTAACCATGGTAGTGCTCTAAGTACTTTTAAAGTCAAAGTAAATTACTCATAATAAATGTCATTTCACACTTTTTGAATAAAAATATATTATTGTCATTTCATATTTCTTGAAAGAAACAATGCATATCCCTATACATTTATTATATTATATTATTTTTATATAGTATATTAATTACATGTTATTATACAATTTAAATAATATAAATTTTAATTAATAGCATATAATAATTAAGAATTTATAAATTTATATTTATATTTTATTTTAAGTTATTTAAGTACAAAGGACAAATGCATTAGTTTTTCAATGATAATGACTTTTTCTTGAAAAGCTCATTCTTATTTATAGTCACATCAATACAATTTTTTTATTAATTTTATTTTTGTACAACTTTTGAATTGAATTTAACTATGGTTACATGGATTGTGGTGCAAAAAGTGAATTGAAAATTCATAAATATTATTTTATTGGTTTAGATATTATTTTATTATTTCCTTAGGAGGCCTATTTTAGACCTCAAAATTCCCTAATGGGGATGATCTAGGAAAACCCACCGAAGCCGCAAGAAAAGAAAAACTCCACAAAGAGAAAGAAGGACACAAGGAAATGGTGTGAGTTCCATAAGGGCCCCACTCACAACACAAGTGAGTGTCGAGTCAAGCAGTCACTCGTGGATGAGTTGAAGGTTTCTGAATCAAATGCATGTTATGAATCTGAGTCAAAACCCGATAAGGGGAATGAAAAAGGGAAGGAGATTATTGATGTGGAGCCCAATGCCACCGTTGCCACTACCAAGATTCAGAAGATTGAGCCAGAAGATCCAGAGGAGGGGGAGCAGGTCTTTCACTCACAAATGTGGGTGAAGGGTTCTCCATTGTAGTTCATTGTCGACATCGGGAGCCAAAAGAACCTCATATCAGCATAGGTCATGAAGTAGTTTGGCTTACCAACCACACCACATCTTCAGCCGTACACCATTGGGTGGCTTCACCAAGGATGCAATCTCCATGTTAGCCATAAGTGACACTTTCCATACAACATCAAGCCTTTCACAGATGAGGTATTGTGTGATGTTGATCCTCTTGAAGTTTGTGATGTATTATTAGGCCAACCATACTTTTGGAATCGTCATGTTGTTTATGAGTCTAGGCCTCACACTGTTATTATTTCTTTGGGAAATAATTTACACATGATACTGTAGGTAGCACCACCTACCACTATCTCTTTGATCTCTGTGAATAAATGTATTAAGATCATTTCCAATACTGATAAATTTGTCTTCCTTATGATCCACCCTTAGGGCGGGAAGAATACTGTGGCCACATCCATAGCCTCGATACATAGCTCCTCCATAAAACAACAACAGATAGATAAGTTCATGGAGGAGTACAGGGACATCTTCACCTCATACATAGGGGTGCCCCTACACTGTTAGTTCAAACATTCCATCGATATGACCCTGAGCACGTTATTACCCAAACAACTGATCTACTGATGCTCTTTTATGGAGAATGATGAAATTAAGAGGAAGATTTAGGAGTTGTTGTATAAAGGGAAAATCGGGAAAATTTCATCACCTTGTGGGAGCCTGATTATGTTGATACAGAAGAAATACAACACCTGGAGAATCTATATTGACTATCGAGCATTGAATAAGATCAATGTCTAGAACAGGTATCCAATCCCACAGATTGATGACCTTATGAACCAACTAAAGGGGGCCAAATATTTCAGCAAGATTTATTTGAAGTCTGGTTCTCAATAAGTGCCAATAAAACCCTCTGATGTGTGGAAGGCTGCCTTCAAATCCAAGGAGGGACTTTTCGAATGGTTGGTCATGCCTTACAAGTTGACGAATTCCCTTGCAATCTTCATGAGGTTGATGAATGACATCTTGCAACCCTTCACCAAATCATTCGGAGTAGTGTATTTCGATGACATCTTGATCTTCAGCCAAAGATGGGAAGAGCACCTACACCATATACAAAAGGTCCTCCAAACCTTGTGACAACAAAAGTTGTATGCCAATCTGGAGAAATGCACCTTTTGGTATGAACTAGGTTCAATATCTGGGGTACATCATGGATGAGCGGGGTGTGCATGTGGACCCAACCAAGATACAATTTATTCGATATTTTCCAGCCCCAACTACTCTAATAGAGCTATGCATCTTTCTAGGATTTTATAATTTCTACCATAGGTTCATGTTGGGTTTCTCTCATATAACTCAGCCTTTGAGCAAAGTCACCAGGGGTGGAGAAAAATAAAATTTCTTCTGGTCCGAATACAAACATAAGGATTTTTTCGAGTTCAAGCATTTCCTTTTCTCTGCACTAGTTCTCACATTAATAGACCTGCAACAACCATTTGAGATTGAGACAAATGCCTCTGGCTATGTTATCAGGGAAATTCTTACTCAGCAGGGGCATCCGGTTGCATATCACAGTGAGAGACTCTCAAACACAGTCCAAAAGTATCCTACTTAAGACAAAGAGATGTATTCCATTGTGCATGCCTTCTGAAAATTGAAGAATTACATTATGAGGAAGGAAAAAATCATCCACAGAAACCACAAACCCCTTTAGTTCATACAAACACAAGGAATGTTGCAGAATGATTGCCATCAGAAATGGTCCACATATCTGCAACTGTTCCACTTGAACATCAAGTACAAGAATGGAAACAACAATAATGTTACATACTGTCTCATCTGACAACCGGCTATGGCACTGATCACTATTCTTGACTCTTGTGGACATGAGACTTTGGGGTGGCCACAAATTTACAAGATCAATCCAGAACTTGACAACACATATCAGATTCTCTTGGAAGGCAAGAAAGTTATAGATTTTAACTTCCAGGGCACACTGTTATGCCACCTAGGATACCTCTGTGTTCCTTCTAGCGAGTGTTCCAATATAATTTGGGAGGCGCACTACAGTCAGGTCATTGGAAATTTTGGAGTAGATAAAAAAGTGGTAGTGCTTTAAATGTATTTTCATTGGCTGAAACTTCGACATGATGTTGGGAAGTACATCAGATCTTACACTTCCTGCACCATTTCAAAATCGACAATCAAGAAGCAAGGTCAATATAATCCTCTTCCTTCTCCTAGTCAGCCTTGGGAATCCATCTCTATGGATTACATGTCGGGCCTCCCTTCTAGTAAGCATGGAAATGAATACATTTTCATGGTCGTCGAAAAATTCTCTAAGATGGTGATTTTGGTAGCCTACAAGAAGAGTATCACAATAGAGGCCACTGCTAAGATATTCTTTGAAAAAATGTGGGTACACTTTTGGATTCTACAATTCATTATCTCAGAACAAGATAACAAGTTCCTAAGTACATTTTGGTCAAGCCTCTGGTTGATGCTGGATACCATGCTCACTAAGTCCACAACTTTCCACCCCAAAACATATGGCCAAACAAAGGTCCTCAACAGGATGATAGTGCACAATCTGTGCATGTACAACTCGAAGTTGGTCAAGCCTCTGGTTGATGCTGGATACCATGCTCACTAAGTCCACAACTTTCCACCCCAAAACATATGGCCAAACAAAGGTCCTCAACAGGATGATAGTGCACAATCTGTGCATGTACAACTCGAAGCATCCATGCACATGGGATGAAAGCCTCCCCTATGTCCGAAAAAACTACAAAAGAGCTTCCCATAGCTCTATTGGACACAGTCCCTTTCGGGTGGGGATGGGATTACTTAGGTAGATTCGGCTCATGTCCAATCCGAAGCTGACAGGGCTAACAACTTCATTGAGCACATTAAACACATCCACCAGCAGGTCTATGACATATTTGATAGAACCAATGGTAAGTACAAGCAACATCATGATCAACATCAAGTGCCACACAAGTTCTTGGTAGGTGACAAAGTGTAATGTTCCTAATTAGCCCAAAATAATAGGAACATTTAAATTTTGTTTCGTTTTCCATTTGTGAATAAATGACTAAGGGAGGACATGTAAAACTCCTCAGATCAATGAATAAATCAATGCTCAATGTGAACAAATCTATATATGAGCTAGTTACATAAAATCCACTTGTGTGTGAAATTTTTTTGAGCTATTTGACTGGGTCAACATGACCAAATCTACAGCACTGTCTAGGTTCAATGTATCTCCTAATGGGACATCACAGTTCTAGAAGGAGGACCACATGTGAAAATGGTTAAGTGATTCAAGGTGGTTTAGGGTTTTTCACATCTTCATCTTATAAAAGGAAGGAGAAGGCTCATGTAAAGGTTGTTGATGATAATTATATTTTGAGATTTCTTGAGCAACTCAAACTCTCTTGGCTGTTTAGCTAGAGAGAGGAATTTCCTATTTAGGAATTCCTCCTCCTTCCTTGAGGGTCTCTTGGAGGAGATTGTGCTGCATTGATCCACTATCCGGCATTTTGGCCAAGCTTCTTCTTCCAACTACAATGTAGATCCTGTTGAGGGTTTGGTTTTATTTTAAAGCAACAGCAAGTGGAATCAGATCTATGCAAATATGAAGAGTTCTATTGCATCTTTTCAGTGGGGAAGTCATCTAAACCAATGGCAAGAGTGCAATAGTTGTTTTGAGCTCTAGATCCTTATCTTGGAATGAGGCCAAAGTATGCATCACTTCAACGATGCAGTTAGCTTTATAAACTGCGTTATTTTGTAGACAGAGTTGCAGTATCTATTTGCTAGCAGTTTGGAGGAGAGATCTCCGGTGAAAGGGATTCTTTCCTTCACTGAGGTGATCCATGGATTGGCCAACCAATCCATGTCATATTTCAGATCTGATCTACTGTGTGATGTATTCTTGAGAAATTTCTGAAGTTTACTGCAGATCCATGGTGTAGATCTTAGATCTATTCAATGTTCTTTACTTTCAGCTGAGATCCCCAAGGGGAATGTACTAAGAAGGCATTTCTGCATATAGATCCCATTATATATATAATTTTTTCCTCTGATATGTTATATATATGAAACTCAATAAAACACTACTTCAGATTTCTGAAAATAACGCTGTCATAGTCTGCAGTCTTTTCTCATGTGTTGCAACACTTCTTTTAGAGCTTTCCTTTATGAAAAGATATTTTTTTCTTAGCCTTAATAATTTTAATCTCATTATAAGTTTCCATAATAATTTTCATGCATAAAATCAGCTAATCCCTTCAAAAAATCATGCTGTATAAGCTTCAGTAATTTCTGCATACTCCAAGTCATGGGAAATCAGGGTTTTTAAGCCTAGTTTGGGGAGGAGGAACTGTTTAACTTAGATATAATGCTTTGTTTGAGCTGAAATTCAGAGAATAGGTCCCTCATGACATAATATAAAATAAAATCCCACCATTTCTCTTATTTTTACGCATATTTCTGAATACACTCATTTTAGGGCCAAAATCATCACTTTTCCCCACATTTTTGCCCATAAAATGATGTATAAGGTTGCTTCTGTTGTATTTAATGAATGATATGAATTATAACACCTTTTATGAGATTTTTTGATGTTTCATAACCAATATTTTGTCAAATATTTCTTAATTTCCAGATTTGGAACATTACAGTGGTATTAGAGCATGATCTTTGGCTCAGCCTGTGGCTTCAAGCCAAAGTGTTGAATACCTGAAGCAGGAATATTTCAAGCTCTATAGAAAGAGTCTGCAGATGGCCAGGTAGCCTTTGGATCTCATCCTTTTTTCAAAGGTGACATATCCAGTAAATTCCCCTGCAGTCAATCTCTGGAATAGAATCTTGAAACTCCTGAAGAGGGAACTTTACAACAGTATTAGAGAAGAGAAGAAACAGAGATCAGAATAATGGAGAGGATGAGATTAATATCATCAATGTTCAGATCTAAGAAGGGTCTCTCCAAAGAGGTAAATCAGAAAAGAGAAAGAAGATGCACCGAGACTCCTAGAGGGTTTCAAGGAGAAGAAAGTTGCAGTGAGACCTACAAAGGGTTTCAAGAAGGAGAGGAAGACCCATGCACTTCCTACCCTCACAAAGAAGATGCATTGCACAAAAGAAACAAGAGCATGGCTCCACCACTTGAAAGAATGACAGAAGAGGAGATATCCCTTCTCCTTTTCCAAACCATGAAGGGTATTGAAGAAGATCTCAAGGAGATTGAGAAGGTGAAGACTTGTACCAGCGCTGGCACACACTTGGAGGAGCAGCCTTCATGTTCAATGGAGGAGGACAACACAGTTGAGGAAGAAGCTCTTGCTTCTACATCTCACCAAGGTATGATTGAAAATTCATCTATTGTCACTTCAACACATTGTATGAAGGGATCTACATCTTTGCATGCTTCTAATTTAGAGAAACATAGCTGCACTGCGCTGTGCAAAGGCAGTAAGGAAGAAGAGAGGAGCCATTCCTCATTAAAGCATTCAAATGGAAGCTTCATTCATGAAGCAATAGAGGGTGGAATGGTGGATGGTAGACATCTTGAAGTGAGAGACCCTTTCTCCCTTCTAGATGACCCTTTCTCAATGAGCACACCCCTGCTCAAAGAGAAACTTCTACTTGCAGCGAATCCAAGGCCCTTTTGGTTTTGGGAGGCCATGCATGAGGAGAAGACCTCATGGGAAGAATTCATTGGAGGCACACTTCAGCACATCATGGAGTGCAAAGTTCTTCAACAGTTTGAGGAGGATCTTCCCTTCTCACAGGAGCAGATAGTAGATGGGGGACATCTTCGGATGGATAACATCTCTCATGACTGTGTTGGACATTTCTTGAGCCATGCACATCATGATGGGAGGTTTTTTCCTACCACCTATTTGGATCCTCATAGGGTCAAATTGATCCTCGGGAAGATTGCATTTCAAGATCCCATGAAATGCAGGAATTTGATTTGGGATGATGGTAGCCCTCATGGGAGGAGTACCAGGATGAAGGGTGGAAGGAGAAATCCACAAGTGGTTGAGTGGATGTGGATGGAGAGCAAGAAGCTGGAGAGCTACTTGCAGATCTATGACACTGGGCAGCAGGAGGCTTGGCTGCGTTGGTTGCTCTTGAAAGAGTTTGGCCATCACTCTCTTTCTAAGGGTATGTGGCTAGATACTTGCATCATGGAGCAGCAAGGAGTATGGACACATTATGTTGGCATAAAATTATTCATGTCAAGCACCATGTTGTCACTACATGATTTGGACGATGGAATTATAAGGAGGCAGCAAAAGATTTTGTTGCTTGGGAAGATCTTGAGAGAGCAAGGACAGATTTTCTCTCATAGTTTTCATGATGTTGCAGGAGTAGAAGATGGCACTATCATAGTGCAAAGGGGTTACTCCTTGACCTTAGATGTTCAAGAAGGACTTTCTTCATGGGAAGGACTTCTCATATGTAGCAGCATTATGGGAGATGCCTTTGACATTCTGCATGTCAAATATTGGAGCTATGAGTTGATGGGAGCCTACTTGCATAGGCCAACAACGTTGTCACTTTGGAGCTGGGATTTATTGATGGAGTATTCCCAGGATCACTTCTCATTCGATGCACTTGGTGAGCAAAGAGGAGGTGAAGAAGATGAAGTGGTACATGGAGACATCTATTACTGTGGTGTGCTTTTCTTGACTTGGGTTTCCAAGCAGGAGGAGAAGGACTTTCATGCAGCCCTTGGTTCATTCCCCTTCATGGGAGTGTGCCAAACTATTATTGAGGATTCATTCATGGATCCATGTATCTTCTTGCTTCCAACATATGGTGAGAACTTTTGCTTGCATCCTCTTACCATCTTTTGGCAGTGCATTGCTCCACAAGAGGGCAAGCTATTCATTGAGCTCCATGATCTACATTGGGACAAATTGTATGATGAAGACAACCATCTCTTATGTGGCCTTGGGCAAAGATGTTTTCCTTACATGTATGTTCATTTGATTTATATGATTAACCATGTAACAAGAAACCATTTGCCATGTATTATTCTAAAGCAACAGTATGTAAAACTGCGCTGTGAAGACTTGGGAAACTGTTGGTACTCTCTTACATCACATAGAACCTTCAGTATTTCCTTCATGATGGTGGTAGTCATGTTCTCAATTGCTGATATTGATTTTATCTTGATGGGAGACATGATGTTGAGTGAGGCACATGGTTTGGATGTGTCCTTTTGGGAAGTAGGTTCCCACATTTTCTATAACACATGTTCTAATGGGAACATGGGAAGAGTTGTGGCCACCATGAACACACACTTGTTTCTCTTGGAGGTGGGCCATGTGTGTGATGGAATACCTTATGATGATACCCTTCTGTCCATCACATATGGAACATTTTGGGCTAACTGGTTTTACAACATTGAAGGGAGGATTTTTGCAGATCTAATCTTCTTGATGCCACTTGAGGGAAATATCCTTGCAGTCCAAGATCAATTTTCACTCTACACTTATCTTAAGTGGAGAGGAGAACAACGTGTGGTAGGCTATCTTGTCTACCATGTGCCGATTTTCAGCCCACCTATTTTTCGGGAGCTCAAGGTGGAGGAACATTTTCAAGAGTTGCCATGTTGGGAGGTGACTCATTTTGTGTGGATTATTACTTGGGGATGGAGGATCCACATGGGAATGTTATTTCCCAATACATTTCAAATTCCATGCCTCAAGGGAGCCTCTAGGCAGCACCTTATTTCCTTCTTGAGTACTCTACTTATTCATGATGATAGCTATTCAGCTAATGTGCATGCTAGGGAGAGGCAATATGGAGATTCATTGTTGACACAACATCTCATTATTTGGAGGAGATCATCATATGTGGATGCTACATTAGGAGGAGGGGACATCCTTCGGTTCTATCCTTGCAGTTGCTTGAGGACGAGCAACATTTTGGAGGGGAGGACTGTAATGTTCCTAATTAGCCCAAGCTAATAGGAACATTTAAATTTTGTTTCATTTTCCATTTGTGAATAAATGACTAAGGGAGGACATGTAAACCTCTTTAGATCAATGAATAAATCAATGCTCAATGTGAAAAAAGCTATATCTGAGCTAGTTACATAAAATCCACTTGTGTGTGAAACAGGTTTGAGCTATTTGACTGGATCAATAGGACCAAATCTACAGCGCTGTCTAGGTTCAATGTATCTCCTAAAGGGACAACACAGTTCTAGAAGGAGGACCACATGTGAAAAGGGTTAAGTGATTCAAGGTGGTTTAGGGTTTTTCACATCTTCATCTTATGAAAGGAAGGAGAAGGTTCATGTAAAATTTTTTGATGATAATTAGATTTTGAGATTTCTTGAGCAACTCAAACTCTCTTGGCTGTTTAGCTAGAGAGAGGAATTTCCTATTTAGGAATTCCTCCTCCTTCCTTGAGGGTCTCTTGGAGGAGATTGTGCTGCATTGATCCACTATCTGGAATTTTGGCCAAGCTTCTTCTTCCAACTACAACGCAGATCCTATTTATGGTTTGGTTGTCTTTGAAAGTAGCAGCAAGTGGAATCAGATTTATGTAGATCTGAAGAGTTATATTGCCTCTTTTTAGTGGGGAAGTCATCTAAACCATTGGTAAGAGTGAAATAGCTGTTTTGAGCTCTAGATCCTTATCTTGGCATGAGGCCAAAGTGTGCATCACTTCAGCAACTGCATTATTTTGCAAGCAAAGTTGCAGTATCTATTTGCTAGCAGTTTGGAGGAGAGATCTCCAGTGAAAGGGCTTCTTTCCTTCACTGAGGTGATCCATGGATTGGCCAGCCAATCCATGTCATATTTCAGATTTGATCTACTATGTGATGTATTATTCAGAAATTTCTGAAGTTTACTGCAGATCCATGGTGTAGATCTCAGATCTATTCAGTGTTCTTTACTTTCAGCTGAGATCCCCAAGGGGAATGTACTAAGAAGGAATTTATGCATATAGATCCCATTTAGATCTATAATTTTGTCCTGTGATATGTTATATATCTGAAACTCAATAAAACACTGCTTTATATTTCTGAAAATAACGCTGTCATAGTCTGCAGTCTTTTCTCATTTGTTGCAGCACTTCTTTTAGAGCTTTCCTTTATGAAAAGATCTGTTTTTCTTAGCCTTAATCATTTGAATCTCATTCTAAGTTTCCATACTAATTTTCATGCATAAAATCAGCTAATCCATTCAGAAAATCACGCTGTGTAAGCTTCAGTAATTTCTGCATACTCTAAGTGATGGGAAATTAGGGTTTTTAAGCCTAGTTTAGGGAGGAGGAACTATTTAACTTAGCTATAATACTTTGTTTGAGTTGAAATTCAGATCATAGGTCCCTCATGACCTAATATAAAATAAAATCCCACAATTTGTCTTATTTTTAAGCAGATTTCTGAATACACTCATTTTAGGGCCAAAATCATCACTTTTCCCCACCTTTTTGCCCATAAAATGATGTATAAGGTTGTTGATGTTGTATTTACTGAAGGATATGAATTATAACACCTGTTATGAGATTTTTTGATGCTGAATAACCAATATTTTGTCAAATATTTCTTAATTTCCAGATTTGGAACATTACATAAAGTTTGGCTATATTTGCAGAAGGAGCACCTCGCTAGGTCCCACCACAAGCTTCACTCACTTAGATATGGGGCGTAAAAAATTACCAAGGCTGTAGGGGAAAATTAATTTGAGCTTATAATTCCACCATTCCTTGGCCTACACACAGTATTTAATGTGGACCGACTCTAACCATATGTTCCCCTATTATTGGACACATCTGACATTGATGAGCAGCTGACACCAAAAGAGCCCAACCCAAGATGAATTGAAAAAACAAAAAATTATAGGGTAATGGACACACATATCAATAACACTCGCCAAAAAAGGATCCAGTTATATCGAGTTATCAAAGCAGGCCAACTCCTTCACCAGGGCAAGTGGTTCACCAGGGACAAGGTTCAACAAAGATTTCCTCACCTCATAGAGGCTCTGCACACAATGGGGACCATTGCTTCCTAATATGGGAGGACTGATCTAGGTGGATATTGGTGGTCACCCACCTATTCCACCTAGAGCTCCATTTGGTTTCATCTGTTTCCTTAATTATAGTAACATTTACTATTTTTAGAATATTTTCTGGTCCTAAACTTCCAGAGTTGTTTTGACCCCCTAAACGACGTTTTTTTTAGGTCTGCAGAAGGCCAGTGGCCCCCTAAATGAAAAATCCTGTAGTATCAGAGATATATTTCTAATGAGGTATCCTATGAGCTAAACGGATATCATATGACAAAGTTACAACCCCGGGAAGTTGGCTACCCAACTAACCCCAACGGGGCCCACAGACTCTTGGAATTCCATCTTTGGGGGTTAAGATTGTTTAGGGTTTACCTTTGTTGTTCAATAATAAAAGGTTCATTGAGTCTCATTGTAGCACAATTCATAGCATGTAGCCACAACATATCTTCTTAAAGATAAGCTACCATCACCCGAGCTAGTTTATTTCCATTATGCTTATAAACATGTTTGAGTTCTTTGATATTAATGAAATGATGATTTATTTATGCTGCATATCTGTGTTTTTGTTTATATATGTTTTCTATTGTGTTCCTACGTAAGTCTGGATCATAAAATGTCTAAATAAATAGTAATTAATCTATAATATTAAAGGTGCTATGTTAAACATATTAAATAAAAGAGAGATAAATTAAAAATAAGTTAATTAGAAATTATAAAATGTAATAATAAATAATATAATGTAATGTAATTAATGTGATTTATTACATTTGGATATTTTTGCATAAGAATTATTTTTCTCAAGAAATTGTATAACTTTATCCACATGTTTAATGTGGTCTTCTCATGATTTTCTACATATGAATATATCGCCAAAGAAAAATAACATGAATTTTTTGAGACACGATCAACAAATTTTGTTCATCAAGCTTTGAAAAGTGTTACACAGTATTTTGTCGCATTCCTTAGTTCTTATCCCATGTGTCATCTTTTGTGTCGCTCATGTCACAAACATTGCAAAGCGACAAAAGATGTATAAACTTGTTCATCCTGGATAACATGCTTGAGATATCCCCAAATACCTAAAAGAGAAATGCCCTGAAGCTTTTCTGCAAAGTTTGTAAAAAGCTTCATTTTACAAGCCTAGTGCATTCCTCCCCTTAATAATCTCATGCTTGTCACCCTGTCCCTATCCTATGAAAAACACTGCCAATGCGAGTATTAAATAGTAAATTCGCATTGGTCCTCTTCAGGAAGGTTCTCCAAAAGTGGAGCAGCATCTTCGACCTCTAGAATTCTCGAGAACAAAGTTATGGTACTTGTTGGTTGAGGATATGGTCGAATACTCCCATTTTTTACCCTTGGTCTTATCTCCAAATATTTTCCCCTTTGAGATAAGGCCTTTCCCCCTCATTAGTGGATCCTTAACCTCCTTAGCTCTCCTATAAGAGAGTATCATGCTATTGAGTCTTGGTTGGTCATTGCTGGTTGCCTTACTTCTGCTTGATTGCACCTACATGCCGTCGCTTTGACAAAGAAGGAGAAGATATTGAAGAGCGTGGCTTGGACTTGGATTACCACTTTGAAGGAGGCCTTCAACATCAAGGCACTGATTGTAAGCTTCCATTTTTTCATTTTATAATACAAATTATGATTTT
Organism: Pinus albicaulis; assembly: GCA_034641835.2. Lineage (NCBI taxonomy): Eukaryota > Viridiplantae > Streptophyta > Pinopsida > Pinales > Pinaceae > Pinus > Pinus albicaulis. The sequence goes on from CM076576.1 coordinate 999,385,154, forward strand.
CTTCTCATAAATTTGTTAATATTAATTGCTTTAGCATGATACTCCTTGATCTGTCATGTGGTTTGCTTTGAAATATATATATTCTATGTATAGTTCGTCTTTTGTCGTGTGATCTTCTTTACAGGTGTTTGGACGCAGGAGGCATAGTGAGGAACGAGCTTGGAAGCGAAAGGATAGACATCCAAATCGAGGAAACGACTACATAAAGAGTGAGGTAGGCCATCTCCCTCTCTCATATTACTCTCAATGTTAAACTAGGAAAGCTTGTATCCTTTGTCACAGTTATTACTAGACCCACTCATTGGGCTAGAGGGATCACTTCTTTCCAAAGAAGGGATTTCCTGTGTAACAAATAGGTGTCTCCACTGGGGAGATTACACCCTTTTCACCCTCTTCTTGTTTTTTGTGTTCGTGCTTAGTTTGGATTTGTTTTTAGCCTGTAGTGTGGCTTGTTAGTATTTTAAAGTATCAAGTCTAAAGTTTTCCTTTAGAAATTTCTTTTTTTATCCCTATTTTCCTTGCTAAGATCATTTTTTTATAGACACAGTCACGCTACTAGCGTTGGTTTTTGTTGGAGCAGTCACGTTGCAGATCATTGGTGTTAACTGGTGGACCGTACTGGTCTTAGAAAATAGATTTTTTTTGGGTATCTTCTGGAAAACCCTTAGTGTGTCTTGATCTTTGAAATGTTTTCTTTGCTTTGATTACATCATTTCTTGCTTTGAGTGTTTGTATTCCATTAGGGGAATTTTGAAGTCTAAAATGGGCCTCCTAAGGAAATTATACAATAATAGTGGAAATAATAAAATAATATTAGATTAAATTATCAAATTTTAGAGGGAAACTACAAAATACTACTTTTTCAACTCATATTTTCAACTTATCTCCCTATGGGCTTACTCAAATTTTGATTGGGAACAATTGTTGGATGCATAATTTGTTTCCCCATCCAAGGATTACCCATGTTGCATATTTTCGATGAGCCTGCTACAAAAAAAATGATAAATACATGAAAAAACATGATTGTAATCATATTTTTTCATGTATTTATCATTTTTCGTGTAGCAGGATCCATCAAATATATGCAACATGGATAATCCTTGTTTGAGGAATTGAAATTTTCATCCAACGAGTAACCCCTCTTGAAATTTGAGTAAAAAATTAGGAAGATAAGTTGAAAATACAAGTTAAAAAAATAGTTTTATTATTTTATTGTTTTTAAATATTTTTACTTTTTAAACCCAAAAATGGTGAATCATCCCCCATGGTTGACATGATCATCTTGAATCCTATTGGTTCTTATAAAGTTTATTTTGATTGTACATTTTTCTTAGGAGGCCCATTTTAGACCTCAAAAGTTCTCTAATGCTCTTTGAGAAGCGCAAATTGGTCTTGTGATCTAAGTGGTAAAATTTCTGTTTTCGTTGAGTCTTGTTGTTGCAAGTCATTTAAAATCTATGTTTGCTGCTTGTGTCAATCAATAAACACTGATTCTATGCTATAGGGAAGTAGTGAAATTTGTGCTTGTTCAAGGAAATTGGGTTTTTCATCTGTTTATTTTTCATTAAATGCATAAGATCACTTGCATTGAAAGGCTAGTTTTTGAAATTTCTTATTGGGAATACATTACGATTTATCGATAAGTGAAAGATTTTTAAGTGCATTAATTGAACTAGTTGCATTTTCATAATTCAAAGACAAAACAAAAAATAAAATTGATTCAGGTGCATCTTAGTGAAAATCATAATCATTTTAATTTTTAATAAGTTGCATTTGGGATAGTGAAAGTGAAATCGTTTTACTTTTTAGAGTTTGCATTTATGAAAAGTAAAAAAGTGAAATCTAGTTTGTGTGGGGGGGGGGGGGGGGGGGTTTTTTTGTTTGTTTCATTTTTTTTTTTATACATCGCTCTTTGTGATCTCTTCCCTTTTTAGTTTAGCTTTCATTCAAAACCAAAAGAATATTTTTTATCATTTAGCTACATCTTAGGAATTTAGGTGACATCGTTTTTTATCCCAAAATCGAAACTTTATTTCAGATCTACATTAAAATGAACCTCAATTAACCTAAGGAGTATTTGGAATTAATGCAAATATCTAGAGGTCTAGGCTAGAGACGTGTTCTAGTATCGTTAAGCGTGTAATATTCCAAATTAGCTTTTAGCTAGTTGGAATATTAAATTTTGTTTTTTCCACTTAGATAGAGGAATAAGAGGGTAGGGAGACCCATAAATCTCCTTAGTAGGAATAAAATAACTCCTAATGTGAATAAGGAGCATCTTAATAGTTGGAGCATGTGGATGGGGTCAAGTTTTACCAAATCAACAACGCTGGTATGGAGGGAGTGGATAATTAATGAGGACATCGTAGTGTTAGTGGGAGGAAGTTTCCATGAGAGTAGTGGCTTTAATGAGTGGGGCCCAAGGTGAGAAGGCTGACAATGCATATAAGGAGGGGGAAGGCATCCATAGAGGGTATGTTGATTATTGTTATGTTTTCAGTCTGTTATGACTTCTTGCACACTTTAGCTGTTTAGCAGAGTCTGTTGTGTTGTTTAGCACAATGGTGTTCCCGAGCGGGAAACCCACCCTCATCCATGGGGGAATTTGAGTGCCCACTCAAGAGAGGTTATTGAGCTGCATTTCAACATTCCGGCATCAAGCCAAGCTTCAATTTTAATCTACAATGCAATTTCTTCCAGGGTTGTGTTGTGTTGCAGGGCAGAGGAAGCAGAGGATTGATAGGGTCATTTTTTGTGTTTTTTTTTTCTTCAGTGGAGAGGTATCCTTTCCATTGGGAGGCCAGCAAGGAAGGTATTGGAGAATAATTTCATTATTTGGAATCAAGCCCAGCTACTACCACCTCCTACAACACAATTTCCTTCAAGGACTACATTATCCCAAAGAGAATTTGCAAAGGAGGGTTCAGTGCTTTGTTTGGAGGGTTAGATCTTCAGTGGAGGGATCAACCTTTCACTTGGAGGATATATTGGAGGATTTATATACATTTATATATGAGTTTCAGCCACCTCTTTCCAGTGATTTAGTTGCAGTGATTCTTCAGCCCTAGGGATGTAGATCACCACTTTGTATTTTGTGTATTTATGGAAACCATTTCTGGGTTGTCTTGGAAATGTATTTGGGAGCATAGATCTATGTTCCCAAAAATTTTTGAGCTATATAATAGCAGATCCATACTATTTTACTTTTCTACTAGCATTTTATCCACTGGGAATGCGCTATCTTGTCTCTACGACATTCTTCATTGCAACAACATTATATGTTTTGGCATATGTATTCATGGGATTCTTGTTTGCCTTGCTTGTTTGAGTTATGTCCATGTTTATTGTACTTATTTGCTGCTGATTTTCATAATACAATGGCTCCATATTTGTCTCACATCTTGATGTATTTATATTCACTGCTATTTTCCATATTTACGTTCAATATTGCTGCTTTTCGTATTTTGGGATATTACAGTGGTATCAGAGCATAATCTTGGCTCAACCTGTGTATTTCAGCCAATATGTCAATGGAAGAGGGAGAGCCTATCACAGAAAGAGAGAAGAGGTATCTCAATAGAAACCAAAGATATGACTATACAGATAATAGAGAAGACAAGGGAAAACCTTCCATATCAGAAGAAGAGGATGACAAGGAGTTTCCCAAGCTTCTTCTTCAAACCATGCAATATATTTCAAGAGAAATCAAGGAGATGAGGATGGATATACACAAGGAATACCCTAAAGGGTTTCTACATGGAGAAGCCTCCAACATTTCACATCACTGGGATGGTCAACCAGTGAGGCAAAACGTTTCCCAATGCTCTACTATGCCTATATTCTTAGCAATGGGAAATGGAGGATCTCAAGAACAAGAAACTCTTGAAGATTACTTTCTTGAATATGAGTCTCAATCTCAGAGATTCAAATATCATTTGAGCTTTCAGGAGTTCTGTCAGATCAAGGACAACAGGAGACCCCAACATCATAGTAGAGGTGGAGGATTCATACAAAACAATGATCTTCGCTGGACTATGGGTAGATTCTTCTTGCTCGCTTTTGATGGGTCATCCGAATGCACAACCAAGTCTTGGGTGGATAAGCTAGACATCTACTTCTAGTTGAACCAAGTACCGGAGATGGAAGCCATCAAAATAGCAGCGCTACACCTTGAGGGTGAGGCACATGATTGGTGGTTTCATGGTCTTTCCACATTGGGGCATGCCAATGTGACTGCATATTCAGAGTTCACCAGGAGGTTGGTGGAGATGTTTGATCAAAGAGACCTGGAGGAACATTTTATTGAGCTAGATAAGCTTAAACAGTCAGGTAATCCAGAAACTTACATTTCTAAATTTTTAAAACTTTATGTTATGGTACCTAATTTATCAACAACTAGGAGGGCCTATATGTTTATTGATGTGCTAATAGAGCCTCTACATGGGTTGGTTAAATTAACCAAGCCAACTACCCTTCAAGATGCTGTTGAAAGGGCTAGAGATCTATAAGATGCTTTGCCTAGGGCAAAGGCACCATTTCAACAAAAGCCCACTTTTCCATCAAAGGGGAAAGATGTGAAGGTTCCTCCTTCGAAGGAGAGCCAAAACAAAGGACCTCTTAGTGATGATGTCTAAAGAGACTTGAGTAGAAGGAATATTTTCTTCACATGCCAAGAACCATGGGAACCCAAACATAGATGTGAAACAGGGAAGGCACACTATATAAAGGTATTCTATGATGATGAAGATGGGGAAGAAGAGGAAATAGAAGGAGGTCACAGTGCTGGGATAGTAGGAGAAGATCCACCACCACCAGGAGGTGGGAATGGAGGATTTGCTCTAGTTTGAGGGGCCCTTTCATCTTTGCAGGGAGCACCCAAGCACTTGAGTTTGAGAGTCCGAGGTACCATTTTGGATCAGAGATTATTAGTGTTGATTGACAGTGAGGATACCCACAACTTTATTGATCTTAGTTAGTGCAGAGGAGGGAAATGCCTACTGATGACTTTGAGGGATTTTCAATTTTGGTCCTAGGAGATAGAACCATGCAATGCATGAAGTATGTTTTTGCATTATCTGTCACCATGGGAACATACACCTTGACTGATCACTTCTTTGTGGTTGAAATCCCTGACACCAATGTGATATTAAGTGTGCACTGGTTGATTACTTTGGGAAGGTCACCACCGATTGGGAGACTTTACAGATGGAGTGGATGGATAAAAAGAGTGGTAAGCATCAGTTGATTAGGGGCATGCACACTTATCCCTCTCAAACAGTTTTCACATAGAAAAAAAAGTTGGATTTGCAGAGTGGAAGCAAGGACCTAGCCATCCAATCAGTTATGCAAATGACCTTAGCCCATGACACATTAATATTTAGAGGAATTCCACCAAAGAGGCCCCTAGACCAGGAGTTGATGGGAGATATCTCACAACAGGTTGCACCACTCATAGATCCAAGAGGGGTGAGGACCTTGGGAGTACTTGGCACAACGCAGAGAGTCTTAAGTAGGCTCAAGGAGGAGGGAGAAATTGTCCCAATATCAGTATTACCAAATCTCACCAAACATCTTGCACTAAGAGGAGATGTTTCAGGGATCGATGATGGCACCATCATGGTGCAAGGAGACCACTTCATGGATTTGGAGAACCCAAAGATACTTCCACATAGGTAGGAATATTCCACATATGGTAAAGGGTGGTGGACACTTATACATACAGTGGCAAAACTCAGAAGGTTTTGGATGGGTGATAACTTCCTATGGAAGGCTAACCTACAAAAACTTCAACCTTTACTTGAGCAGGAGCAGCAACAGGAGGGGAAGCAGAGGCATGATAGCATCATCCTGACATATGAATTTAGCATGGGATATGTTAGAGAAGAGGGTAGAAACATGACAAGTGCTTTACCTTGCAGACCAACAGTGTTGTCATTGTTGGGTATAGATCCTTATTGGAGATCTTAGTTGTTGGTGGAATACTCCAAGGATCTCTTCACATGCATAGTACTTGATGGTCAGTTGTCAAATGAGAGATATGCAGTGAGAGATGGATTCATCTATTATAAGTGTAGGATATTCTTGAATAGATCCTCTAATCTCAAGGAGAAGCTACTACATGTAGCATATGAGGATTTTCTCTCCAGCCACACTGATTTCATGAGGGCATATCGAACTATCATGGAGGGGTTCACTTGGGAAGGCTTCAAAGAGGAGATGCACCAGCATATCAGGAGATGCATGGGTTGTTTGGAGATTGAGGAGAGACACAAATACTTTTTAGAGTTGTCACATCCACTTCCTTTTCCGATGGGAATGAGGAGAGGCCCATCTGTGAGCCACTTCACCAGCTTGCTCAAGGTACATGGTAAGGACTATGGTTTTGTGCATCATGATCCACTAACATAGTAATTTTATTCCTTTTCCATTCATGTACAGTTCATTGCTCCAAAAGGGGGCACTCTTTTATTTAGACTGCATGGTCTACTTGGAGCCACAATCAGTGATGGGAATGACCACTCCCTAGGAGATTTTGGGGATATGATATCTTACTCAGAGTGTGCTTAGTTGACACCACACTTTATTCACCTTATCCAGGCATGTGGGAGGATTGGGGCAAAGATCAAGTGGTTGGGAAACCACTCACCATATCATATTCTAAGGCAGTTAGGAGTAATACTACGTTGGCTCCACTCGAGGGACTATTATCCTCCTCTAGTATTTCATATGGTAGCTAGTGTGTCTTTGATTTTGATCCCATATGTTGATGATGTTTTTATCATTGTTGTTGGCATGATTGGAGGGATGGCACATGGACTAGAGTTTCCCATTGGGAATGAGATTCCCCACACTTCTTATGCCTCACGCTTCAAGGAGAACACTAGGCAGTATATGGCTACTACATTAGATCTCTTGTTTCTTTATGAGGTGAGCCATTTGGTTAACTTGAGCACTTGGGAGGAGCATTTCAGGGATGGATTTATTGGGGGAAACTTGGTTCATGAAGGGAGCTATCATTGGGAGGTGTCACAAGGGAAGGAGGAGAAGTTTTGAAAAACTCACCTTTATAGTTTCTTGAGGACAAGCAACATTTGGGAGGGGAGGACTATAATATTCCAAAGCTTTCAGCTAGTTGGAATATTAAATTTTATTTTTTCCACTTAGATAGAGGAATAAGAGGGTAGGGAGACCCATAAATCTCCTTAGTATGAATAAAATCACTCCTAATGTGAATAAGGAGCATATTAATAGCTGGATAAAGCACCCTCATGTGTGAATAGAGGTTGGAGCATGTGGATGGGGTTAAGTTTGACCAAATAAACAACGATGGTATGGAGGGAGTGGATAATTAATGAGGACAACACAATGCTAGTGGAAGGAATTTTCCATGAGATTAGTGGCTTTAATGAGTAGGCCCAAGGTGAGAAAGCTCACAATGCATATAAAGAGGGGGAAGACATCCATAGAGGGTATCTTGATTATTGTTATGTTTTTGGTCTGTTATGACTTCTTGCACACTTCAGCTATTTAGCAGAGTCTGCTGTGTTGTTTAGAACAAGGGTGTTCCCAAGCAGGAATCCCACCCTAATCCTCCGGGGACTTCGAATGCCCAATAAGGAGAGGTTATTGTTCAAAATTTACACATTCTGGCATCAGGCCAAGCTTTAGTATTCACCTACAACGCAGTTTCTTCCAGGGTTGTGTTGTGTTGCAGGGCAGAGGAAGTGGAGGATTGATAGGGCCATTTTATGTGTTTTTTTTTTCAGTGGAGAGGTAGAATTTCCATTGGGAGGCCAAAAAGGAAGGTATTAGAGCATAATTTCATTATTTGGCATCAGGCCCAGCTACTAGCACTTCCTACATCACAATTTCCTTCAAGGACTGCATTATTCTAGAGTGTAGTTGTAAAGGAGGGTTCAATGCTTTATTTGGAGGGTTAGATATTCAGTGGAGGGATCAACCTTTCACTTAGAGGATCTATTGGAGGAGTTATATAAATTTCTATATCAGTTTCAGCCATGTCCTTCTAGTGATTTAGTTGCAGTGATTCTTCAGCCCTAGGGCTGTAGATTACCACTTTGTATTTTGTGTATTTACAGAAACCCTTTCTGGGTTGTCTTGGAAATGTGTTTGGGAGCATAGATGTTTGTTCCCAACACTTTTTGAGCTATATAAAAATAGATCCATATTTTTTTACTTTTCCAGTAGCATTTTACCCATTGGGAATGCGTTGTCTTGTCTCTTTGGCATTCTGCATTGCAACAAAATTCTATGTTTTGGCATATGTATTCATGGGAGGCTTGTTTGCCTTGATTGTTTGAGTTATGCCCATGTTTATTGTACTTATTTGCTACTAATTTTCATAATAAAATGGCTCCATATTTGTCTCACATCTTGGTGTATTGATATTCACTGCTATTTTTTATCTTTATGTTCAATATTGTTGCTTTTCCTATTTTGGGATATTACAAAGTATAGAAGCTATCGGTGGCAACCTGTGTTGCATTCTAGGGGTGATATCGCGTCCCACGTACAGAAATATATAAGACTATGCTCCACGTGTGGTAACTATATGGGGATGCTCTCATCGAATGGTTACACATTAAACAAAACTACTATGGACTAAGCTCCCATGTACCATATTGTATATTTTTGGAGACCCCACTAGGTTACAAAATTTCCATAGGTAACCGAGTCGGCCACCTTGTAGACGTGATACACCGAACACAAAATTCAGGGAGATTGGATGTTGTACGTCAAGTCCTTGGTTTTCTAAGGTGTATATTTTAGTTCACGGATACTTGGTAATTCCTTTTGCCTATATTACCCCTTTTGATTTATTTTTTTATTTCTAAAATTTACTGCCCACAGAATAACATCTTACCCGTGCAAAAATCCTTAATAGATTTTAGGTTGAGACTAATGGAAACATTTCCTGAGTTTACCAATCAAGGAATCTCCTCATATGGTAATCCTAGTCATTTTCCTTATTTTTGGCAATGTTGTCTCTCTTAGGATTAACCATTGGTTTTCCAGTTTGGTTATTTTTCAACCCCCATGGTTCCAAATGACCATGCTGCTTCTCAACCAATTTTACCTCCACCTGAATAGTGTCAACCTCATGTTAATCCTAAAGTTTACCCCTCGCTTTATTTTCCTATTTCTTCACCTAGTTCTTCCTCTTCTCCTAGTGAAATTATAGATTCTAGTAACAAGGAATCTAAGAAGAAGAAGAAAAATAAGCAAGGGGGAAACCAAGCAACCATTGATTCCAATGAAGCTGATGTTGAAAAACCTTCTAATCACTCCCGCTAAGTCAAATTCCCTTGAAAATTATGCAAGGGTGACCACCTTCTTATTGATTTTCTTAGAATTCCTAGGATATTAGAAGTATGGTCCACAAACTCAAATCAACCTTTGTCATCGGCCTATGGAGATTATGCTAGTGATAAACATTCAACTAGTAGAAGTAATTTCCATGGGAAGAGGGGTAAAGTTAAATTTCCCTGTAGGTTATGTGAAGGGAATCAACCCATTCATCTTTTTCCTTATATAGATGAAGCCTCAAAAGTGTTGGATAACCTTACAACTTCTTAGTGATGAATTCCAGTTGGTTACCAGAAGCTTTTCCCTAAACCTCTGCTAGTTGATAAGTGATTGATCAAAAGTCATCTATGGTAAATCCCACTCTCTTCGAAAGTGAATCTCACGAGTCCATTCTCGACCAACCATTGGTGGAGAAAAAGGTTAACCTGATTCCACCTTTAGTGGATCGTGATTTTCCCGTAGAGGGTGAAACTCATACCAATTAGGTTCTTTTTGTTTCTATAGATTCCCATGAATTGGAGGGTGTTGGTGTGGAATTATGAATTACAGATAAATCATTCTTCCCTAGATAGGTGCTAATCTAGAACAGTATATTAAATACTTTACGACTATATTTCCTAACTATAAAAAGACACACAGAATGAAATAAGGAACCTACTTGGGATCCAAGCTCTTCTAAAGTGTCCTTCTGTTGCTTTTGTTGTAGCTTCAAATTCTAGCTGGCTGTGCAAAATATTTCCTGCAAGAATGAAAACTAAATAATAAGAGATAGCAATAATACATATGTGTATTCAATTTATTTATCTAAATCAATAAAGCATAAACCATATACATCAAATAAGAAATCACGATATTGAAAATAAAAGCTTATACAGATGCATATAGGGAAAAATAAGTAGTAATATTTATTGATGATAGAAGGGGAGGTTACAACCCAATGATTGATTTAGTGTCACCATCTCCAGCAACATCCCAACCTCATCACATGCAGATATCTCCAGCAATATGTCACTCAAATCAATATCCTCAATGAAAATTCCACCAAAATTTCTCTACACAAATTCTTCCTTCTCAAAAACTAAGATCTGTGCTCAATTTATAGAGAAGCTGAAGGTAGTTTTACAATCAATGAATTTCCAATAATAGGCAAGACATGTTCCTATTATTGTAGATGTCAATGGACACAAGGATTCGAAGTTTGACACATGTGAACTCTTCTGTAATGCACTGGCCAAGTGGAGATTCCAGAACTATGAGAATTTCGCTCCCAATGTGACCAATGCACCCATGGATGTCGGGAAGTGCTTTGTAGAGAAGCCTTGCATAGGGCTACCTGCATATGAAATGCACTTAGTCCCTTTAGAGGTAGCGTTGGTGAGCTCTCATATGATATATTATAAAATTCAAACTTTGGAGACCTTTGTAGATCAAAGTATTTGATTGATTTGTCTTGTTCTTTGTCTTAGGGCATGTAGCAACTGAAATTTCAGGGGATGATAGACCCTATACATTGGTCCTGGAGATGATGCCCAGTTAATCAAGTCATTGGTAATGATGCCCAAATTGACCTATAATAATTTCCCCCTAAAGCATGAAGTTGGGATAATAACAACAGTATTTTGATTGATATGCTTTACACTGTGATGGGCTAGAGATGAAGCGGAGTGGCAACCTGCATCAATCTTACAATACATTACATCATGATATATCCTCTTGATCATAATTTCTGAGGGTAGGCATTCCCATGTTCAACACATAAACAATCTAATAACATGTACATAATTCAGAAAGTCATCATCATTGGAATGTTTCCCAATGAAGACATGCCTACAAATATATGCACATGTTCGGATGACGATATGTATGTAAGGTCACCGTACAGATGATGTGTACAAAAATCCTGAAATCGTAGCTCGGATGGATGAAACTAGATTTGGGGTCTTCTTATCTCATTCACTCGATCATTCAGGTACAAGTCTAGCCATGCGAGTATATGATTTGTCGTCGAACATGGAAAGACATCGTTTGATTACTAGCCAATGATGTGCGCTATTAAAAAATGCAAGAGAACCGCCATTGATGTCAATGGCCCTAAAGGTACTGTAGTACATTTCATAAGCCGTGAATAGATGATTTGATGTTGAACGCCAAACAAAATATTTTGGTCAAAATTCCAGAAGAGAGGATCTTGTCGATGTTGTAACAAGCCTCATGGTACTGGAATTTGATGTTTCTAAGTGAACTTCCTGGATAATGATTTGTCATTGATAGGAAGCCACCTTATTGTGAAACGAGAGTTATTGATTTTGGAGACTAGGGTATGACTTGATATAGCAATTTTTAGGGATGACAGTCATGAGAATAAAGGTTTATGAGTATTGCAGAAGGATGAGTTATTCACTGGATGACTTCTCTTGAACATATCGGCGACATTGAGATGAGTTGGTAGCATTGACCCAAAACCGAAGTGAAGGTATGATGAAGCATAGGTATGAATGAAATGTCAAGATGATTACCCAACCCAAACAGTCACAGACATGGAGTGAAGGAAGTGTCATGTGAAAGAGCGACTTGCTACCATAAAGAATTCTGCTCACTTTTCCCAAATTTCCCCCCGCCATTTGTTGACCAGTACCTCTTTATTTTTTAACAAGCTTGAGGAGGATAACATTTGATTGATCTATAATTCAACCCTTCGGGTGAATAAAGTATCACTATTTAATAATTTAACGAGTCTAGCAATGAATGAAAGTCGATTCTTGCCATGATCAACAAGCCTGTTGCTATTTTATGTTTTAACGAGCTTAACGACAATGATAGCCCGATATTTTTTCATATTTAGAGAGTTTAAAAAAGAGGATGAAAGAAAACTCCATAAGTAATTTTTCATAAATTTGTCGCTCAGATCTGAAAAATTATAAAATAATATCTGAGAGAACCTCTTTGGTCATGTTTAACCAAGGTATTCCTTTTTCGTAAATAATCTATCTCAGTCCGGAAAAGGGTTAAACTTATATTGAGTACATATCAATTCATTTACTTTTATGAGCTCGAAAGGACAAGTGCTCAACAATCTTTTCACATTATCGGAGTCTTAAAAGAGTTGAAAGAAGACTCCAGGGGTTCCTTTTTCACTGTTATCAAAACTCGAAAAAGAGATAAAAGTGAGCTTCAAATCCTTTTTCATTTTTAACAAAGCTCGAAAAATAAGGAGAAAAAGTATGCTTTGTGGTCAAATCATTATTGAAATAAATCTGCACAACTAATCTGCTCATCAGTTGTAAGACCTATTCAAAACAACATCAAATGGATTAAAAATACATGTTTCATGATAAAAAATATAATAAAACTATAGTCATAGCAATAAATTCAATTTTCAAATAATTAAATGACTATTAAAAGTAGTTTCATTATTCATTTTTACCATTCCATAGTTACCATTTGCATTTTGGAGCTCTGAACCTGATTTTGCCCCCGAATTTTAGCTACTGAATGTGATCATTTTTGTGGACGATTTTCATTTTCGTTTTGATCCAGGTTAGTTATATAAACCTCCTCTTTCCTTTAGTATTCATTTAATTTCCAATTTCTGCAATTTTTAAGGTTTTTAAGGCCCCTAGGGTAAATTATGCCCAAAAAGAGGGCAACGCACCCTTGAATGTCGAAACTTGTGTTGCATAGCAAGTATAGTGAAGGTTACTTGCATACAAAATGCACTCTCTTGTTAGGGAGTGTGTTGGGCGTGATCTAGATTTTTGTTTCTCATATTATGCCCAAATTTTGCCTAGATTTTTGCAATGAATGGAATCTAATGGATCTTATGGTTGTATTTCAGGTTTCCATCGGATTACAATGACGATTACATGGAGGGAAAGAGAACATCAAGAATAGGATATGATTGCCTTAAATGATTCGGGTACAGTAAGAGACCTAAGAGATTGTGGACTGCTTAAGTACTTCAAATTGTCTGGGATGAGGCAACAAATAGAACTATTGGAGTTCTTAGTTTGAGAAATGGATCCATATATTGAGGCATTTCATATTAAGAACCAAGTGGTTCCTACAACAGTCGAGGATGTGTACTTTCTTATAGGTTTTTTGAGGAGAGGCTTGCCCATTTCACTCTCAGGGTCTATTTTTGGAGGAGAGACAGTGAGAGATTATGTTTTGCAACATTGTTATCTAGGGGTAGAGCTGAGAAAATATGGAAATATAAACATCTGAGATGATAGATATTTTACCTTGAGAACTATCCTTTTCACGATCGCAAAACTTGCCGCCACCGTTACACTACATGGAGCCAATAGTCTTCAACTGGTCTGAAGATGTTCTATCTCAAATAAAGGAAAAGTTGAATAAAGCTAAGGGAGGAAGGAAGAAGAATTTCAATTATGGTTCTATCCTTATATCCTTCACCTTGGAACGGATTTCACTGATGCAACCACAACATGTGACATTGGATGTGTCTAATCCTAGAAATCCGTGGATGTAGAGATGGGTGGAACTCATGGGTAGGCATGCTGGCCAATCTACCATTGTGTTCTCGACTGTGCTTTTCACCTGGTTTTGGAAAAACGTTGTCGCCATTGATGAGTATGCATAGGCATGCGTTGATTTCTGAGGAGATCCAAATTTAGCATTACCAGAAGGCACTCATTGGGGTGCAATAGGTAAGAATGTTTTTACCATGTTTTTTATTTTCCTTTTTTTGTATTTTGATGTTTTCCCAAGAATAAACTAAATTTTTGATGTAATGCATATGTTGGTCGTGTTCAACCAGTAGTGGAACCGGAGTGCGAAGTAGATGTGCCAGCAGAGAGGGCTGTCAGGAGAGCAGTCCTTCAGGATCTTGATATGGCTGAGACTCTGACCGAGCTTCAACAACACATAGAGGTTTTGAAATTCGGGATTTCGGAGTTCCGAATCAAAGAGCTACCTATGTGACTGTAGTGACACACTATTGGGGTTCCTAACCACTGGATGCAGTTACTTCATAGGATAGCTATATCTATAGCATGTTACACGAGTACCACTAGTTTACTTGTGACATTTTGCATACATTTTAAGGTCAGATGACCAATGTGTCTTGGGCAGAAATTTTTGTAAAAACCTATAACTATCTATCTATATGATTTCAATGTTTTCCTATGTTTATTGTGCAATCCTACTCAATGATGTGAATGTTTTCTTTACATATGTTGCAAAAATATGTTTAAAACTTGATTAGCTAATGAATCAGTCAATGTGTTCAAATTTCTAGAAATGTGTTGATATTGAATAAAATAAAAGTGTCTTTCCAAAAGTCGAACTCTAAGGAACAATCTATGCAATGTTGGATTTTTAACAGTATAAACACTATTAAGTTGTAATACCACAAGTTGTGAATCTAACCTTATGATGATATGATTAATACCAAATGAAATGGCATTAGAGAGAAGTTCGATCAATGTGCTATAATCAACGATATTTTTCATCGATCTACCAATACAAATCCCTTGAAAACTCATTAACTTGCCATTCGGAGCGAAAATGGTCCACGCTGTAGAGGATAGAATATGAGTACTACGACTAGCACCATCAACATATCCAACAAAGGGTTTCGAAAATTCAGACATCTGCGATGAAATGTAAAGCGGATTACTAACGTCAAGAAAAATCTAAAAAAAATTAAGATAGTGAATGCAAATCAACAACATATATATACAATATAATAATAAAATTTACTACGATCATGATTAAGAATAGTAACGTTTCAAATACAACCCATTTATAGGTTGTGCCAATGGAATTCCATCGTAATCAACCAAATCATAGGTGCCCTTAACAAGAACTCTTTTGAAAATATAGGGGCCATGCCATAATGGCTCAAACTTTCCTGTACCTTTTACATCAGATTCTTGATCATAAATAAGGACCAAGTCACCCTCTGAGAAAATGTGAGGCTGGAAATTTTTGTCGTATTGCGCCTTTATACATCTCTTATGCGCTTCGTTGGCCAATTGGGCTTCACGATGCATTTCATCAAGATGGATGAGGTTAAGGAGACGCGATTCTTCTTATGAGGTGTAAGGTAACAAGTCGATTTCGAGTTTTAACGATGGCATTTCACATTGGATTGGTGAGATAACTTCCAGACCATACACCAATTGAAAAGGAGTAAATCTAATTGCGTTTCTCACTAAGGTTCGATACGCCCATAAGGCAGAGTACAGGATCAAATGCCAATTTCTTTTACGAACTGCTATCATTCGTTGAAGCATCGTTTTAGAATTTTTTTGATAGCTTCAACTTGTCCATTTGATTGTGGATAATACAGAGTAGAATTATCATATGAAAATCCTAACTTGGCAGTCAATTCAGCCATCATGTGATTGTGAAAATGCTTCCCATGATCTGTAACTGTAGCCTATGGGACCCCAAACTGTGCAATAACATTATTAAAGAAAAAAAATGTAGATGTTTTTCCTGTGTTGTTGAATGTAGGCATCGCTTCGGCCCATTTGGTAAAATATTCAACTGCGATAATAATATAAATGTGTCCCCCGGATGAACAAGGGTTACAGGTCATGAAGTCAATACCCAATTTCAAAAATGGTCCCATAGAGACAACATGATGCATTGGCATTGGCGGTTTGCAGATTTTATGATAAAAAATATGGCATGCATGAAAACTTCTGACCACGAGGATGTAGTCTTGAAAAATAGTAGGCCAAAAGTAACCAGCGCGGAGTATATTCTGTGCAGTAGCATAACCAGACAAATTTCCACCACAAGCCCCAGTATGACAATAATTTAACACTTTTTCGGCCTCCTCATGAGTGAGGCACCTCCTTAATATCGTATTGACATCATGACAATAAAGTGTATCGCTGACAATAAGATAATATTTGGCTTGGTATCAAATACGTCGTTGTTCAGAGCAAGAGGTATTAGGTCGAAAATTTTGAGTTTGGAGATAATTTATGAAATCCCCATACCAAGGATCAGATGATCCGATTAGAAACAGAGACTCGTCAGGAAGTGATGGTTCCAATGTAGTTGCAGTACTATCAGAGGGAAGGTCATAGAGAAGCTTAGCCAAAACTAAAGACTTCTTTGACTTGGATTTGATGAATTCCAAATAAAATTCCTACAAAATGACAATCCATTTTGAATATTTCCCCCCCAGCAATTGACATGATAAGATATAAGTCATGGGGTTGCAATCCAAAACGATAGTAGTTTTTCGGAGCAGGAGGTAATGGAGAAATCTTTGGACAACTTGAACAACTTCCAAGGTAATATTTTCTACATATGAATACTTAACTTCCGTATCATTGAGATTACAACTCAAATAATAGATCGGATTTTCAATTCCATTTTTTACTTGGACGAATACCATAGCAATGGTCATTTCGGCCGCAACGATATACAAGAAATAATCATTTTGATAATTAGGGGGATACATTAATGACGCTCGGACAAGAGTGTCCTTGACAGCATCACAAGAAGCTTCTGCAACTTGGTCCCAATGGAAGGGGATCCCTCCTTTAGCCATTTCAACGAAGTTTGGAATGAACCTTCTTAGGAAGTTAGCCTTTCCTTGAATTCTCTGTATCTGAATTAAGTTTGATGGCGTAAGAAAATCAAGAATGGCCTGAACCTTCAATGGGTCGATTCGAATTCCTTCTTTTGAGACTACGAATCCAAGAAAATGACCAAAACCAACGCAAAACACACATTTATGTGGATTGAGGCATATTTTGTAGTGTTGGCAGCATAAAAAAATGGCTCTCAAGCGTATTGGTTGATCAGTCCGATTTCATGAATGCGCTGGTAAATCATCTAGATATGGTTGAACAATGTGATTAATTTCATTGAAAGCATAGTCCATTGCTCTATGAAAAGTTTCCCCATCGTTCTTTAAACCAAACGGTATTTTCCTATAAGCGAATGTGCCCTTGGGACAGATGAATGTTGTCTTATGTTGATCCTCTGGGCAGATATTGATTTGATTGTAGCTGGAAAATCCATCCATGAATGAAAATATTTCACATCCAACACAATCATTAATGATCTGGTCAATAAAGGGAGTAGGATAGTTGTCTTTTGGACAAGCAAGATTGACATCCCGATAATCAATGCACACTCTAATGGTTCATTCATTTTTGATGACATGAACGATATTATAAACCCACTCAGTTAGCGGAACAGGGTATATGAAACCAGCAAACAAAATTTTTTCAACTTATGCTTTGATGGCAGTGGATTTCTTCGGATGAATAGGACGAAGCTGTTGACACACCGGTTTGACATCAAGATACATATTAATAGTGTGTTAAAAAATACTAGTATCTATGCCCGACATTTCCTCATAAGACCAAGAAAATACATCACAAAATTCATGAAATAGAGAGCGATATGACACAAGTTCTGATGGAGAACAAGATACACCGACATGAATATTTTCTACAACACCAGGTTTGGTCAAAATATCGATAGAAATGGTTTCTTCAATATTTGACAAATTTCGCTCGGAATTGATTACATTAATGGGTAAAGAATTCGAAAAGAAATTTTTGATGGATGGGTGATATAGTTCACTAAGATAATTTTCTTCATAATCAGGAAGATGGAAACAATGATGATAATCTTCCCATGGTTCTCCTTATGACATCATGGCTTCCAAAATATTCTCATCTATCAAGAAAATTGAGGGAAAAGGATCACAGGGAGTACCAAAATCTAAGGAATGATCAACCCAAACACATGGTGACGCTGATTTTGGATTTGTCGCCCAAGCCAGATAGATTGATTGCTATGCCAGCTCAATAGGGCTGGGCGGTAGAAACTCATCCAACATAGTAATTTCAGAATCACCCGTACTCTTCTTTAAGATAGATACAGTGGAAGAGATCATGTAGCAGGTCTCTATACTTGCAATTTCTGTCAACGTCGCAGGTAGCGGTAATGCAAAGGTTCCCATTAAAGTGGAATCTTTTAAGAGTCCTACACCAATGTTCTGAAGTTATAGTTGGGGTATGTGAATGAACAGAATGCTTACAGTTACCTGCGAAGCAGAGGCAAAGAAGGATAGCTGATTAATGACTGCGATAGTACCTTTATGTGAAAAGGCTATCATTCTAAAATATGTAGAAAAAATTGCAGTCATTGCATATACCCATGGCCTTCAAAGTAAAATATTATAGTCAAGGGGTCCGTCAACAGCCTCAACATCAATATTCACTTTTTTTCCCCCTAGTTCAACATGTAGGTTATTAATAATACCACAAGGTTTATATGTACGTCCATCAAATTCCTTCAACGTCGTTGATGATTGTGATAAGCACGGCAAGCCAAGTGACTTCCAAAAATTTAGAGACATAATGCATGTAGATGCTCCCTCATCAATAATAGCGCGATGAAAAAGGTGATTGAGAACATTTACTTGTATGGAGAATTCTAATTTTGCTGGTAGTTGTGACACATAGCCCGTATGATTAAATACGACAAGATTAGAATCAGTTGGATCAATTCCACCAATAGCCGAAAATAAAGCCTGTTTTTGGGAGGGAAAATTTTGTAATACCTCAAGATCAGACATAGCTGAAGGGGTTTGAGCCAAATCTTCAACTATATTATAATTTTGTGCAGCTCTTTCTTGAGGATTATATGTCGATTTATGAATTACTCCCTTTGGTGGCTTGATTGTCAATTTAGGAATAACAGTAAGCGGTATTGATTTCATAGACAAATTCGTTGTCGAGGTAGTAGGTTGATCAGTGGCCTGACTACCATAATATTTATTACGTGTTGACACCAAATATCTGTTGAAGGTTTTGTGGCAAATAACATTAACAGTTGGGAACTAGGAGCTGGATCTGTAGCAACCATTTTTGTGTCCAAATTTGGAAATGGGTCTGTCAACATAGCTGACGCATGGGAATTCTTGATGATTTTTTAGACTTCAGTGCAGTGAGGACAATCCATAATAAATTTTTCCTCATTATGGATAATGAGGTTTCCTAGATCTAGAGGATTGATCACATGATATTTCCTGCGGGTTAGAAGTTTTCTTTTTCTTAGATTTCCCATTTTTCTTACTTCCAGGTTGCTTGTCACTTTTGCCTTTTTCAAATAACATGACATTAATTTTGGAAGTAGGAGAAGGATCAGATGCAATAGTGTGATGTGTGCTTGCGGTGCCAATCAAGCCATCTTTGGCGTGAGAGTCCTTTAATTAAGGAGGAACAGTAAAATTAGATCTCAACGCGTTAGGAATTTTTTCATAGAGCGTGCCAGACTGAGTATAAATCAAGTCTAAGTATTGGGCATGAGCGATAACTTTCTCTTCTGTGATGACACCACCCTTCGCCACATCCTTAGTTATAGATGGTAACAGGGACTTAATGAACCATTCAGCAAGGAGTTGATCTGGAACAAATGTCTTTACCATTCAACGACGACGACGCCACTCATGAATATGATCAGAGATGTGAGTAGCATTAGTCTGTTTGAAATTGGTCAAGAGTTCCGTTCCAGTTTCATATCATATGGGTAACTAGAAATGAGTCAAAAAGACAGTAGCTAGGGCTGTGAAATTATCAAAAGAAGCTCTAGGTAATTCAATGTACCATTTTTCAGCTGGACCTGTGAGCGTACGCTGGAAAAGACGTAGTCGAACAGAATCATCATTCAGGGATTTTGATGAACACCATAAATGATAAGTCATAACATGAGTTAACAGATCTTCTCCAGGGTTTCCATTGAACTTAGGAATATCCGAGGGTAATTTATGAGGTATCATCAAGCACCAAGGAGCATATTTAATTGGATCATTAGTTAGCCGATTTAAATCTGGTAACTCTAAAGTTGCAACAAAGGGAAACTGTTGATTGAGGTTAGTTTGAGCATAGTCAAGGTAAGATGGAATTTCTTGAGCAATAGGCCTTTGAGTACCAGCATAAGGAATTTGTTGCTGGTAACCTAGATAGGGGTTGTTTTGAAAAGCAAACGCTTGAGGATTTTGTTGACCAAAACCTGTATATGATACTTGTTGAAATGAAGTTTGAGGCATTTGCGCCTACGGATGCCAAGGGGTCTGTCCACCAATAATATAACCCAAATTAGGTTAATTTGGATTCAGTTGATAGGTATAACCAGGTTGCGGTTGTGACATCCCATAAAATGGTAAACCAACTTGTGAATAAATGATTCCGGATACAGGTTGTTGTAAATTAATAGAAGGATTTGGATTTTGTGGACCCAAAATTTGATGGTATTGAGTTGAAGGACTCGTTTGATAAGGTTGTACAACATTTTGATTCTATAACAGGGGTAAATTTGTATTGTAAAGTGGAAATTATGTGGGTGTCACAGGTTGGATTGGTTGATACGAGGGTACAACCGTTTGTGGTTGGATTGGCAGAGTGGGTTTCCATTGACAAACATTCATTTCGACATTAGGTTGACCAAAAAGTGACAGAGTACTGTCATATTGGGTGACCAAACGTTGTCCCCCAGCATGAGGAGGATAATAAGATGGAAAATATTGCCCTCCAAATGTTGAGAGTCTAGTTGATACGGTAGTTGGAGGAATAGACCTAGAAGGACCAACTTGATATTGCCCTAAAGATGTGTATAAAGAATCAAGTCGTTCAGTACTCACTATAGGATTACCAGTTAAAATAATGGATGATGACATTGGTAAATTCCATGAGTTTGAAGATGCACCAGAGAAAATGCCAGATAATGATTTGTAACCTAATGGGACCAAAGGGCCACCATGAAAATATGACTCTGGTGAAGTTTTAAACATTGACGGGGTAGCTAGGGAAGGAGCTGACTTAATTGGAGCATATGGCCCAACCGAAGATGTTGGTTTAAGCATGGTTACTTGACCAAATGTATACCCTTTTGAATCAACGAGAGTTTGAAAAGGAATAGGGTCAACAGAAGTAGATGGTGTTGATTGAGGAAAAGATTCGTACAGGTAAAGGTCCTCCCCAAAATGGGTTGGAGTTAAAGGTGTCTCATCTTGTGGGATTTCTTCAATCGCAATTAAACTAGGGGGAGGTATTTCACCGTCAGGCCCAAAGTATATTTTAATTGGTTGACTGTCCAGTGGAGTCGCCAATTTTTTGGTGCAGAATTATGAATTACGGATAAATCATTCTTCCCTAGACAGGTGCTAATCTAGAACAACATATTAAATACTTTATGAGTATCTTTCCTAACTTTAAACAGAAACAAAAAATGAAATAAGGAACCTACATGGGATCCAAGCGCTTCCAAAGTATCCTTCTGTCACTTTTTCTGTAGCTTCAAATTTCAGCCGGCTGTGCAAAATATTTCCTGCAAGAATGAACACTAAACAATAAGAGATAACAATAATACAGATGTCTATTCAAGTTATTTAGCTAAATCAATAAAGCATAAACCATATACATCAACTAAGAAATCATGATATTGAAAATCAAAGCTTATACAGATGCATATAGGGAAAAAGAAGTAGTAATATTTATTGATGATAGAAAGGGAGGTTACAACCCAGTGATTGATTTAGCATCACCATCTCTAGCAGCATCCCAGCCTCATCACAATGTAGATATCTCCACTGATCTGTCACTCAAATCAATCTCCGGAATGAAAATTCCACCAGTATTTCTCTACAAAAATTATTCCTTCTCAAACACTAAGATCTGTGCTAAATTTATAGAGAAGATGAAGATAGTTTTACAATCAATTATGACTTTCCAATAATAGGCAAGACATGTTCCCAATCTTGGAGATGTCGAATGGACAAATGGATTCAAATTTTGACACATGTGAACTCTTCTGGAAGGCACTGGCTAAGTGGAGATTCTGAAACAATGAGAATTTCGCTCCCAATGTGACCAACACACCCATGGATGTCGAGAAGTGATTTGCAGAGAAGCCTTGCATAGGGCTACCTGCATATGCAATGCACTTAGTCCCTTTAGAGGTAGTGTTGGTGAGCTCTCATATGATATATTATAAACTTCAAACTTTGGAAACCTTTGCAGATGAAAGTCTTTGATTGATTTGTCTTGTTCTTTGTCTTAAAGCATATAGCAACTAAAATGTTAGGGGATGATAGACCCTATACATTGGTCCTGGAGATGTTGCCCAGTTAACCAGGTCATTGGGAATGATGCCAAAATTGACCTATAACAGAGGGAAATCCTCCCATTCCCATGACACAGGAGGATGGTCCTCCCATTCTCGTAACATAAGGGGGAAGTTCTACTGTTCCCACGACACCCCCTCCAAGTAGCCTGATCGCTTCCTTTGATTGGAGTCGATTGGCATGATACTGTCTTCCTTCTTGCATGTCATTTGAGATCACAATACAATCCTATAATGTGGTCATACCTAGCACAATAATAGATGAAGGCACAACTATTATGATTCTGTCCTCAACTTCTTGGAAAGATTTAGGTTCTCTGTAGCTTGGTCCTGTTACCAAAAATATGTTAGCTTTTAACAGAGGAAACATTCAACCATTAGGGATCCTTCCTAAGTTTCCTATTACTTTGGGAGGAAAGGCTGTCTATATAGATGTGATGGTTTTCCAAGGCCCTTTGGACTTTAAATTACTCCTTAGGCATGACTATACTTATGTCATGGGAGCTATTGTCTCTTCTCTCTTTCGTGTGATTTGTTTCCCACATGAAGGAAGGATCATAAAAAATGATCAAATTTCATTCATTGGTCCTAATATGGATCCTAATAAACCATCATACCTTAATGGTCCTTACATGCAAGTTTTATCTTCCCTGCCATAGGTTAATTATGTGGGAACCTGTTCCATGTTTGCATGTGATGATGATATTTTTCAGTGATATAATGCATCATGTACTGGGGTCATTGGACCTCGATTTCAAGAGTGTTGTTCCATTAGGGGAATTTAGAGGTCTAAAATGGGCCTCCTAAGAAAAATGTACAACAAAAACAAACTTTATAAGAACCAATAGGATTCAAGATGATGATGTCAACCATGGGGGATGATTCACCATTTTTTTAAGTAAAAGGGTAAAAAGATTAAAAAATAATAAAATAATAAAACTACTTTTTCAAACTGTATTTTCAACTTATCTCCCAAATTCTTTACTCAAATTTCGAGTTGGAGTACTCGTTGGATGCAAAATTTAATTCCTCATCCAAGGAGTACCAATGTTGCATACTTTCTATGGACCCTGCTACACAAAAAATGAGAATACATAAAAAATGTGATTACAATCACGTTTTTCATGTATTTCTCATTTTTCATGTAGCAAGACCCATCAAAAGTATGTAACATGGGTACTCCTTGGATGAGGAATTAAATTTTGCATCCAACGAGTACTACCACTCGAAATTTGAGTAAACAATTTGGGAGATAAGTTGAAAATATGAGTTGAAAAAAAAGTTTTTTCATTTTTCCCTCTAAAATTTGATGATGTCATCAAATATTATTTTATTATTTCCACTATTATTTTATAATTTCCTTAGGAGGCCCATTTTAGACCTCAAAATTCCCCTAATTCTCCCATCTAATGATAACCTCTTGGAAGCCATGACCTCTTATGGGCCCTGAAAAAGTGTCAGAGTGGAGTTCCCTTTCTTGTGCAATATGAAAGGAGTGTATTAGTTCTACTGTGCTAAGTGTCCTTTCCGATATATAAACATGTACAATTTGTCTCCATAAGTTTTATTAAGGTATGAGAGTTTTAACCATGAAAATTATATGAATTAGTGAACCTTAAGCATGTAAATAAGTCTTTAAAACACTGAACAACAATGCATACGAGAGAAAAACATTCACACATAAGTTTTACACAGTAGGCATGATGAAGCAGTTCACCCCTCCTAGGCTACATCTGTTGGTCGAGCTCCCAATGACATGCCCCTCTTTGTCATTATGCTCAAAATTATAAATTACATATGTTTTCAGGCCTCTAATGGCTGTTTTCTCTTCACCAATGGCTCCAGAATGCTCAAATTAGTCTAGCTAGACTCTTATTTCACCAAAATTCGTTGAAAATTTGACCTCCCAATGCATAATGATATCTAGAAAAGCTCCACTAAATGTGGAGACAGGAAGTTAAATGAAGATAAATTGATGGATTAACCCCAAACTTAGGTCGAATAAAAATAAAATATTCCAAGTATATTCTGCTGACTGTACCTGCATGCTAACTGGGCATCCAGTCACCAAAATTTTGCTGTTTGGGAAAATGAATAGAATGTGATATCTTCCTCATACGACATCGGTTTTTCGAACCGTTCATAGTGTCAGAATCACAATGACGAGACCTTTCCAGTCGCTCAGGTTTGGACCTATTTCGAGCAATTTTATTTTTGAGCATAAGACTTAATCTGCTGTTCACACCTCCTCATTGGGAAGCTTTTGGACCCCAAAAGACTTTAATTATATGTTCAGAAGATGAGGGAACAACTCCCTCACCTTTTCCACTTCCATCCATCTTACCTTACTTGGTTTTCTACCCTTGAGCCCAATCCAAAGATAATCGACACTTCCTCTTTTAGAAGTGTGTGTCCTCCTGTCAAGGATGGAATCCTCCTTGAGGTCGTCTAGAAATTTTGGCGAGAAATATTCTATTGATGGCTGCTGAATGTCACTCCCTTGATCATCAATCAATGGAGGCTCATAAAAACGTAAATTCTCCACATTGAGAACATAATAAATTTGCATATATGAAGGCAAGTCAAGTTGAAATTCATTATTACCAACTTGTTTAATAATATTGAATGGACCATAACGAATAGGCTTGAGATTTTTACCTTCTCCTTGCATCCTTTCTTTTCTTATGTGCAACCATACTTCATCTCCTTCTTGAAACTTGTGATCAACCCTATGTTTGTCATGCCTCTCCTTGTATTTTCTTTAACTCTTCTCAAGTTGTTCTTGAACTTGATGATGAATAATATGAATTTTCTCATTGAAATTTCGAGCCTTGTCAATATCACATTGCCCATCAATTGCAACATCCTTCTCATAGATGAAGTCTAATGGCGATTTCAGAAAATACCCAAAGTAGGCTTCAAAAGGTGAAGTATTTGTAGAAGAGTGCTTGGCCTGATTGTAATCATGTTGAATGTAATTCAATTGTTCATCCCACAACTTGGGATTCTTGCTACAATATCCTCTCAATAAATGCACAACAATTATGTTCACCACCTTAGTTTGGCTATCAGTTTGCGGATGAAAAACAAGACTCATTTTCAACTTTGTGTCCATAATCTTCCAAAGATTGGACCAAAAATTCTCAACAAACCTAGAATCCCTGTCACTAACAATAGAAGTTAGCAAACCAAAATGAACCCATACATGTTGAAAATAACGTTCAACAGTTTGTTTAGCAGTAATGGTTTTCTTACATGGCATAAGTATACACATTTTACTGAATCCATCCACAAATATATAAAGATAATCATGTTGTTTTCTTGACATAGGTAGACCTCCAACAAAGTCCATGGAGACACTCTCCCATGGCCTTGATGGTACCCGTAGTGGCATGTACAATCCAAGCTTCCTATTGCTAGGCTTGCTTGTAGCCCACACAGAACATCCTCTTATAAAATGTGACACACTATCTATCATGTGAGGCCAATAACAATACCTTTGTAGATGCGCCACTATTTTTCTTACCCCAAAGTGACTAGCAATAAGAGACGAATGAGCCTCTCTCATGACACTAAGTCTCTCTCCTTGTGGTATACACAACTTTCCCAAATGAAACAACAAATTTTTATGCAAGTGATAATCATTTTCCTCAACTTGATTCCCTTCACTCCAACTTGCATACACATCTTTAAAATTAGCATCAGATGCATACTGTTCTATGTAACTCTCATGTACAATAGAATAATTTTTAAGAAAAGTAGAAGCACTTATAATTGGCATTGAAAGCATATCAACAAATTTATTTAAAATACCTATCTTGTACCTTATAACCAAGTGAAATTGTTGAAGAAATCCCATCCACCTGAAATGTCGTGATTGCTACAATTTTGTTTGCGATTGCAAGTACTGTAGCGGTTGGTGATCGGTATGAATAATCGTATATTTACCCATCAAGTAGTGTTTCCATTTCTCGACGCTTTGTACCAACGCATACAACTATTTTTCATATGTTGGACAATTGATTACAACACCATTGAATGTTTCAAAATGAAAAGTGATAGGCTTACCATGATGCAAAATTATGGTGTCCATGGCATAATCACTAGCATCGGTCTGTATCTTGAATGGTTGTCTCAAATATAGTAATGCAAGAACCGGAGCTGAACTGATCTTTTATTTTAAAGCTTCAAAACGTTGCTACTGTTTGCCTCCCCATTGTAATCCTTTCTTCACACTTGTCACTACATGCATAGGAGTTGCTATGGCATAAAAGTTAGCAATAAAATTTCTCCAATACTGAGTTGTGCCTAAAAAATTTCTTACCTCTGTTACTGATTTGGGTGTGGGCCAATTCACAATGGCTTCCACTTTAGAAGGATCAATTATCAATGCGCCTCCTCCTACAATGTGTCTCGAATAAACCAATGAAGTTTTTCCAAATTCGCACTTGGACATCTTAAGAAATAATTTCTCTTTCTTCAAGACATCAAGTACCCTCTTTACATGCAAGACATGCTCTTCTCTTGTTTTGTTGAAAATGAGTATATCATATAAATACACAATCATAAAGTCATCAAGAAATGGGTGCAAAACATTATCCACCACATGCATGAAAGTCTCCGGTGCATTACACAAATCAAACGACATAACCAACGACTCAAAGAATCCTTGTTTGGTTTTTAATGCAGTATTCCATATGTTGCTTTTTGTAATTATTAATTGATGATATCCATTTCATAAATCTATCTTAGTGAAATACTTTTCTTATTTCAGCTAATCTAACAAACCATATATCCTTGGGAGTGGGTATTAATTCTTTACCGTTATCTTGTTCAAAGCTCTGAAGTCAACACACATGTGCCAAGTCCCATATTTCTTCGGAATCAAGACTATAGGTGAACTGCATGGCGAAGTGCTTGGCCTTATGAGTCCCTTGTCTAAAAAGTCTTCGATTTTCCTCTTTATTTCAGAATTCTCCATTATCAACATGCGATACATGCTAATGTTTGGAAGAGGACAATATTATTGAAACTGAATCTCATGTTGAATCTCCCTTTTAGGAGGAAAAACTGTTAGATCCTGAAACATCTCATGATGTGCATCAAATACATCATATAAATCTAATTTCAACTTAGGATCACAATCTTCAAATGAATCATGATTAACATCAGCTTTAGGCTTAATCATTAGAAGAAAAAAATTCCTACTTGAATTCAATAGCCTTTTTACCTGTCCAAAATTTACCATTGCAATATTCGTGTTCCTGCGATGTGCTCTGACAATGTACTCCTTGCAATATTTGAATAAATGGTATTTGTTCTCATGGCGATGGAAGATAGCTTTCCTGTCATACAAGTAAGAAATTCCCAACACAACACCTGTAATATCAAGCGAAACCACATCTAATTCAACTATGTCAACAAAATGTGCAGTTATTGCAAAGCGCAATATGCACTTCTTTGAAACCTGTAAATTTTCATCCTTACAAATCCACCCAAGTGGATATGGTTTCGGATGTGGAATAGTTTCAAGATTAAGTTTCTTGACCAAGTATTCAGAGATTAAATTCTCTTGTGAACCACTTTCAAACAGTGTATCAATCTTGGTATGTTTGGATATGACCCTCACATGAAACAGTTCAATTCTCTCTTCTTCATTTGGAGCTTCTATGTGACAATTTGAAGTACTAGTACTGGGTTTTGTTTCAATTTCTTTCCCCTTCATGTTCTTCAATCCCATGGCTATGATTTTAGTTTCATCACCTGAATCTTCTCCTAAGTCACGCTAAGTTGTAGTTGCAGTTTTCTGCTTCCCTTTGTAATTGTTAAATTTGGGTCTCTTTTCAGGATGTAGTTTCCAACAATTTTTCTCTTCATGGCCTTATATTAAACAATGTTTACAAACCACTTTATCTCCCTCTTTCTTGATAGATGCATTCTTTTTTCCTTTTCCTTTTGAGGTCTTATCTTTGTTTTTCCCCTTAAAAGGCTTGTTTCTACTCTCTTCAAAAGTATTTTCCCCTCTAGATTCTAAATGTGTAGCTTGAACACATACCTCATCTAGGCTTGTAGGATTAAACATGAGGATAGTATGTCTAAGGTAGCTATGTAATCCCCCTATGTACTTGAGAAAAGTATCTTGAATCTACAAATATACCCCTAATAAGAGAGCTCTTCTCCTAAATTCTTGGGTGTAGTCTTTTACATTTTGTCCTTTCAATTGTCTAAAATTTTTCTAGTTCATTATGGATTTCTACATGTGAGATAATGGATAAAACTAGTGTTTTATTGCAGTAATGAAATCAATCCATGATAGAATAATCTTACCATTTTTTTTGATCTCATCCTTTATCTTGAATTCCCACCAAACAAGAGCTGCACCTTCCATCCTCAATGAAGCTAGTTGGATTTTGGTGTCATCATCATGAAGGTTATGAATTCTCAAATAAACCTCCAATTGCCTAATCCAATTATCAATATTTTCTGCATTGACTGCACCATTAAACATTGGCAATTAAAACTTAACATCAAGTTTTAGAAAATGACTTTTACCAGTGTTATTTGACTTGTGTGACTGGTGTACTGAAGATGAAGTAGAGGATGATGATGATGAGGGTGAGGATGGTGACTTTCCACTGCCTCAATTTCCTCCATTTCCCTTCTTTGATTTATCTTCATCATTGTGACCTCCTGATGATCCCTAACCTTCCTTGTGAAGTTTGGATCCTTCTCCTTCTAGTCTTTCATTCCTTTCTTGATAAAGGACTCTCACCATTTCAGTCATGTCAAAGAATGATTTCCTAAACACTCTTTCTTCCTATTTGAGATCCACCTCTTCATGGGTTTCTTCTTCTCCTAGAGGCATGCTTGATGCTGCTTCTGCTTCTCTTGGAGGTGAAATAGGTGGTGGATAATGTGGCAATCTTTCCCTCCTTTGCTATGGCTCACTTTGAGAACCTATTTCTTCCACCAATTTTCCTTCTCCTCTCTTAAGCTTGAGCCTAGTAAGCATGAAAACCCTTGCAAATAGTTAAAAAATCCTTGCACATAAAAACACCAGAGATAAAGCTCTAGCTCTAATACCAACTTGATCTGAAAGGAGTGTATTAGTTCTGTTGTGCTAAGTGTCCTTTCAGATACACAAACATGTAAAATTTGTCTCCATAAGTTTCCTTAAGGTATGATAGCTTTAACCATCAAAATTAGATGAATTAGTGAACTTTAAGCATGTAAATAAGCCTTAAAAACATTGAAAAATAGTGCATAATAGAGAAAAACATTCACACATAAGTTTTACACAGTAGGCATGATGAAGCAATTCACCTCTCCTGGGCTACATCTACTGGTCCATCTCCCAATGGCATGTCCCTCTATGTCATTATGCTCAAAATTATAAATTACATATGTTTTCAGGCGTCTAATGGCTATTTTATCTCCACCAATGGCTCAAGAATGCTCAAATTAGGCTAAGTAGACTCTTGTTTCACCAAAATTCGTCGAAAAATTGACCTCCCAATGCATTTTTCCCAATGATAGCTATAAAATATCCACTAAATGTTGAGACATGCAGTTAACTAAAGATAAATTAATGGATTAACCCAAAAATTAAGGGCACGCTCCAAATACATTGTATAGTTTAATTCCACATTAAATTTGAGTGGGGAGGTGGTCACATGCCACCCCCGCCAAAACCCCCGTGCTAACCATTTGAATCCCACCATACCTTGGAAAATAGAGTCATGGCCATATTACGCAACCCACAGCATTTGGTGCCATTTACCATGTGACTGCATTGATAAAAAATGAAAGCCACCCGCCGGAGGTCACGCTTATCCAACCGTTAACTGTAAACCGTTCTTCAAACTCCGACATGTGAACACATTCTTCACGCCGGAGGTTACGGTTCCAATCACCGCCAGATTTAAAACTAAATGCTACAGGTTTAACACACATGCGAACAATATTTAATGCGATGTTTAGTGTGATGCTGCGGTTAACATGGAAGCTACGATTCTGGTGCTAGGGTCACATGCGAGGGGGGCTGGCCTCCCCATCCCTCAATGCTGAAACATTCAAAGTTAAAATACGACTTTGAATTGTAATAGGTTAAGAAACATTGCATAGGTGGATTGGTAAATGGACTTGTGGGTGAACAGGAGGTCGTGGGTTTTACCCCCGTCGACTCCACATAAATTTTACACCACCATCCTCAGGACACGTGACGGCTTGCGGGCTTGCTACGTGTCGCTCATCCATTGGCCCATCCAAAACCTCATCCAATAGTCCAGATCAAATTCATACCATCAACATCCAAAGACCCACAATGTGCCATGTGGCCCAATTTTTTTGGTCGAATAAAAACGAAATATTCGAAGTATATTCTGTTGATTGTACCTACATGTTGACTGGGCATCCAATCACCAAAATTTGTTGTTTGGTAAAAAAAAAATGTGATATCTTCCTCATATGACATTGGTTTTTCAAACCATTCATGGCACCAGAATCGAAATGATGAGACCTTTCAGGTCATTCAGGTTTAGACCTATTTCAAGCACTTTCATTTTTGAGCATAAGAATTAATCTCCTAATCATTGTTTCAAGCTCCTTTAAAAATGAAACAAGGTCTCCAGAGAAGAGTTCATTTTCTTGTGTCAATATCATTAAAAAATGAAACAACATGTTTGAGCATAGTTATTTTACTGTGTTAAGCTCATTAAAAAATGAAACAAATCCAATTTCAATTCGAGTCTTTGATTAGATCTCATAGATCACAATCGAGTCTTTCACTTGATCTCGTAAATGAACCTTCATTCCTGTAATATTCCCAAATTCTCACATGATATTTGGAATATTAGAGTTCTTAATAAACCTACTTGATTAAGTAAATAAAAGGGTGGAGGGACCCATAATCCTAAAAGATGAATAAAATCCACTTTTCATGTGTGCATGTGGATATTTCAGATCTAGCTCTACATAATGGAGTAGTAGAGCAACTGCTTAATGTGAAAGGAGTGGAGATCATGTCTCATTAATGAGATAGATCATGGAGGTTGATACAATCAATTAAGATCTTGGAAGGAATCAAATGTAAGATCATATAGAATTTATGATGTGATGATGGAGGAAGTGGTGCATTAATGCACACATGATGGAGAGGATGATCATTGCATTGATGCATGATGGAGATCATGGAGAGACAACACAGTCAACATGGAGACCTATTTCCACATGTACAATGCAGTTATGAGGTGGGCCAAGGCATGAGAAGGCTCACAAACTATATAATGAAGATGAAGGAAACATAGAAGGCATGTTTGAGATTATTATTGATCTATGATCTGTTTATATTTGGAATTGTCCTTAGACATTCCATGCTTTCTTTGGCTGTTAAGCTAAGATTGCAAGTGTTGTTTAGCACTGGTGTTCCTGGTTGGGAATCCCACCTCTTTCATTGAGTAGCTCTTGAAAGGGTATTGTACTTAATTTATCATAAGGCATTGGTGACATATTGTACCTACTTTCTGTAGAACATCCATATTCAGAAATTACACATTTCTGAAGATTAGTTTGAGAGGAGGAGGATGTCCTTCAATATTTCAGTTGAGGAACCGGTGAAGGATTCATCCTATCACCTTGAGCTTCAATATCAGCCTTCCAGTGCTTCAGATCTATATCAGGCATCAGGCCATCTGTTATTCATCTCCCAGCAACATCATTTCTATCAGGAATTGTGCAGTCCATTCTTGTAGATCCAAGGGAGAAGGGAAGTTTCTAGCATTTCAGTTAGTATTCCAGTGGAGGACCATTCCTTCATATTGTATACATTATTTCCATCATTTCTGAGCTACATTTCACATCCTAGAAGTAGGCTAGAGAGCCTCCTTCCTTTACATCACAGTTTTCATGAGAAATTGTGTGGCAGCAGCTGCAATCTTCTTTAGAGAATTGAGGATCTAGATCTTGAGATTCTAGCTTGAGGATATAGTGAAGGGATCAACCCTTCAAGCTTAGATATGATCTTGTGACATATTGCAGCCATCTATTTGTCAGATCTAGCTTCAGATCCACATAACCCAGTAGTCAAAGGATCAAACCTTACGAGGGTGATTTTCCAAAGTTGTAGATCTGGAAAATCCTTTCTGGGTTATCTTGGGTATCCATCATAGAGCCCATATCTAGAATCTTGTAATCATCAAAGCTCCAGATTTCCATAGATATGAATTTTTGTTTTTATCCTGCAGTCATATACTCATTATCTGCTAAAGGGACAGCGCAATATTTGCTTCTAGAAGCTCTCTAGTTATGTAGTGCCTATTGTGGCATGTTTTCAGGGTCATTACAGGCCATCTCTTTGGCTAGATTACCTCATATTTTGTACACTGTTGTAACTGAATCTTCTCCTATATAATAAAATGGATCAGCTATTCTGTCTATATCTGCGTTGATAATAAACTTGCACGTACATTTTCTGTGTTATAAATATTGTGTTTGTGTATCAATGCATTATTCCATTTTGGGATATTATAGTGGTATCAGAGCATGATCTTTGGCTCAACTTGTGGGCATTTTGACAACATAAGAAAAGCAGATAGTAGAGACCTACTATGCAGGGATTAATTTTTGCCTCATATTCCCTTAGATCTATGAAGGATCTCTCTAAGGAGATCAATGAAGCCAAAATAGAAAGGCAAAGAGAATCCTTAAGAAGGTTTTAAGATGAAGAAGGTCCCATCACTTATTTTTAGCAACAAAGAAGACCAGCGAAGCAAGGAGCTTCACATTATTCCACTAGATCCACTTTCTTTGAGAAAGAGGACTCATATGAATATGATGAAGGCTTGGGGCATGAGACTCTGAGTGAATATCTGTCTGAATACAAGTCACAACCTAGAGAATTGAAGGAGAATCTCTCTCTCCAACAGTTTTTGCACTCAAAGAAGAGAGGAGATCTAGAAGAAGCAATAGAAGAAAAGGCATATATTATTCTTGCCTACATTTGATGGATCTTCCACAAGCACCTTGAGGGCTTGGAAGGAAGAATTATTTACATTCTTTTTGAAATATTCTATATTAGAAAGAGAGGTTGTGGAACTTGCAGCGCTGCACCTAGAGGGTAAAGCAAGAAATTGGTGGTTCAATCATGTATCACACATGGAAGTGTCTGCTTATGTAGATTTTATGCAAAGAATGAAGAAGAAATATGGTAGGAATAAACTAGAGACATCTCACATAATGAAACCTTCCATCATCAAGGAGATAGTGCATGAAGATTCAAGAGAAGATGATCTCATTATCACTCAAGAGGAGGAGATTCTACCACCACCAGCTGCACATGTGATTACATCAAGAGGAGGATCACTTGCATATTTGAAACATGGTCTTGAGTTCTTGACATTTGGAGCCCCATGAATGATTGATGATATGCATGAGGAGGAGGAGATAGATACCAGCATTGGTACAGTTGTAGAGATGGAACCATCATCACTAATAGCATTTGGAGACACTGTTGCAATGGAAGAGGAAACTCTTGTAACATTGCAAGATGTTTATGAGTATCAGTTGATCTAAGGTATGCATACACTTTCATCTCATATTTTTTTAGTACCTCTTATTGAAACTTATGGGGACATGCCATCAGGGCTATTGTATGACCAAGGGTTAGAACATCATGATGATTTGGAGCAGCATTAGTGTTGTGCTCAACTTAGTGTTCCTAAACTGAGGTCATAAATTATCAACCAGGGTTAGTAAACTACTGAAGTGAGGTGCACTATATGTGCCTAGGTATCTGTTTCTCACTACGTTGTGTTTAGTGTTTTTATGATGTTTTTGGTTTTGTGGTTTTATGTTAAGAAGGAAAAGAACTAATTGTTGAAAAAGAACAGTTGTTGGTCACACTAAAAATAGAGAAAAACCTATACTAAAGAACATAAAATGCAAAGTTTGATAATGACTCA
This sequence comes from Pinus albicaulis, assembly GCA_034641835.2. Classification (NCBI taxonomy): domain Eukaryota; kingdom Viridiplantae; phylum Streptophyta; class Pinopsida; order Pinales; family Pinaceae; genus Pinus; species Pinus albicaulis. The sequence continues at coordinate 999,419,566 of CM076576.1, forward strand.
TATCAAGAAAATAAATCACAACATGGACTCAATCTCTCATAACATAAACTCATCCCATTCATTCATTAGAAATATGTTGGAATAGCTTGAGAAAAGGACAAGTTTAGTGCAAATGAGGTTCTCCTAGGTTAAACAACCATCTTACAATATTACAAAGAATCTCATCCATGGTTAAAATTTTATTGGAACATAATTGGAAAAATATTATTTGTAGCACAATAATATTTCTACTCTGAATTAACTTGTAATGCTAAGGTTAATCCATTCTGCAGCTCCACTTGTTGCTACTAAGCCTTATTCGAAAGTTAAAGATTTTTTTAGAATAGTCTTTTGGAAAAAAGGCTTGTTTGTGATATTGCAAAAGATTGCAGAACAATCAAGGCCTTAAACTGATATCACCAACTGATTCCTATACATATGATGATGCATTAATAGAAAGTCGGAAAAATATTAGTTTGTAAACAATGAAGGCCGTGAAGTCTAATTTTAATAGCCAATACAACTTAAAGAACAATGGATAACACTGAACTAGAATGCAATTGATCAAACTTGAAACACAGTGATCACAACTAAACTAGAATGTTGTTAGCCTAACTTTGAAATACAGTGAACTGGGACTGAACTTGAATGTCACTAATCTAACTTAAAATACAGTGAACAGAGTTAAACTAGAGTGCCATTATCAAAATTGAAACACAGTGACAAAATTAAACTAGAATGACATCTACCTCCGGAGTATTTCAACTGAACTAAAATGCAACAAATTCTATGAAATGTTTCAACTTTGTCTCATTTGGAGTTAGTGGTTTTTTGGAATAATTTATAGAACAGGACTGGCTGCAACATGTTATGTAAATAAGCATGAAAGCGTAAAATTAAAAAAAACACAACAAAGCTCTAAAACACCACAGCTATGTCTCACCCAGGGTTAGTGATATTTTGGAAGAGTTTATAAGAACAAGACTAGCTGTAACAACTGATGTAATTGAGCACAAAATCATAAAGTTATGAGAAATGCAACTAACTCCTAAAATACTACAGTTATATCCCATCTAATGTTAGTGGTATTTTGGAAGAGTTTGTAAAGATAAGACTAACTGTGGCATCTTCTACAAGTAAGTATAAAAACACAAAGTTCAGAAAATTGATTAAACTAAGAATGAAACAAGGCTACGTTACTTATCTAAACCATATGAACAAAGCTTCTCAGGTAGCAGGGGCCCTCTACCACCGGATTAGCACGCAAATCTACTCAATATTGACTCAACTCTTGAAATAAAGTGATGCTTCTTTCATTAAAGGAGAAATTCTTCAAAACAGAGTATTTACGGTCTTCTGAGATCTAGCAATAAAACACAAATATAGCTAATCTAGCTAACTGTTTCTCGGTCTCCCGAGCCATAATTATAACAAAATTACATAACTGTATTTGAGATAAAATAGGAATAAATGTCTTTCCCAAATAAAATCAAACTAGAACTCTGGTGGTGGTCTCGTACTATGATTAAGGACATCTGTACATTCCTTGTCCTATTAGAAGTCTATCTCCTAGTTTTGGTTTCCCATGTGCATAACCACCTGTAGAATTCCGCTCAAACTTTGTGGAGAACAAGAAATGATGGGGGAGTGATGTGGAATACGACCATATGTGTTTTTCCTTGCAGTGACACCTGGAACCTATGTAAACATGAAGATAGCTGCGGAACAGACGATTGGCTACAGAATGCCTGCGTTCTGTAGCCGAGTCCAGTCAAAAATTACTACAACAACAAAATCATGAAAACATAGAGAGTTAGTCATTATATACATTCTTAAAGTAATCCTAATCAATCCTATTGATCATTTAAGCCTAAAATTGTTGAGGGACAAAGGAAATGAAGTGAAATGTGGTGAAAGAGAAGGACATCTTTGGGGCTCAACATACCCCCACTGCAAGGCTTTTGCATGTCCTCATGAAACTATTCCATGTACTCTGAGACCTCTGCTAGGAAATCTAAGCCTCTTCTTCTGCTTTTCCTGATAGTCAATGGTCTTCTGGGCTTCCTTATGACTAACTTGAATCTCAAATTTGTAAGTGCCCAGCTTAACCTTTTGTTTTTCTTCTTCAATCTTTCACTGGCCTTGTGCAAATTTTTCATTTGTAGAGACAGAGTGGTATTCATATCACCTTTGAGCTTAACCTGCTCCCTTAGAATTTCCTTCTCATTCTTGATATGCCTATTGAGTACTTCTAACTCATATTTATCTCTTCTTAGCATATCAATTGCAGATTTTGGTGGACTAGGAGTTCTGTCTCTACTTTCTGAAGCTCTCTTCTCTAGTGTCTCAACATAATTGTAAATTTCTTGTTGTGCTGGGTCTATTTCAGGAGCTCCTTCATCAAAATCCTCCTCATACTGATACTCAGGTGATCTAGCAGTAGGTGTTTCTTCATCCTCAATGTTTATGATTCCAGTTTGTCTAATCTTTGTTTTCTTTAGTATACCTCTAAGCCCGTGGCTCCGTCTAGGTTGAGATGGCCCTTCTCCTCTGTCTTTGGCATATTTTCTTATTATTCTCTCCTTCTTAAGCTACTTCTTAATTTGAGCTAATTTCTCAGAAATCATCTCTTCACTGTCCTCTTGTATCGATTTACTAGTTTTAGTTTCAACAACTTTGGAAATTTCCTTTCTCCTGCTTCTTCTTATGGGTTTGCCTTCAGGTGGAGATTCCTTGGGTTCCTCAAAGTGATTCCTTACTAGAAAATCATCCCAATTATCTCCCATTTTTCTCAAATGATGTTCAATGAGGATTTTGACTAACCATGGTGATACAAAGTGGTTTCTAGAAATTGAACCCTCTTTTGAACATTAGAGGCCATTCTTTTCAGACTATGAAGTAGGAAAAAGGAAAAATTGATTTCTTCTTCTAAGAAATGCATCATTAACCGAATATGATAAAAAAAGAGGGTACCAAATCTTCTTTCAAGTGATAATTTTTTGCAAAATGAGCAACAAATTCCTCCATTTAGTCTTTAGTGCCGAGCTAGGAATACCTTTCTTAAAAATGGAAACATCCATACCTGGTGTTTTGAGTATTTACTTCCATGTCTCATTACGAAATTCCATATTTTTGAACCACATTTCTCCTTGCCTGGGTAATTTCGTTGCTTCTGCAATGAAAGCCTCTGTAACAGTGAATTTAATATCTCCTATTTCGACCTCTGCTCCATTGAAGGATCGTGCAAATGTTTTAGTAACCTCTTTGTGAAAACCATTGAATTTTTTTTAAAATTGCAACCACCCAACCTGCTGTAGCATTTCTCTGATTTGTGGATAGCCTTCCAAGTACTTAGTTCCAACTGGTTTAGTTCTTACTATGAGACCCATAACTTATCTTTTCAACCTTCAAATTACTGCTCCTCTGCTCATGGTGAAAAATGGCTGTTAAAGAGATGTTTTACTCCACATATGTTTCCTCTATTTTACAGACCGGAATGGCTAAGAATTGGCTACGGAACTCTGCTCATGATGAAAATGGCTATTAAAGAGATGTTTTTACTCCACAGATGTTTCCTCTATTTTACAGACCGGAATGGCTAAGAATTGGCTGCAGAAAGAAATGAAATGGAGTAGATATGAAATGAGTATAATGCGGTGAGGATAATTCACACGGATTAATGAGTTAAGAGTTATCACGGAAGAAAAGACCGCAGAGATATTTCATGAGAAATTCAAAATCATCATTAAATACTTTGGCCTAGTGACGTGACTGATCAAATCACTTCAGTACTTAACCGTTAAGTTTTAAATGATGATCGAATATGGAAAGATGGAAGGGTTTTTGTCCAAAGTTTTTATGATATGGTTGATAGGAATGATCAACATGACTAATTAAAATAACCTTTTTGAATCATACATGACTTAACTATGCTAAAATTTTCATGATATGTCACCATAATAATTTCATAACTTTTACCTTTGCCTTTCCTTTGATTTTCTCTTTTTTCTTTTGTGGTTCTGATATGCCTTGTCCTCCTTTGAAAATCATTGATCTTCAGTCCTCATAACTCCTTTGATTTTGCTTGTTGTCTTGGATATGCAGGATCAATTTGCTGCTAAATCAAAGGATTACTGGATAGTGCCTTCAGGATCTTTGGCTGCGGAATGTATGACTGGCCGCAGAATGTGTGACTGGCTGCAGAATGTCTGACTGGTTGCAGAATGTACCTGTAGAAGTCTTGAAACATGGAGTGGAATGGCTTGAAGCATGAATGAAATGTTGTATGAAATGATTTAAAAATGGAGTATGAAGTATGGTGTAATGGAGTATAAGTGAAGTGAATAATGGAATGAAATGAATCACAATTATGAAGTGGAGTGAAGTATGGAAAATGACTTGCAACTTATGATCTGTATTATTCAATTTCAGAAAGAAATCAATCTTAAAACTCTGAGATGAAAATGAGGTGGACCATGGAATGAAATGAATGAAGTATGGAATGAAGTGGAGTATGGATGAATGGAATGAAATGAAGTATGGATGAATGGAATGAAATGAATCATAAGTGAAGTATGGGTTTACACTTATGATTTTGTAATAGCTGCTTGCAGAAAAAGATTAAACTTGAAAAGCTAAAGTGTTAGAAAGATTCTGATTTTCACTCTATCTTTTCTGTATAAACATGCTAATCAGTGATTAGTTTTCATGTTTATACTTTATTTATTTATTTATTTATTTTTAATTTTTTTATACCTTTGAATTCAGAAAATTCAACTAAGTTGATGAAGAAGAAAAATTCTTCTTCATTAACTTTACATCATTGTTTTCTTGAAATCTCTTGACAAATTCTTCTCTTGAAAGTGGCTTGTGATACAGCTTCAATCTATGACCATTCACAAGAAAAGTGACCTTCTCTTCATCTATTGTCCTGATTTTTATTGCTCCATTGTCAAAAATTCTTATAATTTCATATGGCCCAAGCTAATGTGTTTGGAATTTACCTTGAAAATCCTTGAACTTTGAATCAAACAAGAGAGCCCAGTCACCTTCTTTGAACTTCTTTTCCTTGATGTACTTGTCATGCCATCTAGTCCTTAGTTGTTGGACTATACTTGTTTTCTGAACTGCATCTTGTCTGATCTCATCCAATTCATTAATCTACTCCAATCTGTGCTTTTGTGCCTCTGTTAGATCAAGTCCTAGCTGAACTGCTATTTTGAAAGTTTGAATCTGGAACTCTATGGGAAACAAAACTTGCTTTCCATAAACAAGTTCATAAGGAGTATGGTCTATTGTGATTCTCCATGTAGTTCTATAGGCCCACAAGGCTTCAAGAAGCCTGTCTACCCAATCTCTTCTATGTAAATGGACAGTATTTGTTAGGATCACTTCAATGACCTTATTAGTAGATTCCAATTGACCATTTTCTTATGGATGATAGGGAGTAGATTTTCTGTGTCTGATTTTGTACCTCTCCATCATTTGTTCCACTAGCCTTGATGTAAATTGAGCTCCTTGATCTGTAACAATTTCAATTGGGACACCAAAATGAGTAAAAATATCCTCAAAAAGAAAATTAACTACAGATGCTTCAGTAGCAGAAAGTAATGGCTTGGCCTCTACCCATTTATTAACATAATCAATGCAAACTAATATATGTTTCTTTTGTCTTGATGGAGGACTAATAGGTCCTAAAAAATCTAAAGCCCATTTTTCAAAAAGTTTAATATGTACCTGAGGCTACAATGGCATCTCACCTGAAGGAGAAGGTTTCCCTACCCTTTGGCAACTGTCACACCTTTTGACATACTCTTTAGCATATTTAAAAAGGGATGGCCAATAGTATCCTAAATGAAGGATCTTATAGGTTGTTCTTTTACCAGCAAAGTGTCCGCCACAAGGTTCATCATGACATGCCTTGAGGATCTCAGGCATCCCATCTTCCCGAACACATCTCTTGATGATAAAATCTGGACCTGTTTTGTATAACTCATTAACAATCCATGAATATTTTGCACTGTCATAAATGATATTTCTTTTGTTTCTTGCATTCATTATTGAAGGAAATTTCCCTGAAACTAAATAATTAGCAATGTCAGCAAACCAAGGAGTCTGAGTAGAAATTGCAAAAAGATATTCATCAGGGAATTGATCTTCAACTGGAGTATTGTCTTTGATGTTTTGGAGTCTAGATAGGAAATCAGCTACTGTGTTTTGTTTTCCAGGCCTATTTAGAATGGTAATGTTGAATTATTGTAAAAGAAATAACCATCTTATGACTCTACCATTAGTAATTGATTTGTTCATTAGATATCTAATTGCAGAGTGATCTGTGTGAACAAAAGTTTCATAGCCTGTTATATAGTGTCTGAATTTGTTTATGGCATGGAAAAAAGCTAAAAAATATTTTTTAGTTACAGTATAGTTTAACTTTGAAGGAGTCAAATTTTTACTGGTATAGTAGATGGCATAAGGAATTAGGTATTTTTGTCCCAATACTGCTCCTAGAGCTGTATCCGAGGCATCTGTTGAAATATGAAAAGGTAACTTCCAGTTAGGTCCCCTTAAAATAGGTGCTTCAGATATTTTTGTTTTCACGGTCTCAAAGGCTAACTGGAAATCAGGATTCCACTTGAATTCACAGTCTTTGGTAAGTAATTTGAAAAGTGGAGATGCTATCTTGGTGAAGTTTTCGATAAACCTTCGATAATATCCTGTAAATCCTAGAAAACTCCTAACATCTTTTTGGCAACTTGGAATAGATAAGTTAGAGATGACTTCAACTTTTGACTCATCAAATCTAATCCCATCCCCTGAAATGTGATGTCCTAAAACAATTCCTTCATTAAACATCATAAAACACTTCTTATGACTAAGTGAAAGATTTGCTTCTTTACATCTCTTTAAAACCTTTTCCAGGTTTGTTAAGGCTTCTTCAAATGTGTTTCCATAAACTAAGAAATCATCCATATATACCTCTACACAATCATGTATTAGATCTGAAAATATTCCTAGTACTGCCCTTTGAAATGTTGCAGGTGCATTGCATAATCCAAATGGCAATACTCGGTAAGCATAGGTACCCCAAGGACAGGTAAATGTGGTTTTGTCTTGATCTTCCAATGCTACTTGGATTTGATTATAACCACTAAACCCATCTAAAAATGAGAAGTACTTTTTGCCAGCTAATGTATCTAACACCTCATCTATGAAAGGTAAGGGAAAATGATCTTTAAGAGTAGCTTTTTTTAATTCTCGGTAGTCAATACATACCCTCCATTTACCATTTTTCTTTGGCACAATTACCAAAGGAGAAACCCACTGACTATCTGAAATGGGATAGATAAAGTTGACATTCAACAATTTCTGCAATTCTTCTTTAACAATCTCCCTAAGATTTGGATTCATCCGTCTCTGAGGTTGTCTGATTGGTTTATAATTTTTCTCTATGTAGATGTGGTGAGTGCAAGTCTTGGGGCTTATCCCTTTCATATCAGTGTACTCCCATGCATATGCAGAAGAATGTCTCTGTAAGATCTTGACTAGCTCTTCTTGTTGAAATCTCTCTAAGTTCTTGTTTATGTTTAAGGTTTTGCCTGGAAATATCTCAATTGTAGAGCTGCCAAATTTATCCATGGAGTAAAGAGACATCTGTCTTGATGATAAAAACTCAATGTTGGATTCTTCTTGAAATTTTTCTTGTTTGTATTCCAAAGAGGATTCAAATTTTTCTAAGGTATTCAGGATCTGGCTATCTTCACTAATTTCTGAAATTGGGAAGAGAGGTTGTAAGTCTTATTCATCCTCTATCCATTGAGTATCATCTAATTCTGTAATTTTTCTTGCTGTAGGATACAAGGTAAATTTCTTAGTTGAACTACCATCAGAGATGTACATATCATTGGATCTACAACTAATGAAAGCATCAGTTGTAGCTAACCAAGGTCTTCCTAATATAATAGGATGCCCTCCTAGATTATTCTTAGGAGTTAGAATCATAAAATCCACAGGATACTCCCAAGAATCTAGGGACACTGGAATGTCTTCTATTACCCCATCAGGTTTGATCATAGATCTGTCTACTAATTGTAATAATGTGGGTGTAAAAAGAAGATTAGGAAGTTTCAGTTTATCCATGATTTGTCTACTCATGATATTGATTGCTGCTCCTAAATCAATAAGTGTGTTTTGGATCTCAGTTCCATTGATGTGAATTTTAACAATTGGATTTCCTGGGTCTAGATACTTTGGAATAGCAATCTTACCCATCATGATATCTGCTATTTTTCCTGCCAGTTGAATTTTCTTTATCTCTCTTATTCTTTTTCTTGTTTTCTTCATGCTCAACTCCTTTATTGTCTTTGATAAGATTGGAATTTCCTTGATAGCTTGCAATAATGGGATCTTAATACAAACATTTGTCAGCTCATCTAGGAAATATAAATTAGGCACCATAATTTGTTTTTCTACACCCCTATCAATTTGTAATATTTCTGGAAAGGGAGGTGTAGAAGTGGATGTTGATGGCTGCTCTAATATAGGAGTTGAAATTATTGGTTCTTTTTGTTTTTATTTTTCAATGTTTGGGTCTTGGAAAGTTGTGTTCTCTTCAAGACTTTTATTTACCCGTAGAGAATCTTCCTCAGAATTGTCTTGCTCTTGTATGATTATAGAAGGTTTCCTCTTTTCAAGTATTCTTCTAGACCTAAGTTGAACATCACTAAGGTCTAAAGGAGTGATCAAATAAGTTGGAAACTGTTGGCCTTCTATCATGTATGTGTTCTGAGGATTTTTATTGTTGGGGTTTGGTATGGGTTGGGCAGGAAAATGATTTGTTTTCTGAGGAAATGGTAATGGAAGTGGTTTATTTTGATGTTGTGGATTTTGAGGATTTTGTTGAAAATTTTGTTGAGGAGGGAAATGTGGATATGGTGGATAGGATGGTGGATATTGATAATACTGAGAGTATCTTCCATAGGGATTTTGTGCTCCTTGAGCCCAGGTTTGAGATTGATTTTGAAATTGGGGCCAAGGTTGCTGCCAAGAATTCCAATTTGGTGGGGGTTGATTATACAATTGATCATGAAATCCTTGTGTTTGAGGTCCTTGCCAAGGCCTCCTGGAGACAAAATTGAGAGATTCTGTGGAACTTGTAGGAGTTTCTTCTTGAAAGACAGCTTTAAGACCAGGAAGTGAAGGAAAACTCTTGGTCTCATGTTTTTCTGAACAAATTACACAAGTCTCTACAACTTTTGCATCCAAAGGGCACTCTCTCAAGGCATGTTTCTTTCTACATTTGGGACAAAAGATTGCTAAGGCATTAGATTCAGATTTTTGCTTGTTTTGTAACTTGAGGGTGTCTATTTGTTCACTAAGACTCCCTAAGATATCAGATTTGAACTCATCAAGCATATGTCCTATTTCTTCCCTACTTACTGTCCCAGAAGCAGACTTACTTTCCCTTGCAAGAGCAGGGTCTCTTGGTCATTTTATAGTTTTAGATTTCCCTCTTGAAAGGTTGATACATAATTCAGCTATTTCAGGTAATGTGAGCTGAGATATATCCCCTTTTCCCATCATGTTAAGGATATCTAACCATTCATCCCTAATTGTCTTCAACAAAAGAGCTTTCAAAGTGTCTTGGTCTAAGTTTTCCATTTTTGCTCTTTTGATGTTGTAGTGAAATCTCTCCAATAAATCTTCCAAATTTTCATCTTCTTTTTGTAGCATTTTAAACACTTCCTCCTTATGGTTGACTGGCATACAGTAATCCAAATACCTCTCTAGAAATGCTTGTTTCATGTCTTCCCATGTCCTAATAGAAATGTTGATCAAACTCATAAACCACTTCAATGCTGCTCCTTTCAATGTTGAAGGAAATAGTTTAAGTTTTTGAGCATCTTGTAAGTAGTCATAGGTTCTACATAGGACTTCAAATTCAAATAGGAAGGTTTCAGGATCTTCAGTTTTAAGTCCATAAAAATTTGGAAGGACAGAGGGTGAAATTTTTTTCATAGTTGTATTGGTTTCTTCATCTACTATAGGAAACCCAAAAGAGCTTCCCATTTCTCTTCTACCTCTTCCTCTACCTCCTTCTCCTTCTTCACCTCTACCTCCTTCTCCTATACCTCTACCTCTACCCCCTCCAAATAGTGTGTGTTCTCCATTAAAGAATCCTCCTCCCCCTTCTTCTTCCATGGTTGATTCTTCTGTGGAAGTTGAAAGGTTTAAATCCCTAGCAGGGGTTCCTGAATCTTCTTCTAAGACAGGTTTAGCAGGTAAAGTGGAAGGTCTTTCTGATGGAATATCTGATCTTAAGCTCTCTGGAAGTCTAGGATCAGTAAAGGATGGAATTTTGGTTTGAGTTGGAGGTGTGCTGGCTCTTGGTTTTGGTGAAACAAGTGGTGTTCTAGGAATCAAACTTCTGCTTCTTATAAATCTACCCCTTGAGTCTCTTTCTCTACGCATGTCATTGTTTTTGGGAGGTAAGAAACAAGGCTACCTAGTTACACTTCCCTAGAAATGGCGCCAAAATGTTGTGCTCAACTTAGTGTTCCTAAATTGAGGTCATAAATTATCAACCAGGGTTAGTAAACTGCTGAAGTGAGGTGCACTATATGTGCCTAGGTATCTGTTTCTCACTACGTTGTGTTTAGTGTTTTTATGATGTTTTTGGTTTTGTGGTTTTATGTTAAGAAGGAAAAGAACTAATTGTTGAAAAAGAACAGTTGTTGGTCACACTAAAAACAGAGAAAAACCTATACTAAAGAATAGAAAATGCAAAGTTTGATAATGACTCATAGCAAGAAAATAAATCACAACATGGACTCAATCTCTCATAACATAAAATCATCCCATTCATTCATTAGAAATATGTTGGAATAGCTTGAGAAAAGGACAAGTTTAGTGCAAATGAGGTTCTCCTAGGTTAAACAACCATCTTACAATATTACAAAGAATCTCATCCATGGCTAAAAGTTTATTGGAACACAATTGGAAAAAGATTATTTGTAGCACAATAAGATTTCTACTCTGAATTAACTTGTAATGCTAAGGTTAATCCATTCTGCAACTCCACTTGTTGCTACTAAGCCTTATTCGAAAGTTAAAGATTTTTTTAGAATAGTCTTTTGGGAAAAAGGCTTGTTTGTGATATTTCAAAAGATTGCAGAACAATCAAGGCCTTAAACTGATATCACCAACTCATTCCTGTCCATATGATGATGCATTAATAGAAAGTCGGAAAAATATTAGTTTGTAAACAATGAAGGCCGTGAAGTATAATTTTAACAGTCAATACAACTTAAAGAACAATGGATAACACTGAACTAGAATGCAATTGATCAAACTTGAAACACAGTGATCACAACTAAACTAGAATGATGTTAGCCTAACTTTGAAATACAGTGAACTGGGACTGAACTAGAATGTCACTAATCTAACTTAAAGTACAGTGAATAGAGTTAAACTAGAGTGCTATTATCAAACTTGAAACATAGTGACATAATTAAACTAGAATGACATCTACCTCCGGAGTATTTCAATTGAACTAAAATGCAACAAATTCTATGAAATGTTTCAGCTCTGTCTCATTTGGAGTTAGTGGTTTTTTGGAATAATTTATAGAACAGGATTGGCTGCAACATGTTATGTAAATAAGCATGAAAGCGTAAAATTCAACAAAACACAACAAAGCTCTAAAACACCACATCTATGTCTCACCCAGGGTTAGTGATATTTTGGAAGAGTTTATAAGAACAAGACTAGCTGTAACAACTGATGCAATTGAGCACAAAATCATAAAGTTCAGAGAAATGCAACTAACTCCTAAAATACTACAGTTATATCCCATCCAATGTTAGTGGTATTTTGGAAGATTTTGTAAGGATAAGAATAACTGTGGCATCCGCTACAAGTAAGTATAAAAACACAAAGTTCAGAAAATTGATTAAAATAAAAATGAAACAAGGCTAAGTTACTTATCTAAACCATATGAACAAAGCTTCTCAGGTAGCAGGGGCCCTCTACCACTGGATTAGCACGCAAATCTACTCAAGATTGACTTAGCTCTTGCAATAAAGTGATGCTTCTTTCATTAAAGGAGAAATTCTTCAAAACAGAGTATTTACAGTCTTTTGAGATCTAGCAATAAAACACAAATCTAACTAATATAGCTAACAGTTTCTCGGTCTCCCGAGACATACTTATAACAAAATTACATAACTGTCTTTGAGATAAAACAGGAATAAATGTATTTCCAAACTAAAATCAAACTATAACTCTGGTGGTGGTCTCGTATTATGATTAAGGACATCTATACAGTCCTTGTCCTATTAGAAGTCTATCTCCTAGTTTTGGTTTCCCACGTGCATAACCACCTGTAGAATTCCGCTCAAACTTCGTGGAGAACAAGAAATGATGGGGAGTGATGTGGAATATGACCATATGTGTTTTTCCTTGCAGTGACACCTGGAACCTACGTAAACATGAAGATAGCTGCAGAACAGACGACTGGCTACAGAATGCCTGCATTTTGTAGCCGAGTCCAGTCAAAAATTACTACAACAACAAAATCATGAAAACATAGCAAGTTAGTCATTATATACATTCTTAATGTAATCATAATCAATCCTATTGATCATTTAAGCCTGAAATTGTTGAGGGACAAAGGAAATGAAGTGAAATGTGGTGAAAGAGAAGGGCATCTTTGGGGCTCAACAATTAGATCACTGCACAGAGGACCCTTGATCTAATCAAGGAAGAGATGAAGAACCATCCTAGTTTCTCATTGATGGAATACATTCAACCCTTTGAGTTTAAGTGTAGAATTTCTGAAGAAGGGATAAGTATGATCCTATGTACAATGGATAGCTATGAGTTCAAAATTGTGCCTTTCTTTGAGACAACGCATGTATCACCATGAAGATCTACATCACTGTCAATGAGCAGCAATGAAAATAAGAGGACCCATTCCTTACGGGAGAAATAAAATGGAAAATTCATTCATGAATCAATGGAGAAGAAGATGATAGATGGTGGAAATATTGAGATGGGAAATCTTTTCCCCTTTCAAGGTGACTCTTTCTCAATGAGCATCCCAAAGCTCAAAGAGAAACTTCTACCTACAACAGATCTAGAACCTTATCGGTTTTGGATGGCCATTGATGAGAAGAGAATCTCATGGAGAGATCTCATTGGAGGTGCACTTTCAAAATATCATGGAGTGCAAAGTTCTTCAACAGTTTGAGGAGGTTGGTGTCCTACAATGGGAGGATGCCAAGTATTTGCAGAATGAGATCCATCATCCACATTGGGATGAATGGTTGATAGTATGGAGCAAGAGATTTCCAAACCTCTTGTAGGTCTATGATATAGGGAAATAAGAATCATGGCTGCACTGGTTGCTCTTGGGTGAGTATGGTTACTACCCAATGTGTCGTATTTTTCTGATTTTTTTATTCATGCCTTCCACATCATTGGAAGAATGCACAAGAAAAAGGCATGGTTACGTTGGTTGCTAATGAAGAAGTTTTGACATCTCATGATATATCTTATTTCCATGTATTTACTCTTGTTTTGGATATGTATCATGTATTTACATGTATTTTTGTTTGGGATGCTTCTCATGTTCATGTATGTACTTGGGTTTGGGAGAAAGCATAACTCTCACATGATGTGGCATCAGGGAGCTTGTTTGTATTATGTTGATGAGACATCTCACATGTCCATTACCATATTTTTGCTCCATGACTTTCCTCATGATGATTTAAGGAGGAAACAAGAATCCTTGTTGCTATGGTTACTATTGGGAGAGTATGGGCTGAATTATTCCCATACATTGCATGACATTGTTGGAGGATGGAAGCAGGAGGCCTTACAACATTGGCTTCTATTGGGGAATTATGGTCATTGTACTTGGTATAATGATGATGTGATGGGGCATCAAGATGCCTTATTGAGGTGGCTTCTCTTGAGAGAATATGGCCACTACATTTGGTACAATGATGATGTGGTATGGTAGCAATAGTCATTACTGCGCCAGATTATTTTGAGAGAGTATGGCTCTCTTCTTTTCTTTCATGATGATCTAGCATGGCAGCAGAAGGCTTTGCTACGTTGGTTGTTATTGGGAGGATATGGTTTGGCATTGTTTATGTTTTCCCATATGTCTCTACTTCTTGTTTTTCACTATGATGATGTGATGTTTGATTCCTGCATGGCCAACATGGCTAATGATGAGGGCATTGATAGATGTAATCTACTCTATGTATCATGGGTTGGAGAGATACTTCATAAGTTGGGACTTTCCACTTTGGGAATGAACCACTTCATTTTGTGTATCTCATGTGTAGAGGAGATCTTTGGTCATCATATGGTTTCCACTTTGATATTCATTGATGAGGACGGATATTTAACTTTTCAGTTGGAAGCCATTCTAGACATTCTAGAGAGGAAACTTTGGAGCTGGACATGCATAACACATTGTGACAGATGGGGAGGCCTTCCACATGAGGATGCCATTTGGAGGGAGGATGTTTTCTGTAGCATCCAATTTTGCAGTTGCTTGAGAACATGCAACATTTTTCCGAGGAGGACTGTAATATTCCCAAATTTAACATGATATTTGGAATATTAGAGTTATTAATAAACCTAATTAATTAAGTAAATAAAAGGGTGGAGGGACCCATAATCCTCAAAGATGAATAAAATCCACTTTTGATGTGTGTATGTGGATATTTCAGATCTAGATATACATAATGGAGTAGTAGAAAAACTACTTAATGTGAAAGGAGTGGAGATCTGTCTCATTAATGAGATAGATCATGGAGGTTGATACAGTCAACCAAGATATTGGAAGGAATCAAATGTAAGATCATAGAGAATTTATGATGATATGATGGAGGAAGTGGTGCATTAATGCACACATGATGGAGATGGTGATCATTGCATTCACACATGATGGAGATCATGGAGAGACAACGCAATCAACATAGAGACCTATGTCCACATGTACAACATAGTTATGAGGTGGGCCAAGGCATGAGAAGGTTCAAAAAATATATAATGAAGATGAAGGAAATATAGAAGGAATGTTTGAGATTATTATTGATGTATGATCTGTTTAGATCTGGAATTGTCCTTTGACATTCCATGCTTTCTTTGGATGTTAAGCTAAGATTGCAAGTGTTGTTTAGCATTGGGTGTTCCTGGTCGGGAATCCCACCTCTTTCATTGAGTAGCTCTTGAAAGAGAATTGTACTTTAGTCATCATCAGGCATTGGTGCCATATTGTTCCTACTTTCTGCAGAACATCCATATTAAGAAATTGCACATTTTTGAAGATCAGTTTGAGAGGAGGAGGTTGTCCTTCAATATTTCAATTGAGAAACTGGTGAAGGATTCATCCTATCAACTCAGGTTTCAAGATCAGCCTTCCAGTGCTTCAGATCTATATCAGGCATCATGGCATCTATTATTCATCTCTCATCAGCATCATTTCCATTAGGAATTGCACAGTCCATTCTTGTAGATCCAAGGGAGAAGGGAAGTTGCTAGCGTTTCAGCTACTAATCCAGTGGAGGACCATTCCTTCACACTGTATACATTATTTCCATAATTTCTGAGATACATTTCACATCTTAGTAGCAGGATAGAGAGCCTCCTTCCTTTACAGTGTAGTTTTCATGAGCATTTTTGTAGCAACAATTGCAATAGGATCTAGATCTTGAGCTTATAGATTGAGGATCTAGTGAAGGGATCAACCTTTCAAGATTAGATATGATCTTGTGACATATTGCAACCATCTATTTGTGAGATATAGCTTTAGATCTGCATAACCCAACAGTCAAAGGATCAAACCTTAGGAGGGTGATTTTAAAAAATTGTAGATCTGGAAAATCCTTTCTGGGTTATCTTGGGTATCCATCATAGAGCCCAGATCTAGAATCTTGGCATCATTAGAGCTCCATATTTCTATATATCTGCATTTTCCTTTTCACCCTCCAATCATATACTCATTATCTGTTGAAGGGACTGCGCAGGATTTTCTTCCAGCAGCTCTCTAGTTACGCAGTGCCTATTGTGGCATGTTTTTAGGGTCATTATAGGCCATCTCTTTGGCTAGATTACCTCATATTTTGTACACTATTGTAATTGAATCTTATCCTATATAATAAAATGGCTTAGCAATTCTGTCTATATCTATGTTCATCATAAACTTACATGTACATTTTCTGTGTTACAAATATTGTGTTTGTGTATCAATGCATTATTTCATTTTGGGATATTACAATTCCATTCACATGTTAGTAACCAGTAGTCTACTTAGGTAAATGAGATGAATATTAGGGGGAATGTACCTTGAGTTGAGTCATTATGATGGGGGAATGAAAAATTATTCCAAGAATAGTTTGTCTATGTTTCAAGCTTTTGTAAAAATGAAACCACTCTCAAGCATAGTTTGTCTCCATTTTAATATTGTGGAAAAAATGAAACCAATTTCAAGAAGAGTTTTTCCTCTATTTCAAGCTTGTGTAAAAATGAAACCAATTTCAAGCAGAGTTTTTCCTCTATTTCAAGCTTGTGTAAAAATGAAACCATCTTCAAGGGTTCTCAAGAAAAGTTTCCCATGTTTCAAGCTTGTGTAAAAATGAAACCATTCCTATACACTTCTTGTGATTGTCCCTTTCTATCTGCCTCTTCTTCGAGATGATCCTTGGTTTTCTCATTCCATCGTCACCATCTGCTTGGCTGATCGTACGATTTCACTTGGTTTTACCCTTTCCCGAAGGACCAATGCGATGAGTGGTCTTGTTAGCCAACCTCTTGACCTTTACCTGTTTTGAGCAGTTTTGTCATGGCCAAAACCAGTTGCTACCCTTTATACCACTCATTCCTCTAGGAGGAATTCTCTTTCAACTCTTTTCATACTCCCGAAATATGAAAATATTGATGAGCACTTTTCATTTTGAGCTAGTTAAATTAAATTAATTGAAATCATCTCAGTACAATTTTAACCCTTTTTTGGGCTAATATTGACTAATTACGAAAAAAGGAATACCTTAGTCAAAGATGACTAAGAAGTTCTCTTAGATATTGTTTTCTACATTTTAGGGTTCGAGAGAGTATCTATAAAAAAGGGACCTTTTGGAGTTTTATTTTCCATCTATTTTTCAAACTCCCTAAATATGAAAAAGATACTGAGCTACCCTTGCATCAGACTCATAAAAATTAAACAACAAAGGACTTTTCACCATGAAAAGACCAAGCTGATCCTTCCTAGGGCTTGTTAAACTTACTAGGATGGATTCATCCAAAGGGTGAACATATATGCTAAGAATATGGTATTATCTTCAATATTTCCATAAAAAATAGAGAGGTACTCACTAGAAATAGGGGGGGAAATGGAAGTGAATTATATTTTTTATTGTACCAAAGGCATCATGTCACTCTTGAAGATGACACTCATTTTCATTTCGTGTCAAGTTGGGGATATCCTTCATTCTTCACTCACATTCATAGGTTTGGGAAATCAATTTTCCTCTTGTATGATTATCACCTACCATCATCATGACCTTTGATCCCTTTTTGAGTAAAATTCTACCAAATTTTGGAGTCGTGTCACCAATATGTTAGAGAGAAGTCCTATTTGTAAAGTCAAACATCCTCTGCTTATTTGACCCTCTTTGCAATAGTCCTAAATCACTCCTATCATCTTGAGAAATCTTTTGTTTCATTTTAATTATGTGGGAATCATTATGGCCCTCCTTCGACATATCACTTCGTTTCGACTTCAGCTCATTATATAGGAAGGTGGTCTAGAGACTCCTTTTCGGTACCTTGGAGCTTGGATGCCTCAATGACAAGGGGCCTTGATCCAGGTGGATACTAGTGGCAAACTGCCTATTTCACTTGGAACCCCACCATTGTTTCTTTCAGTTTTTCAATCTCCTTAATTGTAGCACAATTTACTATTTTAGGCAGTTTTTCGGGTCCTAAATTTTCAAAGCTGTTTTGGCACTCTAAATGATGTATTTTGGGAAAATCACCTTGAGGAAAATATGAGTCAAAGACTCTATATTCATTTTCAACAATATAGTCCTTGAATATATTGTTCTAATGAGGTATCATGTGAATCAAACGAAGATTGCATGCCAAATTTACGACCCTGGGAAATTGATGTACCAATTTACCCCAACGGGTCCCATAGTTTGGCATTTCATCTCCTAGGGTTAGGTTTTTGGATGTTTAGGGTTTTCCATTGGTTCTCAATAATAAATAGGCCTTCGAGCCTCATTCTATCATAGTTCATAGTCCTATAGCTGCCACATCTCTCCTCGGAGATAAACTACCAGTTCCCTAGCTAGTTTATTTCCATTTTCTCTGTAAACATATTCAGTTATGTGATATTAATGAAATGAAGTCTTATTTCTGATGCATCTCTGCGTTCAAAAAAAATAAAAAAATTCAAAACATTATTCTAACAAGATTACTTAGGCTCATGGGTCAAAATAGGGTCTTAGGAGTCATTTATTGAGTTTGACCAAGGGAAGTATTAATTTTTTTACAGTTTGAGCCTACCCTAGTGTTTAAATAAACTCATTTTTAAGGTATTTCATGTCAATTCTTTCATCATTTTAGGATTAATTTCATTTCCCAAAGTTTTTGTATCAAAACTACCCAATTAGCCAAGAAACCATAGTTTCGTAGCGCATCACGTTGAAAAAAGCCACTTTGTGCTACGAAAGCACTGATAGTTTCGTAGCGCAAACAACAAAAATTACACTACAAGTGCTACAAAAGCGCAATTTTGTAACTGTCTTGTTAGTTGAGTTGTAAAATGTCAGAAACCATTAGGAAAGGGCAAGATAGAGGCTTGTTGAGTCATGTAATGATGAAATTGAAGTACACACCCATGTTTGCAGTCATCATGGTCAGTATAGGTTATGAGTGGGACATCATTTTCACTTATGAAAGGACACTTGAAATTTAAATTCTTTCCTAATTAGTCATTCTCATTCCTTTTTCCTTCATTCGTAATGTCTGATCTCTAAGTATCGAGCCAAACTTGTGGTTGGTTCTTACAAAGGTTTATTACATCCATATCAAGCGAGGTTGATACATTTATTCAAGCGAGGCTGATACATCCATATCAAGTGAGGCTAAAATATTTATATCAAGCGTGGTTGAGAGGTTCTCTGAAGAATATGGTAGAGGAAAGAAAAATACACAGAGGATGACAGTGCTTAAGGCATGAACCTGAAGACATGAAGGCAATAAATGAAGACCCATTAGTGATGGAAGAATTCATAAGAGTAGGTTGCCTACTGTTTTGTGAGAAATTGCAGGGTTGTCACACACAGGTATCCAAGAAATTTTCTATGAATTTCAATGGAACAACCACTAAAGTGGGGATGCTAAGTTTGTCTATCACACCAGAGGTCATTGCTACCGTTATAGAGATTCCAAGAGGTCAAGAAACTTGGTTCAAAGGGTTCAAATTTAATATGGAGCAGTGTAAAAATTTCATGAAGCCTGAGCACATTGAGATGGATCTCAATAATGTTATCCCAAGAAGTTGCATCAAAGATAATTATTCAAAACTGTTTCTCAACATTTAGAAATATTTTACCTATGAAGGCAGATATCACAAGGTTTATTCATACCATTTCAAATTACTTCTACACTTCACTGGTAATATTTCACTTGACTTACCTTTTTATCTGCATATAAGTCTTGCAAAGATGGTTGATAAGGTGCAAGCAAAGTCTAAGGGGAGTGAGACATCATTATTTCATCATGGCTTAATGAAATTATTAATTTTAGATGAACTTCAAAGAATAGGAAGAGATTGGTCCTCATTCTTTTTTGTTAATGGTTTTGAGTTGGAAACCCTAACTTCTTTAAGAAACCCTAAAGCTAAAGGAGTTCCATCACCACCAGTAGTAGAACCAAGCCAACCTATGGTTGCAAAACCAAAAGAACTTGCAAGAGTAAAGCCAAGAAACAAACTGAGAAAAGGCCATAGCAAATGAAAATGCTTGATACACCAAATCTCCCACTTGCAAAACATAAATAAAAGGTTGTAAAAAATGCAAAACAGGAACAAGCTATCAGCAAACAAGGGACCAAAAGAATAACTAGAAGCCAAGCAGTGGTTTTGAAAGGAAAGACGGTTCAGTAACAAAGGAGAATCTAGAGCATATTCTTCATGTCATTGACATAGAGGAAACACCTATTGTCCAAGCTGAATTTATTGGGGAATATGCGCAGAATTTGAAAAAGGCTAAGTCTGCAAAGAGATTAGAGTTTGATGGGGAAGATGCAGGTTTCATTTTTCAAGCAAGAAAGCCTATGACAAGGCATGCTAGGAAATTAATGGAAGGGAAAAAAGAAGTTCAAAAACCCACTGAGACAACTAAATCACCTAAAGAGATTATTGATCTCTCATCACCCACAGTGAAGGATACAATCAACAAATTAAAAAGGGGAAAAGAGAAAGTGATAGAGAAAACGGAGTTTCAGCGCCTTGAGGAAAAGTTAAAGTTGGAAAATCATGAAATTGTTGTCATGAAAAAGAGAGTTAGAAAACACAATGTCGAGAAAGTACAGTTTAAAAGGATGAATGTAGTGTGGGAAGGACAAGTTGATTCTGTTTCTGAAACTTTAGACAAAACAGAGCAACTTGTCAAGTGGAAAATTCCAGCAATAAAAGAAGCTAATTTTGTCAGAATAATAAACACCCATCTGAGAGCTACTAAAAAAATACTTAAAGACTAGGTGAAGGATTTACAAGAGAAACTGGAATTAATTCATGATGAGCTACAGAGCAAAGGCATTAAAATGACAGTCATAAAAGAACAATAGGCCAACCAATTGTAAATGAAGAATAAATGCATCAAAGAAGCTAAAATGAAGTTGGTTTATGGTTTGTATGGTTTGTAGATGATGAGGATAGGTTATATTTTGAGTTTTTGGGCAACCACAATTTTCATTTGACAAATTTATGAAAAAATCTGCATACTCAACAGTTTCGTAGCACCTCCAGGCTTAAAAAGTAGAAAAGCGCTACGAAAATATTGTAGCTACCTTTTTTGATTCCTTTGATCAGTATTTAAGGGGTTAAAGGCCGAGTTAAGAGCTGAAATTGCTATGAAAGAGGTTTTGAAGGGTAATTAAAATGATGTAAGAGGAAAGAGTCAAGTTTTTGGAGAACAAAGGCTTGTAATGGTAGAGCTATAGAAAGTGCTATGAAACTGTTGTATTTTTGTAGCGCAATACATTACATCCTTTTGAGCAGTTTTTGAAGCAGTTTTAGACAGATGGAGGCTAGGAAAGAGTTATGGGACATGTTAATCCAACTTTCAACAGCCAAGGACCATGAAATGAAGATTAAATGATAGTCAGAATGTTCAAAGAAGGAAAAATATCCTATGCCTAAAAAACAGGGTATTGTTTCCTATTTTTGTGGAGGTTAACTAAGTGCTCATGAAGAACTGAATGCCATTATCCAAATTCGACCATGTGATGATACACTTGTCAATGATTTAATTCCAAATAGATAAGGTTGCTATAGATAGTAATAAGGAGTTTGAGTCCTTTTCGAAATAGGACTGTCAAGTAGGATAGGTGTCTTTTTGTAATAAATTTCATGTTTTATGGTTATGCAAGGTGTCAATAGATAGAAATTCAATGTATCTAGCCTAGAGGTAGATCATATAATAATGTAAGAAGTCTATTAAAAGCCATACGGTCGAATTTGTCAAGGGTTGGACATTTTTTTGCAAAATTGAGCTTGTTGTGAATTGACTGTTAACAACTAATACACAGATCTTCTATTTGACCAACTTGAGATTCTGAAGGGGTTTTTAGTGTTTTAATATTCTATTTGTATTTCTTATATATCTCATTTTCAGTGGTGTTCATCTATATTACTTAGAATTCATCTATAAGATGCTCTGACTTCCTTTATAAGTGAACTGACTGTGTTTTTACATGTTTCATTTGTGTGTGCTTTATCACTAAAAACTCTGATATGCCTCAAATTCCATGTTAAGTAGACTCACTGAATTACTAAATTGCTTTGAATCCATAAGTCCAATGTATACATACTGATGTTATTTTCAACCTACATCTATCATTATCAATTTATTTCCTAAATAGAGTTAGCCATCTATATCTTTATCCATATCATTAACCCTTGAGAGAGCCCTATGAGGCTAAGGAGGCTAAGCCTCAGTCACAAGATTAGGTTTGAAATATTTACATGAGATTGTCTGATCAAGCAGCCTATCAGGTCCAATTTTGTGATAACATGTGTATTTTTGTATTTTATTGCATTCCCGCATAATTTCAGATCAATGGTAGCAGAACAATATGCTCTTTCTTGACCCTTCTTTGCATGTCCCCAACGAGGTTGGGGTATAAGGAGTTAACGCTCAATCTGTTTGAACCTTTGCAAGATCAGCCTCACAAACCCCGACGACTACCCATGGGGGATGAAAAGAAAGACAAGGGAGTAGGAGATCCTATCAAAATATTGCTCGAGGAGGCCCTCGAGAAACAAAGGAATGCTATGATGGATAAATTTTCCCAAATTCTTCAACAGCTGCCCAGCAGTGGCACATCTACATTCAACAACCAGTCTGGAGGTGCAAATCCTTTTAAGATAAAATTAAGCTTTGAAATTCCCATAATTTAGGGCTAAATAGATGTAGACGTCGTAGATAGGTGGTTGAATCTATTAGAAGGGTATTTCTCAGTTCATGACTTTTACAATTGGGAAAATATTACTTTTGCATTCCTCAAAGCCGCCCACCATGTTAAGGACTGGTGGGAAACCTATTGTGAGAAAGAGGACAATAGGGAACCCTCTTTTTTTTCAGCTGCACCCACTTGGAATTCTTTCCGAGACATGATCAAGGAAGAATATTAACCTATGGGGAGCTATGAGGACACGTACATATAATGGACTACGCTACGGAAACAAAGGGATCAAGATGTGCATGAGTTGACGAATCTATTCCATACCCTGTGCACAAAATTGGGTATCAAATATTCAGAGAAAAATTTGGTGTTGAAGTATCGCAGTTGTCTACATAGATACATTCAAAAGGAAATGGAGTTCCTTGACATCTCATCACTTGGTGCAACATACCTGTATGTTGCTAAGATTGACTAGAAGTTTAGAAAAAAGAAGCAAGACTTTGGATTTGTCAATCAGAAGCAAGGGAAAGGTGCCCCCAAACTGCATAACAAATGATAAAGCCAAGGCAGGGTGACCTAGGATAACCTGCCAAAGCCACAAGAAAAGAAAAACACTGCGAAGCCAAAGAAGGACATGGGAAAGTAGCGTGAGTTCCATAAGAGATCCACTCATAACACAAGTGAGTGTCGGGCCAAGTAGTCACTAGTGGCTGAGCTGAAGGCTTCTAAATCAGATGCATGATTCGACTCTGAATAAGAACCCAACAAGGGGAGTGAAAAAGGGAATCGAATTATCGATGTGGAAGCCAAATCCATTGTTTCCACCAAAAAGATCTAGAAGGAGGAACAAGAAGATTCATAGGAGGAGGAGCGCCTCTTCCATTCCCAGATGTGGGTAAAGGGTTCCTCGTTGCAGTTCATTGTCGACAGTAGGAGCCAAAAGAACCTCATTTCAGCAGAGGTCGTGAAGCAGTTGGGGTTGCTGACCACAACACACCCACAACCGTACACCATCGGGTGGATTCACCAAGGACGTGATCTCCACGCCAGCCAGTAGTGTCACCTTCCCTACAACATCAAGCCCTTCATGGATGAGGTGTTATGTGACATTTCCCCTATTGATGTTTGTGATATATCATTAGGCAAACCATACTTGAGGAAGAGACATTGTGTTTATGAGTCCATCCTCATGCTATTCCTATTACTTTGGGAAATAATTTATACAGGATACCAGAGGTAGCACCGCCTACCGCCATCCCTTTAGTTACTGCAAAAAAATATAGTAAGCTCATTTATAAAACTGGGAAATCTATTTTCCTGATGATCCGCCCTCAGGGAAAGAAGAAGACTGTGGCCACAACCTCCAGACAGGGCTTCTCCGCACAACAAAAAAAAATGGACAAGGTCATGTATGAGTATGGGGACATCTTCACCTCACCCGTAGGGGTGCTTCTGCACTGTCAATTCAAGCACCCCATTGATTTGACCCCACGTGAGCCACTGCCCAATGGAACAATCTATCGATGCTATATTATGGAGAAAGATGAAATCAAGAGACAGTTTCAGGAGTTTTTTTAGAAAGGTCACATCTGGACGAGTTCATCACTTTGTGGGAGCCTAATCATGTTGGTACAGAAGAAGGATGGAACTTGGAGACTCTGTACTGACTATCGGGTGCTGAACAAGATCATCGCTTGGAATAGGTACATGATCCCACAGATTGATGACCTTTTGGACCAACTCAAGGGAGAAAAATATTTCAGCAATATCAACTTGAAGTCCGGGTATCACCAGGTACCAATCGAACCCTCTGATGTGTGGAAGACTACCTTCAAAGCCAAGGAGGGTCTATTCAAATGGCTGGTCCTGCCTTTCGGGTTGGTGAATGCTCCTTCAACCTTCATGAGGCTGATGGATGACATCTTGTGACCATTCACCAACTCATTTTCAGTAGTGTACTTGGATGACATCCTGATCTTCAACTAGACTCGGGAAGAGTACCTCCACCACATCCGCCAGGTCCTCCAAACACTACGACAACACAAGTTGTGTGCCAATTTGGAGAGTGCATTTTTGTCATGACCCAAGTTCAGTATCTGGGATACATTATTGGTGAGTGGTGGGTGCATGTGGATCCAACCAAGATCAAAGTCATTCAGGATTGACCAGCCCCAACCACTCTAACAGATCTCTGCAAATTTATGGGTCTTGCTAATTTCTATAGCAGGTTCATTTTGGGATTCTCTCATATCACTTGGCCTTGTGTCAAGTCACCAAGGGAGGAGTGAAAGAAAATTTATTTTGGTCTAAATCTCAACAGAAGGCGTTCATAGATTTGAAACATCACCTCTTCTCTTCCCCAATTCTCACATTACCAGACTTACAACAACCATTTGAGATCAAGACATATGCCTCTGAATATGCTATTGGGGTAGTTCTTACTCAACAGGGCATTTAGTGGCATATCACAGTGATACATTGTCCAAAATAGTCCAGAAGTATTCCAATTATGACAAAGAGATGTATTCCATTGTGCAGTCTTGCCGACAATGGAAGAATTACATTTTGGGGAAGGAAACGGTCATCCAAATAGACTACCAACCCTTGCAGTTCATATAGACACAAGGGAATTTGCAGAATGGTCACCATTAGAAGTGGTCCACATATCTGCAAAAGTTTCATTTGAACATCAAGTACAAGAAGGGTAGCACCAATAATGTTGCAGACTTCCTCTGTCGACCATCGATCGTGGAGCTAACCACCGTGCTCAACTCTTGTGGGAACGAGACTTTTGATTGGACGCTTCTCTATAGAGAGATCTAGAATTCTGCCACACATACAAGATGCTCTTGGAGGGTAACCAAGTTCCAAATTCTCATCTCTAGGATGCACTTCTATGTCACCTAGGACACCTTTGTGTTCCTTCAAGCGAGTGTACCAAGATGATTTGGGAAGCGCACTACAGTCGGGTCACTTGGCATTTCAGTTTCGATAAAATAGTGGCAATACTGCAGAAGAATTTCTATTGGCTAAACCTTCAACATGATGTTGGGAAGTAAATCAGATCCTGCACTATTTGTGCCATTTCCAAACTGACGATCAATAAGAAATTCCTCTATACTTCGCTGCCTACCTCTAGTCGACCTTGGGAATCCATATCTAGGGATTACATGCCGGGCCTTCCTTATATTAAGCATGGAAACGACTATGTTCTTATGGTTGTAGACAAATTATAGAAGATGGCCATTATGGAAGCCTGCAAGAAGAATATCACAATAGAATCCACTACTAAAATCTTCTTTGAACGAGTGTGGGTACTCTTTGGGATCCCACATTCTATCATCTTAGATTGGGACAACAGTTTCCTCAACACATTTTGGTCCAGCCTTTGGTCAATGCTAGAAACCAAGCTCACCAAGTCCACAAATTTCCATCCCCAAACTAATGACAAGACAGAGGTCATCAACAGGATGATCTTACACATTTTGTGCATGTACAACTCAAAGCATCCACACACAATGGATGAGAGCCTCCCCTATTTACAACACAACTATAATTGGGCCCTCCATAGTTGAAACGGCCACAACCCATTTTAGGTGGGTTTGATATTCCAACCACTATGTCCCATTGAGGTAGCCATGCCATTTGCATCTACTCAGGCTGATTCGACTCATGTCTAGTATGAAGCTAAAAAGGAAAAAGAATTCATTGAGCACATTTAGCAGATCCACCAACAATTTCATGACATATTGGATAGAGCCAATGCTAAATATAAGTAATGTCATGATCATCAAGGAGTGCCACACAACTTCTAGGTGGGCGATAAAGTGTGTCTACATTTGTAGAAGGAGCGCCTCGTTGGACCCCACCGCAAGATTCTATTGCTCCAATATGGTCCATACACCATCACCAAGGATGTATGGGACAATGCATTTGAGCTCAGTATTCCACCATTCCTTGGTCTGCACCCAGTGTTCAATGTGCACTACCTTAAGCCATACTTTCCACCTCTATTCGACACATCCGACGTGGCAGGACAACTCACACCAACAAATTTAAACCTAGACTGCATGGGAAAAGCCACAATTGATCAGATCATGGAAACACATGTCAAGAACACCCGCCAGCAATGGATCCAACTATATTGAGTTCTCAAATCAGGCCAAATCCTTCACCAGGGACCAAGTTCAGCAGAAGTTTCCTAATCTCATGGAGGAATTCAACGCAATGGGGAACATTACTTCCTACGTGGGGAGGAATGATCTAGGTGGATATTGGTGGCCACCCACCTATTCCACTTGGACCCCCACCATTTTTTCTTTCAGTTTTTCAATCTCCTTAATTGTATCAAAATTTACTATTTTTGGCAATTTTTTCGGGTCCTGAACTTCTGGATCTGTTTTGAGGCCCTAAGCAACATTCATTGGGAAAATAATAGAGGAAAGTTTGAGTTGAAGACTCAATATTCATTGTCAGCCATATAGTCCTCGGATAAATATTTCTAATGAGGTATCATGTGCGTCAAACAAAGATCGTTTGCCTAAGTTACGACCTTGGGAAATTGATATACCAATTTACACCAATGGGGCCCATAGTTTTGTGTTTCATCTCCTAGGGTTAGGTTTTTGGATGTTTATGGTTTTCCATTGGTAATCAATAATAAATAGTCCTTCGAGCCTCATTGTAACACAGTTCAGAGGCCTATAGCTGCCACATCTCTCCTCAGATTCCATTTCGTCTGTAAGGATATTCAGTTATGTGATATTAATGAAATGAAGTCTTATTTCTACTTTATATCTGCATTTATGTGTATTTCTGTATTTTATTGCATTCCCACATAATTCTATATCAGGCCTTCGATCAAATGATTTTGCAAGTGTCCGAATTTAATTAATTCATTCACACTTGTAGATTGTGCTATCATACCTTGAGTGCCATCATCATTATTGGTGGTTTTCTCGCACATGTTAATGGTTTACCTCATCGAACAGTAATCAGGTGGTTTTCACCATGTTCAACATCAACACATTTATTCACGTGGTTAGATTTGTACCATGGGTAGATCGAGATAGAGACGAAGACCCTAGATCACATCTGTTATTATGCAGGATGCATGGAGTTATTGAGTATTCATGATTGTACACATGATCCTTTCTATATGGGTGGCTACGACCATACCTTAGATCCATTTCCATGATATCTTTCAAACAGATGGATGCACGCATATTGTGGGTTCATGTGTTATTTTATGCCTATTCAAAGATATTTTATTAGGCATGATTATATCAGAGATGTAATATATTGTATTGTGTTTGATTGATAGGTCTCCTGATGGTGGTTTTCCAAAGTCCTTGCCATGGCTGATAAAATGATTCAACCATCACTTCTGGTTCTTCTTTCATGCTTTAGGGGGCATTTTTTATACAATATTTTGTTGCATTCTTCAGTTCTTATCCCAAGTGTCATTTTTTATGTCACTAATGTCACAAATGTCGCAAAGAATTTTTTTTTTTATAAAATTGTTCATCCTGGATAACATGCTTGAGATGTCCCCAAAGACCTAAAAGAGGAAAACCCCCTGAACCTTTTCTACAAAATTTGTAAAAAAATTCATTTACAAGCCCAAAGAGGTCCTCCCCTTAATAAGATTTTTCTTTTCACCTTGTCCCTATCCTGTTAACAACACTTCCAGTGGGAGTATTCAATAGGAAAGTCTCACTGGTCCTCTTCAGGCAAGTTCTCCAAAAATGGAGCATAAGCTTCGACCTCTAGAATTCTCGAGAACGGAGTTCTGGTACTTGTTGGTTGAGGATATGGTTGAATAATCCCATTTTTTACCCATGCGATTATCTCAAAAAATTTTCCCCTTTGAGATAAGGCCTTTACCCCTCATTAGTGGATCCTTAACCTCCTTAGCTCTGCTATAAGAGAGTGCCATGTTAGTGAGTATTGGTTGGTCATTGCTAGTTTCCTTACTTTTTCCTGATTGCGCCTACATGCTGCCGATTTTACAAAGAAGGAGAAGAGATTGAAGAGCGTGGCTTGGACTTGGATTAAAACTTTGAAGGAGGCCTTCAACATCAAGGCACCGGTGATAAGCTTCCCTTTGTAGATTTGATAATACAAATTATGCTTTGCTTCCCACAATTTTGTTAATATTAATTGGTTGAGCATGATGCTTCTTGATCTGTCATGTTATTTTCTTTGAAATATATATATATATATGCTATGTATCTTTATTCTTTTGTTGTGTTATATTCTTTACAGGTATTCAGACGCAGAAGGAATAGCGAGGAGCAAGCCTAGAAGCGAAAGGATTGACATCAACATCAAGGAAATGACTGCATAAAGAGTGTGGTAGGCCATCTCCCTCTCTCATATAACTCTCAATGTTAAACTAGGAAAGTTTGTATCCTTTGTCATAGCTGTTACTAGACCCACTCATTGGGCTAGAGGGATGGCTTCTTTCCGAAGAAGGGTTTGTCCGTGTAACAAAAAGTAGGAGCATAGTCAACCCAAAAGGCATGAATAAGGACTTATAGTTCCCTGCATGTGTTCTAAAATATGTTTTGGGAACATTTTTTTTCTTAATATGATTTGGTGGTATCTTGATTTATGATCAATCTTTGTAAAAAAAACCACTACATAAAGCTAATACAATAGCCCATCAATATTTGGGATAGGGAATTTTTCTTTAATGGTGATTTTGTTTATATCTCTATAATCATGAAAGATCCTCCAATAATTAGCTTTTTTTTTTCTCACCATCACTATTGGAGCTAAAATTGAACTCCTACTGGGTTGAATAATATATGAATCTAGCATGTCTTGAACTGTTTTCTCAATCTCCCCCTTTTGTTGATGAGGATATCCATGAGACCTTTTATTAGGAGTAACTTCTAAGAATTAGTTCAATTTGATGTTTATGATCTCTGGATGGAGGTAGAGATTTAGGAATTTCTTGGAAGAGTCTATAGTTATTTTCCAATGTGTAGTTTAATTCCCCTAGAATATTTTGATCTTCCTGCTTACCTTCCATAGAATAAAGTTTAACTACAACTCCATTCCTACCATTTTTCAGGAGATTTTCCTATTCTATGAGAGTTAATGACTTGAGAAGATCTATATTTTAGCACTCTCAGTTCATATTTTATTCCTTCCAATTAAAATCTCATTAATAATTCATTATAGTTTTTAGGAATTTTACCTACTATTCTCAACCATTGAATCTATATAACAACATATACACCTCTGATGAGGATAACATACATCGGGCTTTCTGAATTCTATTCTCCCATACTTAGTCTAATGTTGTGTCATTTTACGACACAATCAATACTCCCTCCATTAGTAACAAAAACTTAAAAATTTATGGCTAGATATATAGACTAGGGGATTTTTAGGAAAAAAAATGGGCCTGAAAAAAAATTTACTAACAAAATTAATTTTAAAAGAACCAATAAGATTCAAGATGATGATGTCATTCCTACGGGTAAATATTTTTGGGATAAAAGAAGAAAACCTTTTTTTTTGTTGATTGCACTTTCAACTTATCTCCTTATAGGTTTATCCAAATGTCAAGTGTAGGCACTCATTGGAAGTGGAACTAAATTTCACATCCAATGAGTACCCACTCTACATACCTTTGAGTAGACACATAAAAAATATGAAAATACATGAAGAAATAGAAAAAAATGAAAACAATTGAAACATGTTTCTTAAAAAAACACATTTGAATTTGACATATAGCGAGTATCCATTTTACATACTTTCAAGTAGGCCCGCAATGAAAAAAAATGAAAATATATGAAAAAACGTAACTCAAATATGTATTTTCAATTTTTCGGTGTGGGTTTGCTTGAAATTATGCAAAGTGGGTACTCGTTACACATGACATTCGAGTAAACCTATAAGGAGCTAAGTTGAAAATACAATAAAAATTTAGTTTTATTTATTTTCCTTTAAAAATTTATAATTAATATATATATATATTTATATATATATATATATATATATATATATATATATATATATATATATATATATATATATATATATATTTATATATATTTAACTATTATTTACTTATTTTATTTAGGAGGCTCAATTTAGACCTCAAATTCCCTTAATGAAAAAAATTGAAGTGCTTTGCTAATATTTTTCACTATGAAATTATTATTTTTAATGTAACTTGCAATATTTAGGGTTTGAAGTGTTGACAAACCTGCTAATGTGTGAAAAGATATTTCACACCCGTATGAATCAATCTTGTGCACAATTTTGGCCTTTATTTCCTACCCTTTTAAGTTTACAAATCCTTCCTCATTTCTTTGTGTATATGTCTCCATTTGATCTTCATCATTATTTTCCAAGGAAAATAATCGTATTTCTTGACATTTATGCCATTTTGAGTGTTAGTGTCAATCTCTTCACTGATCAAATATGCTCTTTCAGTTTACCTTTTAGTGGTCCTAGGTCAAAATTTCATGTTTCAAGTCAGTTTTCAAATAAAATTTTGGTCATTGAAGAGGTCTATGTCAAGTATGCTACTCCTTCATTTCATTCATCGCCACGATAATTGTCAAGGTCATCTCCATTATAATTATTTTCAAGGTCACCATCTCCATCAACATCACTGAAGAGGTCTAGGGTTAGATCACTCCATCTCGTATAGGTCACTGTCTAGGTTCATCTCTGCCTTTGGAAAAAAATTCAAATTTTCACTCAAAACAAGGCAGAAACCCTCCATTCCACTCATAAAACCCTAAGGAAGGAGAAAGCATGTTTATGAATATGAAATAGAGACCACCTGTCTTGTTTCATATGGTTCAAGTTTCAAAATGTCAAAGTGACTCATTCTTGTCTCACGGTCTCATGAAAAGAAGAAATTATGTCTCAATGTCTTATTAAAAGACTAAAAAATCATTTTAATTTTCAAAGAGCTTCAAAAGAGGTAAAATCTGACCTACTGTCCCAGTCAAATAACAAAGGGGTCATTTCCAATCTTCAAAGACACCTTATCTTGTTTTGAAAGGTCATATCCAAAGAGAAAAGTTCAAAGGTTGTAAAAAGCAGCCTTGTTGTCTCATTAAAAAGGAGAAGTTTTATCTCATAAAAGGAAGGAAAATTGTGTCTTGATGTTTCATTTCAAAGGTCCAAAAAGTTCACCTCAAGTGTCAAAAAATGAAAAATAAATTCACTCTATCCTCATATCTCATTTGAAAGTGTATAAGGTCACTTTCAAGTGCAAAAAGGTCAAAAAATTTATTGTAAGTGTAAAAGGGAAAAGGTAAAGGGTCATCTTCAGTTTATAAAAGGCAAATGAAACTTCATTTTATTCATTGTTACCCTTTTCATGTTTGTGATAGAAACTCTCCACTTCACTTACCCTCCGTAGTCCCTAAACTCCAAAGCGTAACCTTCAAATCTCATTAAAACCCGCTTACAACCCTTTAAAATCACCCTTGTTACGCTTCTAGGCATTGTATTACACTTCTGGATTGCATTGTTACCCTTCTGAGAGTGCTACACTTTTGGAGCACTGCGTAAGTGCTATGCACACAGTGTTATGCTCATGTATCCATTGTTACGCTCTTGTAGATCATTGTTACACTCATGTATGGTAGCAGTTTCCAGTTTTCTTGAGCTTGAAACCCTCCAAACTATTCAAAGCTCATTCTCTATTCCATTGTATAAGCCTCCATACAAGGTAAGTAACCATATCATGCTGGTGTTTGTTTGAATATTGAAGGTTTGAAATCTTTTCATGTCATTTAATCTTTTCTCCATATGTTCACTGTCATACATAAAAAAAAATTATTTGGTTAAACCCTAACCTACCCATTAACTAAACCCTAACCCCATCACATAAACCATAACCCATACATCCTATGCTTCACCACCACACTCCTATCATCTACACTACCATCCCTAACATACCTAATACAATCAAACCCTAATTCTAGATAATCTCACAGTGAACACTTTGATGATTGACTATGTTTTAGGCTTTTTACTACCCTAACCCCATCCATTTTCCCTCATTCCACTTGCATTGTGGAGCTAAGATTCCATAATCCTCAAAAAAAATTTATCAAATTTTTTAATTAGCTCCATAGCCCTTTTTTCACCTTCTTAACCTAAAAAACATTTTGCACTAGTTATTCTCACAGCCTAAACTGAGAATTTCCTGTGTTTTGAGGTTTTGACCACCCTAAACTTACTCATTTATCTCCATTCCACTTTCATTGTGGAGTTAAGACACTACCATATCCACTCATTGTTTTCTCAAAATTTTTACTTAACCACATGATCCCCATTTCATCTTACAAACTTACCCTTTATTTCACAAGCTATTCTCATAGTCAAAATTGGGAATTTCTTGTGTTTTAGATATTTTAACACCTTACTCACTCTCATTTTCCTTCATTCCACCTAAAAAATGAAGCTAACACACGAAAAAACCTACTCAATTGTTTCTATATTTTTTCTCAGCTTCAAGGCACTTGATTTTATCCACCAAACTAACACTTTCCTACACTCTGTTTTTCCAGATTTCCATTCATTCACTCATTTCATTAACACCCTAGGGTTTTCATCATTCCAGTGACAAACACAATGGAAAGTGACAAGAATATATTCAAAGGATGGCGCCACCTTAGGCTTGAACCATTCACCATGCATGAAATTAATGCTTCACCATTGGCCATAAGGTGCTTTGAAAGAGATCAGTGTTTTACATTTTGTGAAGGCTGAGGGAAGAGGGGTACGATATTCAGTTGTCCAAACTATTTGCAACAAGCTACACTACAGGAAAGGTCACTATTGCAGGTATGGATATAATCCTATCACATGACCTAATTTCTTCAGCTACATGTATCCCTTCTCATGGAGAGCAGTGGTTCAAGGGTATGGATTTAGACATTGAAAACTACAAGAAACTCCTCAAGCCTCATGCTAGAGAGGAGCCATAATTTATTTTTCCTTATAGACACCTAAGAAAAAAGTATGATCCTCCGATGATGTTCATAATTAAGTACTTCACATGTGAAGGAATATTCTCCAAATTGTATAGGTACCACATCAGGATTTTGATGCATTTTACCTCTGTCAAAATTCTTGATTTTCCACCCTCTTTGTACATGAGTGTTACACATTATTTTGTCACCATGAAATTTTTCTATTCATATGGGTCTATCACCACCTATATCATGTTCCATTAGAGGTAAAAAACCTTAATGTTCCTGAATCAAGTCTTGGAATTGGAGAAAAGCTCTGTAAAACCCTTAAAAGTCTACCTGTGCGGTTTTTCTAGCCTTTCTTAGTGCATGCATTGCTGTTTGGTAAATAAAATGTGGCAACCCCCACAATTTTTTCCACTCTTACCTGTGCATCCCCGTGAAAAGAAAAATAAAAGAAAAATTAAATTCTAGAAGCCTAGCTGGTTGAATATTCTCCCAACTGGAAACTTCTACAGTCATGATCAGTTCGAGCTTTATCCATCCACTTATGGAGCTTATCCCTTGGTCCATGGAGCTTAAATTCCTTCATGAGAGTAATCCATCCCTCTCTTCATGGAAATGAAACTACCTCCATTTCCATATAAATTTATCTCAAGTTTCAGGTTGAAGGGTAGATTGTAAATGAATTGCTGAAGAGAATTCCCAAGAGTGCATACTTTCTACACTAGTGAGTTGTTGTTGGCATGAGAATGATCACACCCTTGTGTCTATAAATCCATGCTGGTATTCATAGAGGAAGGCTTATAAAAATAAATGAGAAATGATTGTTCAGGACCCCAGGAGAAATTTTTACGACATCAAGGCATTAGGTTGTAAGATTACTATTTTAAGATAATACATATGGATCTCTTTTTCTCATTGAGTTGTTCTTATGCTTATTGAAATAACATCAATACTTAGACTCCTTGATCACTAAGTTGGATTAGCTTTTCTTGATTATTATATGTTGTATATGCTTTGATCCTTTTGTCCTATCTTTGATTGCAGGTTCTAATTATTGGAGAAACCACTTTGGAGTGACAGGATAAAAGACTACATTGAACGTTTGGATTTCAAGGTAGGGGCATGTCTCTACTTTCTTATAATAATTCTGAAATCCAATTAATCTAGAGAAGAAGGTTTCGAAATGGATTTTTGTTTCTAGCTACTCGCTGAGTACTATGGAGATCGCTCTTGTCTGCAAGAGGGATTAATCTGTGTAACAAAATGGCGACCATACTGGGGAGCTAGAGCTTAGTTTTATTTATTTATTTTCAGTTTGAATTTTAGATTTTTTTGATTTTGACTTCTCTGAGTCGGGTTGGGTAGATAAATTTTAAGAATCCATTAAAAAGAAAGTCGATTATTTATTTTTTCCAATGTTTTTCCTTTCCTGCGCGGTTTTTAGCAGAAAACAATGTAGCAACCTGCACAACTTTTAGTTCAATACAGTGCGCATGCGCTCTGTCTTCCACTATAAACTGTGCACCCTTGGAAATTTTTTGAAAAAAAATAAATTTTTCTTTTTTAAAGCTAGATAACCTGATTCTTTGTGTTTTCCCCCATCTATCTTAGCTGTCAAATCTTGTGTGAGAATTTATTTTAAGCAAATTTTGTGTTTGTGTGATTTATCATCCTATTTGCATTTTGAGAGTTTTCCCTACTTTATTGTTGCTCCATACAAGATACCTTCATTTACCTCAGCTTACTGGTATGATGATATTTTCTTTTTGATCCATTAGGATCATTGCAAACCTTACTTTTATAAAAATTTGGAAGAGATTTTAGCTTACTAAAGCTTGATATAAAACCAATTTTTTTTGGATGTTTTCATTTCCACTGAGATAAGTAGAAAATTTTCTTAGTCTGATCACAAACTAGGAGAAAACGTCCTCAAACATTCTAAATAGACTTCAGAATTAGATCTTTCTTTGATTTTTAAATTTATGTTTTTAGAGTTTTTTAAAATGTTCTCTTTTGGAAATGGTTTTTTTATTGAATTTTAGTTTTTGATTTTATTTTTCAAGGAATTTCATTTCAAAAGAGTAATTGATAATTCTTGCAAATTGAGTTCTTTACGAAATTGTCTTCTTTTCAAAAAGGGTTTTGTTTATGAATGAAAGAATTAATGCTTTGAAAATTGTTAAATCTCTCAATATTTCCCTTAAATAAGATTCATTGAAAAGAAAGAGTTGCACTTCTCATTTAGATGCATTTAGAGTATTTTTGAGTCAAGTCACAAACATCATTAAAGTTTGAACTCCATACCTTTTGTCTTAAGCAACATCCAAATTAATACAACGCGTTAATAAAATCAATCTAGATATTTTACATTTTCTAGGGCTCATTCCACCAACATAGCTTAGGCTAGTATTTTGGAATAGGTCGTAATAAACATTCCAAGATAGTTTAAATAAACACGTAGAGTCTTGCAGTAGGAAAATCCAATTGTAGCATTTTTGCTCCAGGAAGCTCTTCTTAAAAGAGTCAAGCAAAATATCATGTTAGAACCAGTGAGGTAATCATACCTATCTCATTGGGAAAGATAGAATATGTGCACATAATACAAACAGTAAACCTCGGATTAACCATTGTCAAGGATCCTGGGGTCACTTGTTGGCAAACCTCAGATTTACCATATCGAGGAGCCTTCAAGGGGATTGAGCTTGATACTATTCCCTTGCATGTATATCGGATCGTAGACTGTTCCCCTAGGTACATTTGTTTCTGTTGGTGACCTTAGTGAACATAATCTTCAAGATTTTTCCAAAGGTGACAGTGGAGGGAAAGTCCCACTGTACCTGGAACAGACGTCGGCTAGACTCACTTGGACTTTCTGGAGCGTACCCTTCACTTTGAGGTGGCATAAGTGGAGGGACTTACACCAGACTATTTCATTAAGCAGGTTATTGGGGCAGTTGTTCCAATCGCCAATTTTTCCACATTAGAATTCTACGACATTGGATTTCATCACCAACTAGTGTTTTTAGTGTGGAAACATATTGTTTGTGTGTGGATTGTCTCTTAGAGTTTGTAGGCATGTGTTCAATTTGATTGTTTCCATAACAACTTTAGGTATATTTTGTCGACATTTTTATTTTTATTTTCGCGTGTTAAAAATTTAACCGTGGCTGAATTACTAAGACACTCCTGTAGAATGTAGGGGAAACCCCTGAGTACACACCAAGTCAATTAGAAAATCTTAAAGATGAAAGAGGAAAACCATCAGGAACCAGATCAAATAAACAAGAGGAAACATCTGTAATAATACATCCTGATTATGAAGTAGATCAACCTCAAATAGTAGAAAGTTATCAAGAACAACCAGAAATTTATGAACTAGTTGAAGTTGCATCTACAACTAGTGAATTATCAGCTACTGAACCCGAAATTTCTGAACCTGAAACTGAATCTACTTCATCGGAGTCTACTTCGACGTTCATAACCCGAACCCCTGGTCATCCTCATTCACCTCGAGTGAATCTTCACATCACTGAGAACCTTCCTCCTAGCCTCATTAGTATCGAAGACATTACTGACACAAAAGAAGAGGTTATACTTCCTTCACATCAAGAATCTTTAGATCTAAGGCATAGTGAATCTATTTACCATTATAGCCCCTTTAAACCGGATCCTTGGTATTCTCAGTTAATTAAATTTCTACATAATTCTAGTCTCGATTATTCACCACCCTGTATTCATTTTTACTCCATACCCAGAAATAGTTACAGACCTTCAACAAACATGTCTAGTGAGTCATCAATGTTTTCTTCATCTCTAGAAACCTTTTTGTATGGTGGTCCATCTGTTCCTTTAGGATACCAGTCACTTTCTGGTACTTTCTCAGGAGTATCTTCCTCTCCCGAAAAAATTATACAATCAACTGGTCCCAATGAATCTGATACCGAAACTTTGACAACGGAAAGAGTCTACATGATGTCTAGAAATATTCCTATCCTTGACCCTCAAGGTAGCAAATTACCACCTGGGGGGAAACCTCAAGGGCAGTATCAACCTCAAGGGTAGTACTCTATTCCAGGGCCACAACCTCTTCAAGGGTAGTACCCTATGCCAGGGCAACAACCTTTTCAAGGACAATAACCTCCTTTGGGGTTGCAGTTTTATCAAGAAAAAAAATTGTTTCAAGGAGTTCAATATTTTAGTGGAAATTATCCAGTAAATTATCAAACTTACGTTCCAAATTATCAACCTGGTTATGTCAACCTTACGCACCACAACATTTGATGGGATCTCCTTATCTTGGAGTAAAAAAAGTGTGGAATCTGTCGTTGAATCAATAGAATTTGCAACCTACTATAAAATTACCTTATAATAAGCCTCGTCAGCCAGCTCGTTATACCAAAATCTAGCAACCTGTCCAACCTATGCTTCAAGTTATACCCTAGGTATCTGCACCTAGTAGTATTCAGCAACCTGGTCTGAGTACACCTAGAGCTCTTGTCCAAACTGTTACATCAACTTCTGTTCAACAACCTAGTACACCTATCCCTGGAATTTGCCAAGTCCCTATTTCTACAACCCCTCAAGTAACGACAACAGCTGTATCATCAACAATCCCTCAAGTCACTACTCATCAACCTTGACCTACAGTTCAATCTATTGTTCAAACATCTACAAGGCAACCTGGTACAACTACGATTGTAACAAGCCAACCTTATACAAGTCTGTTTGTTTATCAATTGTATCAAGGGCAGTATCAATATGGAACCGTAATAAAAAATCCAGTATACCAAAGTCAACCATACCCTAGCTATACATATCAGATACTAGCTCAACCTCAGTTCGGTACCGCTAACCCTGGTTATCTCGGAGGCATTTCAATCCCAACCGCACAGGCTATTCCAGGGTACCTTGGATATCCTCCTCCTGGTACTGGTATCATTCCTCAAGGTTATTAGTTTGCTCAACATGACCCTAACTTTCGGTTACTATTCATTACAACTTTGGACTTACCATATTTTTTGTGCCTCACGAACGATCTGATTTATTATCTTCCATTTTGGCCACCAATGCCGAATAAGTTTCCCAGTGATATTCCTAAGTTTGAAGGTAAATTAGGAGAAGACCCCTCTAATCATGTCATGACTTACCACCTTTGGTGCACATCCAACTCTTTAATTGATGATTCCATTCGATTGAAACTGTTTCAAAAAACATTAATAGGCTTAGCTGCAAAGTGGTTTATTGAAATACCACGTGGCTCATTTAAAAATTTCAAAGCATTAGAAACAAATTTCTTAACACACTTTCAGTTGCTAGTCCATTACGACAATGGCACAAAACTCTTAACTTCATTAAAACAGAGTACGTCCACATACATTTCAGATCACATACATGAATGGAGATGTAGAAAAAGTTTAGTGAAAGTTTTCATTCCGGATCAAATCTTGGTAGAATGGTTTATCCAATCATTACTTCCAAATATCACTGAAGATGTAGCTAAGGGAGGTGTTGTTACAGAAGAACGGGTCATAGCTCAGGAATAGTAATTAGACCTTGGATATACACAGTTTGGTACTTTATACGAGAAAATTCCTAACTTGCCATGTACATGTCAAATAACTGCAACTCCTTATGGTTCTCATTCTGCAGACGGTGTAATTGGTACGGTTAGCACTAAAAAGATTAAGAAGAAGTCATCCAAATCTACTTCTCCCATTATAAATTTACCAGATTCACTGAAAGGAGATCCTTCCCTCGAAACTTCTGTCGAAATTCATGTTGTAGACTCATCAACAGCTAAATCTAAAACTGGTAATAAGAATAAAGAAAATAATAAAAACAAACAAACTACATCTCCCAAAGAGAAAACAGAAAAGAATGAACCAGTTGATGAAAAATGGAAACCTCGTTATCCTTCTCTTATCTGTGACGAGGATCACTATACTAAAGAGTGTCCACATCGGTCCGAGGTCTCCAAGTTTGACCCACTATCTGGAAGGATCCTTTTCCCACTCAAGATAGTAAAATGATAGTATCTTCTTCGAATTCATCGGCAGATATTTTAATGATGTCTCAAGTCATGGTTGCGACACGATCTCAAGGCTATCGAACTAAAAATCCCGTAACTGGTAAAGAGACAGAAAATTATAGTAAAACATCAGCCATACCTCCTTCAATTTCTTAACCACTTCAAATTGAGAAACCTAATCTTGATTTAGTGATTAAAATGCCTGCTAAAGTTGTACTTCAAAAGTCAGCTTTCAATCCACATGCAAGAGCTACTTCGAATTACAACATTGTTGAACATTTGGCGATATCCCCTTCAGCAATGTCGGCCTTAGAATTGCTACAATCATGTCCAGCACAAAGGAAATTACTATTATCGACTATCGGAGTTATTTATCCTTAAGATTCAAACCTCATGGTATTTAACCTCGAAAATTTTACACCAAGACTCCCTCATCAGATGTCTTTTCAGGTTCCAGTATTAGTCAATTCCAGACTAGCTTTTCGTACTGTAATTGATGAGGGGGAATCTACGTGTATAATGTCGTTAAACTGTTGGAAAACTCTCGGTTCTTTGACACTCAACAAATCACCAAATATCCTTAAATCCTTTGATGGAAGAGGATTTCATCCATATGGAATACTCCAGGATATACCTATAGAAGTGGAAGACAAAACCGTTAATCTAGAGGTGGAAGTTGTTGATGCCCCTCTTGATTACAACCTTATTTTGGGTCGTAGTTGGTCTTATGTAATGAATTCTGTCATTTCATCAGTCTTTTGGGTAATCATGTTTCCTCATAAATGAAATATTGTGAAAATCGATTAGTTGTCATACTTCTCATTAGACCCTAATTCTACAGACAACATCCAGCATGTCGGAAAAATGACTATCCCATAGGAAGATCTTGAGATTAGAGCTAGTGAGATTCCATTCACTGTGAAATTTCTCCATACCTCCACCCAACCTACAATGAAAAATTTCCAACAAATATCATCTCATCAAGCACTATACCATTTGATGACACTTGGGTAGTGCCTTCAGAATCAGAATTGGACTCTTTCAATGGCGAGATGCCTTTGATTCCTTTTGAAAAGGCATCTGTAGTAGTACAATCATATTCTGACACACTTTCAACTACTTTTGATCAAATTAATGTGATCAGCGAAGAATCCTCCTCTCTATCAAGCTCATCCTTGACATTATTTTCAGATCCCTTTCAACATGTATTTAACACTGATGAAAGTATTTGAGAAATTTTGTCATCGAATGAATTACCCTGGGATGATATACATCATAGATCTTCATTTTTACCTGATCTTGATAAGTTTAAAAACAATTTTTCGTCTATATTTACGATTGATTATGTCAAGGAGAAAAAGAATCCCATATCGATTAAACATTCAGATTCTGAGACTAATTTGGGAAATATTTCTACAACTGTTCCTATTGAAATATCAATTAAAATTGGAATTATTGAAAACATTCATATAGCTGCTTCTTGTACGATGGAAGAGATTAACACTTACAAAGTCCTATTTCAAGAATTTTGAGAAATTTTTGCCTGGTCTTATGAAGAGATGCCAAGAATCGATCCTAAGATTGTAATTCATGAAATTAAGACATACCTGGATGCCAAGCCTATTAGACAAAGATTACGTCCAATACATCCATGGAAAGTTGAAATTATCAAAGTTGAAGTTGAGAAGCTATTACGAGTGGGATTTATTTATCCAATTCCATTGACATATTGGGTATCTAATATAGTTCTCGTTACAAAGAAACAGGAGACTATAAGAGTATGTGTCAGTTATAGGGACATTAGTAAAGCATGTCCAAAAGACAATTATCCTACACCTTATATTGACCAAATTATTGATGATTGTGCTGGAAATGAAATATTCTCATTTATGGATGGATTTTCTAATCAAATCAACATACTTCCTGCCAATCAACCAAAAGCAAAATTTATATGTCTTTGGGGGACATTTTATTATTGCAAATTACCTTTCGGATTGAAAACTGCTAGTGCAACTTTTCAAAGAGCCATGTATTATGCTTTTCATGATATCAAACATATTGTACAACCTTATCTAGATGATTTACCTTCTCATTATTTACGCAAAGAAGATCATCCTACATAATTACGAGCTATTTTCATAAGATGTAGGCATTACAAAATTCATTTGAACCCACACAAATGTGTTTTTTGTGTACAATCAGGATGATTACTTGGATTCATCATTTCGAAATATGGAATTCGTGTCAACCTGTCGAAGGTTGAGGCCATTATCAATTTACCTCCTCCTTCCACTCTTTTCCAACTCCAAATTTTGCAAGGGAAAGATTTTTTTTTTTACATAGGTTTATCCCGAACTATGCTGAGTTAACAAAATATTTTAACCGATTGTTGAAACAAAGTGTTCCTTTTATCTGGGATGAGATTGCTGATAAAAATTTTGATGCACTAAAACACGCGTTGACCCATGCACTGTTATTGCATCCACCAAATTACCACCTAGATTACTTTTTATACTTAGGTACCTCTGATTCCACCATTGGAATGGTCTTGGTTTAGGAGGATGAATCTCACAATGAACATGTGATCTATTATATAATTCAGAATATAAATCCGACGGAAATCAAATATTCGCATGTGGAGAAATTGGCCTTGAAATCAGTCCAAGATATCCAACGATTCCATCACTACATACTATTATGTAAAACAATTGTGATATCTAATTGCAACTCGATGATGTATATCTAGAAAAAAAAATTAATCAGGGGAAAATACTCTAAATGGATTGTCATCCTACAAGAGTTTGATTTGGGATTCAAGAAATATAAGTCAAAGAAATCACTAGTGTTTGCTAAGCTTATGTGTGAATTTCCCAATACTGAGACAAAAACTATGGTAGAGAATCCCATTGCCGATGAATCTCTGTTTCTCATCACTATGTTGGACCCATGGTATGGATATATCATTATATATCTTCAAACCCAAATCTTTCGCCCAAATCTTTCACGTTCAGATCGACGGAGAATCTAATATCAATCCCAGCAATACAATATTGTTTGGGACACTCTTTATCATGTGCGGATTCTGTCTTTTGATGTTGTATAACTCACGCAAAGGCGGAAAAGGTTTTGAATGATTTCCACTCTGGAGCATGTGGTGGTCATATTTCTGGGTTTTCCACAACCCAAAAGATATTGCACACTGGTTATTTTTGGTCGTCCTTATTTAAAGATTGTATCATTATTGTCTGAAAATGCCACAACTGTCAAATTTTTGATCGAAATATGCATGCACCTCCAACTCCTCTTCACCCAATCATTGCTCTAGGTCCTTTTGTGAAATGGGGAATTGATTTCATTACATGTAACCCTCACTCGACCGGAGGGCATGTGTATATTATTTTCGTTGTAGATTACTTTACCAAATGGGCCGAGGCGATGCCTAAATTTGCAGATGATGGAAAAACTACAGCTAATTTCATATTCAATCATGTGATTTCTCGTTTCGGTGTGCCTCAAGCTATTATCACAAACCATGGGAGTCATTTTTGAAATATTATGATGACCGAACTTTCCAATCAACTTGGCTTACGCCATGATAATTCTAATATGTATTACCCACAGGATAATGGTCAAGTTGAAGCCATCAACAAGGTTTTAACCACCATGATTAAACAGATTATTGGAACTCACAAATCAAATTGGCATACCATGCTTTTTTCAGCACTATTTGCATACCGAACCTTTGCAAAAACTGCTTCAGGGTTCACTCATTTTCAACATCTCTATGGTTTAGAAGCTATGCTACCCATTGAATGTGAAATAACATCACTCAAATTAGCCATTGATTTGTTACCAGCTACCTCTGGAGAGGAGAAACACTTTATATACTTAGCACAATTAGATGAGACTCGGTGCACCGCTGCGTTAGCTACTGAAGCTCATAAGAAATGTGTGAAAGCTCAGTATGATCAAAGTGTTAACCCTCATGTTTATTTAGAAGGTGACCTAGTTT
This sequence comes from Pinus albicaulis, assembly GCA_034641835.2. Lineage (NCBI taxonomy): Eukaryota > Viridiplantae > Streptophyta > Pinopsida > Pinales > Pinaceae > Pinus > Pinus albicaulis. The sequence goes on from CM076576.1 coordinate 999,463,256, forward strand.
TAGTATATGATCAAGCTAATGATAAGCTAGGCGCTGGAAAATTTGAACCAATGTGGCATGGTCCCTATATTGTCAAGCGTGCACTTGCGAAATGAGCCTATGAATCAATTTATTATGACGGGGTATCTTTAGATAAGCCTAGAAATGGTCTTTATCTTAAGAGATATTATGTTTGACTCTCGTGTGAAGATCTCTCTTATATCATAGTTACTTTTTAGAATCATGTGCCTTAGATTAGACAAGTGTGCCTAGATTAGTTTTATTGTTACTACTATTGCTGCTTATCTTGATTACTCTTGATATTGAAGATGTCAACTTCCCTTCAAACATACATTGGTTTTGCTGATGGTGCCTGTTGTAGTACATGAAATATCTCTTCCGCAGCTTGGGTTATCTATTCACCCACCAATGAGTTAGTTTATATTCATGGGATATGCCTTGGCCAAACAATGAACAATATTGCAGAATATAACACAATCATTGAGTTATTATCTGATGCCATGTTAGGTCCATATATTACTAGTATAGTCCCTTATTGTTGTTAGTGTAACCCCCTTATTGTTATTATTGTACCCTTATAACCCCCATAGTTATATTATTTTTCCTTTTAATTATTATTGTTAGGTCAGCTAGGATTACATTGTGGCCCCATGGACTCCTATATATAGAAAGGAGGCTTTTCAATTTGAATCATCCAAGAATTGTTGATTCATGTAATGCATTGGAGGTTTCCCCCTCTAAATGGCTTATTTCTAAGGCATTGATATCTCTTTCTTCTATTTTTGGAGCTGGTTTCACAACATTTGGTATCAAAGCTTTGGGATTCTAGGGTTTCGCTGCTCCAAACAGGTCATTGTGGAATTTTCGCTATAAATTTTTGTCTACGAAGGTTCAGAAGCTAAAATTTTTAGAGTGTGAAGCCCAAATTGTGAAGAACATAGTCAAAAAATTTCAGAGCTTGGTTCACAATATTTTTGGAGATATGATCTGTGGAAGGTAGGTCATTTTTCAGGCTCCTGAATTTAACCTAAATAGGTCATCGTGGAATTTTTGCTATAAATTTGTTTTTATGAAGGTTTAGAAGTTGAAATTTTTAGAGTGAGAAGTCGAAATCTGGAGGAAAATTTTCACAAATTTCAGATCTTGGTTCATAATATTGGCGGAGATATGATCTGTGGAAGTTAGGGCTTTTTCAGGCTTCTGAATTTCATCTCAAAGAGGTGATCATGGGAAAATATTCATAACTCTCTCTCTGAGAATCAGATTGGGATGTTGTAAAAAGTGGTCACAAGTAAACGGACTTTTTTTCTATCAATTTCAGAGCCAAAGGAGGAAACAATGACACGTGGAAAGTCATACAAGTTCGCTCTACTAAACTAGTCCATAATTGGGTCATTGTGGGAGATTGGACATAAATTTTCCTTGAAGAATCCAAATCAGATCACACCTATGGAATTTGAAAGAAGCTTCAGAGTGATACTACAGGGCCAAATTTAAAATATTGAGGATCCATAATTATAGAGATAATTCAATTTCAATATCGAGCTCCTCAAAACCATGTAAAAGGTGTGTATTTTTTTTTCTTCTGAATTGCATAAGTCTTGTTTTAAGAATCAAGTTGAATTGATTCCAAGGGCATATTTTAGAATAGATTTTAGTATTGGATTCTAAAATGGACCCTAAAAATAATTAAACACCCACTAAGCCTTTAGAAGGCTCTACTATGACTCATGAAGATGAAGAATGGCAACATGACATATAAAAATTACAAGAGCAAGTGCAACAAATTTCGCTCTGAAACAACAAAAAATGACACGGAAGTTTTGAAGAAAGGCATGGAAACTAAGATGGATGGTTTGAAGAAAGGCATGGAATATAAGATGGATGGTTTGAAGAATGGCATGGATGGCATGGAAGCTAAGATGGATGGCATGGAAGCTGGCATGGAATCTAAGATGGATGGCATGGAAGCTAAGATCGATGAAAAAATGGAAAACATGAAGAATGATCTACAAGCAGACATGGAAGGTTTGACAAAGTTGATACAAGAAATGTTTCCTAATGGTGAAAATATAGTAGAGGAAACTCATGATGAGAAAAAAATAAATGTTAATCGTGATTTCATAAACTCTAATGTTGGAAGGAAAAACCACCATACTCCAAAAATGGATATGAGGAAATTTGATGGAAAGGACCCTGTAACATGGTGTTACAAAGCATTTTGTCACCGTCCCTGCAATCCCTTTTCTCGTACATTGGAGGTTTATTCCCATGACCTGTGAACAGTAAAATGTCTTGAAAACACCTTCATGGTATCCTCCTGCATAAGGACAAACATTCTCCTGAAGAGCATTTCCTCTGAAAAACCCTAAAAATAGATGTTTTTTCCTTGGCGCGACTAGCCAGTTCATCCCTCGCACCAATTAGGGAAATCCACACTAGAGGGCACACCAATTGGTGCTTTGTCCCTATGTTTCATTCATGCCAAGCTTATTAAGGGATGTTTTTTTTTAAATAAATGGCAGAAATTCGATTCTAACAAACTCCAGAATGAATCATCAAAAGAAGTTGAGTGGTTTGGCTCTGGATCTCCATGTATAGGAATTGGTTTTCCACCTCTCATGGAAGCTTCCTAAGAGATACGACCTATCCCACGATTATAGGGATCCCAACTTCCCTTCCTCCATCTATAAAAACCTACCCTCTCCATTAACAAGCTAGCTCAAGGCTTGGAAGCTAAACATTGAGAAGGAAACTATAGCCAAGGAGAACCCCGTAAGCGAGAGAGCTTTGTCAAAATCCTCGACAGGCTTTGTTGAGATGTGCTCCGCTGCAAGCCCCACCGAAGGAAGATCATAGCATCAAAGCACTTGGTTGTAATCTCCCTTTTTGTCATCTATATTATAATCGACTCTGATTTTGGTTCCATTCACGTGTTTACTCTTTTATGTAATGCAATGAGTTATATCTTCTTTGACTGATATATAGTTATATGCTTTGAATATTACGTTGTATGTTGCCATTTCTCTACGTGTGTACAGGTATATGGACATGTCAAACGGAAGGATCGTGATCTATCATGATAAGGACGAGGAACACTACTTCTTCCTTGACAACAACAACATAGGATTTAAGGTAGGATACTTATCGCGATCTTTTTCTTTCATATAGCTAAGAACCAATGTCATTGTGTGATTTGATTGTTGCTAGACCCAATCTAGGGCTAGTGGGATCACCTCTGTTCGCAGAGGGGATTTACCTCCTCAACAATTTGGCGACTCCACTAGGGATCAATGCAAGTTAGTCCTTCCTCCTTTTGCATCGTTTTTGGCTTTTTGATTGATTTATTTGCTTTTCTGGTTCATCTTCCTTGGTATTAAAACCTTGTTTAGCCCCCAGAAGACCAGATCCAGTCTTTGTTTGTCCATTTTCATTATTTTTCAAGGGTAAACTCGGTTGGCGTGGTTTTTCTCCTGACAGTCGCCCCAGTTGGCGCTTGTTGCTAGTTAGGCCCCTGCGCCAATGCCTTTTTGGCACAAATTACAGCCAACAATGCGCGCCAACTCTGCTTGGTGTTAGGGTTAGCTTGCTTTTGGCCTCCTTGAGATTGAGTTTTGGTCCTGGTGTCATTTTTCTGATTGATTGAGTTCCCTGAAGTCATTTTTAACGGTGTTTGGCCCTTGTCCTCCGGTTTTTTTCCTTTTACTATCAGTTTTGCATTCTAGCCCTAGGGCTTCTAGGTGCTTCAGTGTGCTGAGCCTCCCATGGGAGTTTTGTGTCCTTGCTTGCCCGGTCAATTTTGTTTTTGCTTCTCTGCATTCGCCTTGTTCAGTCCCATTGGATCATTGCATTTATTGAGTGATTGCTTCCTCTTTCATTCAATCTCGCGTTGTATTATTCCAAGCCTAGATTACACGATTTGTTTGAGTCTTTTTCGAGATTCTTCTTCGCTTTGAGGGATTTCGTCATCAGTTTGAGTCTTGATTGTGTGCGTTTGAATTGAGTGAGCTTGTTTGTTTCGAATCTCTCTTTTTCATTTCTCGAATTTGTTTTTTTATTAGTTTTTCGTTCATTTAGTACATTTGCTCTAAGATGTTGAAAAATACAAAAAAAAAATATTTTGCATTTTGATTGGCATAGTGAAAATTGAAATATTTTTCGCATTACTAGTGTTATATAACTCTAGAGAGAATTTTTCTAGTTTCATTAGCTTGCATTGGAAACAGTAGTGGATGTTTTTTAGTGTTCGTTTGTTTTCATTTGAAAGCTCTCAACTCTCTCGTAGATAGCTCTTCATTGAACAAAATGATATTTTGTGGCATGTAGTTTTGCATCCAACATTCGATAGGGCCTTGAAATTGAAACATAAATTGAAGATCAACTTAAAAATTTACTGAATTGACCTAAGGAAACATTGAAACACTAACGGAACATCTAGTAGTCTAAGGTAGAGACGTGTTCCGGCGTCTTTAAGCCTAGTATTTGTCGTTCACCATCTGGCTTTAGACAATGCTAGTACGGATTTGTGCTCCCCGTACCATCACGTATATAAAGGGAGACCCCATTAGGTTGCAATCCTTTATCCATAGGAAGCCGAGTCTACCGCCTTTTACCCGTGATACACTGGACACAACATTTGGGGAGATTACCTACACGTACATTAAGTCCTTGGTTGATTTCTCTTTCATTTTTACCAAGGTGTATATGGTAGTTCACGGATTTCTAGTACACCCTTTTACCTATATTACCAGAGCAGTCATTTTGATCTTTACTGACTCACTAAATTTGAAAATATCATCAAGCGCTTGTCCTTTCACGCTTGTTTCCAAAATGAAAGTGATAGAGTCATATTTTACTTATTTCTAGACTCTTAAAACATGAAATAGTAAAATTTCCAGTTTCAATGTGGTAAATTAATCACCTACAATCACACGCCCATTTAGAGATTGATTTTTCAGCCTGTTTTTGTTTTCCTTGGTTTTTGGCTGTGTGTCTTTGTTCTTGATCTATTACTCTTTTTGCTACAGTCACAGTGGTATAACCTTCAGTTTCATCTACTGGTAGTCCTTATACCGACGATTCGTCAGAAGTCTCTCAGTCCTATGTTGAGTATCAGCAGCCTATTGTATTCGAGTTTCCTGACGGGGGACCGGTCATATCCGAACTTCCCTTTGGAGGACCAGTTGAAATCAATTGGCCCTTGTCCAACGCTTGGTTTGGATTTGGAGTAGGGGATCACTTCCCTCCTCTTACATCAGGATCACCCTTTTTGGTTTCTACCATACCTCCTAGTCCCTGTTGTCTTTTAGAATATCCTACGGCAGGGTAAGATATGGACTCGTCCAGTTCGTCTCCTAGTGAGGGAATTCCTACTTCTGGTGAAGATTACCAGCTTTTTCCTGAAGACATCCCCGAACCTTCTGTTATGTCTTCACCTGGTCCTTCGCTCCTAGCTAGATATAGGTCTTTAAGTCAGGTCATGGCCGTTATTGCCTCTATGGGAGTGTCAACTCCATCCACAAGGCCGACCATTCCCACGTTAGGGATGTCACCATCCACGCCTCTCATGACATCTCCTTTTGTTACATCGACACTTGCTAGACCTACTGTCTGTGTGGCTGCGTCTACGCCTGTTGTCACTACTCAGTCGACTAGGACCTCATAAGTTCCTGAAGACGTTTATATAGCTTTTGCTATTCCGAAGAATATTTCTCCCGAGGAGTATCGAATGTCTTTGCAGCCGTCAAACTCCGAGGTTGGTCAGTCCTCTCAAGATCTTAACTGTCCTTACTTTTCCCATTATGGACCAGATGGTGCCCCGATTTATGTATTTCCATATCAATACGATGAGCAAAGCAACCCCCTTCGTTTTCATGCTCCTGAGGCTTATCATTATATTAATGGTTTTCTGTCTACTCAACCTAGGCAAACTTCTAATCAACAAGGGAAACCCTTACAGGGACAACCTTTGTTTCAGCAAGGATATCCTTCAGGCCCACAAGGACAACCCTTCCAGGGACAAACTTTGGCCCAGCCAGGTTATGCGTATGACCCGCAAGGACAACCCTTACAGGGAAAACCTTTGGGCCAACCAGGATTACTCTACGGCCCGCAAGGGCAGTCTTACAATCCTCAAGGTTAACCTCTGCAGCCTCACCCTGTGGTCCAACCAGGGCAACCTCAAGGACCGGCAGGGAAACCAGGGTATCAACCTGGACCACCATACGTCCTGGGGGGCAAAACCAACCTTCTCAACCTTTGGTGCAACCTCAACAACCTAATTTTCCAACTGGTCAAAATGTTGCACAGCCTGGGCCATCTTATGGTCTTGTCATAGGTCAACCTGGTTATCAGGCACAACCTGACCCTTTTCCGCCATCAGGACAACCTGGTTTCCCTCATAAGCCAGGTCAACCTGTCCAACCAGGGCAACCTGCACAACCAGGTCAACCTGTTCAACCAGGACAACCTGCACAACCTGTTAACCCTGCTCAGTAACCAATCTATTCTATCCCACAACCAAATCCACCTGTGCGCCCCACTTATCAGACTCAACAGGGTCCCACTTACCAGCAGCCTGTTTGACCCCAAGGCGGCTATTACTTTCAAGGTCAGTCTCGACCAGTTTACAACCCGCCCCAAGGTTCTGGTTATTACCTTCAACAACCAACCTATACTTATACTCCGCAGTCAAATCCATATACTGCTCAAACGAGGCCTACATATAATCAGAATCAATACCCTGGTTATCAACCCCCGTATCATGGTTTTTAGCCGCCATACCAACCCAATTATCTGGCTTATACTCCCTATGATTAGAATCCTCTGGGATAGAACCAATGGGGGCAGAGTTATGCTCAACCAGGATGGAGAACGGGTACATGTCCTTATCGGGGGCCTGGCATGCCTTTTAACCCTCAATTGCTTTTTCTCGCCACGTTGGAATTACCAGACGTGTCCAAATTGACCAATGATCTGATTATTCATAATCCATATTGGCCTATGGTCCCAACGAAGGTGCCCGTTGATTGTCCTAAGTTTGAGGGTAAATTTGGAGAAGACCCCCAAGCACATGTCATGACATATCATTTGTGGTGTTCTTCGAAATCTTGGATAGATGACTCGATTCATCTACGTCTTTTCTAGCGCACTCTCATGGGTGCTGCTGCTAAGTGGTACATAGAACTGCCCCGTGGTATTTTTCAAGATTTGAATACTCTAGCTATGGCATTCCGGACGCATTTCCAGTTACCGGTTCATTATGAAGCCGGGACACATCTCATGACCTCTCTGAAACAGGACAAAGCCACTCATATTTCATATCATATTCATGAGTGGAGACGTCATCGTCGTCTGATCAAGTTTTAAATTCCTGATCAACTTCTAACTCACTGGTTCACTACCGGCTTTGTCAATAAGATTGCACAAGACATTGCTATGGGGGCATGTGTAACCGAGGAACAATCCATTGCTCGTGCCCAGTACCTCAATTTAGTGTACTCGTAGTCCAGCACGTTGTACGATATCTTGACTAATGCCCTGCGACCAGGGACCTCTAAAGCACCAGCTACCCCATCAGTTGACGGTGTTATTGGTTCCGTCTCTCAGACTTCTCACAAGTCTTCTAATGGGAAGCAGAAATCGAATTCTTCCAACAATTCTGCTCCTCTGGCTACTCTCTATTCTGTTAAGACTGCGGAGGTCAATGCTATTTAGGCCAATCCTATAGACAAGACTTCCAAAGGGAAGAAGAAGGGCAAAGGCAAAGCCAAATCCAATGCCCTAAAACTAGAATCGTCCAAACTGCGTGCTGATGATGGTTCCCAACAGAAACCGAAGTACCCTTGCCTGATCTGTGACGAAGACCACTACACCAAAGATTGTCCTAGAAAATCCGAGGTTAGTCAAATTCTTAAGGGCTCTAAGGGAACTCTGACAGTTCTTAAAGAACATTTTCCATCTCAGCAGACCCAGATGGTCGAGCAACCTTCGCCATCTGCACCGTTTGGGTCTCAGGTTTTCATTATGAATGGTGCTGCACCTGTTTATATTGCCACTCGGTCAAAGGATTATGCCGGATCACGCCAAGCGGCTGGGAAGGAAGTCGTTGATGGCCCTCCTCCCCCACCTGCCTTTGGCTCTCTGGAAATTGAAAGGCCCACTGCTGAACCTGTTGTACCGCCACCTTCCAAATGTGTTCTCTGAAAGTCTTCCTATAATCTGAATGCATGTGCTACTCAGCATTACAACATCGTTCAGGATTTAGCACATGCGCCTTCCGCGATGTCCGCGTTGGAAGTAATTCAGAGTTGTCCGTCCTAAAGGAAAGCTTTTTTATCTGCAATCAGCGGAATTGATCTTACCGATTCTAGCCTTCGCACCTTCGATCTAGATAATTTCGTCCCCCGACTTCCGCACCAGATCACGCTTGTTATACAAGTCGGCATTAACGACCTCAATATTCACAGAGCCATTGCGGATGAAGGTGCCTCTACTTGCGTTATGTCATCTGCTTGCTGGAAGGCCATTGGCTCTCCGACCCTCAGTTCATCTCCCAATGCCCTTGAGGCATTCGATGGAAGGGAATCAAAACCCTTGGGTGTTCTCGCGAGTCTCCCGATTACTTTACAAGGTAAGATAGTCAATGTCGAAGTGGAAGTGGTTGATTCCAAACTCAACTACAATCTTCAGCTCGGTCGTAGTTGGACCCATGCCATGTTGTGTGTTCCATCCACCCTCTTTTGGCTTTTGAAATTTCCACATGAGGGCAAGATTATTTCTATCGATCAGTTATCTTTCTTCACCTCATCCTCCGAGAACAACGTACCGTACATGGATCAAATTACTAATTCCCCCGACAGTATAGGACCTGGTCTTTTCAAAGACCCCGTTCTCATGGGTATTTTTCCCATTTCACCATCGAACACCGTTCAAGTCAATATGATCTCCAGGTCAGATGAACCACGGATCATCCCTTCTCCTGAACAGGTTGCCTCTTTTGGAGAATCGATGCCTCTGACCTGAGTTGAAATCAATTATTGTGAGATCGTTGCCACATCAGATCCTCCTCCTGCTGATAATGCTCTTTTGAGCATGGCTCTTGATGTTTATTCTCAATCCCCTTAGCTCGGCGATGCAGATTCGCCTGATCCTTTGAGAGAAGTTTTTCCATCTAACGAAGCCATCATGGAGACTATGTCTCTTGAAGATATGCCTTGGAGCGATGGACATCATCATTCCTCATTCATGCCCATCTTGGGGGAAATGTATAATTGTCTAGAGCGTTTTTCATCTCAGGTTCCCTCTCCGCCTCTCCAAACGCCAATATTGACTCATGAAGTATTGTCGGAGGGAAATCTGAGTAATATCACCCAAACGATGCCTATAGACATCTCCATTAAACTGGGGATCGTCAAGAACATCCATGTGGGAGTCACTTGTTCTCCCAATGAGATTCAAGTGTACACTAGCCTTTTCCGTGAATTCCGTGATGTTTTCACGTGGTCTTATGAAGAGATGCCTGGGATTGATCCCAGTATCGTCGTGCACAAAATTCCTACCTATCCTGGTGCGAAGCCTGTGCGCCAGCATCTGCACCCAGTGCATCCTCGGAAAGCTGCTGCTATAAAAGCTGAAGTTGAGAAACCTCTTAAAGCAAGCTTCATATATTTGATCCCTCTGACAGAGTGGGTTTCCAATATTGTCCTCGTGGATAAGAAGCAGGGCACAATTCGAGTCTTTGACTATCGAGATATCAATCGGACTTGCCCTAAGGACCACTATCCCACCCCCTTTATAGATCAGATCATTGATGATTGTGCGGGGAGTGAGATCTTTTCCCTTATGGACGACTTTTCGAGTTATTATCAAATCAATATCCTTCCATCCGATCAACATAAGATCGCTTTCATCTGTTCGTGGGGAACATTCGCCTACAAGAAGCTCCCTTTTGGCTTAAAAAATGCTGGGGCTACCTTCCAGCGTGCCATGTCCTACGCTTTTCACAACATACGTAATGTTGTTTAGCCATATCTGGATGACCTGCCAGCTCATTCAGCTCTGCACGAAGACCATCCTGAACATCTCCGCCAGATTTTTCTCCGTTGCAGACGTTACAACATCAGGCTTAATCCTCACAAGTGCGTCTTCTGCGTTGACTCTGGTTGGATTTTAGGATTCATTGTCTCTAAGGACGGAATTCGCCTTGACCCTCTCAAGGTCAAGGCTATTGTTAATCTCCCATCCCCATCCTCGCTGCATCAACTTCAGAGTCTTCAGGTGAAAGTGAATTTCTTATGTTGCTTTATCCCAAACTATGTAGAGGTAGCTAAAGGGTTTACGTGACTTCTAAAACAGGACGTCCCTTTTTATTGGGACGAGATTGCTCAGCAATCTTTCGATAAACTTAAAATGTTGCTCATCAATGCTCCATTAATACGTCCTCCAAACTATCATCGCGACTTTACCCTCTATTTGGCTGCCGCATTCAGCACAATTGCCATGGTTCTAGTACAGGATGACAATGACGGTAATGAACACGTGGTTTATTATCTGTATCAGAATCTCCTTGACACTAAAACGCGTTATGCCCACGTCGAGAAGTTGGGCTTGCTGCGGTCCAGGCCGTTCAACGTTTTCGCCATTACATCGTGTTGCGCACGGTAATCGTGATTTCTGACTGCAACCCCATGAATTACATTTTGTCTCAACAATTGCTGGGGGGCAAGTACTCAAAATGGATTGTGATCCTTCAGGAGTTCGATTTAGAGTTCACTACTTCCAAATCAAACAAGTCACTGGTTTTTGCTGATCTCATTTGCTCTCTCCCTACCGACTCTGTTCTGTCTTAATCCGAGGATCATATCCCAGATGAAACTCTCTTCTTAATCAACACTCTTGATCCATGGTATGGTGATATCATCGTGTACCTCTAGAAATCTACCTTCTGGTCCGAATTAACGAAGGATGCTCGACACCGTGTTTGACACCATTCGCAACCCTATCGCATTGTCAGAGATACCTTATATCGCGTCAGAGTCGATTTTGTACTCCGCCGATGTTTGACCTTAGAAGAGGCTGAGAAAGTTCTGAATGACTGTCACAGTGGTGCCTGTGGTGGTCACATGTACGGTTACGCTACCGCACAGAAGATCCTTCGTGTGGGCTATTTCTGGCCGTCTATATTTAAAGACTGTATTGTTGCAGTACGAAAGTGTCATGCGTGCCAGATCTTCCAATGCAAGATGCGTGTGCCACCTCCCCCATTACATCCCGTCATTACCATGGGCCCTTTTGCTAAATGGGGAAATTATTTTATGAGATGTAACCCTCACTCGGATGAGGGGCATGCTTATATCATCGTTTCCGTATATTATTTCACCAAGTGGGCTGAAGCGATGCCTACATTGGCCGCGGACGGTAGGACAACTGCACAGTTCATTTTCAACCATGTGATCACGCGTTTCAGCATTTTTCAAGCCATCATCACTGATCATGGCTCTCATTTTCGGGACTACATGATGGCAAAGCTGACATCGAAGTTGGGCTTGCGTCACGACATCTCGACGCCATATTACCCTCAGGAAAATGGCCAGGTTGAAGCCGTGAACAAATTTCTTGTCACGATGCTTCAACAAACAATTGGTATACACAAATTGAATTGGCATCTCCAATTGTTTTCAGCTCTTTGGGCCTACTGAACATCAGTGAAGAGTGCGACTGGATTCACACCTTTCCAGTTGGTGTATGGTCTGGAAGCTACTCTTCCGGTTGAAAGTGAGATCCCTTCACTAAAATTGGCTGTGGAATTATTTCCTGATAATTCCCTAGAGGAAGAACGTCTCCTATATGTCGAGAACTTGGACGAAACTCACCGCTTGGCTGCCTTAGTCATTGAGGCACAGAAAAAGCGGGTTAAAGCTCATTTCGATCAAACGGTTTCTCTGCGCTCTTTTATCAAAGGGGACCTCGTCCTCTTGTATGATAAAGCTCACGACAAGCTTGGGGCAGGAAAATTCCAACCTATGTGGCATGGGCCCTATATCGTGAAACATGTATTAAAGAACGGGGCTTATGAGCTGATCGATTATGGAGGTCTTCCTTTGGCTCAGCCCAGGAATGGGATGTACCTGAAGAAGTATTATGCTTGAATCATTATTGCATAGTATATGTACATAGGTGATTTTTTCATTTTTGTGCATGTTTGGTGTGGTGTGCTTTTTAAGCGCTTTATGCTCATTGGGTCTTCCTGATTGTGCAGATGTCTATTACTCGTTATATCGGTTTCGTGGATGGTGCCTCCCGCAGTACCACGAACCTGTCTTCGGTAGCCTGGGTAATTTACAATCCTGCTGGTGAGTTGGTTAATTTACAAGGTGTTTGTCTAGGGCTTGCTACAAATAATGTCGCAGAATATAGTGCCGTTTTGGAATTATTAAACAAGGCTGTCAACCTCGGTATTTGTGCGTTGCTTGTATATCTAGACTCACAGCTTGTGGTTTTACAGCTCAATGGTCATTATTCAGTTATAAATCCATGCATTTTAAGACTATATCTATGTATTCGTTTACTAGAAAGAAATTTTTATTACATCACATATCAACATATACCTAGAAAAATGAATACACTAACAGATGCAGTAGCCAACATGGTATTAGATAAACATTTACGCAATTTATAAAAATAACATCATCATATGTAAGCAAGATCCATGTAGAAATAGATGTATATATATATGTCGAATGTTTGCAACGTGTGCATCATATAAAATCCAAAAATATACACGTTTGTTTTAATTACATTCGGAGACGACATGTCTCTCAAAAATATGCAAATAAAAGCCTAGGAAACTAAATGACATGGTGCTCATGGTAGCACGTCACTGCTCGCACCAACCACCTCAGTAAGCGATGGAGGCGACTTGGCACCCCTACGGTATACCTCTGGTAAGCCATAGGGACATCATCTAGGTAAGCATACTCCGAAACCCCACAAGCAATCCCCTCAAGGTTCTCTACCAGTGCATCCCCCTCACCCCCCTCACCTTGAGGGTCATAAGCGAGCGGAGTTCTCCTCCCTATCAGTGACATCCCAGCAAGCCTCTCTGGGCCAACATCTACATGCATATAGAATTAGCTATTAAAATATACATGTATACCCAAAAAATCATAATATCCATAAAAATAAAAAAAATTATTACCCAGCTCCTCATCCCAGTCCTCTCCCTTCGGGAGCAGAAGATCTGGGTCTCCAGTGAAATCAGTGCCCGCATAGGGCTAGTCCTCTACGAAAATCAACTGTCGTCAGAGCCATCCAAAGAACTCGGGCCGCCATGACATCTGCTAGCTGCCCCCTGCCCTGGGCATCAATGCTACCCATCGGGCCATCCGTGGCTCTCTCAATGGTGGATCTGGGACTATCGCCCCCTATCCCTGGAAGATAGGCAGCCGTTCTAGGAAGAACGATATCAAGATTGACCCATACCCAAACTGCTTCAGTTTGGCCTTTTTGCATTTGGTCAATTGTCGTTTGATGTTCATAGTTATGGCTGTGGCCCAATCAAATACTATTGGGTTCATGCACTCTGACGTTAGGAGGAGCTGTGTTTTGGTAGCCTCATGTGGTGCCTGCGACCCCGCAGCCCATGTTATGTTATGTAGCACCACCCTGAGTGCTAGATTGGGAACAGTATGAATGTCAACTTTGCCGCTACCTGATCCCGTTTGTGCCCCTGGGCACACCCTCTCCATGACCATCAACATTTTTTCACCAAAAGGCCTGGCACCTGTCATAATAGGAACTGGACCTCTGCGAGACAATGCAGTGATAAAGTACACGTCCGATACTTCAAGCTTGAGTACTTGATCTCAAAGTTTAAACTTCTCCTCGTCCTCGTCCCAGATACTAATCAAATATTGCAATAATTCGGGCTGATCCTGGAGACATGGTGTTAGGAAGAATTTATTCAAACCGCAATTTTAGAGAGCATCCATACATTGCTCATTCTCCATTGCCATTTCGTCTTCCTCATTGTGCTCCCTTTCCTTCCATTCAATCACCATTTTCGCTGAGTACCTGCACCAAATCAAACATAAGAGTGTTAGAAACCTCCTCAAATATTCCAATTTTCTTTTCATTGGTTCATTTTTGAGAATTTTCGGCCGAAATTTGCGTTGCACCGTTGGCGCGGCTGTCTGGCTGATAGTCACGCCAACTGGCGTAGCCTTTGTGTAAAACAGAGTAGATTGGCGCGGGTCTGTGCCTGATACCTGCGCCAACCACAGAAGCCCTAGTTTTGCAAATCCTTCCCTTAGGGATTCCAAATGACAATGGAAAGCTATGAAATATGGCTTAAAAAATGGCTAATGGAAGCGGCTCTTATCTGGAAAAGACGGGATCTGGAATGGTGCACTGGATCGTCCACAATCGTCATCGCAAGATCGCAAGGAAAATAGCTCACTATCGCTCTGCACAAAGGTAAAAAGGTGAAAGTAAATATGTTTTTACTATTGGTCATATTTATAACTTTTCGAAATCGAATTTAGGTTTTGAAACTTGTTTTTCCAATATTTCGCTATGTTTTGTCGAAAAATGGGTTTTACACTTGCTTTTTGTGCAACAACAAGTTTTCACGCGACTAGGACGAGTTGTATTTTATACTTTTTCGGACTCGGTAAAAACACGAAAAAGTCACTACTGGAGTCATCTTTCAGCTCTTTTCTGACTCTCTAAACATGAAAAGATTGCTGAGTCACTTGTCGTTTTTAGCTCGTTAAATTGGCTGTGAAACGACATCTACCCAGTATACGTTTACCTCTTTTTCGGGTTGGGTTAGATTATTTATGAAAAAGGAATACCCTAGCCTATCGTGACTAGGAGGTTCTCTCAGACATAGTTTTCTACCTTTTCGGATCTGAGGGACTATCTACGAAAAGGGACTGCTGGAGTTTTCTTTTCTGCTGTCTTTTTAAACTCTCAAAATGTGAAAAGACGCCGAGTTCTTCCTTGTTAGAATTGTTAAAAAATGATGACATCGGACTCCGTCGTAATGACGTTACTCGAGTTTCTCCTTCCTGGGGCTCGTTAAATGTACTAGGTTGGATTTGTCCGAAGGAAAAACTTATATCACAAGCATATGCTATCCCCTTCAAGCTTGTTTCCAAAAATAATTGGGGTACTCGCCAGAAATGGTGGGGGAAAATGGAACCAGTATCATAGTCATGTCGACAGTATGTCGCTCTTGAACATGGCGCTTGTCTGCCTTCGTGTCGGATTGGGACCATCTCATCTCATTATCTGCTTGCCTTCATGTGTTTGGATAATCTCTTTTGACCACTCATTTTCTCTTTGCCACGTCACCATGACCTCAGATCGTTTGATGTCAAATACTGCCAAATCCAGTATCGTGCCGTTGATATGTTCAAGAGAAGTTGGCCTCTGCAGTTTTCAACCACCCTCTGATTCCCTATTGGTCTTGATTCACAAACATTATGTTCCTCTGTCTCGTGTCGATGATGTGGGAAACAGTATGACCCACCTTCGATCAAGGTCACTTCCTGTCGAATTCAGCTCATTATCCAGGAAGCTGATCTAGAGACTCCCTTCAGGTACCTTGGAGCCTGCATGCCTCAATGACATGTTCTTCACATTTGATGCAAGGTTTTAATTATTGGCCTTTGATTGAATGATTCTGCGGGTGTTCGACGCCAGCTCACTGTTCACATTTCGTGGATTGTGCCTCTTGTACCTTGAGAGCCATCGTCATTATTGGTGGTTTCTCTCGCGTTTGTTAATGGTATTCATTATTGGCTGGTAATCAGACGATGTTCTTGCATGTTCGACTTCAGCTCACATATTCGCATGCTCGAACTTGTACACTATTCAGGTCAAGCTGGAGCGCAAGACCCTGGATTTTGTTTGATAAACATCCAGGCTGCGGATTCTTTGTGGATTATCATGATTGATTACATGACTCATTTGATTGTATGACTGCGACCATACCTGAGTCTACTTGTTGATCCTTCTTTGCTGGATGGCTGCGTCCATACCTTGGATCTCGGTTATTGTACACTCTATTATGGATGGCTGCGCCCATACCACGTATCATGTATCAAAGATATCAGTTGTATTTGTATTTGTAGGTCTTCCGAAGACAGTGTTTTCAGTTGGGCACATTCTCATAAAGCATTTCACCCCTCCCTCTCTCTCGGACCTCATGCTTTAGGGGGCATCTGTTACATAGCATTTTGTCACCATCCCTGCAATCCCTCATCCTGTACATTGGAGGACTTTTCCCGTGACCTGTGAACAATAAAATGTCCTGAAAACACCTTCATGGCATCCTCCTGCATAAGGGAAAACATTCTCCTGAAGAACATTTCCTCTGAAAAACCCTAAAAACAAATGTTTTTGCCTTGGCGCGACTAGCCAGTTCATCCCTCGTGCCAATGAGGGAAATTCACACTAGAGGGCGCGCCAAATGGCGTTCTTTCCCTATGTTTCACTCGCGCCAAGCTTATTAAGGGATGTTTTTTAAAAATAAATGGCGGAAGTTTGATTCTAACAAACTCCAGAATGAATCATAAAAATAAGTTGAGTGGTTTGGCTCAGGATCTCCATGTATAGGAAGTGGTTTTCCACCTCTCATGGAAGCTTCCTAAGAGATAGGGCCTATCCCATGGTTATAGGGATCCTAACTTCCCTTCCTCCATCTATAAAAACATGCCCTCTCCATTAACAAGCTAGCTAAACGCTTGGAAGCTGAACATTAAGAAGGAAACTATAGCCAAGGAGAACCCCGTAAGGGAGAGAGCTTTGTCCAAATCCCCGACAGGCTTTATTGAGACGCGCTCCGCTGCAAGCCTCGCCAAAGGAAGATCATAGCGTCAAAGCACTTGGTTGTAATCTCCATTTTTTTCATCTATAATATAAGCGACTCTGATTTTGGTTCCATTCGTGTGTTTACTCTTTGATATAATGCAATGAATTATATCCTCTCTGACTGATATATAGTTATATGCTTTGAATATTACGTTGTATGTTGTCGTTTCTCTGCATGTGTACAGGTATCTAGACATGTCAAACGGAAAGATTGTGATTTGTCAGGCTAAGGACGAGGAGCGCCGCTTCTTCCTCGACAACAATAGTGTGGGATTTAAGGTAGGCTACTTATCACGATCTTTGTCTTTCGTATAACTAGGAACCAACATCATTGCGTGATTCAATTGTTGCTAGACCCAATCTAGGGATAGTGGGATCGCCTCTGTCCATAGAGGTGATTTACCTCCTCAAAAACTAGACATTGGGTAATTCCCAAAATAATGTGAGAAGAAAGAACTTGTGATCTTTGTGATACTAAAACAGGGTGAAGATGAAAAATCCTTTCTCTTATAATGCCCTACATATACCCAAATTAAATCTCAATTTCAAAATATTTTTCACAATACCAACTTTTATAATCTTCTAACCCATCACATTGGAATGATTCTCCTAATGTTTTTAAGCATAAAAGTAAAATTCTAAAAAATCTAAATAACCCTTTACGTTTTTCAATGTCTAATAAACGAATTTTGACTCATTGGATTTAACCGTCTTAATCATTGTAATAATTTTTATTGTTAATTCAAATTTCTTTGAAATAAGAGTTCCTTTTGTTATAATTTTCATTTATATTACTTATTGTGATAATATTTGATTCCATTTATAGTATTAAGATTAAAATGTTGTTTGGAAGCATATGATTTCATTACTATAATTTTAATGATGACAATACAAGAGACTAGGTTTGTTACAAATACTAGCTAGATGAAAACCATATTTTGGTTTTAAATTAGGACTTAAAACTACTGTTAATCGCCTAAGAGTTTGTCTTTCTCGAGCACGAGGAAACAAGTTAATGACCCAAAACCCATAGACAATTAGCAATAGCATAATTATACCCCTTACAAATCACTAATAAGTTATTTCAAGTGATAAAATTTGATCTACACATGATTATATCTTTGCACATAAAGTCCTTGAAATGGTATCAAGAAAGGCAAGACCAATAATTATGAGTACCTTAAGTATGGTAGAAATGTTGTCTCCCTCAAATCACATAAACATAAAAATACAAATTAAACTAAATTAAAAATATATAAATAATAATTATATTTACAATTATAATTAATTATAAATAATAATTAAACCAACCTAGATCCATTTTCCTTGTGAATCTAGCAAGCATATAAAGAGATAACACCTCTTTTCACTCTAAAAGAGATATGTATCTCAAGAAATTTGATCTTTCTCAACACATGATATATCCACAATTAAAGATATATCTAGACACATTACTCAATTTTAATTTAAAATGGATAATAAAAATGTGTTTAGATGGTGTTTTATATTTAAATATATGGTAGTGTTGAAACGGGATGTGTATGTAAACGCAAACATGCTTGTTACGTCTTCATGGGAATGGGTACATACACCAACTATGCATTACATGTGAACCTACGTGAGTTAAACTAGACATAAGGATTAAGCATGTTAAGGTCAACCCTAAGCTAAATTAAAGTGGACATACATGTGTTAAAGCAAGTCAAGGTTAACCTCAATCTAACCATGTCATATAGTACATGTGTGTTCATGATAAAATTAGAGTGTAATAAGATATTAAGATGATTAATTAATTAGTTGATAATTACATAAAACAATTAAGGTAGAAGATGGTTTTTAAAATATATATATATATATATAAAATTTATTTTAGAAAAATTTAAGGATAATTTTATTGAAATATGTAGAGGGTGTTAGGGTCCTATAATTCAGGTGAGTGAATATTTTCTCTTAGTCATATGAAATTGTAAATAATACTGTTTTTTGCAAATGATTTCCAAAATTTATACATATAAATAAAAGTAAAAGAAATGAAAAGAAGGTATATGAAAAGAAAAGATAGAATAAAAACAAAAGAAAAAATAAAAAACAAAGAAAGAATAAAAAATGATGATGAAAGAACCCCATGAAAAAAGAAAAACATATGTGAAAGTGATGCAAATTCAAATGTCATTACGAGATAAATAGTTTGTTTCTAAGAATAAATAGAATGTTGTGTGCAACTTGTTTAAAATGCCACAACCATAAGTCTTTGTTTAGATCATACAGTGTAATCATGGTCAAACAAGTTTGAATTTATGTTAATTAGATTAGAAGAATAATTTAACCAAACTGTTTAATCTTGGCTAAAAATAGTTAGGTAGATGAATAAATTGAACCAATTGTTTAAGTTGGAACAATGAAAGAAATGAATAGATATGATTAGGTTAGATGATTTTCCCTTCCAAAGAAAAATAAAACAAGCGTCTGCACATCTAAATGCACCCTTGATAGTCAAAATTAGTCTTAGGTTAGGAGAAAATTGAAATAAAAAGGGTTTAAAAGATAACAATGTATGTTTTACATTATTTGTGCTCTTATCCTAAGTTTAGGTGAATTATATGTTTGTATCCAAAGTTTAAACATTTAATGATTTTAGCCTAAGTGTTGGAGCTAATGTAATAAAATGCACAATCGACGAAGGTTCTTGTCGCGTAGCGATAAGTCGTGCTCATGATCTGACGGCCCGATCAAGATTAGCTCACATCAACGGCCTGCGATGCCTTTTGCCCCCTGCCCATCCTAGCTTTATCGATGGAGGGGGGGGGGGGTCTAAAAAGTGGTTTGTCCCACGTCGACCCCACGCAACATTTCAACACCTCACTTTTTCGTACACCCCCTTCCATATTTCGCTTACCACTTCGACCCACCTCCGAAAACCAACAACCTACCTTCCTTTTCCCGCAAAAACCCTTCGCACCATCACCTCCATTCTAATTCTGACACCTGGTATGATCGTTATGCATTCAAAATTTCCCAATATTACCGTTTATTATTCGTAATGGTCCTGTGCCCTCAAAGAACCTCTGTTGTTACCCTAAAAAAATTCCTATATACCCATTTCACATAATTTGCATGAATTTTCACTCAGTTGATCACTCCTCCTCGTTCTTACTCTTTTTCACAGTGTCAGCTTCTCAAAACCAAATGAAGAACCAATCAAATGTAGGCATACAGTCATCTCTATCACCAAAAGTTGACTGTCAGCAAAATTCCCTGTAATCTTTCACTATCACCTCCCTTTTCCTATAGTTTAAATTGTCAAAATTCCTCCCAAGAAGAAAAGCAGTGACAATTCAAACAATCTAACGAACCCTCCCACAGTCAATCTTGACCATATTCCCCTTGCTGATAGAGATTACAAGATCATAGAGACAAACTGTGAATTCGATTTATTTGTATTATATTTTTGGCTCAAAGACAAAAATCCAGACCAGAGTGATGAAATTAGACTCTGGGAATCCAATTTACCTCTGTATATCTTTCTTCAGACCCACCATTTCCCTGAGTTCATACGCAAATTCCATGCCTATTACTTACCCAATCATAGAGTTGTTGTAGCCACAAGTGGAGAAATTTTATTCTCAGTTACCCCTGAAGCAATCAATCAATTGATGTAGATTCCTCAATTGAGTCCAATACCCCTTTCTCAATGGAAGACCTCAATGACATATAACAGAAATTAAGCTTCTCTGAGAGATCATAAATTTTTGAAATATTTTTACCTGAAAATGGCCAGTTACCCAAGGAGAATCCATCTTATTCCTCATCTATGTTTCTAGACCAAGACACACATATCATCTCTGTGCTTTCATGCTTATTAGGCTATTATTTAGATGAATGGATAGATGAACCTATCCTATGTTTCCTATCCATTTTTTATATTGATGAGAAACCCTCTGGTGTTTTTAATTTCAGTCAATTTCTTGCCGACAACATTCATGATAAATTCCTTAAGTTACAAACTCAAGGAATATTCAAGTATGCCTCAATTTTAGTTTATATGTTCATATATTACCAAGCAGACAGGTTCCCAGTCACACTCCAGAAAATGGATGAAGAATGAAATCCACAGTCAATTATTTTTTGGACTTCCTTAGTAAGAAATAATTCATAAGAGTACACTTTCAGAGACTACATAGATCTGTTTATTCATCCAACCATGTGTTTACTGACCAACAATGCAGAAACCAGAATTAATGATGAAATTAAGAAAGTTTTACACCTCGTAGAGCAGGCCAAGATAGGAGACTCCAGTATCTTTACCATAATTACACTTAAATAATAATGTATGGGTGTGAACTGCCACCCTACAGGCTGCCCAAATACCTCCCAATGAGAGTATTTTCCTTAGAATACATCAAGCAGATGATCAATTCAGACGAGATTCATTTTGTTTCAGCTAAAAATAAATCTCAGTTCATGATCAAAACCCAGATTGGCCCATTTATTTGTAACAACAAGACAATAGGTGAGGAGCAGACAACCTCCTAAAGCAAATGAAGTTCCCCTTGAGCTTCACATGGTCATATGACCCATTTGGCCTAATTTCCAAGCTAAGGGTGGAGCATAAGACCACTCCTTATGTTCATACTTAGAGGCCTGAGATTGAGAAGTACATGAACCATATTGAGTGGGTGGAAAACACTTTACAAGAGGCAGAAGAGAAAATTTTGTCCACTTCTACTTCTCAGACTACCACACCATAGGAAAAGACTGAAAAAAGACCAAGAGAAGAGGGATCCCCTTCAGTCACTGAGCTCTCAACAAAAGAATTCAAAATTTATAGGAAAAATATCAAAACAACTCCCAAGACATATTTTCCAAAGGAGGGAGAACAACCACCTACTATAGTGATGAAGGGTCCACATTCTTTAGCATAATCAGGAAATGTGTATACAAGCTCTCCAACATCATTAGTTTCACAGGGAAATCCAAGCACAACTCAAACCTCTCAGTTGGTCCAAGGACAGAAGGAAAAGATATCTTTGATAAGTACAAAGAAATAAAAATTAAGAATGAAATCCTTAAAACCAATACTTATACTTAGTTTGGAAGCAAATAGCCATTGCTCAACACAAACTTCTGTCAGCTTTTGACATAGAGAAGGGAAAAATGAAAATGGAATTCTCACAAACACAGGTCTCCCATCCTCAAACAACAATTATAATTAGGCCTCTTTTGAGTTTGATGCCAAGGACATCCATCCCATTGATCAGATGGAGATGAAAAAAAACAAGGGAAACGATATTTTCCACCTTGACAAACACTTTGATGAATTATTCTAAGTTGCAGTTGTCACTCACCAATGTCCAGACACAGTTAAAGATTGGAAGTATCTCTTCTCTAGCCAAGGAAAATAAAATTAAATCCTTAGAAGACTTGTTTATCAAAATAGGATATGACCCAACCAACGTCAAAGTAGCATAAGAACTTATCAAAAATAAGAATGTTGACATTGCAGCACTCAGGAAACAGTTAAAATTACCAGCCACTGAGGATCTGCAGACCAAATAAATGGGAGAGATAGAGAGCCAAAAAGAAGACATGCTCAAACTCATCATGGAGAAAAATGCACAAATCATGGACATGGAAGTGGAATTGGAGAAATTAGTAAAATAAAAGGAACATAATGCACAATTATCCTTAGTCCCACTGGAGGGTATACCTATTACAGCAATACCTCAAACAAGGACGACTGCCTCAATTATAGCAGGGGCTTCTAAATTAGCAACAACCCCAGCCAAGGACTTAGATGTTGCTAATAAATTGACAAAGGCTATGGAGGACATGTCCATACAAGGAGAATAAATAAAAAGGTTACAAGGACACGTTAATGCCCTACAAGAGCAGAAAACAAGGATGTAAACTTCACATATGACCAAAGTAAAAAAGTCTTAGAGACTCACACAAAGACTAAAACAATTAGGGAAAGAGGCTGCCATGGATCAAACCTTAGCCCAAGCTAAGGAAAACATATCGATATATATCCATAAATCCATGAACAAAATTTGGCCTTCCATTCAAATTATTTTTGACCAGAATGAATTAATTCAGAAGTCTAAGGAAGAAATTGTGCAGGGAGACAAGCCAACAGAAGCTACAGACCTCATCAGATTTTTGAATTCTAAGAACAAGTATGATATGGAAGAATTACAGATTGAAGAAAAGACTGATACAATACTGGAAGTCAAGAAAGTGTTAACTAAAAGGAACCTCATGTTGCAGCTGGAAGAAAAATGTCAGGGGTTGGAAATGGGTGTCAACAGATTCTTCAACAAGCTTGAAGTGTTGAACAAGTAAGTAATTCCAAGTTTATTTGTAATAAATGATAAATTAATCACCTTGGGTGATTATAACAATAAATTTATGGATATATCTAAATATGGTTCTAAATTTTCATGCATACTAGGCAGCGTTATAGGGAAGGCTCTTCTTGAGGCGCTAGAAAATAATTTAAGTATCAAGTATGAGGTCAATCACATTTTTTTCATCGAGCCTAATTTTTCCAATCATACAGAAGTAGATGAGAATAAGAGTGAATAAATTATCTACTCCAAGTGAAGAGAGGTGGGAAAAGTTATTGCGAGTTACTAGACTAAATGAGTAACTCTATATTCAGTAACATGATCAACAACGCAGTAAAGGTCAAAGAGACAGATTAGGAATAACCTCCTTGAAATCAGAGCCAACATTCGAATAGTTCCAACTTTCACTATTATTTTGTAATAAAAGATGTAATTTGTTTTAGATGTACCTAAAATACATCCTGATTTTTCATGACAATATTTTTGTAAATATTTTTATAAATACTTCAGATTTCGAAGTATTGAGGGTTGATTTTTTCACTCTAGAAGGCAATTGTAATTTTTCAAATTTGATGGGCTGATCAGTAATAAAAAGGACTCTTTCAAAAGATTCATGTGTTGAACTATTGGTGAAGTGCTTCTCTCATTGCCTATATGTTTATTTCCCGGTTTTCCATGCTTATGTATTCCTAATCTAAATTATTTTATAGAAAGTTGAAGAACATAATTTGTTGTAAAATACACTCAGTTTCTGGCTGTGAATGATTTAAATGTTTTCTTTTGAAATTAAGTTAAAGAATTATTAAATACTCTTTTCTTAATGGAATCTATTTCATTCCTTCTCTTACACTTCATTCAAATTTACAGAATCCAATTAGTTTAGCTACCTTGCCCTGTGAAATCCCTTTTGAAAATTTGAAATAGATTCAATTTAAGTTATATACTCCATATCCCAATGGAAATTTAGGTAGTTAATCAACCAAACAAATCAAACAATATCAATCAATCAAACAAACAACTGAACATTCATAACTAGCCTAATATCTCAGATACAAACAAAGTTAAATATGACACACATATCCCTCTGCAAGTGTAGGAAGACTAGATCCTAAAATCCAAAGTGGTTTTGTGGTTACCTTTGTGATTTCTTTCACAACCTCATAAATTATAGAATGATAACATAGTGGCGACCGTACTGGGGGGCGAGCACACTTTGAGATTTTTGCAGACTCATTTCCCTAGTTAAAGAAATTTATTTCAGGAAAATTAATGTTGTAACTTTTAGAAATAAATGTTCAAAGGTTGTGTAATTTTGTAAATAATTGAGTGTGTTTAAAATTTTAGTCGCGGCTCCAAAAATAATTTACACCAAATCTTCTCCTGATCCATAACCTGCTAAGATTGTAGATAACCCTGAAAAATTGATTAGAAATTTTTTTTAGTTGAAAGTTAGGGAAGAAACAGTCCCCCACCTAGAGTAAACTGTCTTCCTAATAGTTTTGTCACTTTAGAAGATATTGAGTTTGAAATACCATTTGAACAAGTTCTATTTAGGACTAAGTCTTAGAATTTTTGAAAGAAACAATGTTTGATCAATCAGTCCTACAACCTTTTACATCTAAAAGTCAACTTATTGAACCAAAATCTGATCTGCAAATCCTCCAAAACTTTGACAAATTACAGGATCTAGTATCAGACCTTGATCATGTTGTGCATGAAGCTTACATTCAACAATATGTTGAACTCTGTACATTAACAATGGCAACATATTTTGCTTCCTTTCAATTTGTTCATTGTACATCAACTAGTCCCACTTCCTCTATAATCTCCACTACTTCTCGAATAGCATCTCAGAAAATGTTTCAACCTATAGTAAGAACTCATACACCTACACCCCTCATATCCTCATCTATTATTCATCCCCATATCCCGATCATTGTTGGAAGGTATGCTCCCCTGATTTTGGCTACTCCTTTGCATAATATGCCCCACGAATATCAAACTAGAATCCCTCAGTTTGATGGTACTGGACTCATCACTGCTCAACAACATGTTTACAGAATAAATGAGTATTTTGATCTTCAAGAAGTTGATGAGGAAGATTTAAAAATGATACTTTTTGCTCAAAGTCTAACCGGGGAAGTTAGAAAATGGTTCAAAGCTTTACCAACATCCAGTATAAATGATCTCACTACTTTTCACCAATCATTCCTCAATAGATTGGAGATTAAGAAAAACCCCCTTTAGATCTTATCAGAATATGAGAACATTAGAAGGGTCCCTGGAGAGAGTGTGTAGGATTATTTCACCAGATTTAACAATGTTTACACTGCAATTGCAACAAATTTTAACCCCTCTCAAGGTTTAGCCCTTATTAATTTCCCAGATGGTTTCGATGCTGACATGTCTTACCAATTAAGAGAAAGAAATCATGCAACTTTGTAAGAGATGTGGTCAGTGTAGAGTCCAATTTGTTAGCCAAGAGAGCTACGGTTAGGACTAAGAGAAGAGTAACCTTCTACCTCCTTTGTTGATGCTAAGATATATTCCCTAGTTAGAACTATGGAAATAATGATGGAGAGAATGAATATTACTGATAGGGCTCCTCCTAGAGAAAATCAGCCTGGTCCTCATATCAGAAATCCCAATTTTAGGAGGAAAGGAAACAAAAGGGACCAGACCAGCAGGTTAGGCCTCCATTTCAAGAGAACTATGCTGATGAAGAGGGTGAAACAATTTAAGACCTAGATGACACTCAAAATCAACTTAATGGGGATAAATGATGATGATTATGTGTTTCTTACTCAAGAAGAACAAGAACGTTTTCTACTTTCACAAACTAAAGTTGATTATGACAAATCAGATGGCTATAAACAAGGTTTTGAAAATGCCATCATGGAATTTCATAGGCAGTATAACCTTAGAAGTAAGAAAACCACTGACAACCCTACCAAGAAATCTATTGAAGCTCAAAGTAAAAGGACAGCAGATACCCCTGCAAAGAAAAGTTCTGAGACTCCTCCTAAAAATACTGCAGAAAATCCAACTAAAAATACGTTTGATACTGCTTCAAAAACAACTCAAACAGATGTTCCATCCATGAGCCAGTAGAAAGATACTACCCAAAGGGATGTTGTTGAAAATCAATATGTCCTAAACTCAAATAAAATTCAAACAAAATTCAAACAACATTCAACATCGAACATGAATTAGCAAAGCTTAAGATACCCATTCCATTAACATAGCTTATGAATAAGAATGTATATAGGTCCCAAGTAATGAAAGCTCTGAATATATGGGAAGGTGCAGATACAGTCAATGTGGTTGATGATCAACCTAAAATTTTATTTGGGCCTAAAGTAGATGGAAAACCTCAAGAAGGAGTTGTACCTCCATTCTATATTATTCTAAAATTTCATGACGAAATTTTTCACAATTCCATGCTACACTTAGGAGCCTCACACAACCTTATGCCTAAGGTTGTCATGGAAAAACTAGGACTTGACATCACTAGACCATACAAATATATGTACTATTTTGATTCAAGTAAGGTAAAGTGCTTAGGTCTCATTAAGGAATTTTGTGTCACTTTAGCACAATTTCTAGCCAAGAGCTTGGTGATTGACATATTTTTTGCAGACATACCCCTAAGTATGACATGTTACTGTCTCACCAATGGGGAGCTAATTTGAAAGGAACCCTTCAGATGGACATGACCTTTGCTACCATCCCAGTGTTTGGTCAGCAAAGGATATTATATAGCGAGACACTAATGAAGTTCATGGTCAATAGTCAAGAGAACCCCACAATTATCCCTTATACTTTGTCCACTAAGACCTTGACTCATTCATTTTGTACAATGATGGGGATATGGAAAAATAGATTTCCAACTTAGAAACCGATCTTTGTGAAATCGCAGAAGACAAAACAATAATAGTAGAACATCATAATACACAAGATGAACCTCTTTGGAATATGGAATTTTAAGGAGTTAATAAAGAAGGGCCAGGACTAGGAGTATGGGTTTCAAATTCAGGAACCCACCACACAGAGGGACATTCATATAAGCTAAAATTTCAATGTACAAACAACATAGCTGAAAATGAAGCATTGATTCTAGGGTTACAATTGTTAAGAAAACTTGGTGCTAAAATAATTTCTTTTCATGGATATTCTGAGTTGATAATAAAATAGATCAAGGGAGAATATTATGCTAAAAACCCCAGATTAAGAGCCTACATAAATGATGTCCTGGATTGTTTGGAATGTTTTGTGGAATATGACTTGTCAGTAATCCCTAGAGGTTAGAACATTTTGGCTGATGGTCTGGCCACTTCTACCAGTACTTGCAAAATTCCCTTCTGTGCTATTCATCAATATACAATGGAGGTAAAAAACAGGCCAACTATCCTAGACAACATTAGATATTGGCAAGTTTTTGGAAATGATCAACAAATTGAATTTTTTTACAATCCAAGGATGAATTTGAAGGTGTTAACATAGATGTAGATTGTGAGTTAGAAAATAGTGTAGATGTAAATTTTGAGTTAGAAAACTAGTTAGGAAACCATGTGAATAAAAATGTAAATAAGTTAGAATTACAAGAGATAGATTAGAAACAAAGGAATTAGAAATATTGCAATTGAAAGATAATGTTTTACCTATAGGGTTAGTTCCCTTAGAAGAATTGTTTTACTTTAACGATGTAGCCAAAAATCCCAAAATTGAACCCACTAGAGCTAAAGTGGAAGACTGCAACATAGGAAATGAACAAGACCCAAAGATGGTGAAGTTGTCTAAATCATTACCCCCTACTAAAAAGAAGAAATATATTAGTTTGTTCAAAGAATTTATCGATGTATTTGCATGGAGTTATGAAGATTTAGAATCTTATGACACCAACATTATACAACACAAAATTCCTATTACAAAAGACCAAAAACCTTTTAAACAAAAACTTAGAAGGATAAACCCACTGGTGATGCATTTAATTGAAAAAGAGGTTAAGAAAATGTATGATGCTAAGATCATAGTACCTTTGAGGTACTCTACATGGGTATCCAACTTAGTCCCAACCAGGAAGAAGACAGGAGAAATCAGACTTTGTGTAAATTTCAGGAATCTTAATAAAGTCTCACTGAAAGATAACTACCATTTACCTAAGATAGATCATATTTTACAAAAGGTAGTTGGTTCCAGCATGATTTCTCTTTTAGATGGTTTTTTTCTGGTTATAACCAAGTTTTAGTCCACCCTGAAGACCAACAAAAGACAACATTTACTACTCCATGGGGTACCTTCATGTATGTGAAGATTCCTTTTGGATTAATGAATGTTGGAGCTACATTTCAGTGAACAATGGACATTTCTTTTGCTGATGAAATAGGAAAATTCATAGCCATATATCTTGATGACATCACTGTTTTCTAAAAAACAGATGAAGAGCATTTGCTACATTTGTGGAGAGTATTTGAGAAATGTAGGAAATTTGGAATTTCCCTTAACCCAAAGAAAACATTATTTGGCTTAGAATAAGGCAAACTGCTGGGACATATTATTTCAAAATATGGAATCAAAATTGATCCCAACAAGATTGAGGCCATTTTAAAGATAAGTCATCCTAGAAATGTGAAGTATCTTCAATCATTCATTGGTAAAATAAACTTTCTAAGAAAATTTATCCCTAACTTGGCAAAAATTCTCAGGAACATAACAAACATGTTGAGAAAAGACACATAAATAAAGTGGAATATTAAGGCAAAACAATCATTTGACCAAGTAAAACAGGCTCTAACACAAGCACCTGTGTTAATCAACCTTGATTTAACAAAAGATTTCCTAATTTTTTCGTTTGCAAACACACTGTTGCAGAAGTTATCTTACAGAAAAACAATGAAGGACATGAACAACCCATTGATTTCTTTAGCAATGCCTTAAGAGATGTTGCATTAAAATAAAATATAATGGAAAAACAAGAATTTTCTTTAATCAAAGAAATTAAAGATTTCGGAGTGTATATTCTCCATTCTCACATAATTTCTTTTGTTCCAAAGTCTGTGGTCAAAGATATACTGACCCAAAATGGTCTTGATGGGAAAATAGGTAAATGGATTGCCATTATACTTGAATATGACATTGAAATTAAACCCACCAAGCTCATTAAAGGTCAGGGATTAGCTAAGTTAATAGCTTATTCTAATTTTCATGCTTTGGATATTAATTTTGTAGCTGCATTTTATGACCAAGAAGAGCAGGCAACTCCATAAATAGCAAAGGATTTTACAACCTCTCCTTGGTATGCAGACCTCATTTTTGTATTACTTAGTTTACAAGTTCCTCTTGGTTTGACCAAGACAGAGGCTAGATTTCTCAAACTAAAGGCTATGAAATTCTGTATCCTAGACAGTAATTTGTATTGGAAAGATGCCGGTGGAATTTTACTTGACTGTGTGTTGAAGGATGAAGTAGACAAAATAATGCAGGAATTCAATGAGGGAGATTGTGGTGGACACTTGTATTGGAAGACCACGGCTAATAAGATCCTAAGAGATGGTTTTTACTAGCCAACACTCTTTGCTTATATCCATAAAAAGGTTACTTCATGTCATAAATGCCATATTTTTGAAGGTAAAAGGAAACTACTGCCTTTACCCTTTAAACCAATATATGTTGAAACTCCTTTTGAACATTGGGGTTTAGATTTCATTGGAGAAATCCATCCACCATCCTCTTCCAAACACAAATAGATCCTCATAGCCACCGAGTATTTTACCAAGTGGATTGAAGCCATACCTACTAGGCAAGCTACAGATGCAGTGATCATTAAATTTTTATAAGCTAATATACTGTTGAGATTTGGATGTCCCATGAAACTTATCACTGATAATGCAATAGATTTCAAGTCAAAGAAAATGGTGGACTTTTGCAGCAAGTATCAGATCACTCTAGGATACTCAACTACCTATTACCCTCAAAGGAATGGGTTAGCAGAATCCTCCAACAAAAATTTAGTCAATATCATCAAAAAATCGCTGCAAGACAACAAGAAGTCATGGCACAACAAGTTGGTAAATGCATTGTGGGTTGACAGAATCACCACTAAGAAATCAATTGGCATGTACCCATACCAATTAGTGTATGGAATAGATGTTGTTTTTTCAACTACTTTAGGTGTCAGTTATGAAAATGCTGCAGGAGTTACAAGTGGAATCAAATGACATTTAGAGAAGGATAAATCAAACCATACAACTGTAGCAATCCAGAGAAGTTTACAATAAAACACAAGTAATGCAGGAAAACGTTAAGAAAATTTATGACAAAAGGACCAAGGTTGATGATTTTCAGTAGGGAGACAATGTTTTGAAATGGGATTCAAGCAGGGAAGAGAAAGGTAAGCATGGTAATTTTGATAATTTATGGAAAGTACCTCACATAGTCCATGGCGACAGAGTTCATAATGCATTTTTCCTCAAGGAGTTGGATGGAGCAGAGCTGCTTGGTGGACCTGTAAATGTCAGGATGTTGAAACATTATTTTTCACATGAATGAAAGTATTTATTTATAAATTAATTGTAAAAATAAATGTTTTTAATGTCATGAATGGGTGACTTATTATCAAAAGTTGAAGCCCGAAGAGAAGGCCCTAAGCTCTTGGTTAATTTTCCACCATAACTACCACATCAAGAAAAGAAATCAGATGCATGAAATCACTGAAGGAGAGCATTCAAGGCTACTAGTCAATAGTTCTTGGCACCTCACAGGGAGAGTGCCATCCCTAGCTGGAGCCATTGTTAGGGTCCTATAATTCATAGGATCACAAGGTGATTGAATATTTTCTCTCAGTCATATAAATTGTAAAAAATATTTCTTTTTGCAAATGATTTCCAAATATATATATATATATATATATATATATATATATATATATAATGAAAAGAGGGTATATGGAAAGAAAAGATAGAACAAAAACAAAAGAAAAAAAAAGAAAAAGAGAAAGAATAAAAAATGATGATGAAAGAACCCCATGAAAAAACAAAAATAGATGTGAAAGTGATGTAAAGTCAAATGCCACTACGAGATAAATAGTTTGTTTCTAAGAATAAATATAATTTTGTGTGCAGCTTGTTTAAAATGCCACAACCATAAGTCTTTGTTTAGATCATACAGTGTAATCATGGTCAAACAAGTTTGAATTTCTGCTAATTAGATTAGAGGAATAATTTAGCCAAACTATTTAATCTTGGCTAAAAATAGTTAGGTAGATGAATAAAATGATCCATTTGTTTAAGGTGGATCAATGAAAGAAATGAATAGATAGGATTAGGTTAGATGATTTTCCCTTTCGAAGAAAAATAAAACAAGGGTTTGCACATCTAAATTCACCCTTGAAAGTCAAAATTAGCCTTAGGTTAGGAGAAAATTGAAATAAAAAGGGTTGAAAGGATAATAATGTATGTTTTACATTATTTGTGCTCTTATCCTAAGTTTAGGTGCATTATATGTTTTTATCCAAATTTTAAACACATAATGATTTTAGCCTAAGTGTTGGAGCTAATGTAATAGAGCGCACAATCAGAAAAGGTCCTTTTCACATAGCAATAAGTTGTGGTCATGATTTGACGGCCCGATCAACATCAACTCACATTAACGGTCCGTGATGCCTTTTGGCCCCCCTGCCCATCCTAGCTTTATCGGTGGAGGGGGGTCTGAAAAGCGGTTTGCCCCTCATTTTCCCCACGCAAAGTGTCAACACCTCACTTTTTCACACCCCCCCTTCCATATTCTGCATACCACTTTGACCCCCCTCTGAAAACCGCCAACACCCTTCACGCCATCACCTCCACTCCAATTCTGACACTTGGCATGACCGTTATGCATTCAATTTTTCCTGGGATTACTGTTTACGATTCATAATGGTCCTGCGCCCTCAACAAACCTCTGTTGTTACCATAAAAATGTCCCTATCTACCCATTTCACACCATTTTCATGAATTTTCACTCAGTTGATCGCTCATCCTCATTCTTACTCTTTTGCATAGCCAACTTCTCGAAACCGGACGAAGAACTAATCAAACACAGGAAAAAAATCATCCCTATCACCAAAATTTGACTGTCATCAAAATTATCAGTAACCTTTCACTGTCACCTCCCTTTTCTCGCAGTTTAAATTTTCAAAATTCCTCCCAAGAAGAAAAAAAGTGACAATTCAAACAACTTGATGACCCCTCCTATAGTCAACCTTGACCATATTCCCCTTGGTGACAAAGATTACAAGATCATAGCGACAATCTGTGAATTCAATTTATTCGAATTGTACTGTTGGCTCGAAGACAATCATTCAGATGTAGGTTTTAACCCTGTACAAAAATTATCTGCAAACAAATCTTAAAAACAAAAAATAAACAATAATGAGAGCATAAAACATAAAATAGATATACACAAAGATTTTCCCCTAAATCCAAATCGATGCTGCCAGCTTGATTTTTCATTATATTCCTTTTAGTTTTACAACACATATATATACATGCTGAAGCATACATAAACCCCAATCCATTAACCTTATATTAGAACATAACCATAGTTCCATTGACCGGATCTACAAAATACCAGGGGCTGAAAACCATCATGCCCCAAAACCATGTGCAAACCCATGCACAAAACCATGGGTGGGTCCACCCACCGAAAAATAGGGTCCAATTTTTTTTTTGTCGGGGCACTGTCCCCCCTATGAGCCCCCTGCTACGCCCGGTTGTTACACATCATTTTGTCACCGTCCCTACAATCCCTCGTCCTGTATCTTGGAGGAATATTCCCGTGACCTGTGAACAGTAAAATGTCTTGAAAAAACCTTGATGGTATCCTTCTGCATAAGGGCAAGAATTCTCCTGAAGAACATTTCCTCTGGAAAACCCTAAAAATACATGTTTTGGCATTGGCGCGGGTAGCCATTTCATCCCTCGTGCCAATGGGGAAAATGTAGACTAGTGGGTGCGCCAGCTGGCACTTTGTCCATGTGTTATGCCCACACAAATCCTATTAAAAAATGCTTTTTAACAATAGAAGGCGGAAGTTTGATTCTAACAACTCCAGAACGGATCACCAAAATGAGGTTGCGTTGTTTGCCTCTGGATCTCCCTGATTAGGAAGTGGTTTTCCACCTCGCATGGAACCTTCCTATGAGATAGGACTCTCCCCCATGATTATAGGGAGCCTAACCTCTCTTTCTCCCTCTATAAGAGCCTGCCCTCTCATTTTCTATCTAGCTGAACTTTTGGGAAGGAAATTATAGCTAAGAGATAATCAAGAGCAGAGCTAAGGAGAACCCTGTGAGAGAGAGAGTTCTGTCGAATCCTTGACGAGCTTTGTGAGACATGTCCCGCTGGAACCCTATCGAAGGAATATCACGACGTTAGAGCACCGGTTTTAATCGTTCTCTCATATCTTAATATACATGACTCTGCTATTGGTTCCATGATTTTTTTTTCATTATATAATGCAATTTCATTCGCTCTTCTCTGACTGATCGATAGTTAAAAAAGTGTGAAATATTACATTGCATGTTGTCTTTCTTCTTTGCATGTGTACAGGTATCTGAATGTAGCAAGCTCGTGGATCGTGACCTATCCAGCTAGGAACGAAAGCACTACTTCTTCTTCGACAACAACAGCGAAGGAATCACGGTAAGCGATCTATCACGATTCTGTATTTTGTAACTAGGAACCAATAACTTTGCATGTTTCGATTGTTGCTAGACCCACTCTAGGGCTAGTGGGATCGCCTCTGTCTATAGAGGGGATTTACCTCCACAACACCAACACAATGTACGGGACATGAATTCGTCCCTCCACCCCCCTCGCTCGTGCGACTAATCATGGAAAGAATATAACACATACCCAACATTAGACCAGAGTGAGGAAATTAGACTCTGGGAGTCCAATTTACCTCTGTATATCTTTCCTCAAACCCACCATTTCCTTGAGTTCATTCACAGATGCCATGCCTGTTATTTACCCAATCAGAGAGTTTTTGTATCCCCAAGTGGAGAAATTTTATTCTCAATTACCCCTGAAGCAATCAATCAAATGGTGTAGATTCCTCAAATTGAGTCCAACATCCCTTTCTCAATGGAAGCCCTCAATGACCTATACCATAAATTAAAATTCTCTAAGAGATCACATATTTTTGAAATATTTTTACCTGAAAATGGCCAATTACCCAAGAAGAATCCACCCTATTCCTCATCTATGTTTCCAGACCAAGATAAAGAGATCATCTTTGTGCTTTCATGCTTATTATGATATTATTCATATGAGTGGATAAATGAACCTATCCCAGGTTTCCTATCCATTTTTTGCACTGATGAGAAACCTCTGTTGTTTTTAATTTCAGTCAATTTCATGCTGAAAACATTCATGAACAATTCCTTAAGTTAAAAAATAAAGGAATATTCAAGTATGCCTCAATTTTAGTTTATATGTTCATATATTACCAAGCAGATAGGTTCCCATTCACACTCTAAAAGCTGGATGAAGAAGGAAATCCATTGTTAGTTATTTTTTAGACATCCTTAATAAGAAAGAATTCAAAACAGTACACTTTCAGAGACTAGATAGATCTGTTTATTCATCCAGCCATGTGTTTACTGACAAATAAAGCAGAAACCAGAATCAGTGATGAAATTCAGAAAATTTTACACCTCACAAAGCAGGCCAAGATAGGAGACTGGTATATTTACTAGAATTACACTTAAATAAGAGTGTATGGGTGTGAAATGCCACCCTACAGGCTTCCCAAATACCTCCCAATGAGATTATTTTCCTTAGAATACATCAGGAAAATGATCAATTCAGATGAGATTCATTTTGTTTGAGCTAAAAAGAAAACTCAGTTTAGGATGAAAACCAGATTGGCCCCTTTATTTGTAGTAGTAGGACAACAGGTGAGGAGGCAGACAGCCTCCTAAAGCAGATGGAGTTCCCCTTGATATTCACATGGTCATATGACCCATTTGGCCTAATTTCCAAGCTAAGGGTGGAGCACAAGACCACTCCTTATGTTCATACTCAAAGGCCTGGGATTGAGAAGTACATGAACCATATTAAGTGGGTGGAGAACACTTTCCAAGAGGAAGAAGAGAAAATTATGTCCACCTCTACTTATTAGACTCCCACACCACAGTAAAAGACATAAAAAAGACCAAGAGAAGAGGGATCCCCTTCAGTCACTGAGATCTCAGCAAAAGAATTCAAAATTTACTAGAAAAATATCAAAGCAACTCCCAAGACATATTTTCCAAAGGAGGGAGAACAACCACCTACTATAGTGTTGAAGGTTCCATATTCTTTAGCACAATCAGGAAGTGTGTATATGGGTTCTCCAAAATTTTCAATTTCACAGGGAATTCAAGCGCAACTCAAACCTACGATTTTATCCAAGGACAGAAGGAAAAGAGAATCTTTGATAAGTACAAAGAAATAAAATTTAAGAATGAAATCCTTAAAGCGAGTACTTATACTCAATTTTGGAAGCAGATAACCACTGCTTAACACAAACTTTTGTCAACTTTTGACACAGAGAATGGAAGAATGCAGATGGCATTCTTACAAGCACAGGTCTCCCATCCTCAAACAAAAAAAATTTATAAGCATACCTCTTATGAGTTTGATGCTAAGGACATCCATCCAATTTATCAGATGGATATGCATAAACAAATAGGGGAAATGATATTTTACACCTTGACAAACACTTCGATGAATGATTCTAAGCTTCAACTGTCAGTCACCAATGTCCAAACACAGTTAAATATTGAAAAGCTCTCTTATCTAGCCAAGGACAATAAAATTAAATCCTTAGAAGACCTGGTTATCAAAATAGGATATGACCCAGCCAATGTCAAAGCAGCAAAAGAACTTATCAAAAAGAATAATGTTGACATTGAAACATTGAGGAAACAGTTAAAACTATGAACCACGGAGGATTCGCAGACCAAAGAAATGGGAGAGACAAGGAGCCAAAAGGAAGACATGCTCAAAATCATCATGGAGCAAAATGCACAAATCATGGACATGTAAGTGGAATTGGAGAAATTAGTGAAATAAAAGGAACATAATGCACAATTAGCCTTAGTCCCACTGGGGGCTATACCTATTACAACTATACCCCAAATAGGGATGGCTGCCTCAACTATAGCAGGGGCTTCTACATCAGCAACAACCCTAGCCAAGGACTTAAATGTTGCTAGTAAATTGACAAAGGCTATGGAGGACTTGTCCATACAAGGAGAAGAAATAAAAGGTTACAAGGACAAGTTAAGGCCCTACAAGAGTAGAAAACAAGGATATAAACTTCACATATAGCCGAAGTACAGAAGTCTCAGAGACTCACACAAAGACTACAACAAATATGGGAAGAGGCTTCCATGGCTCAAACCTTTGTCCAAGCTAAGGAAAATATATGGATAGATATTCATAAATCCATGAAAAAAATTTGGCCTTCCATTCAACTTATTTTTTAGGAGAATGAATTAATTCAGACGTCTAAGGAAGAAATTGTGCAGATGAGAGTTAAGCTAGGAGACAAGTTAATAGAAGCTACATACCTCCTCGAATTTCTGAATTCTAAGAACAAGTATGAGCTGGAAGAATTACAGATTGAAGACATGACTGATACAATACTGGAATTCAAGAAAGTGTTAACAAAAAAGAACCTCATGTTGTAGTTGGAAGAAAAATTTCAGGGGCTGGAAATTGATGTCAACGGATTCTTCAACAAGCTTGAAGTGCTGAACAAGAAAGGATTTCCAAGTTTATTTGTAATAAATGATAAATTAATCACCTTGGGTTATTATAACAGGAAATTGATGGATATATCTAAAGATGGTTCTAAATTTACAGGCATACTAGGCAACATTACAGGGAAGGATTTTCTTGAGGCACTAGAAAATGATTTAAGTATCCAGCATGAGGTCAATCACTTTTTTGTCATTAAGCCTAATTTTTCCAAGAATATAGAAGTAGATGAGATTTGTAGAAGAGTGAATAAATTATGTACTCCAAGTGAAGAGAGGTGGGAAAATTTATGCGAGTTACTAGACTAAATGAGAAACTCTATATTCAGTAACAGGATCAACAATGCAGCAAGGGTCAAAGAGACAGATCAATAATAACCTCCTTCAAATCGGGGCCAACATTCGAACAGTTCTAGCTTGCCCTATTATTTTGTAATAAAAGATATAATTTGTTTTAGATATGCCAAAAATTCATCCTGATCTGTCATGGCAGTATTTTTGTAAATAATTTTATAAATAATTCAGATTTCGAAGTATTGAGGGTTGATTTTTGCACTCCATAAGGCAATTGTACTTTTTAAAATTTGATGGGATGATCAGTAATAAAAAGGACTCTTTCACAGGATTCATGTGTTGAACTAATGGTGAAATGCTTCTCTCATTGTCTATGTGTTTATTTCCCTGTTTTCCATGCTTATGTTTTCCTAATCTAAATGATTTGACAGAGAGTTGAAGAACATAATTTTTTGTAAAATACATTGTGTTTTTGGCTGTGAATGATTTAAATGTTTTATTCTGAAATTAAGTTAAAGAATTATTAAATTCTCTTTCTTAATGGAACCTGTTTCATTCCTTCTCTTACACTTTGTTTAAATTTACAGAATTAAGCTAGTTTAGCTACCTTTCCCTGTGAAATCTCTTTTGAAAATATGAAACAGATCCAAGTTAAGTTATATACTCCATAGCCCAATGGAAATTTAGGCTTTTAATCAACCAAACAAATCAAACAATCTCAATCAATCAAACAAACAATCGAACATTCATAACTAGCCTAATATCTCAAATACAAACAAAGTTAAATCCGACGAAGAGATCCCTCTCTAAGTTTAGGAAGGCTAGATCCTAAACTCCAAAGTGGGTTTGCGGTTACCTCTATGATTTCTTTCACAACCTCAGAAATTACATAGTGATAACATAGGGGAATTAATTAGATCTAACTAATTTTACATAGTAAACTTTAAGGCTCTTCTAGTGATTTATAGATGACACTAACTACTGGGAGAAATTACACTATCTAACACAACCCTTAATTTCAACTATTACAACGAGTAGCGCAAACAAGGCCCAAGTGTTATCTCTAAAATTCAAAATATGTCTCATGTCAATGGCTTCATGGAAATGTCTACCTGTTGATCCTAAGATTTACAAAAATGTAGAATGTTGTTGTCTTTGTTAACAAGCTCGCTAATGAAGATGATGTAGATGCGACATACTTTGATTTAACTAAAAATATTGTGACAATGGGTTGTTTCTTAGATGCCCATGAAATTAAACATGTGCCTAAATGGAATGCATAACTAGAAGTGTTTTTCAATCACCAATGTTACCTGAAAAATCATTGTCTATGTACTTAACACAAATACTATTTTTGAAAGTGGAATACCGAATTCCATAATTTTTTGAACCTACAATGTACTGTAGTTTTATTTTACCAACCTTCCAATGAGAGTCTTCTCGAGACTCAATGAATCTGGAAACTAAACCTACTCCATATAATGATATCTAGTTTGGTTGTTCTAAGATACATGAGGTTGTCTACAATTCTTTTGTACAAAGTAGGATTAATTGGTGATCCTTTATCCACTTAACTTTGTACCAATTGCAATTGGTGTATTTTGTAGTTTGATTTTATCCATTCAAAACCTTTCAAATTATTAGTGGCATGCTTTTGTTGACAAATAAAGATACATTGTTTAGATTTCTTGACTTTGATTCAAGGAAAATACTTCATAAGACCAAGATTAGTCATTTCAAACTATATCTTCATGGGTGCTTGAAATCGTCCAACATCAAATTTCATGTGTATATCATATCATCAACATAAAGGAAAACAATTAGAATATTACCTAGTTGACCTAATTTAGTGTAAAGTGTGGGTTCATTATAGGAATCAATGTCACAGTATCAAGATCGTGGAGCTTGCTTCTAGCCATTTAAAAAATTATTTATAAACTTTGTGCTCTTAACCTTTGTCTTCAAATCTTAGTGGTTGGTTCACACAGTCTTCCTCTTCTAAAATGTCATTTGAGCTTATTCAACATCCATATGATGAACAAGCCAATTGTTTAGGCTGCAATTGTCAAAATTGCTTTAACCATGTCTAATCTTGTGAGTGGAGCAAAGGTTTCTCCATAATCAATACCGGGTTTTTGAGAAAATCCTTTTGCAACAAGTTTGGATTTATGCTTTTCAAATTTACCCTTCTTGTTAAATCTTGTTTTGTAAACCCATTTAACTCCAATACTTGCTTCCCCTTCTAGTAAATCTAAAAGGTTCCATGTGTATTTTTCCTGAATTGCATCAATTTCTTGATTAATAGCTTTAACCCATTATTATTCCTTGATTGCTTCTTCAGAGGTCATTGAATAACATGATAATAGAGTAGAGTATGCTTCCTCATCATCAAGTTGTGCATAAAATTATCTCAAACTTCTTGTCTTTTCGTTCCTTAGAGAGGTTATTGTGGGATTTGAATCATTGTTGGAAGAAGAACTATGTATTGCCTAACTTTCTTGTATTAAAGAATTTATTTCTACATGTAGATTTGGAAATATTGGTGCTTATTATCTTGTAGAATCCGCATGTTCATCTTGTAGAAATGGAATATGACTTCCAATTGCCTTATTAAATTGATCAACTCATTATTGGTCTTCTTAGAATTTAACATCCTTGCTTACTGTAAACTTCTTACTAATTGTTAGCAATATAAATGTTAATAGTCTGACCATCATTGTATCAGTGTTTTCAATTTTTTCTTGTTCCCTAGCCTATGTCAAAGTTCGAGTCATTTTCAATAAAAGCCAAAAAGAGTCTCAAAACCAAAATATTTTTTAGTTTTATAGGTGGCATTGTGTCTTAGGCTCATAAAAGAATTTAAAATCACTGTTTTAACTTAGGTTAGTGTTGTAGGTTATTGGTCATTTTTGTAATAAAATTATAGCTGCTCTTTTCGAGGTAATAGCTACCTCTGTTTAAGTTTCATTGGTAACACATTGATATAAAAAAGGGCAGCTATTTCTCCAAATTGAAGGTTACATTACTAACACAGAGAAAAGAGCAGTTTTTTTTTTTTTTTTTAAATTTTTTATCTGAATTGGACTAATTCTATTAAGCAAAAATATGGTACATAAGAAAGTACATTCAAGAGAAACAAAAACACGGCCAACCGGAAATGATAAAATATCAACTTCGGTCCTCGGAGAGAGAAAAAAGACACGCAAGGAGCAGCAACAAGCGACTGGAAAGCATGAAGGAACCGACTCCTACCCAGAATTGGTAGAGTTTACCACTTGAAGTTTCTTCCCTTTCTTTTTGTTGACTTTAACCCAACAATCCTGGTGAGTATGTGATGGGACAATTTGAAGACTGGAGTTCTCCAAAAGAGGGGCCTCCTTATCTGAATCAGAGGAGGCAGACTCATGACTACGCTTCTGAGTGACGGTAGTATCAGGGGGATGCTCGGGAGCATCAGTGGACAAGTTCTTAGTATGAGGAGCAAGATCTGATTTTGCGTCACTCCCATCATCATCAGAGCTCGAGGAAGTATAATCTGCAGCAGGCGGCGGGGTATAGGGAGTCCATTTTTTGTATTTGGACTTTGTATAGTTTCCTTTAGTCTTTTTTTTTCTGCTAGAGTGGGGCAGGAGTTCTGCAGATGCCCTGTTTGGTGACAGTGGCGGCAACGGAATGCAGTGTTCTCGTAGTCTAAGATCTGAGTCCAGACAAAATCGCCGACCTTGATGATGATTTGATCAGGCAAGCCTTTGCTGATGTCAACCTCCACGCATATTCAGGCATATGTGTAGAGGCCCTGAAGTGCCCTTTCATAATCTACAGTGAGAAAGTGTCCCAAGGAATTTCCCATGCGTCTGAACACTGCCAGATGCCATAGATGGACAGGGAAGTTGGGAAGCCTGACCCAAACAGGATTTCTAGTGATGGTAGCTGTAGCAGGGTCGAAATCTGGGAACCATGGGGTTAAGAAGAGCCCAGCATTTCAAAAAAACCAGGGACCTTCCTGTAAGGCCTTTTCATAATGCTTAGAGTGATCGAACAATACTATGAAGAATCCTCATGAGCAGCAGCTAACCTGGCATTTTCTAGTCCAGTTATCGTGGATCCAATCAAAGAGATCCTTTGTTCGTGGCCAAAGTCCATTAAATCTGCAAATGATGGCTCTATCTGCAAATTTTTGAAGATCTTCTGCGATAGATGGAAGAGAGATTTCAACAGAAGGTACTTCATCCAACTTGTCAACCAGAAAAGGCTGGGGTTTGGGGGATGCAGGGCGTTTGGGGTTCTGAGAAAATACAACATCTTTATAAGAGAAGGTAGGGGCTGAAGAAGACTGTCCTGCAGCACCACCTCTCAAATGAAGGGTAAACACAATATAATCATTTCTGTTAATGTTGTAAGCAGAAAGGGGGAGAAGATCCTCAAGATGTTTACCTTGGAAAAGAAGTCTCTGGTGTAACGAGGGAATCCCAGTTCGTCGTTCCAGAATAAGCTTAAGATTCTGTATCAGATCTGAAGAAGAAACCCAAAGAAAAATAGTTTTGCTAGAGAGCAGCCGGAGTTGGATCTGAAATGTGCCCGAAAAGAGACCTGATCTGAAGTCTCTGTAATGCCTAGCGATGGTGATGACTCCTGGGGCAAGTCGCTGGCAGAGAGGGACATTGGAGGGGTCGAGAGTCCCTGCAGCAAGATCTGCGTAGTTCCAAGTGGGATTAAACCCTCGATCTGCAACCTGGACAAGATTTGTAGCTGGATCGAAGATCCAATGCTGCATTCTGTGGATTTTTGGAGAAGGGAGGCCTCGTAGGCCTGCGGCGCTGAACCCCTCAGTGTATGCGCTCCCTGCTATGGTGACAGTGTCAGCAATGCCCAACAGGGCCAAGGGAGCAGAGTCGTTGGCAGAAGCCAATAGGTTTTTTGTGAAGCTCTTCCGTGCCTGTTCTTTGGTATCCATGATCCATTCCGATTTCCTGGCGATGAGGCGCCAATCTTCTTTCTGAAGATTTGGGGGGCTAGAGGTTTTCTTTTCTTGGATTTCATAGCAGTCGGGGTACTGCTGGAGTGAAGGGGCATCACCTAGATCGCATTCGACACTCTCGCCTTTCGCTGAGATATCAAGTCCGGCGTGAGATCCTGGATCCTGCGAATCGCGGCCTGTATTATTCTTTGCTGCGGCTTTCTGTAGCAGGGGCGCATCTTCAAGCCACCAGTCACCCAGTTCTGCGAGGCTTGGCGGCGGCCTGACGGACTTGACAGTGTTAGCCACCTATAATATTTTGTTATACCAAAAGGTGGCTAAGATCTTTTTTGAGCCTCCAAGGAACAAATTTTATCACTAAAATTTTTTGGCTCTTGAAGATTCCTTGTAGGCCTCATGCCTCTGTCCAAAATCCTCATTTTCTGTCCCATTTTTTTTATAATTTCTGAATTTCTCGTCGTATTCCAATCAAAGACTCACGAAGATTCATATTTTCCTCTTCTCAAACTCTTCATCTCGCTTCCCTTTTTCTTCCATTCAAACTCACTGTTTTCAGTCCTCTTCTTCCATTTATGAAATTTCTCATAAAAAATCAAATTTTTATTGCTATGGACCTAAGCCCCTTGGGCTAAGTCCTAAACCACTTCCCCCCGCATGCCCATGTGTTAAAACAAACGCCAAAGCTTTTCGGCGCTATTCGCATCGCAAATATCCAAAGGGTGCATGACTTTGAAACATTACAAAGCTCCGATTGCGATTAGCCTTTCATATAAAACCCTCCGATCATATTATTTCCTCATATAACCATAGAGCCTGCAATCGGGCCATAAACCATTGAAAAATCCCTCTCCGATCAATATTTTCCTTTGTAAACCCAAAAACCCACTTTCCGAAAGTTTTAAGTTGAGAACTTAAAACCACGTGATAAATACAAATGGGTTGATTGAAAAGAGCCGATCGCGCAATCACAATCGAAAACAACACAAATGGATTGATCGGAAAGACCAGGCTCAATGGCCCGATTGCGATTTGCCCTTGTCTTTATACTCCTGGGCATATTACATTCTGTGAAAACCACTGGCCCCGCAATCGGGCGCCTATTTCCTTTCCTTATATATATTTTCTGCCCGATCCGTTATAACTTGTTTTATTTGCAAAAACTTTGGTTTTCATATGTTTAAGGGTTTTTCCACCGGTGCGTAGGTCGAAGCAATCCTGACCATTGATCTAGTCCTTTGATCCAACGGCCTGCGCTCAATCGCATCGCAAAGTTTCAATCGCATGTTGTTGTGTGACCCCCCCGATTGTCGATCCCCGATTCAATCCTAACCGTTGATCTAGTCCTTTGATCCAATGGCCTGCGCTCAATCGCATCGCAAACTTTCAATTGCATGCGTTTTTGTTGCACTCTCAATTGTCGATCCCCGATTAAATCCCGACTGTTGATCTTGTTCTCAGATCGATAGCCTGCGCTCAATCGCAAAGTTCCCTCCGATCGCAATCGCAGACCTTCCCGTCTCACCCCCGATTGCCGATCCCAGATTCAATCCCGACCGTCCATCTGTTTCGCAATCCGACGGCCATCGCACACCCTTGCGATCCCTCCGATTACATCCTATCCATTCATTTCCCGCTGATCCAACGGTCATCGCTTGATCGCACTGGTTGCCCGAACGCTAATCGCAAGCCCT
The DNA here is from genome assembly GCA_034641835.2 of Pinus albicaulis. Taxonomy (NCBI): domain Eukaryota; kingdom Viridiplantae; phylum Streptophyta; class Pinopsida; order Pinales; family Pinaceae; genus Pinus; species Pinus albicaulis. The sequence goes on from CM076576.1 coordinate 999,507,230, forward strand.
TTCCACCGTCCTCCGATTTAATCCTAGCCGTCGATCCTCCCGAAGATCCGACGGTCCTTATTTCCTCCGATCACAAGTCTTGCCCCCATTTTGAAAAACTCTGATTCACTTTCCGCCGTTGATCTGATCTGCAGATCAACGGCCAACGCTTAATCGCATCGTTGCGTTTCAATCGCATCCCCTTTTCTGCCACCCCCGATTGAGATCCTCCGATTAGATCTGGACCGTCCACGTGTCCAGATCGGATGGTCCAAAACCACCCCGCCTTATTTCCTCTCCCCGCTCTCATTTTTCTGTTTTGCGCCGATCTCCACCGTTAGATGTTTTTATCCGACAGCTACGCTCCTCCCCCGCCATCTGAAGCAGTTTAAACCTATTTTCCGCAGGATTTCTTAATTGTTTTGTGTTTGATGCAGGTGTTCTAAATGGTTTTCCATTGTATAACGAAGAAATGCCAAGGGCTGGGAATGACGATTCTCATGCCCTCGTTTCATTACAGAGAAGCCATTCACGGGGCTCTATTCCATGTTTCGTCAGTACTTTATGAGTATTGATGCCGTAAAGCCCAGCGCGGGTCTGCACATCGACAAGACACTGTTTTAATTCAAACACAGTTAAAGAGTATCAGTTTTGAAGACAGAGCACAACAGATGAAGATTGAAGACATTTTTTATGGGGATTACGGCTAAGACAGTTATTAAAAGCCTAATCCCCAATCTAAAACACAATTTAAAATAAAACCTAAAGTGTTTTATCAGACAGAAAGCCTCCACCGCCACATCTGAGGCAAATTTATTCCTCAGCTACCACCGAGCCACCTGTTGCCTCAAAGCATTCAATTAGAGGCCGAAGTTATTGAAGAAAATCTGATATTCGCCTCCAGCACAACCAAGAAATTACTCCACACAGCGTACAGAGCATCAAAGTCAAATAAAGCTCCCACCGAGCTTTGATATTTATTGTAAACAGTTAATACAGTGTTCCACCTGTGAATTTCTTCATCGAGCCCCTCAAAAGGCCACGAAGTCTTGAAACTGTATTAATTATCCTGAGAGATCTTTTCTTAGATCACCTCCTCATCCTTCTATAAATACCTCAGAAGAAGATGAGAATTTGTTGGTTGTAGAACTTTGAAATACACTTGAGCTTGAGACTTCTATTTGTACATAGTGTTCACTGGCCCTTGAAGCTCTGTTTGTGCTAGAGTAGTTAGGTTGAATAGTGAAGATGATTGCTGAACTGAAACATTGGACTTGAAGATTGTAACTGGTTTGACATCAATATAAAAGCTGTTTCTTAGGATCCTGGTCTTTATCACTGGTGAAGTGCTTCTTTCTTTGTTAATCGTTTTCCTTCTATGTATGCCATATTGTTCATTTTCCCTCTGTAAAGAACAGTTTAAACAGGGTTAGGATTTTCTGTATAGCAGTAACCTTCTCTGGTTGAGAAATCTTTATCTTAATGTTTTCTTCAGATTTGTTTATTTAAGAATGATTCAATACAGTTTAAACAGTTAGGAATGTTGGCGTTCCCTCGTCCTTCTGTTTGCTCAAACATTGTTCTCGAATGTTATTTCCATTATTTGCTATTAAAGTTAGACTAGAGAAGATATAGTTTGCCCTGATTCCTAGATTCTTTTCTCCAAAGGCAGATTCTGAAAGTTTCCCTTGGTGTTGACTGAAAGCAGACTAGGTTTAAAAGTACTTTATCTGATCTTAAGTTACACTCTGTTTTTCTTATGTGTTTTCATACTTTCTGAAGGTAATTATGTGGATTATTGGATTGTTTGTCAATTAAGCTGCTTTAATAAGAACTTGCCCAAGAAGTCTATGGTTAGCCCTATCCTTGGTTGGTTTTAAAATAGTTACTTAAGAGGCTTTTCTTGTTTGGACTGACTATAAATCCTCTGAGAAATTATTATCGGTTTCCACCCCTCCAACATTTTAATGTTTCCATTTCATCATTTTAATCTCAATAATCTTGTGGTATAGATGACTTGCCCCTTGGATCACACTTGATGTTGTTGTTCAATTAAAGCCCAGGTATGACTCCATAGCCCAATGGACTAAAAACCAGCGTTATATCTATCTATCTGCCAAAACTGTTCTATTTGCTTGCAACTTCTCACTTTTGAAACTTTTGCACTTAGGACTTTCTCCTCAAGTAACATTTCATGCTCAACCATCCAAAACAAAACAAAACCCGTGGCCTTCATAACTAGCCTAATATCATTACCCTAAACTTCAAAGACAATATCCATCTTTGTACATATTGGAGAGATCCCTCTCCGGATTCGGGAGGGCTAGATCCTAGAATCCCAAAGTTGGTTGAAATGATGTTAACTCTGTGATTGGACTCTCCCAATCTTGCTAATAAATTACAGAGACCTAACATTTCTGGCGACTCCGCTGGGGACTATCGAACCCAGAATCATTTTCATTTAAAGATAATCATACGACGTCAGAGATTTGATTCATAGAGCATTTTCTTTATTAACCAGAGTAAAAAGTAGCCTTTTCAAGCACTGCCTAACATAGGTAATTATGATGAAACTTGTTTGAATCAGTGACAAACTAGGAAAACCCTAGGTTTCTCTTAAGACTTCATCTAACCTTGAAAAATCAGCTGGCTTAGCCATAAGAGTAGATTGCCTTTGTCTCGCAACCTTAGCTAAGTTTTGAAACAAAGTTAGGATATTCTTAACAACCACAAAACTGAAAAATGACTTAGAAAAACCTAAAAATATTTCAGATTGGAATTAAATAAACATGGTGGTGGACCATAAGACCTTTTACCTCTGAAAGGAGCTAAAAATTTCCACTTGGCGACTCCACGATCCTTGAACAGACCTTAAGACTCCACTGAGAAGAACCCTTATCATTATAGTATCATTCAATTTCAGTTAGAGGACTGTAGGATTAAAATTGTAAAAACAGATTAGTTAACCTCTCCAAGATAGTCATATCTGGTTGAACTTTTCTTGTTTTGGGTCTAAACAACATAGCATAGTGGCTTCTAAAAAGATTCACACTAGAGCCCATCCAGACCCTAACCCACCTGAGATAGTTGATAATCCAGAAAGTATCCTTTGGAAGTCTCCTAAGGTTAAATTATTAATTGTTTTCAGATCACCCTTGAGAGCTAATTCAGTCCCTGAAAATCTTTCAGCTCTGCAACAATCACAAACTGACTTAGTGAACCCATTTAGGACTAGGTCATTTGGTGATTTAGATCATTTAGATTCTGAGTCTTCACATTCATCCCCGGAAAAAGGTGAACCACTTGGGGATAGAGAATCAACACCTCCTGATTTACATTTTCTATATAATCTAGGTTCTCTCATCCAAGATCAGCTCAGCAATCTACTGTTGTTCCATCCACTTCTGTTCATCTTTCATCCACTGTTCAAACCACTCCACTTCAACCCACACCTCCTCTTATAAATCCACCACCTATCATGGCAGCATGGTATGCTCCCTTAGTCCTTCCTGTACCATTAGTCAATCTTCCACAGGACTATCAGTCCAAAATTCCATTATATGATGCTAGTAATACTATAGCAGCATCTCAACATGTGGACAAGATGAATGACTACTTTGACAGAAACGAAATTGATGATGATTCTGTCAAGTTGAGACTATTTGCTCAAAGTTTGGGGGGAGAAGCAAGAAAATGGTTTAAAGGTTTAACCCCCCATAGTATTAACGATCTCCGAGCCTTCCATCAAACATTCTTAAACAAATGGGAAGTGAGAAAGAATCCTCTCCAAGTCCTTGCTGACTATAAAAATCTCCATAGGAACCCTGGGGAAAGTGTACAATCTTGTTGTACCAGATTTAACAGCGTCTATAATGCACTTTCCCCTGAACTAAAACCTCCTCAGGGCTCAGCTTTAAACAAATTTCCTGAAGGGTTTGATCCAGACATGACCTATTCACTAAGAGAGAGAGATTTTGCAACTCTTGAAGACATGCAAAGGGGTGCTCTTTCTATGGAAGTGAACTTGATGGAGAAAAGAGCAAGAATGAAGAGCGAGAAGAGAGTATATTTTAGAGAGGAATCCACACCTTCTACTTCCAACTCAAAAATGGAGAGAATGATGGAAGAAATGATGAAAGAGATGAGCATAATTAAGAGAGCACAAGCAAATCAAAATCAAACTGCGCCTCAAAATAGGAACCAAAATCAGAATGTTAGAAGGAACCAACCTCCAAACAGACCCAGGGAAGATGATCAACAGATCACCCCTCCCTTTCATCAAAACTATGTAAGTGAGGTTGAAGAAACAGAAGACATAACAGAGGAAGAGGATATCAACATGTTTGGGGAAGAGGATGAGGACTTTGAGGTTCATTATGATAATAAACAAGGTCTTTACACACCTTACGACGACAAAAGAGATGATAATGAAAATTATTATCAGGACATGGAAAATGTCGTCATAGAACCTCAAAGAGAATATGACCTTAGAAGCAAGACCAATCAACAAGCCCCCAACGCCAAAACCTCTGACAAATCCTCTCAAAGCAGCACCGCAGCTAAACCCAAAACAGCCAAACAAAAAGACAAAACAATGGCTGTTAATTCTGATAAGGATAAGAAGAAAAACACTCAAAATTCTGAAAAATAGAGTGAAGACATCAGCAGTACTAACACTTCAGCTAGTACTCCTTCTACAACAGTTGTGTCAAGTAAAACAAATCAGCAAGCTGTAATTGTTGATAGAGTGACAGCTAATAAGGTTGAAACAAGTGCTTCGAAGAATCAAACCCCTTTCAGCCTGAACAGGAAATCTTAAAGATCAAAATCTCTGTTCCATTAACTGAGTTAGCTGCCCAACATGTATATAGGAACCAAATTTTGAAGGCTTTAAATATAGAGGAAAATGGAGATACAGTTAATCTTAGTGACGACCTACCGGAGTTGATTTTTGGCCCTAAGATTGAAGGGAAGTTTCAAGAAGGACCAGTTCCTCCATTTTATGTGAGTTTGAACATTCATGACAAAATTCTACACAACGCTATGCATGATTCCAGGGCTTCTCATAATTTAATGCCTAAAGCTGTGATGGAGAGCCTTGGTTTAGAAATTACCAGACCCTACAAAGACCTATACTCCTTTGACTCAAATAGAGTAAAATGTCTAGGATTGATCAAAGACCTCTGTGTTAACCTAGCTCAGATTCCAGCCAAATGTTTACTCATGGACATTGTTGTGGCTGATGTCCCCCCAAAGTATGGAATGCTATTATCAAGATCCTGGGGAGCTAAGTTACAGGGGACTATGCAGATGGACATGACATATGCGACCATCCCGGTTTTCAATCAAACCAGAAGACTTTACAGGGAGTCTCATATGCAATACACGGTTACAAGTCAAGACAGACCACGAAACTCTCCTATATATTCTGTCAATACAGGCCTTGATTCTTTTATCATGTTTAACAATGAAACTCCTAGTGAGCAAGTCACTTTAACAGAATTAAATGCCGACAGGGAAGAAGAGTATAATAACGCAGAAGTGTCCAAACAGTTTGCCACATGTGAAAACATTAGTAAACAAAGCATAGGTCTTGATTTACCGGTTATGAGTCCATTGTTTTTAGGACTTAACAACCCAGAAAATACCCCTAACATTTCTGGCATCATCCCTCAATCTATTGAAGAATTTGAGGAGTCAAAACAAATTCAATTGGGTGCTGCTAATCATGAACAGTCAGAAGGCACCATAGTTGAAAAGGACAATCGCCAAACAGACGAAACCGAAGGCAGTCCTTTATGGAGTATGTATTTTGATGGGTCATGCACTAGAAATAATGCTGGTGCAGGGGTTTGGATCATTAACACTAAAAACAACCACACAGAATGCATCTCATGCAAATTAAACTTTCAGTGTTCCAACAACATAGCAGAATATGAATCCCTTCTCTTAGGCTTGCATCTCTTGAAGAAATTAGGAGCCGGAAGAATTAATGTGTACGGGGATTCTGAGTTAATCATTAGGCAAGTCAATGGGGAGTATAATGCGAATCATCCCAGACTTAGAGCCTATCGGAATGATGTCATGGATCTGTTGACAACATTTGAGGAGTCAAACCTGAGTTTCACCCCAAGGAAAAAGAACATTATGGCCCACAATTTAGCTTTTGTGGCCAGGACATGTCTAACGCCATATGAGACTGGAGACAACACAACTTCGATAAAATTTAGACCGGCAGTGCCTGATAACGAAAAATATTGGCAAGTGTTTGACAATGAAAAACAAATAGAAGACTTCATGCAATTCAGAAATGAGTTCGAACTGCACAGTTCAGATTCAGATAATGATACAGACTGCAGTGAATAAAACTTTCTTGGTGAAGAAGAATCGTCTCCTCAACCTGCCAATATTAACCTATTATCTAGCAAACTTAGGAGCAAAACAGAATTAAGTGCAGAGTTAGAAACGGAAGAATTACAAACTCTGCATTCTAAAGATGAAAATTTGCCGAGTGGTCTAACGCCTTTAGAGGAGTTGTTTGATTTTAACGATGTGGCCAATAAACCAAAACTGGAACCTGTAGAGACTGAAGTAGAGGAGTGCAATATAGGTAGTGAGGAAAAACCAAAAATGATCAAACTGTCCAAAACTTTGCCAGCTCACATTAAACTCAAATACATAGAGCTGTTCAAAGAATTTTCTGATGTTTTTGCATGGAGTTACGAAGATCTTAAATCCTATGACACTGAAATAATACAGCACAAAATTCCTCTTAAAGAAAACCAAAAACCATTTAAACAGAAACTGCGCAGAATAAACCCTGTCCAGTTGCCATTGGTTCAGAAGGAGATCATGAAAATGTATGAGGCTGGCATTATTGTCCCTATTAGATATTCTAAGTGGGTATCTAATTTGGTGTCCGTTAGGAAGAAGACTGGAGAAATCAGGCTTTGTATAGACTTTAGAGACTTAAACAAAGCTTCGTTAAAAGACAACTACCCTTTACCAAAAATGGATCACATTTTACAAAGGGTGGTGGGGTCTAAAAGGATTTCATTGCTTGATGGCTATTCGGGTTATAACCAAGTCTTAGTCCACCCTGATGATCAATTAAAGGCAACGTTTACTACACCATGGGGCACTTTCATGTATGTGAAAATGCCTTTTGGTCTAATGAATGCTGGAGCAACCTTTCAGAGGGCCATGGACATAGCATTCTCGGAAGAATTGGGCTTCTTCATCATTATCTATCTTGATGATGTAACTGTGTTTTCAAAAATAGATGAAGAACACTTAGAACATTTGAGAAAGGTTTTCGAGAAGTGCAGAAGGTTTGGAATATCTTTGAACCCTAAGAAGACACTATTTGGTCTCCAAGAAGGCAATCTTCTTGGACACATTATTTCAGAAGAGGGTATAAAGATAGATCCAAAGAGGATTGAGGCTATATTGCAAATCTCTCATCCTCGAAATATCAAAGAGTTGCAGTCTTTCATTGGAAAGATTAACTTTTTGAGAAGATTCATCCCTAACTTGGCAGAGCTCCTTAGAAATATCACAAACATGTTGAAGAAGGAGCAAGGGATAAAATGGACCTTAGAAGCAAAGACATCCTTTGAGCTGGTGAAACAAGCATTAACCAGAACACCGGTTCTCATAAGCCCTGATTTTTCAAAAGATTTTTATATCTTCTCGTTTGCCTCATAACATACTATTGCTGCTGTTCTTTTACAGAAAAATCCACAAGGACAAGAGCAACCTATTGCATTCTTTAGCAAGGCATTGAGGGATTCCCCTTTGAAGTATAATATTATGGAAAAGCAAGCTTTTGCTTTGGTTAAAGCATTGAAAGACTTCAGAGTATACATCCTTCACTCACACATCATTACCTTTGTCCCTAATTCGGTTGTTAAAGACATTCTAACACAGGACCCAGATGGTAAGAGAGGTAAGTGGATTGCTGTTATTCTCGAATATGATTTAGAGATAAAACCCACTAAACTCATCAAAGGCCAGGGTCTAGCTAGATTAATGGCTGAATCCAATTTTGAAGTTCTTGATATTAATATGATTAATGCTTTGGACAGCCAAGAAGAATTCTCAACTCCCATTATTGAAAACCATTTTATGAATTCTCCTTGGTATGCTGATATCGTTTATGTTTTTCTTAATTTAAATACACCTCCTGGTTTGTCGAAAACAAAGGCAAGGTTCTTAAAACTGAAAGCAGTAAACTATTGCATTGTAGATAGGTGTCTTTATTGGAAAAATTCTAGTGGTATATTGCTTAAATGTTTGCCTGAGTTTGATGCAGAGAAGGTTAAGCAGGAATTTCATGAAGGAGAGTGTGGAGGCCATTTGTACTGGAAGTCAACAACCAACAAAATTTTGAGGGTTGGTTTCTATTGGCCCACCCTTTTTCCTGATGTTCACAAAATGACAACTACTTGCCATAAATGCCAATTGTTTGAGGGCAAGAGAAAATTATTACCCCTTCCTCTGCATTCAATCACTGTTGAAGCTCCTTTTCAACAGTGGGGACTTGACTTCATAGGTGAAATCCATCCCTCATCTTCTGCCTAGCATAGATGGATCCTTACTGCCACAGACTATTTCACTAAGTGGATAGAAGCCATTCCTTGTAGGCAAGCCAATGATTCAGTTATTATAAAGTTCATAGAAACCAATATCCTCTCCAGATTTGGATGTCCTACCAAGATCATCACAGATAATGCAGCAGTGTTTGGATCAAAGAAAATGGTTGACTTCTGTCATAAATACCAGATAACACTAGGGCATTCCACAGCCTATTACCCTCAAGGTAATGGACTTGCAGAATCTTCCAATAAAAGCTTAGTGAACATAATCAAGAAACTATTGGAGGACAATAAAAAGTCTTGGCACACAAAGCTAGTCCATGCACTTTGGGCTGACAAATTAACTTTGAAGAAATCTATTGGTATGTCACCTTTTCAGCTTGTGTATGGTACAGATGCAATCTTTCCTAATAGCCTTGGTGTACCAGTTATGAAGTTTATCCAAGAATTGCAGACTGAAGATAATGACATGATCAGAAGAATAAATCAGACCATTCATCTTCAGCAAATCAGAGAGGAAGTGTACAACAAAACATTGCAGAAACAGGACAGCATTAAGAAGCTTTTTTACAGAAGAACAAAGGCCGGCAATTTCAAGATTGGGGAAAAAGTTTTAAAGTGGGACTCAAAGAGGGAAGACAAGGGAAAGCATGGTAAATTTGAAAATCTATGGCTTGGCCCTTACTCTATTCATTCAGTTGCTGGAAACAATGCATTCTTCTTACAAGAGCTGGATGGAACAGATTTGTTTGGGGGTCCTGTCAATGGCAGGATGCTCAAGCATTACTTCTCTTGATTCATGATATGTTTTGAAGCCTTTTTCCCTTTTCCATTGTAAACATTTCATCCATCATTGCATTCAAAGTTATGAAAAATCAGAAAAATACAAAAACAAAGAAAGAAAGAAAAGAGGGCAGAAATGTAAATAAGAAAGGCAAAGCCCCATGCCAAAAAGAGAAATAAATCTAAAAGTGTGCAAGCTTAAATGCCACTCCTGCAAAACACATTTCTAGTTAGTCAAACTGTTTAATCTTGACTAATTAGCTTTCAATTTTCTGCTGATAGGGTAGTGAATTTGATTTTCCAAACCGTTTAATCTTGGCTTATCAGTAGATAGATTAGGATAGAAAGTAAGGTTCAAAAAAACTCAAAATCTGAACCAAAGTTTTCAAAGAGAGATGACTCAAAACTGTTTTATTTTCTGAGTCATGAAAGAGGAAAAACTGGTTCTAATTTGCTCAAAATCTGAATCAGATATCAAGGAAGAGATAGCTCACAGAAAAAAGAAAAATCATAGCTATAAAAAGAAGAGAGAAGGCCATAATAAGAAGCTTTCAGATCTTAAGCCTTCAATTTTTGATGTTCAGTTTTTGCAAATAATAATCTATGTGCATCTTGTTTTTATGCCATAGATCATAGCAAGTCGAACAGCTCAATCTTGACTTGACTATTTTTAAAGTTCTGTTGTAGAATTTAGAGAATGAAAGTTTGTTGGACTGTTTAATCCCAACAGACAGTAGACTAGGTAGAGAAATATCTGAGCTCAACTGTTTAATCTGAGTTCAGGGAGAAATAAGGAGTAGAAGTAGATTAGATTTCCTGCTTTCAAAAGAATAAAATGTTGTGAATAGAGTTTGCCAATCCAAGTTCACTCTAATGAAGAAAAAATGCTAGATCTGTAGGATTGGGTAGGTAGCAAGCTTATTGATAAAGGTCCATTGTTTTCATGGCTGCCAAATATGTTTTTAGAGAAGATTATTCAATCACAAGAGGACAGCCCAATGGATGAGGCAACTAATCAGCCTCCCAGAAATCAAGTCTGAATTCTTGATGCCTTCAAGAAGGCACCATCCCCAAGTGGAGCCACTGTTAGCCACCTATAATATTTTGTTATACCAAAAGGTGGCTAAGATCTTTTTGAGCCTCCAAGGAACAAATTTTATCACCAAAAATTGTTGGCTCTTGAAGACTCCTTGTAGGCCTCATGCCTTTGTCCAAAATCCTCATTTGCTGTCCCATTTTTTTTTTTTTTTACTCAGGAATTTCTGCTGATTCCAACTGAAAGACTGCTGAAAGATCGTCATTTCTCCTCTTCTCAAAACCTTTCATCTGCTCCCCTTTTTCTCCATCAAAACTACCTTGTTTTCATAAGTCCTCTTCTTTCCATTTATGAAAATTTCCCCTTTCATGGTTAGAAACTCACTTTTTAACTATTTCGGAACCCCCAAATCCATTAAAATCCTTGAAAATTTCTCATAAAAAATCAAAGTTTTAATGCTATGGACCTAAGCCCCATTGGGCTAAGTCCTAAACCACTTCCCCCCGCATGCCCATGTGTTAAAACCAAACGCCAAAGCTTTTCGGCGCTAATCGCATCGCAAATATCCAAAGGGTGCATGACTTTGAACCATTACAAAGCTCCGATTGCGATTAGCCTTTCATATAAAACCCTCCGATCATATTATTTCCTCATATAACCATAGAGCCCGCAATCGGGCCATAAACCATTGAATAATCCCTCTCTGATCAATATTTTCCTTTGTAAACCCAAAAACCCACTTTCCGAAAGTTTTAAGTTGAGAACTTAAAACCACGTGATAAATACAAATGGGTTGATTGAAAAGAGCCGATCGCGCAATCGCAATCGGAAACAACACAAATGGGTTGATCGGAAAGACCAGGCTCAATGGCCCGATTGTGATTGGCCCTTGTCTTTATACTCCCGGGCATATTACATTCCGTGAAAACCACCGGCCCCGCAATCGGGCGCCTATTTCCTTTACTTATATATATTTTCCGCCCGATCCATTATAACTTGTTTTATTTGCAAAAACTCTGGTTTTCATATGTTTAAGGGTTTTTCCGCCGGTGCGTAGGTCGAAGCAATCCTGACCGTTGATCTAGTCCTTTAATCCAACGGCCTGCGCTCAATCGCATCGCAAAGTTTCAATCGCATGTTGTTGTGTGACCCCCCCGATTGCCGATCCCCGATTCAATCCTGACCGTTGATCTAGTCCTTTGATCCAACGGCCTGCGCTCAATCGCATCGCAAAATTTCAATCGCATGCGTTTTTGTTGCACTCCCGATTGCCGATCCCCGATTAAATCCCGACCGTTGATCTTGTTCTCAGATCGACGGCTTGCGCTCAATTGCAAAGTTCCCTCCGATCGCAATCGCAGACCTTCCTGTCTCACCCCCGATTGTCGATCCCCGATTCAATCCCGACCGTCCATCTGTTTCGCAATCCGACGGCCATCGTACACCCTTGCGATCCCTCCGATTACATCCTATCCATTCATTTCCCGCTGATCCAACGGTCATCGCTTGATCGCACTGGTCGCCCGAACGCTAATCGCAAGCCCTTTCCACCGTCCTCCGATTTAATCCTAGCCGTCCATCCTCCCGAAGATCCGACGGTCCTTATTTCCTCCGATCAAAAGTCTTGCCCCCATTTCGAAAACCCTCCGATTCACTTTTCGCCGTTGATCTGATCTGCAGATCAACGGCCAGTGCTTAATCGCATCGCTGCGTTTCAATCGCATCCCCTTTTCTGCCACCCCCGATTGAGATCCTCCGATTAGATCTGGACCGTCCACGTGTCCAGATCGGATGGTCAAAAACCACCCCGCCTTATTTCTTCTCCCCGCTCTCATTTTTCTGTTTTGTGCCGATCTCCACCGTTAGATTTTTTTATCTGACGGCTACGCTCCTCCCTCGCCATCTGAAGCAGTTTAAACCTATTTTCCGCAGGATTTCTTAATTGTTTCGTGTTTGATGCAGGTGTTCTAAATGGTTTTCCATTGTATAATGAAGAAATTCCAAGGGCTGGGAATGACGATTCTCATGCCCTTGTTTCATTACAGAGAAGCCATTCACGAGGCTCTATTCCATGTTTCGTCAGTACTCTATGAGTATTGATGCCGTAAAGCCCAGTGCGGGACTGCACATCGACAAGACACTGTTTTAATTCAAACACAGTTAAAGAGTATCAGTTTTGAAGACAGAGCACAAAAGATGAAGATTGAAGACAATTTTTATGGGGATTACGGCTAAGACAGTTATTAAAAGCCTAATCCCCAATCTAAAACACAGTTTAAAAGAAAACCTAAAGTGTTTTATCAGACATAAAGCCTCCACCGCCACATCTGAGGCAAATTGATTCCTCAGCTACCACCGAGCCACCTGTTGCCTCAAAGCTTTCAAATAGAGGCCGAAGTTATTGAAGAAAATCTGATATTCGCCTCCAGCACAGCCAAGAAATTACTCCACACAGCGTACAGAGCATCAAAGTCAAATAAAGCTCCCACCGAGCTTTGATATTTATTGTAAACAGTTAATACAGTGTTCCACCTGTGAATTTCTTCATCGAGCCTCTCAAAAAGCCACGAAGTCTTGAAACTGTATTAATTATCCTGAGAGATCTTTTCTCAGATCACCTCCTCATCCTTCTATAAATATCTCAGAAGAAGATGATAAATCATTGGTTGCAGAACTTTGAAATACACTTGAGCTCGAGCCTTCTATTTGTACATAGTGTTCACTGGCCCTTGAAGCTCTGTTTGCGCTAGAGTAGTTAGGTTGAATAGTGAAGATGATTGCTGAACTGAAACATTGGTCTTGAAGATTGTAACTGGTTTGACATCAATATAAAAGCTGTTTCTTGGGATCCTGGTCTTTATCACTGGTGAAGTGCTTCTTTCTTTGTTAATCGGTTTCCTTCTATGTATGCCATATTGTTCATTTTCCCTCTGTAAAGAACAGTTTAAACAGGGTTAGGATTTTCTGTATAGCAGTAACCTTCTCTGGCTGAGAAATCTTTATCTTAATGTTTTCTTCAGATTTGTTTATTTAAGAATGATTGAATACCGTTTAAACAGTTAGGAATGTTGGCGTTCCCTCGTCCTTCTGTTTGCTCAAACATTGTTCTCGAATGTTATTTCCATTATTTTCTATTAAAGTTAGACTAGAGAAGATATGGTTTGCCCTGATTCCTAGATTCTTTTCTCCAAAGGCAGATTTTGAAAGTTTCCCTTGGTGTTGACTGAAAGCGGACTAGGTTTAAAAGTACTTTATCTGATCTTAAGTTACACTCTGTTTTTCTTATGTGTTTTCATACTTTCTGAAGGTAATTATGTGGATTACTGGATTGTTTGTCAATTAAGCTGCTTTAATAAGAACTTGCCCAAGAAGTCTATGGTTAGCCCTGTCCTTTGTTGGTTTTAAAACAATTACTTAAGAGGATTTTCTTGTTTGGACTGACTATAAATCCTCTGAGAAATTATTATCAGTTTCCACCCCTCCAACATTTTAATGTTTCCATTTCATCATTTTAATCTCAATAATCTTGTGGTATAGATGACTTGCCCCTTGGATCACACTTGATGTTGTTTTTCAATTAAAGCCCAGATATGACTCCATAGCCCAATGGACTAAAAAACAACGTTATATCTATCTATCTACCAAAACTGTTCTATTTGCTTGCAACTTCTCACTTTTGAAACTTTTTTCACTTAGGACTTTCTCCTAAAGTAACATTTCATGCTTAACCATCCAAAACAAAACAAAACCCTTGGCCTTCATAACTAGCCTAATATCATTACCTTAAGCTTTTCAAAGACAATATCCATCTTTGTACATATTGGAGAGATCCCTCTCCGGATTCAGGAGGGCTAGATCCTAGAATCCCAAAGTTGGTTGAAATGATGTTAACTCTGTGATTGGACTCTCCCAATCTTGCTAATAAATTACAAAGACCTAACAGACAGCAAGGGTAGCAGCGAACGCGTTGCTAGGGTTCATCTTCGTCTCCTTGATAGAAAAGAGCAGTTATTTATTCAAGAACTTGTTTTCATTGGTAACACAATGAAAAGAGAATCTTTTTCTCTGAAGTTTGTTTATATTGCAATACGGAGATAATGGAAGCTATTTCTCAGGCATAAGGAGTTGCAAGGAATATTTTCAGGGAAAATATCATTCCTTTTTGAAGTTGATTGAATATCTCTTATGTTATAACATGCTTATTCTTTTTAACAAGATTAATTATTTTTTGACTTAGGAGAATTATTATAGGTGAATGGTTATATTATTAATGCAGCTAACCTATAGCTACCCTACTAAGACTGAAGCGGAAGTTAAGGTACAAGGTATTAATTATTAAATGATGCAAGTGAGTGTTATGAGTTATGGGATGACTTGGTGCTCGTATTTGAATGATTTCAAATCGTGTCATTAAACCATACCGTAGCTAAATGTGTAGCTTCAGAGGGTTAAGCTCAATATTCTCATGTCCGAGGTTCTTTGTGGAAGTTACAGCTAACAAAAGTCACATCCTCCAACAACTAGTTTATCATTCCAAGGTAGGAAATCAGGGCTACGTGTAGGGTTTTACCTCCAAGTTGAATAACTGTGCATTTAGAGGGAGCTTAGCTATTGAGAAGAATGGGAAAAGGTGGGAATGTCAACCGTTCTGAGCCAGAAAACACCTGGTTTGTTGATTCTACAACAAAGCCCCAATTTAAGACAACAGGTTGGTATAAGTTTTTGAAAAAAATACCGGAGAAAATGTAGCTTTAGCACAGGCCTTTGCCGAGAGCTTTGATGGGGAGAAAGTCAAGCTTGGGAACAAGACTTTCAAAATATCTGAAGCCATCATCGCCCGAGCTACTCAAACCTTAGCCACTAGAGAATTCTGGTTCAAGAATAAAGTGTTTCCAACAGAAGTAAGTCCCTTTCTGATATGAAATGTGAGAAATTCCGATTTCTAATACATAGATTGACTGTAGGGGCATTTACTGGATATGTCACCTTTAAAGAAAGGATGAGATCCAGAAGCTACCTGGCCCTCTACAGACTCTGCCTAAAGAAATAATAGAAGTAAACACTAATGACCTGGAAATGAAACTACTTGTTTGCTGGTGCAAGGTATTCATTATCCATAAACTTATGTGTGCAAACTGTTTAATATGTTTTGCAATTGGAACAAAATGATTTTGTTGAATTTATGAGTATTTTTGTGTATAGGAGGCTTATTTATTTTTACTGTTTAACATCTTTAACTTTGATAAAACACAACAAATAAATCACAGAATATAACACAACATATGATAAGGCAGTTCACCCCTCCTGGGCTACATCTTCCGGGTCCAAGTCCCCCAAATGGGCATGTCCTTGCTCTTACTATGATAAAAATTTGTGTGAAGAAAGCCTAAACATGAAAAAAGAGCTGTATAAATGAGTTTGGAACACTGAAAATAGTAAAGATAGGCTTTTGTTTCACCTCCAAAGGTTAACCATAGCCCAATACAGCTCCCACACTCCCTAGGCCCTAATGGCTCTCCAAGCTTCTCTGCTGAAAAAGTAACTGAAGATGATCTTTGTTGCCTCTGCAACCTGCACCATTGGCTCTGGAATTCTCAAATTACCCAAAATAAAAAAAAAATTCGCTCTAAATGCACTCTCCTAGAAAAAGTTATGAGCAAAACAGTATTTTGCCTAATTGACCCCAAAAACCTCCACTAAACTTGGGCTAACTGCATTTAGCCGCTCCAAATTTGGAAATAATTTGGATTTGGCGGGTTCCGATCCATAATTTGTGGAAACATTAAATATATGCATTAACTACTTATGGCGCATTCACATGTTGGTTCCACCCAAACCGCAACAATTTACGGTTAATCCAACCTCCACGTTAAAATTTAAACCATAACACATGAACCGTGGCATTAGTCATTTAAATATATGGCCACATGGGCCGGTCTTCCTGTATCTAGTTGGGCGGTTAGGGCCTTTAGGCCATGATCTCCGGCCCCGGGGTCGTATGGTGTGGGGGCTAGCCCCCTTTAATTCTCCACCCAAACAAATTTGAAAACTCAAATAAAACCGCCGCCCGATTGTAAATAAGATCTGAAGCATAGGAGGATTGGTTGGGTGCTTTCATTTGCGGGTAGGAGGTCCTCGTTTAAAATACCATGGAATCCATATATATTTTGGCCATGATCGATGGGCCACGTGGCGACCTCCAGCCCTGCCACGTGGCGGCCTTGGATTGGCCCATAAATTTCAAAGTCAACCAATCATCCAACTAAAAACTGACAAGTGTCAAACTGTGATACGTTGTAGATGGAATATTCCATGGAATATTTTGGGGAATATTCCAAGGAATATTCTATGGAATATTCTTTTTTTAAAAATATTTTTAAAATCAAAGTCAAACCAAGTCAAAGTTGTCTTTTTTACAGTTTACTGAAAACTTCAAAGCTGCATAACTTTCACATACAGTGTCGGATTTGAGTGCCGTTCATGGTGTTAGGATCGTATCGCCGAGGCCTATCTAGTCGCTCAGGTTCCAACCAATTTTGAGAAATTTCAATTTTGAGCATTTTTACAACTTAGAACATGATCACTTGATCACTTTCTCAAACCTGAACATGTGAATGTCAAATGGAATCCAACTATGCATATTTCCTGTTTTAGGGTAGAATGACAACATGTAATAACCACAATACAACACTACATCACTTGTGAAGGGATATTCTCCTCTGTCCACCATTACCAAATGAGATTTCTTTCTCATATTTCAAGTGACAAACATATGAATTTTCCCTACTTCCTATATATATCCTCGCTTAAAATGTCTTTGAAGTTGCAGAAAATCCCTATCTATTCAATGCATAACCAATATCATAGGGGTTTAATCAAAATGTTTATTGTCTACCACCTTGCACTACAAGGAAAATACCCTTTAGTGGAGGTTATAAAGGAGGTTTTTAGTGTTATAAAATTGGCCAAAATTGTCAAGAAAAATTTTGCTACAACATCTGTTTATGGTTACGGAGGTTTTGGCGAAGATTTTAACGAAAATTCAACACAACTAAAAAAAACTAGGCGGCTAGAGGTTATTACGAATGTTTTTTCATTGGTGCGCTACTAAGGGTTCAACGCACTGGTGCGTGTCATGTAGACGGTGGCCCCGGGGCAGTTGAAGGTTCTTGCACCAGGCCGTCAAGGTATAAAACCACACTAGGCGCAGTGTTGGTGATACAACACGGGGCCATACCAATTAGTCTTGGGATTTGTGCAGTGCCCATAGGTCGTCTCAACGCACCGGTACGTAGACTTATAGAAATGCACCAGTGCATCGTATTAGAAAAAACACACCGATATTTATAATTGGTATTGGTATTTGTGCGGTGCCCATATGTCGTACAAATGCATTGGTGTGTTCACATAAAAGCACTGGTGCGTAGTATCGCACAAATGCACCGAAATTTTTAATTGGTTTTGGTATTTGTGCGGTGCCCATAGGTCATAGAAATGCACCGGTGCGCTGTAGCATACAAACACACCGGTGTACAGTAACTGACACGCACCGGTGTTCATTTTGTATTTTTTAGAAACATCGACCTGTGATAGTGCAATTATTGTGATTTTTCTAAATTCATTATTCATCAAAAGTCGACACATCTTATAACAATATTCATATTAATTAAATTTTTCTTAATGCATTTGAATGTAATCTTTGGATTAATTTGTTATATCATATCATAATTATTGTGATTTTTTAAAATTCATTATTCATCAAAATTCGACACATATATATCTTATAACAATATTCATATGAATTAAATTTTTATTAGTGCATTTGAGAACGACAATGGAGAACGCAATAGCAACAATGGAGAACGCAATAGAATAAATTAAAACATATTTTAATATATATGTATATCTATGAATAAGACGGTCTTTGTCATACAAAATGGGATAGTTATTGGTATCCCTTTGTCTTTCAATTGAGACAATATGTCCATTACATTAAACAAAATCTCTGATTTCACAAACAAATATTTCAAAAAATACAATGCCTTGCTTTGATATCCAAACATAGTGATCATCATTCTTCGCTTGAACTGCTATCACTGCTAGAGCTACTTCCATGACTTGGGGTTATTTTCAGGAATGTTTTGTTCACGGTGTTGATTATTTTCTTCTTCTTCACCTTCCATCTACAAACATAAAAATAAACTGAAATGAGTGTATATACATTGGCGAGAATAATGAAAATTGCAATATTAAATAATATACATCAATGTAAATCGAAAAGAAAAATGACGTACCATAGCAACAATTGACTTATAAACTATACACATTCTTTCAAAACCATGTACCATGCCATCTTTCAAAATTTCATCTGTTGGCGCAGTTCCATACTTTGTTTCCTGCAAGTTTTATACCCCATAACAAATCATATATTTAATATAAAAGATTTTTTTGTTCTATTAATTATAGACGGAGCTAAGTAAAACAAGATTGATAGATGCTTACAAATTCCACAATTAATTTATGATATGCCAACATATACACACAACCCATATTTAACCCAATTTCAATTAATTCATCTGATGGTTCTTCTTTGTATGTTAGCACCTGTTTGAAGACATTCAAAGATTATTTTTATAAAACAACTTAAAAAATACAAAAATGAAATCCAGTTAAGTTGTTATAAGGAAGTAACAATTACTCACAAACTTAGATATCAACCCTTTTCTTCCTTATCGCCTGTTTTATGTGCTGAATGGGTTCCATTTTCTTTTATTTTCTGCAAGAAAATACTTGAAAATTAATATTTAATGCTAATTTTTTTATTTATTGTACCTAATGATCGAAAAATTCAATGATTACATATTACATTTGAAGCACGTTGTTGTTGAGATGGCTCCTCCTGTGATGAAATTTTGTCCATTTCTTTGACCATCTCCTTGTACACCTTTTTGGACATTCCTACTGGCATATTTATGATATCAACTCGTTCATCTTTTGAGATTTTCATAATCTTCCTGAAAATGTAACATGACAATAAAATATTTAATTTTTATATTGATATATGAAAAGTAAATATAACAAAAGTGATATTTATAAATAATTTTAGACAAACATTTAAAGGAATATTACTTTTTCATTCCTTCTTTTTTGTTGTTGTACGTTTTTGCTATTAAAAGTCTAACATGTCTCATTGACCAATTCTCTGGAAACTCTTCCTATAGTTTAGATAAAATTTGGTTCTTGGAATCATTGGATTGATTTTTGTATTGTAAGTGGAAAGAACGTCTATACATTTGTTCCACTAGATCCCTCAAACTTTTGTAAAAGTTTTTCCCCTTTTCGTTAACCTCTAGCACCACTCCAGATGAGCTAAGGAGCAATTCATTTTCATTTGCATGTTCTATTTTTTTTTCTTTTCTTAGAACAACATTCATTTTCTGAGTTGTTGGTCCCTGTAGAACATTAAACATATGTGAATTAATAGATTGTTTGACACATGTTATCTAATAATTTTAAGTATATTATTAATGAAAATTAAAAAAAGAAACTCATATTGGATCGATAGTATTTTTTCATTCACCTAATTCATCCTTTTGCAATTTTTCCATCAAGCTTTTACGCTCTTCTGGTCCTAGATCAGAAATAATATTATCGAGCTTCGTCATTTTGTGGCTCTGCATGATACACAGTAAACAATACATATTAGTTAAACTTACATATAGTTCAAAAATAATATTTTTTGTAAAGAATTTACAAAGAACTTACCTTTTTTGCTTTTCTTGATGTTTTATTAGTATTTTTGTTACTTGATCTCTTTACGTCATTTCTTTATCAATATTAAACCTATACCATATCATTCATTCATATATTTATAAATAAATTGTCAACTTTTTAGGCAAAAAATAAATCTCAAGAAATCGGTGCGCCTTTCATGATGTACGCACCGACGTTGGTGTTGGGGGTATTATAAACGCACCACACAAACAATATAATAGACCGTACGGTGCTATCCTCGTAAAATAGTGCACCGATGCCCTATTTTCGATATGGCGCACTGATTAAAAAAAAATTGTTTTTAAAAATTTTATTACACAGTACTTGTGCGGTGCGCTATATAATACAACACAACGGTACGCTATGTTACACAGGGGGCATTGATAAAAAAAAATCCATATTTTTCAAAAATTCACGCAAGGGCCAACATGGATTGGGATTCGACCATAAAATTCATCCCGTGGGTTGGATGTCAATCTAAACTGAAAAGCCCTAATTCTGAAATCACAGAACCAGGGAGAAGAAATGGCAGAAACAAAAAAAATAAAGGGTTTAGGGTAAAAATGGATTTTGTTTTGTTTTGTTTCTAAAAATGAAAAACAAATTGAATTTTTTTCTTACTTCGTAAAAAAACTGCAGAAAGAGTAAAAAAAATAATCAAATTTAATCACGAGATCGTTTGAAATTCTATGCTACAGGGTTTGAATCACCAGAGGTTTGGATTCTGATTGTCTAAATACTTCTATTCGAACGTATTTCACTTCTCGACAGTGCTCTCGTGCTCTCTTGCTCCAAGTATGTCTCCTGCAAATCTCTAGCTGAAAATTTTAGTAAAAATAGTGAAATAATGAAAAGTGTTTAGTATTTAAAGAATTGTTTTATGAAATTAGATTTTCAAAAATATTTTTCTGCCCATTTTTCATTTTGCTGGTTTCACGCTTTTTTTATTTGAGGTTATTCATCACTGGTGCGTCACTTAATAGCACCGCACTGGTGCGTCCATTGGTAACATGAAACCGGTGCTTAGTAACTAAAACGCACCCATGCGCAGTAACTAAAATGCACTGGTGTGGTTATTTGTACATTAGCACCAATTTGCGGTTGAGGCACCGAAATTACTTTTATGTGTGTACACCAAAATTAGACATGTTGGAAATATACATTTTGCTGTGAAAATATTTGGGCCGTTTCTTTTCAAAACTACACCTCTTCTTCTTTCAAAAAAATAAACTTGAACCTTTCCATAACCTGTAACAAGAAAAGGTGCCCCATGTTCTGCTTTCTCATTTGTAAGTTCCTCCTCCATCTTGGCATCCAATTTCCTCTTTTCTCCTTTGTGCTTTCTATCTTGATCTTAACAAAATTCATACCATCTCTGTTTTACGAGAAACTGACCTTGAATGTTCTGGGAGCAATGATAACGAGTCCTTCATTCTGCATTTATTAACAAAAGAAGACCGATTTTCAACTAGACGATGCAGTTATTACATGTGGAGGCAATGGTTTCCCGTAGAAAATGAGTATAGGGTTGAGCAGAGGAAAGACATTGCAAAATGGGCTATTACATTAGCTTTTCCAAAGGGAAACTGATTTGTAGGTGGAAATATGGTAGCTATAGGTATCTATGCTTTTCTTCCCACATAAATGGTCACTAGATTTCCATTTATAATACAAGCAAATTTTTTACTGGTTTCATCCATAGAGATCATAATTTTCAATAACAAATGGAACCAGGGAATCCTTAAGTGTATCCTGTTCGCATTTTGTTCATAATTTGTTCTTTAATAAGTGCTAGTTCACTTATACTTTCAATTTTTTTAATTTTTGGGTACCTTCCAAGTGATATTCCTCATTATCCACAGGACCACAACTCTGAAAAGTTAGAGATGCCATTCAGGTTCAATTGAAATCCGAAGATGTGATTTTATGCGACGTAAGCGTTACCAGTAAAAGTTTATGTAAGCCAACTGAAGCTCGGACAATACTCCCAGCCGCTTTTAAACACATTCTGGAGAATATTTCCTTTCATGGTACCTACCATCCCAATCAACAACATCAATTGATCTTTCTCTGATGTGCTTAAGGGAATGAGAATCCTTCCCTTCATGCTTCCTCTTGGCTTTATTGACTGCCTCGATTGATATTTCTCTAGTGTCCAATCTTTCCCTTCCATCCTTGTAAGAATGAGAATCATTACCTAAATGTGATCTCTTAGCCCGTTCAAGAGACTTAATTGATCTCTCTCTGACATCCCTTAGCAAATAGGACTCCTTGCTTTCGAAGGACAGTTTCACCTTGCTGGTCGCCAGAGCGTCGACGGGTATTTCTATGCCATCAATTCCACTCTCCCTTTCTCCATCATGGGGCCTCTTAACCCTATCGCCGACCTCAACTGAATGCTCTCTGCCATGATGAAGAAAATACTTACCCTCGTGACCAGTCCTCTTAACCCTATCGCCAGTCTCAATTGAGATTTCTCGATTGCCCTTCTTAGATTTTTCATAAATGTTTTCTCCTTTTGCACTCTGTCGAGCTCTGTAGCCGTCTGCATCCCTATAAGCGTCTTTGTCTATCTTTCTATTTGAATCACTCATTTTCTCTGCTATAAAATTCTCAGTCAAAATTCAAACTGTGGTGTTTTCAAACCCTCATCTCCTCAGAAAAATTCTTGCCCTCAATTCAAACCCTCTGCTGCTCCAATACTGCACTTTACAGAATAAATTTTCCTTCTTAGAAAATATATTTCAATGAAATACCCGGTTTGTGCGAGGTTTTATTTAGCCCTGTTTCAGTGCATGGGGTTTTATAGGCGCACCGATGCGGTTTCATAAGATTGTGGTTTATGTTTTGGCGCGGTGTTTTATGACCCACCGGTGCGGAAGAGTTGTGAAGCACCGGTGCGCTACTGTACTAAGACGCACCAGTGCGGGTTATGATGATAAGCACACCAGACGAAAAACTGAGAACCTCTACTAGAAATGGCATACTGCATAAAGTTATTTTTTTTGGTATGTAAGATCATAATAAATAATGATAATTCTTAATTACATGAATTTATTTGCATTATTTTCTAAACTTTATTATGTTACAAAAATTCATATTATTCTAGATTTATTATTTTACAATTATTTACAAATTTACAAATTTAAAAATTTTAATAAAATCATTTCACATTAATGCGATTAAAATTTTCACTGTAATACAATTAAAATTTTACAAATATTTTACATAAAATTAGAATTAGAATTAGAATTTTACAATTTCACATACAATTACGATTAGAATTAGAATTAGAATTTTAGAATTTTACATACAATTACAATTACATTTAAAATTTTACAATTACAATCAGTTCACAGTAATACAATTAAAATTTTACAAATATTTTACATACAATTAGAATTAGAATTAGAATTAGAATTACATTTACAATTACAATTACAATTTTACAAATATTTTACATACAATTACAATTACAAATACAATTACAATTTTAGAATTTTACATACAATTAGAATTAGAATTAGAATTTTACAATTTGTCATATATACAATTACAATTAAAATTACAACTACAATCATTTCACAATAAATTAAATATTACAATTACAATTAAAATTTTACAAATATTTACATACAATTACAGTTAAAATTACAATTACAATTACAAATACAATTTTACAATTTTACATACAATTAAAGTTTAAATTTCAATTACAATCACGACATAATATTTAATAAATATCGTGGTTATTTAATATTAAATTAATTAATAAACATCATAATCATGATAACCATCGTACAAACATCATATTCGACTATAAAACACATTCAAATTCGCTAACATCATCGTGATCATGATCATCTAACAAAACACAATTAGTATTGTATAACATCATCACAACAAAAACATCAAATATACATCTCATGTCAAATAACTCATGCTATCACATACACATCTATCTACAAGTTGCGCATTAAATGAACATATCTAACATGATCTAACAATATACACATCATGATGATCACCAACATGTAAATTACGTACAACTGCAACATGAACATAAAATACATGGAACATATATATATATATATATATATATATATATATATATATATATATATATAACTGAATAATGTTAAAAATATACAACTGTAATATAAATCTCATGGATCAGCTGGTGGTACAACATCAATAGCAGTACTAGTCGAGGCCTGCTCAGTCAATGGTGCAGCCTCGACAGTCGATGGTCCAGCCTGCTCATGATCATGAGTACTGTTGGATGTTGCAGGCTGCTGACTGGACGCGGTCAATGGTCTAGCCTGATCTCCATGATGATTGCTGCTAGATGCTAGTGGAGGCTGCTCATCTGGCGCGATGCGAGGTGAACGATCATGAGATGATGACTCTGCTCGCGAACTGTCGATCACGTGCCGCGTCTTGACCATGCCTATAACGTGCAACAATCCCCCTCAACCGCGTAACTAAGGTCGTATCTCCTACGACATGCTGCATCGTGCTGTACATGTCACGCGATATGCCTCTCCACATCTATAATAGCCTACCATCGGCCTGTATGTCTCTCATATGAGCGGGCCTAATGCTCGCCTCAACAATCAATGTAGTGAGTTGGTCACCCAAATCCATCCAGTATCTAGTATCAAGCTGACCACGCCTAGAAAAAGGTAGTACTGATGCACCAGCATGATCAGGTCTCTCTTCACCGGGCTCCTGATGATCCTCGGCATCTGGCATGCCCTGATCGTGATCAGGATCCACACCTGGATCATGTGGTGGTGCTAGCATGTCCTCGCCATCAAAAGACCCAGTGTCTGCAAAATATATACAAGTAAACAACAACAATTAGACAATTTCATTACACAATTTAATAAAAAAAAGTTAAAAAACATGTTAGAATAAATTTAAGTAAAACAGTAATATTATCTCTATCATCTGGTGGCTCATCATCTGTGAAGAGGATGTTGGCACACCCTCACCAATCCAATCTAGCATAAGGATAGGGGACCATAATGAAGGGATACAACTCGTCAACACTGGGTAGCAACTCTAGTGCATCATGCTATATCCTCGCTGGAAACAGAGTCTCGCCCCTCTTGGGCATCATCTGCTCCCACATGTGCATCCGTGCCTTGAACATCGGCCTACGAGGTTGGAAAACAAAAGTAGGCCTCGTCTCTGGAAACCTCTCAAAAAATAAACAAAAAAATATCTGAAGCAAAAGGGAAGTTGACCCTCCCTTGTGCATGAGCACGACATCCATCTAAGGTTGTACAAAACTGCCCCAAAAAAATGGCAGACCACCTGAAAAGTCATGGCTCATGTGCTAAAGAATCAACATAATATAGAAGCGATCAACTAATGCGTTGCCCGTCACTGGTGTTGTGTGAAATGGTCGAAATCAGAAGTGAGAGGCACCTCACCTCCTCACTATCAAATGCACCAATACGTAACTGACCTCCGACGACTTGAAAATCTGAAGGAGATAGTACATCTGCTCCAATGTATCTTTGGGAGTACACTAATTAATTCCCTGCTACATAGCCAGCTGGAACCTCTGGGAATGAGGGAAAATCCACCCCTCTCCTCGATAGCCCTGTAATGAAATATATGTCCTCCTTAGTGGGCATGTACCATTGGTTAGGACCAACTTGGAAAGCTTGTCGGTGGGCATTCCACCTGCGGATAAGATGTCTCAAAAACACACCATGGCCCTTTAGGGAAGTAGCCTCCTCATAGAACTTGAGGAGGCCTACCTGCCTTAGGGGCCCCTGGGTAGATGCTGTAATAGGGTGAGAGTATGCATCTCTCTCCCTCTCTCGTGCCTCCCATAGGAAAACCATGTCATAATGCTCCGCCTGTTGTTGTTGTTGTTCCCCCTCTTTTCTCTGAATAATTGACATATTGAATATTTTTTTTTTTTATAATTAAATGAGACATGTATTTAGGAATATACATATATAATTTTTTTGGAAAAAAAAAACAAAATAGTCGGTGCACCACAAAAAACAGTCATGCACCGGTAGGTAGTGCACCTGAAAATTTTCAGAGCACCGTTGACTATGTACGGTGTTAGGAGTGCGGTGTGCTGACTAAAATCTACGCTTTAGCGCGTGTAGTTGGGTCAGTGCACCGACCTCCTGACTTCATTACATAGTCAACGGTGCGCTCTTTTACCAAGCCGCACCGTTGATCCTGTCGAAATGCCAAATGCGGTGCTCTGACAAACATACCCGCCTTGGGGCGGATATTTCCGTCAACGCACCGCATTGCCGCTATTCCACATGGTCAATGATGCGATCGCTAAATGAACACACCACACTTTTTTTTTTTTTTTTTTTTTAAATAACACGGTGCGCCTTTCGATACCGCCCCGAAAATGGTGTAGATACCGTTAGTACCGGTTGCGGTGCGACCTGTAAATTTTACAGGCAACACCGCTTATTCGTGCAAGCCGAACGGATTCCGCGCAACAATTTTTTTTCTTTTAAATGGTTAATTTTAAGGTTATTTGAAATTATAATCCGCTAAAAAGCTTAATTATGGAAAAAAAAACAAAAATACCTGTACATTTTGCCGTCGAGCAGGCATATTGGCTGTAGAATTTGCAAAAGAAAATTTGCCCACTGTTTTGCAAAATGCAAGCTGGAGATTAGTGGGCAATGCACAGTAGCAGTGTGTGCAATGGGTGCAATGGGAGCACCAATGTCAGGGCGGCTCAAACAAGGATAAATTGCACCAGTGCTTGAAAGCTCTAGAGCACTGAGAAAAGTGAAAAATTTGGTTTTTTGGCCGTTTTTTAATTTTTTAAATTTTTTTAACCCTGTTCTAGTGCGCAGGGTTTTATAGGCACACCGGTGCAGTTTCTTAATACCACATTGGGCGGTTTCTATTTTGGCGTGATGTTTTATGATGCACCGGTGCAGAAGAGTTGTAAAGCACGAGTGCTCTACAATAATACGACGCACCGGGCGGGTGTGTACAGAGCGCACGGTGTCTGGTGTGCCAATGTTTTGTGTGCACCGATGCTTTCTCTTGCTGAGCGCACCGGTGTGGTTTAGGATGATAAGCACATCGAATGAAAAATATCCACAAAAACCTCCACCCACCAAAATCCTCTAGTAACCTTCGCTAGAAACAGATGTTTGAGGTATTTTTATAAGGGGTTCCTCAAAAACATCTGCTAGAGGGTCTTTTCCTTGTAGTGTTAAAAAGAAAAAGACTACTTGGGATAAATTCCTAACAGAGGAGGGGTTTGGTAGTATCAACTCTAGGAGGAGGGTAGAGAGGCCCAAGAAGAAAAATGCTCATGAAAAAACTAGCACAACTCCTGTGCCAAACAGGTCACAGCCAGCTCGGTCTATCTTATCAAACAATAGGCAAACTAGAAGTTTAAATAGGAGGGCTAGAACTGAAATTGTCACTCCCATACCCATGGTGTAGCCTGCAGAGAAATTTTATGAGAGGAAATATCCAAAGGAACCTCAGACCTTAGCAACATTCATCAAAGAACGTTCCATGAGATTCAAGCAAGGGAAAACTGTTAAGTCTACATGTGAGGAAAACATAGCTTCTTCCTCGAGATGTAGAGGCATAAGAAGGTTGATCCTAGGAGATAAAATTTCAGAGGAAGCCAACCCTGAAATACCAGTCCAAGTGCCAGTTGAAATACCAGTTCAAGGACTAGTTCAAGTGTCTATTCTAGTTCAACACTCCATCCCAGCAGTTGCAGAAGAGCAAGAAGAAAACATGGAACCAACGCTAGCTCAGATGTTTTCTTCCCTCAAGACATCCAAGACACCCAAGACACCTACAAGAAGAAAGGATAAGAATTTCATCCACTCTTATTCATCCTTTGAAGAAGATAGCACTGATGAAGATTTTCCAGAGACAAAGTATGAAGAGGGTCAGTCTAGTAGTATGGTGCAGAAGAGAAGAAGGGTTTCCTATATTCCAAACCCTTACCTTAAGAGGCCTCACACTAGGCCTAAAAACAAACTTATACTAAATAGAAATCTGATTGCTAACCCAAGACTGAGAGATGAAATCATCAACGTTGATGAAAGCCCAGATAAGGAAACCAAGAAGGCTAAAGCTCAGAAACAAAGTATACAGGAAAAAGAACTAGAAGGATCACTAAGGCATATTTGATTCATTACTGGATTTTATCTAAACCTTTCAAGAGAGACTCACACATTTTTGGCCTAATAAAAAAACACAGCTATTTGCAGAATTTCCGATTATAGCTACCAAATTTTGAAAAGGGCAACTATTATTTCCCTAGTTTTTGTATGAAGGAAGTGGAGCCAATTTTTGTTCAAGTCTCGAGGGGTTCTACTGAGGAGTAGTTACATGCATGAATTATCAACAAGAGAGGTTGCTTCCAAGTGTCATTTGATTAAGCTACTTGCCAAATTTCATAATTATATTTTTTCACTTTTTTGGGAAACAACCACATGTCATCTTCAGCTACTGTGTGCACTTTTTGTGGAAGTGGTTGTACCAGAAAGAGGAGAAGTCTTCCAGCAAATTGCCACATAATTCTAGCCACTTCGAATTACAAGCCATCATGCTGTTTATTTTAATTATGTTGCACTTATGTTGCACCACTTTTTATTAAAGTTTAGGATAAGCCTCATCTTTTGTATGAGAATGTAATAAATCTTTTAGAACAAATTCACACTTTTTGTGGAGATGTCAATATAATGTCTCTTGTATATATATGATGAAACTCCATGAAGAAAATGTTCATGGTTTGTGAATATTTTTCTCATACGATCAATGTACTTTTCAGTGAATGATATTGAAGAAGACTTTTGAGGACTTATTACCTACTTGATATGTGTATTGTTAATCTTTCTATGTGTTTCCACACCTCATTCTCTTCATTTTCAGTTTGTAATTGCAGATGCTGTTGTATGTTTTTATGAGTCTCTTGATGTGTTTATGTATATTATCAAATTTTATTAGTCTTAATGAGATTTCTTGATGAGATATATATAATGAAAGTTTAAAGAGAATTCCTTATGACAGTGATCTTTCATGATATTCAATAAGATTAATGTAAGTCTTGATATAGCTTTCTCTTATTGATATATTATCAAACTATTTCTTGTGTGGTTTTTCATCAAAGCAGTGGATTTCTACCTTACAGACCCACTGTCCTTTCCACTATTTCACACTTTCTTCTCTCCATAGGCTACAAAATTACCTTTTTGCTACCATATTAGGACTCAATACCCTCATTAATATGACAATGAACTTGACTGAAATCCCTTTTCAGTGATTGTGAGCTTAAAACACCTACCAATCATATAATCCAAATCATTAAATTTCCTTAGAGCTTCAGATGTGACTGGTCAAGCACTTGAAGAAGTCCAAGTGCTGATTCCAATGCTAACATCTTTTGGTGCGTCTGCCGAGAGACAAAGGCCTTGAAACAAAGTATTCTCTGGAGTCTCTTGTTTTGAATTGTTGAAGATCATTTCTTAATGGTGAACAAGAATTGGTGACTTGAAGAAGACTGCAAATTGGTTCACGTGGTGACTCCAGAAAGAGGAAGATGGGTTTCAAGAGCTCCTACTACAAGGAGAAATCAAAGATCACCTATTGTGACTCCAGTTGCTGACCGAGAGAAGATCATTAAAGATGCAAAAGGAAAACAAAGATAAGTTGAAGCCACATCTCACTCAATGAAGAAGGTACATAGAAAGTACATTCCAAAGCAAAAGTTACCCTCAACTACTTTAGAATCAAAATAATTTTTAGTTTCAAAAGATTCTGCTGAAAAATCTCAAGTTGAAACTGCTTCCCTAGAAAATAAGGTAGATGATGTTAACCTAGGCTCAGCTGAAATTTTTCTCACTCATCATTTAGTAAATCTGAGATAAGTACTATTCCATTGAAAGAAGAAAAAGCATAGGTTTTAAGTGTCAATAAGAATTCAGAAGACTTTCTGCTGACAGGAGGGGAGTTAGAACAAGTATTGGCGATTGCACCTTTTCTTGATAGGGATGTTTCGACTGAAGAAGATTTTAAAACCATTATAAATTTTCTTCAAACTCATCCTAAATATTAGTCTTTTATTACCCCTCAGCAGGAGTATTTTCCTTTGTCTCAAAATCCAGATGTTGGGTCATCCTCTTCTCATCCACTAGAAGGGAGTGTTCCTGAAGGCCCGACTTTCAACTTATCTGAATTTTTAGCTCAGAAAATAAATTTGAATTTACCTCATCCCCTCAAGAGACAA
This sequence comes from Pinus albicaulis, assembly GCA_034641835.2. NCBI lineage: Eukaryota > Viridiplantae > Streptophyta > Pinopsida > Pinales > Pinaceae > Pinus > Pinus albicaulis. Next base: position 999,537,666 of record CM076576.1, read on the forward strand.
CATTTGAATTAGATTATTCTATAGAAGGTGAAACCAAAACCTCCTCTGTTAATATCTTTGGAAATCCATTCCTTTCAGTCACAAAACTTGAAGAATCAGCCCAAGTTTTCCAATTTTCTGTTGTCCCAAATCAGATTCAAATTCCACAAATTGTAATTCCTAATTCCCAAACAGCTACATCAACCTATCATCCATCAACTGTATATCAAAAAACCATGTCTTAGCCTGCTCTTACAAGGATGCGGCAGATAGTGGCTGCAAGATATGAACCACTTGCTCTTCATCAACGTTTGCATCCTCTTCCTTAAGGGGATTATTTGAAATATCTTCCAAAATACACAGGGGAGGGAGAATGAGTTTCTGTTGAGGTTGATTTCTATAGTTATGTTGATAACGATAACATTGAACATGAAGATGTCTGGTCAAGACTCTTTGTTCAGAGTTGGATGGAGAAGCTCGTAAATGGTTTAGCAGTCTGCCACCAAACTCAATAGCATGAATAAATGAATTGGAGGAAGTATTTGTGAAACAATGGGGTGATAGGAAATACATGTGTACTACCTTACAGAGTTTGGAACTCTGAAAAATAAGACAGATGAGTCATTCGCTGATTTTACAAAGAGGTTTAATAAAATTTATCAGAAAATTCCTGAAGAAATTAAGCCTCCTAAAACAACATCTATGATAACTTTTTCCAATGATCTAGATTCTGAGTTTTCTTTATGGTTAAGGGTTGAGAAAGAAAAAACATTGATGGATATGCAAGAGGCTCCAATTGGAGTGCAGTCTAATATTATGGCTTCAAATAAATTGAAAATGGAAGAGGAGAAAGCAACAAAAGACAAAAAGAAAATGAAAGAAGAAAAACCTTCTTCCTCCAAAACTCTTACAGTAGAAGAAAATATTGATCAAATGTCCAATTTGATCAAGGAACTTGCCTCTAAGATGACAAAATTTGAGTTAGAAAACAAACCAGTTGCTAGAGCCAATCAAAATGAAGCTAATAGAGATCAAGCTCCCTTCAGAAGACCTTTTCAGCCTCAACAAATATTACAATGCCCAAGGAGGAATGTTGATGATCAAAATGTTCAGCCTCCTTTGAATAATTTTGTTGAATAAGAGCAACAAAAGCATGAGGAAGAAAATGAATAAATAAACCTTGTAGGAGAAATATCACAGTCAACTTGTTTGACTTTGCAAGAATATGAAGACCAATCAAGGATATATTTATTTTCAGATGATGAGAATGCTAAAATTCATGCACAAAATGATAAAAAACAACAATAAACTCAAAACAAAAATGATCCTCTGAGGTCCAAAGGTATTGTTCAACAACCTCAACAAAAATCAGATTTTGACAAACAAGCTGCTAAACAAAAGGCTAAAGTCACTGATGTCCCTCCACCTCATAATTATGCCCCAATCATCAAAATTTCTGCAGAAAATAAATAATCATCTCTTTATTTCATTTTTAAATCAGAATTGACTAAAATTAAGATTCGTGTCCCACTTTTGGAATTGTTGAAAAATCCAGCATACAAAGAGTCTTTTAAAAGTCTATTACAACCACCTCTCGCTCCTGATTCAGCCAATCTTGAGGATGAACACCCTACTATTTACTTAGGCTGCCATGTCTAAGACAAAAATGATGATAGTTCACCACCTTTTTATCTTTCACTCAATATACATGACAAGTTGCTACATAATTGTCTATTAGAGTCTGGGGCTTCTCACAATCTAATGCCAAAGAAAGTGATGCATAAATTAGGCTTAGAAATCACCAATCAATACCATTAACTATACACATTTAATTCCAAAAAATTCAAGTGTTTAGGAGTGAGTAAAGACTTGGTTGTTTCTATTACCCAACTTCCTATGAAAATCTTAGTGATGGACATCGTAGTTGCAGACATACCTTATAGATTTGGGATGCTACTTCCAGATCTTGGTCTAAAAAATTTGGGGGAACCCTTCAGATGGATATGTCACATGCCACAATCCTAGTGTTTGGAGGAGAATTCAGGAGGTTTTATACGGAAACCAAAATGGCCTATATCATTAGTGATCAACATAATCCCTCAAATCATCCTATCTATGTTGAGGAGAAGGAATTTGGGTCATCCATATTACACCTTGCTGCTGATGATAACAATTTCCAGTCTGAAATCAGTGAAAAACAACATTTCCAAGATACAAATGAGCAACATTTAGAGGGAGGACATATATGGAAATTGTACTTTGATGGAGCCTCATCAAGAGGAGGATTAGGAGCTGGTGTAGTTCTCAGTTCTCCCACTAATAAAAAGGTAACTATATCATATAAACTACAATTTTCTATCACTAATAACACTGCTGAATATGAGGTGCTTATTTTGGGTATGAAGGCAGTGAAATATTTGGGAGCTGAACAACTAGTTGCTTTTGGTGATTCAAAACTGGTGATAAGGCAGGTGAGAAACAACTATCAAGTGAAAAATTCCAAATTGAAGAATTATAGGAATGAAGTGTGGGACTTGATTGAGCATTTTGTTTTAGCATTTAATGTAAATTTTGTCACTAGAGAGGGAAACAAAATGGTGGATTCACTAGCTATTGCTGCTAGAAATTTTAAAGTTCTTATTGATTTCAAGGCAACATATGATGTTCAAATAAAAAATAGGCCTTCAATTCCCGATAAGTCAATATTTGAAGATGACAAGGAAATTCAAAAATTTTTGGAGTGTGTTGAAGAGTTTGTAGACATTCAAATTGATGATGAGCAGGACATTTTTGAAAATCAAAACAACAAGTCTTTCAAGAAAACCATGGCTAGGAAAGACATTATTGATTTGAAAACTAACTATATTCCTAAAGGCCTAGTTCCTTTAGAGAGATTGTTTGAAAATAATGATGTGTTTTTAAATCCTGAAAATAAAACTGATGAAGAGAGTACAATTGTTTGCAATATTGGGACAAAATATCAGCCTAAATCAGTTAAAGTTTCTAATTTTATTTCTCTAGATACTAGAAAAAAATATATCAAGCTGCTGTAACAATATGCAGATATTTTTGCATGGTCCTCTAGTGGGTTGAAGACCTATGATAGAGGTATAATGGAGCACAAAATTCCTCTGAAAGCAGATGCAAAGCCTGTAGCACAAAAAATAAGGCATATAAATCCTAGGTTGCTCCCTATCATTGAAAAAGAAATCAGAAAATTATGGGAAGCAAAAATAATTATGCCTTTAAGATTTTATAATTGGGTAGCTAATATAGTCCCGGTTCGAAAAAAGAATGGGGAAATAATAATTTGTCTTGATTTTCGCAATTTGAACTGGTGTTCATTGAAGGATAACTATCCATTACCCAAGATGGATTATATTTTGCAGAAAGTTATAGGCTCCAAAATATTGTCAATGATAGATGACTTTTCAGGGTCTAATCAGATTTCAATTGATAGAAAAGATAGAGAAAAGATAGAATTTACCACACCCCGGGGAACATTCATGTACAACAAAATGCCATTTTGTCTAATGAATGCAGGCACAACATTTCAAAGAGCAATGGATATTGCCTTTGCAGGAGAAAAAGATAGATTTGTAGTCATTTACTTGGATGATATTATAGTCTATTCAAAATCTGATGAAGATCATTTGACACAAGTTTTTGACAAATGGAGAAAATTTGGTTTGTCCTTGAACCCAAAGAAGTCATCCTTTTTTGTTCAAGAAGGAAAAATATTGGGACATATTGTGATAGAAAGTGGTATCTGTATTGATCCAGGGAGAGTTGAGGCTATAAAAAAGACTTGTAGTCATTTTTTGGGAAAATTAATTTTCTGAGGTGCTTTGTCCAAAATTTTGTAGAGCTGATCAAACACATAAATGTCTTGCTAAGAAAGATGCAGAATTCAAGTGGCCAGATAAAGAAAAAATTTCTTTTTCAGCATTCAAGTTTGCCTTTACTGAAGCTCAAGTTTTAATTAGTCCTAATTTTAAAAAATATTTTTTGATTTTTTTCGTATGCTTCAAAAGAGACAATCACAACTATTTTGTTACAAAATAATAAAGAAGTTTTAGAACAACCTATTTCATTTTTTAGTCATGCCTTAAGAGATGTTGAATTAAAGTACAACTTGACTAAAAAACACACATATGCACTAGTTAAGGCTTTAAAGTATTTTCGAGTTTATGTGTTACATTAAAAAATTGTTGCTTTTGTGCCAAATATCACTGTTAAAGTTGTATTGCTGCAGCCAGACACATATGGTAGAAGAGGAAGATGACTAACCAAGATTCTGGAATTTGATATTGAGATCATACCTACTAAATTGATAAAAGGATAAGGCTTAGCTCGCTTGATGGCTGAATCTAATTGTAAGGCTCTAGATCTAAATATGGAGGTAGCTGAGGAAAAACATGGAGAAAGTATATCTAATTATCCTGAAATATTTCATTCAAATTGGTATAAGGATGCAATATACTTTTTATTAAATTTCAACTGTCCCCCTGAAATGGACAAGGCAAAAAAGAGGGTGTTAAATTGAAATCTGTTAAGTATTTCATTTTGGAAGATAATCTTTACTGGAAAGACCCTGTGGGAATTTTATTAAGATGTTTAGATGAAGCTGAGTCACAAAAGGTTATGTCAGAGATACGTGCAGGTGTGTGTGGCAGACATTTGTATTGGAAAGGCACTATAAACAAAATATTAAGATCTGGTTATTATTGGCCAACTCTTTTCTTTGATGTTTTTTCCAAAGTGAGGACTTGTGTTGAATGTCAAAAGTTTGTTGGAAAACATAAGCTACTTCCATTACCTCTTATTCCTATTTCAACAGATGTTCCTTTCCAGTAGTGGGGGTTAGACTTCATCGGTGAAATTCATCTGCCTTCATCAGGAAAACATAGATGGATTCTCACAGCGACAAACTATTTTACTAAGTGGATCAAAGTTGTTCCAACCAGGAATGCCACTAATATGGTAATAATCAAATTTTTGTTGGACAACATTATGTCTAGATTTGGATGTCCTCATAAATTAGTGACTAATAATGCAATGGCTTTTAAGTCTACTAAGATGAATAACTTTCGTCATAAATATGGTATTGAATTGACTCGGTCTACACCTTCTTACCCTCAAGGTAATGGCCTAGCTGGGTCATCAAATAAAAGCTTGGTGAGAATCATTAAGAAGATGTTGCCTGAAAATAAGAGAAATTGGGACACTTAACTAGTTCATGCTCTTTGTGTGGACAGGGTAAGTGGCAAAATATCAATTGGGATGTCTCCTTTTCAACTTGTTTATGGTACTGATGTTGTAATGCCTTTGCAATTAGCTCTTCCTGTTATGATATTTCTGTAAGATGAAATTGATGATGAAAATCCAATTCAAAGGAGAATGCTGCAGCTGATAGAAGCACATCAGACCAGAGAATCACTGATGGGCAGAGTACAGAAATATCAGACTAAAGTCAAATCTGTTTTTGACAAAAGAGAAAATCAACCATTATTTCAGGAGAATGATTTGGTGCTACGCTAGGATGTCAGGAGGGAAGACCATGGAAAGCATGGTAAGTTTGAAAATTTATGGTTTGGACCATTTAGAATTGCTCAAGTTTTTGAAAACAATACATTTCTGCTGAAGCATCTAGATGATGATCAACCAAATGGAGGTCCATTTAATGGTCATTTTCTTAAAAATTTCTTTGTTTGATAAGTTAGTTAGCCATTCTATTGTAAATATCTGGAGTGATGTGTCAATAAAACTCCATGCCCAATGGTACTTGTGTCTGTAAATATGGTCAGTATTGAGTCCAATCAATAAAAGGTCAGTCCTAGTCATAATTTTCAAAAGTATTCTGAGCCTTGAAAGTTTTAAGGCACCGAGTCTACAGTCCTTGAAGCCTCACAAGGAGGACTTCATCCCCAATATGAGCCACTATTAGCACTATAAATTTTAATAGTCTGATCGTCATTATATCACTGTTTTCAATTTTTTCTTATTCCCTAGCCTATGTCAAAGTTCGATTCATTTTCAATAAAATCTAAAAAGAGTCTCAAAACCAAAAGTTTTTTTAGTTTTATAGGTGGTATTGTGTCTTAGGCTCATAAAAGAAGTTAAAAAAACTGTTTTAACTTAGGTTAGTGTCGTAGGTTATTGGCCATTTTTGTAATAAAATTATAGCTACTCTTTTCGGGATAATATCTACCCCTGTTTAAGTTTCATTGGTAACACAGTGATATAAAAAAGGGCATATATTTCTCCAAATTTAAGGTTACATTACTGACACAAAGAAAAGAGAAACTATTTCTTCAAGAACAAGTTTTCATTGGTAACACAGTGAAAAGAGAAGCTGTTTCTCTGAAGTTTGGTTATATTTCAATATAGAGATAAAGCCAACTATTTCTCAGGCATAAGGAGCTACAAGGAATATTTTCAGGGAAAAGATCATTCTTATTTGAAGTTGATTGAAGATATCCTATGCTATAACAAGATTATTCTTTTTAATAAGATTGATTATTCTTTGAATTAGGATAATTATTATAGGTGAATGGTTATATTATTAATGTAGCTAACCTATAGCTACCCTACTAAGACTGAAGCAGAGGTTAAGGTCAGAAGTTAAGGTGCAAGGTATCAATAATTAAATGATGCAGGGGAGTGTTATGAGTTATGGGATGACTTGGCGCTCGTATTTGAATGATTTAAAATCATGTCATTAAAACATACCATAGCTAAAGGCGTAGATTCAAAGGGTTAAGCTCAATATTATCAAGTTCGAGGTTCTCTATGGAAGTTACAGCTAACAGAAGTCACATCCTCCAGCAACTAGTTTATCATTCCAAGGTAGGAAATTAGGGCTATGTGTAGGGTTTTACCTCCACATTGAACAACTGTGCATTTAGAGGGAGCTTAGCTGTTGATAAGAATGAGAAAAGGTGGGAATGTCATCCGGTCTGAGCCAACAAACACTAGGTTTGTTGATGCTAGAGAAAAGCCCAAATTTAAGATAGCAGGCTGGTATAAGTTTTTGCAAAAAACATTCCGGAGAAAATTTAGCTTTAGCACATGCCTTTAACGAGAGCTTTGATGGGTAGAAAGTCAAGCTTAGGAGCAAGACATTCAAAATATCTGAAGCCATCATAGCCCGAGCTACTCAAACCTCGGTCACTGTAGAACGCTGGTTCAAGAATAAAGTGCTGCCAATAGAATTAAGTCCCTTCCTCAAACCTGAAGATGTGAATATCAAGTGGAATCCAACTGTGCATATTTCCTGTTTTAGGGAAGAATGGAAACATGTAATAACCATAGTACAACGCTACATTACTTATGAAGGGAGATTCTCCTATTTCCACTGTTGTAGCTCCTAGAGACAGCCTTGAGTTGCCAAAGACCAGTGCCTAGGACATCTTAAACAGTAGAGAGTATAAAGTATATTTCAGGCTCATTATCAGCTTAGGACTCTCTACCTTTTCAACTTATGCGAAATGACATCGTATGGATGGACAAACTGCAGGTTAGTAAGCTATAACAATCTTTAACGAGACAAGAAAAGATCTTTGTACATATATACTTCAGACAACTTAGAGACAGCTTTCATCAGAGAGGGCCAGTTTCTCAAAGACATATAGGTATTTTAAACAGAAAAATATTTTATGCGCAGAAAGTGAAAGGGGAGTACTAACTACCAATGAAATGGTGCTCGGAAAACGTATTTCAACATAATATGGGCTTAGGAACTAAGAATCCATACATATCAATCAGTTCAGTGAGAGTAAAATTCCACGATATTTAATACAGAAGAAATATGAATGATGTGTTAAGCGGAACGACCTATCGTGTATGAGTCATATTTAAAGCAACATAGACCAGTAAAGCATGAGTATCAGACAGTGATAAATTCATACCCGAGCTGGCAGGTTACTCGCATTCCAAGACACGATAAAGGGAAATTGAAAACAGTGGAGAGAACAATGATACAATATCACAAATAAAGAGTCACGAACTATATAGAATTAAGATAGGAATCCTCATACATAACTAGAACTTCTCTTCACTGAAACCCCATGGGCTCTATGTATTTGCATTGATAATTCCACGACAAGCATACAAAAAATTTTACACTGCAATTTTCTTCAGGAAATCTGGAACCTTTTTTTTCTCATTCGACCTTCCGTATCTAGACCTCTTCCTATCTCAGCGAGAAGATATTTTTGAGAAAATATCTTCTTCGCATGACCAAAATCTGTTAAAGGTCCTTATCAGAACAAAAATACTTATGATGAGGAATAAGGCCTCTCATCATGGATAGTCAGGCACTTGGCCGTTTTTAAAACAGGAAATTAAACAAAAGTCTGGTAACAGTAAAATGCTGGAGCAGAGCAAGCAACCCACTTGAAACTTAAAAGTAACTAATTCAGTAAAAAGTAAATGGGCTGCTGAGGCCGAATCATGAGTTGACATGATTTCAAAGGCGTGGAAGGGTTGAGGCCATTGCTGATGCTGATTGTGGGATGTTCGCTGATGAGCTGGCGATCTGGGTGGCGAACTGAGCGCATTTTTCCGGCTGCTCTATGAAGTAAAAGCATCGGGTAGAAACTCTTCTCAGGGACATAGCATGAAAATGAAGGCTTTTAAATAATATGTCCTTTTCTGAAAGGAAATCCTATTAGAATTAAACCTGGAGGGCTTCTCTTGTGCATTGTACTCTCTGTTTTCCAATTTTGAATTTGAATTTAAAATCTTTCGTGCCAGATGCTAAATTCATAGGTCTTCGACTGATACTCTTTGCTTCGTCATTGATGTCTTCATCCGCAAAAATCTGCTCCTTGAATGATTCTGAAGGGTTTGGTGGATTTTGAACCCTATTTCTTCCATGGATGTCATGTCGTGGCAGCTCCCGGGGCTTTTCTTCATAATTGCAGCTTCTGTAGAGTAGCCCTTCGCACGTGCTCTGCTACTGCAGTCCAGGCTATATATTATGACAATTTTCCATCGCCAAAACCCTGCAAAATCTGCAAGCTTGTTAAGAAAACCGTTCATGGGGAAGTGGAAGTGGTGGGGAATAATGAGGAATGACAACACTGCATGGTGGACAGGTGGAAAAAGTAAGGGGGTGGTAGAAAATACAGCGTAACAGCGTTTTCTGCGTAAAAACGGTGAAAAAGGCAATGGTACGGTGTATGATAGGGTTTGGTGGGGAAATGCATCGTGGGCCATTAGATCGTGGTATAGTGGTGGGGATCGACGATGGAGAATGGTCTGTGGAATAACTTATGCACATGACGGAATACATATGAAACATTGAAATTTTAACGTAAAATGTGAAACCTTCAGACTTTGGTGGAAATGCAAAGGAAACACATGAAATGCAACGGAAATGCGCATGAGGGGTATGGGAATGAACGTACGAGGTGGGACCCAATACGGAAAGCCCAGATTGCAAAGGTGGAAAGTGCGATGGCGGAAAGTGGAACCAACAGAAAACTACGCTCTACGCTTTACGATTGGCCCCCCAAGGCTTTAAGTGCTTGGTCATGGGCAAGGGTTATGGGGAAGAGGTTAAGGTTTAGCGGAAAAAGGGGCTAGGCCCTATTACAAAGTCTAAAGTGGGTTTTTAGCTCGTTTAAATGAATTTCAAAGCCTTAGGAGGGAAACGGTAGAGGAAAAAAGAGGTGAAGTAGATAGGGTAAGCGTCGTAAGGACGCTGACAATGGGGCACGTGGCGTATAGGGATTGGGCGTGAGCTGGACATAGGTGGACGCCGCGTGTCGGGTCTAATACTGGTACGGGCCTCGGTACTAGTTAACCTAAAGGACTTTACCTTACCTTTTGCTATATGAAGCACATGATTTTTGAACATATTTTCTATAAGACTGATTCGAAACATAGCATACCGATCCTTAGGGCCCGCACGTTAGTTCTGCCACGTTACTTCCTGTTCCTGCTTTACTGTTGCCACTTCACTCTGGCCAACTCTTCAAATATTCCACCATTTGATATGAAGTTCCATACATAACTTATCAAACTTTAATAACATCAGTGACTTATGTTAAATGTTGATCAACATTGGCTCCACTTGGGGACGACACGTTCGTCCTTGAATGTGTCGAGAACTATGCAGACCGCCTGATAGTCTTCTGTGAATGCCACTTCTCATCCCTTTTGGCTTTTTACCTCTTCTCTTCATGATTCTTCAACCAACACACATTATTAAAACAGCGCGTAAAACAGGAAATAATATACAATATGATACATCGGGCCCTCTCGGCCTGGATCAGTACTGAAAATAAGGCTTGAGGAATTGACCATTGACATGGGCGTCCAGCAAATCCCCCTGCAAATTCTCCAGCCTAAAAGTATTGTTGCCACCTTGTTCTGCAATTTTGAAAGGGCCGAACCAAAGGGGGTCGAATTTACCGTGCTTTCCTTTATCAGCCCTTCGCATGTCCCACCTGAGTACTAGGTCCCCTACCTGCAACTTTCTGTCTTTAGCATGTTGATCAAACAACTCTTTCATTTTCTCCTGGTACTCCACAAGTCTCTGCTTCACCTGACCACGCATTTCTTCGAGTTCCACCAGCTGGTTAATTCTTTTGGTCATGCCATCAGGTTCCTCCTGAGCCTCTTGCATAAAACGAGCCACGGTAAAGCTAATTGTATAGGGAACACAGCTGCTCGTCCATATACTAACTCATAGGGAGATTTCCCAGTTGCTCTTTTACTAGTAATTATGTTTTCCCACAGAGCGAACTTCAGTTGGGAATCCCAATTCCTCTGGTTTTCATTTATTGTCTTCTTTAGAGCTCTCACCAGTGTTTTATTTGATGATTCTGCCAAACCATTTCCCTGTGGGTAGTAAGCTGTAGAGTGACCCAGAGAGATATTATATTGCTGACAGAAATTCGCAAATTTTGTAGATTTGAAGGCTTGTGCATTGTCAGTGACTATTCTAGCAGGGCATCCAAACCTGGATATAATGTTCTCTTCCAAAAATTTGATTATCACTGTGTCTATAGCATTTCGTGCAGGTATGGCTTCCACCCATTTCGTGAAATAATCTGTGGCAGTCAGGATCCATTTGTGCTGTCCACTTGAGGGTGGGTGAATCTCGCCTATGAAGTCAATTCCCCACTGTTTGAAAGGTTCATCGACGTGTACAGGAATCAGGGGCAGAGTTGCCAACTTTTGCTTTTCGGCAAATTTCTGACATTTTTCACATGCTCTAACCCAAGCAAAGATGTCTCCAATCAATTTAGGCCAGTAGAAACCGACCTTCAGAATTTTCTGAGTTGTGCTCCTCCAGCTGTAATGTCCTCCACAGATTCCCTCATGAAATTCGGTCATTATGTTCTTCACTTCGTCTTCTGTGAGGCATACTAACAGTATGCCTGAAAGATCTTTCAAATATAGCTGACCATTGGCAACCATGTACTTTTGTGATTTAAGCCTCAATGCTCTGTATTTTGATTTATCACAGCTGGGTGGACAACTGAGTGTTAGGAGATACTCAACTAATTCTTTGTACCAAGGACTAGTAAGGTACTTTATCTGTATTTTCTGAGTGGCCATTTCCATTTCTTGCTGCCCTGTCTGTTCCTCAGAATCTTGATTTGAAATCATAGATAAATTGATGCCCAAAGCTTGATGATTTGACTCTGATAAAATTCTTGCTAGCCCCTGCCCTTTAATCAACTTAGTGGGTTTGATGTCCAGATCATATTCATGTATCTTTGTAATCTACCCACCCCTTTTTCCTTCACTGTCACCTTGAACGAGGATATCTTTAACCACTATGGTGGGTACAAATGTAGTAATGTGAGATTGCAGAATATACATGCGAAATGCCTTGAGGGACTTTACTAGGGCATAGGCCTGCTTTTCCAATATATTGTATTTCAATTCTGCGTCGTGAAGCACCTGACTAAAGAAAGTAATGGGTTGTTCATACCCATCCTCGTTTTTTTGTAGGAGCACTCCAGCCACCGTATGAGGTGATGCGAAAGAGAAAATCATAAATGGTTCAGTGAAATCTGGCCTTGCCAGCACAGGAGCCTCAACCAATGCATTCTTTATCCTGGCAAAGGCCTGCCTTGATTCTAGTGACCATTTCACCTCATTATTCCTTTTTAACATATCTGTTATATGCCTAACTATCTTGGCATAGTTAGGGATAAATCTTCTTAGAAAATTGATACGCCCTAAGAACACCTGGACTTCTTTCTTATTCCTGGGGAGGGAGATTCCATTTATAACCTCTACTCTTTTAGGATCAATCTTGACCCCATCCTTAGTTACAATGTGCCCTAGGAGCTTACCCTCTTCTAATGCAAACAAATATTTCTGAGGATTTAGGGAAAGACCATACCTCCTGCACTTTTCAAAGGTTCTCTATAAATGTTGAATATGCTCGGCATCATATTTCGAAAAAAATGTAATATCATCCAGATACACCACCAGAAATTTATCTTGTTCCCCAACAAAAGCTATGTCCATAGCCCTCTGAAATGTGGCTCGTGCATTAATCAACCCAAAAGGCATCCTAGCGTACATGAATGTACCCCAGGGCGTGGTGAAAGCAGTCTTCTTCTGGTCTTCTGGGAGTACGACCACCTGGTTATAACCCGAAAAACCGTCCATCATAGACATTCTAGAGGCCCCCACCACTTTCTGCAGAATGTGGTCCATCTTCGGTAATGGGTAGTTGTCTTTCAGGGAGGCTCTATTCAAATTTCTGAAATCAACGCACAACCTTATTTCTCCATTTTTCTTTCGGATAGGGACTAGATTTTACACCCATTCAGAGTACTTCAATGGCACAATTATTTTAGCCCTTAACAACTTCTTGATTTCTTTCTCAATGGAGGGGAGTAATAGAGGGTTTATTTGTCTGAGCTTCTGCTTGTGAGGCCTTGCACCTGCCTTTAGGGGGATTTCATGCTGCAAAATACTGATATCGAATGTCTTCAGGTCTTGTTAGGACCACGCAAATACATCCCTATAAGAATGAAATAATTGTAGGTACTTCTCCTTATAGCCATCCGGGATCTTTCTGGATAATTTCGCAATTTTGGGTTCAGCCTCAGTACCCAGATTTAGGTCCTCTACTTGGTTTTCGTCTGTCGTTTTTCTGGGATGCCTGGGGATATCATTTTTGTCAAACAACCTTTCTAGGGGCACCAGGCCTCTAGGGATGACATTTCCCTTCAGCTGTAACACTTTGCTCCCGACCATTTTTTCTTCCCACTTGTTTTCTGATTGGTTCTCAACATCATCTTCCTCACAACAATCAATTTCCACATTAGAGAACTCCCAAACTATCTCTAGAAACCTTTTCACTTGTTCATCGTCCTCAAACACTTGCCAGTGTTTGACATTGTCTGGAATCGAAGGTCGGTACCTTACTTCTATCTCATACCTCAGGAGGGGATTTTGGGGTGGATGGAAGGTACTGGCAGCTAATGCAAGTGAGTCTGCCATCCTGTTCTACTCCTGGGGCATGAACTGAATATTAAAAGCTGAGAAAAAGTTCTCCACCATGTCCCATACTTCATTCCTGTAAGCTCTTAAACGGGGATGATTAGCTTGACATTGATTTCTGACCTGTCGGACCACCAATTCTAAATCACCCAAGACATTCAGGGTTTGTATATTCATGTTCCTAGCTACTTGTAGCCCCAGCAGAAGCGCTTCATACTCAACCACGTTATTGGTGGCTTCATACTCTAACTAGAAGGACAGTGGGACCCATTTTCCTATAGGGGAAATCAATAAGACACCAGCACCATTACCTTCCTTCGAATTTTCCCCATCGAAATGTAGAGTCCATGCCCCTGTTTCAAGGCCTTATGAGGATTGTTGAGTCCTAATTTGACATAAGGAAGGTTCCTGAGCATAATTGTAATCTTCTTCTAACATCAGGCACGAAAAATCTCTATCCTTACTGTAGACCAGTGAATTTTCTGAACTGTCAGCTTTGGTAACCGTTTTTACAAACCTGGTCTCTCTGTATAATCTCCTCTCCTGCCCGCCAAAAATTGGGATGGTGGCATATGTTAGATCTAGTTTGATTTACCCACCAATTTTTGTTCCCCAGGACCTTGATAGTAGCATACCAAAACGGGCTGGGATGTTTGCCACCACAATTTTCATTACTACACTTTTAGCTGGGATTTGGGCCAGGTTGACCACCAGGTCCTTGATCATGCCCAAGCACTTAACTCTTTTGGAGTCAAATGAATACAGGTCCTAATATGGACGGGTGATTTGGAGCCCTAATTGTTCCATGACTGACAGAGGCATAAGATTGTGGGAGGCTCTAGAGTCTAACATACAATTGTGGAGCAATAGGTCATGGATTACCAAAGACACGTAAAAGGGAGGTGTAGTGGGGTCTAATTATTCGACATGTGGACCAAACACTACCATAGGTATTTCTTCTTGTAAGTTGAGACTGTCAGGGATTTATATTACTTCAGGGGGAAGCATGAAGGATGTGACCTAGGACTGATATGCAGGTTGTTTTAATAACTCAGTCAAAGGAACTGGTATTTTCACTTTTTCAAGTTCTTTTTGTAAATTAAAGACAGATGATGGCTTATCTATTGACACCTCTTTTTCTTTTGAATCTTTGCTCTGGAGGGGAGGCTTAACTTCTTTTATGATGGGCTCAACCTTAGGGGGTGTAGTTACTTGTGAGGATGAAGGCATTAGAGCATTAGATTGCAAGGTTTGGTTGAGGGGCCTCTTACCTTTTTCTGGGGGTTTTTGAGTATTGACCTCCTTCTGTGCAGGTGCTGACTTTTGGGGTGTTTCCTCCTCTTCATCTTGAGTGCGGGTTCTCTTTCTGGAGGACCTGAGGTCATATTTCCTGTTAAACTGAGCCTGCATGAAGTCGACAAACTGCTTGCAGTAGTTGTCAATCTCCGGATCCTCAGTGCTTTCGTCAGTTTTGACTTCTGAGTGAGTTTGTACTTCCTCCTCGCCACTTTCGGGAACAGGACATTGAATGTCATCATGGTCTGAGAAAACAAGACAGGTCTCTTCTTGCTCACAAGCAATGTCTTCGGCAGAACCTTCTACTTGCCCTTCCAAGTATAAAGGATGTGGTACCTGATCTTGCTGCTCCTTCTTTCCCCTTTGCAGTATCTGCAAGGGCGGCTTTCTGTATTGAGGGTTAAAATCTCTGTTTGGAGCATTCTGGAAATTCTTTGAGGGTGAATTCTTGGCCTCCATCTCAAGCTTGATCAGCTTACTTGAGAGATTCTTGATCATCTTGTTCATTTCTTCAATCTTGTCATTAGCTGGATCTCTGCCTTGGCTTGAGCTGGATACTTCCTCTTTTCCCCTCCTTCTAACATCCTGTTCTTGTTTCGCTTTGGATTTGCCAGTAGAGACAAAATTTGCTTCTATCTCCAGCGCATCCGTTTGTGCATCATCCAGAGTGGCTGGTTTTCTCTCTCTCAATGAGAAACCGAA
This sequence comes from Pinus albicaulis, assembly GCA_034641835.2. Lineage (NCBI taxonomy): Eukaryota > Viridiplantae > Streptophyta > Pinopsida > Pinales > Pinaceae > Pinus > Pinus albicaulis. Next base: position 999,553,125 of record CM076576.1, read on the forward strand.
TTCAGAATCAAATGATGCCACAAAAACGACCTTGGCAGCGGTCTGATGTGGCTTCATATCGGCGGGGAGACTCAGGTACAATTTGTTAAATCTTCTGATAAACTCTGACACCCCTTCATTGTGTTTCTTTTTCAGAGTGTTGAATTCGGTAAGGACATTACCATGATCTTTCTTTTCTCCCCATTTTTTGATGAAAGCATCCTCCATTCCCTCCCATGTGTTGATAGAACGAGCTCCAAGTGTCTTGAACCATTTTCTAGCTTCCCCATCTAAGGATTGCACGAACAGCCTTAGGACTACGTCCAGATGTTCCACATTAAAATTCTCAGCAAAAGAGCAGAAAACTTCGACATGTTTCTGGGCTTCAATCTCATTCTCACCACTGAACCTGGGCAGAATCTTTAAATAATCTTGCGGCATGTCATTTAATACCACAGGGAGCTCCAGAGGGGCGTATCTGTTTTGCAGGAAACCAGGGACGTTAGCCATTGGAGGGGGTGGAGGTAGTGCCAGAATCTGAGCTGTAAGAGGAGGAGGAGAAGGTGGAAGTGAAGTATGGATAATGATGGGGATGTAGTGAACAACAACTTGAGGGGTTGACGAGAATGTCGGGCTGTGAACAGCAGATACTTCAGTAACTTCCTTAATCTCCTCAACTTCAGGGGTAGGGTGGAAAGAGTAATGCGAAGTATTGCTAGACTCGGCTTCGTCTTTGATATGGACACCTCCCCGAGGTGGGCTCTCTGAATAGTAACTAGTATCTCTTATGATGGAGTCAGGGCCTTGTATTTGGGCGATTTGAGAGGAAGAGGACGGAAGATATGGAAAGTTTTCTAGGGAGAATTCAGGAATCTCGGTATGAACTGACTGCCTTTCCCTCCAGCCCCTTCTATGTAGGATCCTTTCCGGGTCAGACACAGAAGGTGTCTTTGGCTGAGATGTATCTGACCTCAGGTGTGGCTTATGAGGAGCCAAGACTGCAAACAAATTAACTTACAACACAAATGTGGAGTCGCAAAGGTGAGGAATGTACAACTCTCAACTCTTCATGCTCACCTAACTGAAGAGTGAATAGGTTTATCGAGGCCCAGGGATTTTAATTTATTTCAACTTCGTCCCCGGCAACGACGCCAAAAAGATGTTGTAGCTCCTAGAGACAGCATTGAGTTGCCAAAGACCAGTGCCTAGGACATCTTAAATAGTAGGGAGTATAAAGTATATTTCAGGCTTATTATCAGCTTAGGACTCTCTACCTTTTCAACTTGTGCAAAGCATCATCATATGGATGGGACCAAACTACCTTCGGATTTAGCAAGTTATAAAGACACTTTAAAGACAAGAAGGGAATCTTCAATACATATATACTTCAGACAACTTAGAGACAGCTTTCATCAGAGAGGGCCAGTTTCTCAAAGACATATAGGTATTTTAAACAGAAAAATATTTGGGGCGCAGAAAGTGAAAGGGGAGTACTAACTACCAATGAAATGGTGCTCAGAAAACATATTTCAACATAATATGGGCTTAGGAACTAAGAATCCATACATATCAATCAGTTCAGTGAGAGTAACATTCCACGATGTTTAATACAGAGGAAATATGAATGATGTGTTAAGCGGAACGACATATCGTGTATGAGCCATATTTAAAGCAACATAGACCAGTAAAGCATGAGTATCAGACAGCGATAAATTCATACCCGAGGTGGCAAGTTACTCACATTCCAAGACACGATAAAAGGAAATTGAAAACAGTGGAGAGAACAATGATACAATATCACAAAGAAAGAGTCACGAACTATATAGCATTAAGACTGGAATCCTCATACATAACTAGAACTTCTCTTCGCTGAAACCCCACGGGCTCTGTGTATTTGCATTGATAATTCCACGACAAGCATACAAAAACTTTTACACTGCCATTTTCTTCAGGAAATCTGGAACCTGTTTTTCTCATTCGATCTTCCTTATATAGACCTCTTCCTATCTCAGCGAGAAGATATTTTTGAGAAAATATCTTCTTCGCATGACCAAAATCTGTTAAAGGTCCTTATCAGAACAACATAACTTATGATGAGGAATAAGGCCTCCCATCATGGATAGTCAGGCCCTTGGCCGTTTTTAAAACAGGAAATTAAACAAAAGTCTGGTAACAGTAAAATGCTGGAGTGGAGTGAACAGCCCACTCGAAACTTAAAAGTAACTAATTCAGTAAAAATTAAATGGGCCGCTGAGGCCGAATCATGAGTTGACATGATTTCATAGGTGTGGAAGGGTTGAGGCCGTTGCTGATGCTGATAGTGGGATGTTCGCTGATGAGCTGGCGATCCAGGTGGCGAACTGAGCGCATTTTTGCCGGCTGCTCTATGAAGTAAAAGCATCGGGTAGAAACCCTTCTCAGGGACATAGCATGAAAATGAAAGCTTTAAATAATCTGTCCTTTTCTGAAAATAAATCCTATTAGAATTAAACCTGGAGGGCATAGTTCTCTTGTGCATTGTACTCTCTGTTTTCAAATTTTGAATTTGAATTTAAAATATTTCGTGCCAGACATTGAATTCGTAGGTCTTCGACTGATACTCTTTGCTTCGTCATTAATGTCTTCATCTGCAAAAATCTGCTCCTTGAATGATTCTGAAGGGTTTGGTGGATTTTGAACCCTATTTCTTCCATGGATGCCATGTCGAGACAGCTCCCGGGACTTTTCTTCATAATTGCAGCTTCTGTAGAGTAGCCCTTCGATGTGCTCTGCTATTGCAGTCCAGGCTGTATATTATGATAATTTTTCCATCGCTGAAACCCTGCAAAATCCGCAAACTTGTTAAGAAAACCGTGCACGGGGAGGTGGAAGTGGTGGGGGATAATGAGGAATGACAGCACTGCATGATGGACCGGGGTAAAAAGTAAGGCGGTGGTAGAAAATACAGCGTAACAGTGTTTTCTGCATAAAAACGGTGAAAAAGGCAATGGTACGGTGTATGATAGGGTTTGGTGGGGAAATGCATCGCGGGTCGTTCGATCGTGGTCTAGTGGTGGGGATCGACGGTGGAGAATGGTTCGTGGAATAACTTATGCACATGATGGAATACATATGAAACATTGAAATTTTAACGTAAAATGTGAAACCTTCAGACTTTGGTGGAAATGCAAAGGAAACACATGAAATGCAACGGAAATGCGCATGAGGGGTACGGGAATGAACGTACGAGGTGGGACCCAATACGGAAAGCGCGGATCGCAAAGGCGGAAAGTGCTATGGCGAAAAGTGGCACCAACAGAAAACTTTGCTCTGCGCTTTGCGATTGGCCCCCCAAGGCTTTAAGTGCTTGGTCATGGGCAAGGGTTATGGGGAAGTGGTTAAGGTTTAGCGGAAAAAGGGGCTAGGCCCTATTACAAAGTCTAAAGTGGGTTTTTAGCTCGTTTAAATGCATTTCAAAGCCTTAGGAGGGCAACGGTAGAGGAAAAAAGAGGTGAAGTAGATAGGGTAAGCGTCGTAAGGACGCTGACAATGGGGCACGTGGCGTATAGGGATTGGGCGTGAGCTGGACATAGGTGGACGCCGCGTGTCGGGTCTAATACTGGTACTGGCCTCGGTACCAGTTAACCTAAAGGACTTTACCTTTCCTTTTGCTATATGAAGCACATGATTTTTGAACATATTTTCCATAAGACTGATTCGAAACATAGCATACCGATCCTTAGGGCCTGCACGTTAGTTCTGCCACGTTACTCCCTGTTCCTGCTTTACTGTTGCCACTTCACTTTGGCCAACTCTTCAAATATTCCACCATTTGATATGAAGTTCCATACATAACTTATCAACCTTTAATAACATCAGTGACTTATGTTAAATTTTGATCAACATTACTTATGAAGGGAGATTCTCCTATGTCCACCATTACCAAATGAGATTTCTTTCTCATATTTCAGGTGACAAACCTATGAATTTTCCCTACCTCCTATACATCTCCTTGCTTAAAATTTCCTTGAAGTAGCAAAGAATATCTATCTATTCCCTGCATAACTTATATCATAGGGATTTAATCAAAATGTTGATTGTCTACCGCCATAAAAAGAAAAATACTACTCGGGATAAATTGCTGATAGAAGATGGGTTTGGAAGTATCAACTCAAGGAGGAGGGTAGGGAGGCCCAAGAAGTAAAATTCTCATGAACAAAAGAGCACAAATCCTGTGCCAAATAGGTCACAGCTAGCTCAGTCTATCCCATCAACCAGTAGGCAAACTAGAAGTTTAGCTAGGAGGACTAGAACTGAACCTGTCACTCCCATACCCATGGTGCAGCCTGTAGAGAAAGTTTGTGAGATGAAATCTCCAAAAGGAACCTCAAACCTTAGCAACATTCATCAGAGAACGTTCCATGAGATTCAAGCAAGGAAAACGGTTAAGTCTACATGTGAGGAAAATAAAGCTTCTGCCTCAAGAGGTAGAGGCATAAGAAGGTTGATCCTAGGAGAGAAAATTTTAGAGGAAGCCAGCCTTGGAATACTAGTCCAAGTGCTAGTTGAAATACCAATTCAAGTACTAGTTCAAGTGTCTATTCCAGTTCAACACTCCATCCCAACAGTTGCAGAAGAGAAAGAAGAAAACAGGGAACCAACACTAGCTCAGTTGTTTTCTTCCCTCAAGACACCCAAGACACCCAAGACACCTACAAGAAGAAAGGATAAGAATGCGATCCACTCTTATTCATCCTTTGAAGAAGATAACACTGATGAATATTTTTCAGAGACAGAGTATGAAGACGGTCAGTCTAGTAGTATGGTGCAGAAGAGAAGAAGGGTTTCCTATATTCCTAACCCTTATCTTAATAGGCCTCACACTAGGCCTAAAAAAAACCTTAGACTGAATAGCAAACTGATTCCTAACCCAAGGCTGAGAGATGAAATCATCAATGTTGATGAAAGCCCAAATAAGGAAACCAAGAAGGCCAGAGCTCAGAAACAGAGTATATAGGAAAAAGAACTAAAAGGCTCAATAAGGCAGAGTCTCTCAAAATCTTTGATTCAATACTAGATTTTATCTAAACCTTTCAGGAGAGGCTCACACATTTTTTGCCTAGTAAAAAAACGCAACTATTTGCAGAATTTCCAGTTATAGCTACCTAATTTTGAAAAGGGCAGCTATTATTTCCTGAGTTTTTGTAGGAAGGAAGTGGAGGCAGTTTTTTTTCAAGTCTCGAGGGGTGCTACTGAGGAGTAGTTACATGCATGCATTATCAATAGGAGAGGTTGCTGCCAGGTGTCATTTGATTAAGCTCCTTGCCAAATTTCAGAATTCTATTTTTGCACTGTTTTGGGGAAACAACCACATGTCATCTTCAATTGTTGTGTGCACTTTTTGTGGATGTGGTTGTACTATAAAGAGGAGAAGTCTTCCAACAGATTTACACATCATTCTAGCCACTTCGAATTACAAGTCATCATGTTGTTTATTTTAATTATGTTGCACTTATGTTGCACCACTTTGTATTAAAGTTTAGGACAAGCCTCATCTTTTGTATGAGAATGTAATAATTTTTTTAGAACATATTCACACTTTTTGTGGAGATGTCAGTATAATGTCTCTTGTATAGATCTGATGAAACTCCACGAAGAAAATGTTCGTGGTTTGTGAATATTTTTCTCATCTGATCAATGTAATTTTTAGTGAATGATATTGAAGAACACTTTTGAGGACTTATTACCTACTTGATATGTGTATTGTTAATCTTTCTATGTGTTTGCACACCTCATTCTCTTTAGTAGGAGTTTGTAATTTCAGATGCTGTTGTATGTTTTTATGAGTCTCTTGATGTGTTTATGTATCTTATCAAATTTTATTACTCTTACTCAGTGAGCTTTCTTGATGAGATATCTATAATGAAAGTTTAAAGAACATTCCTTATGATAGTGACCTTTCATGATATTCAATAAGATTATTGTAAGTCTTGATATAGATTTCTCTTATTGATATATTATCAAACTATTTCTTGTGTGGTTTTTCATCAAATCAGTGGAATTCTGCCTTGCAGACCTACTGTGCTTTCCATTATTTCCCATTTTCTTCTCTCCATAGGCTACAAACTTACCTTTTTGCTACCATGTTAGGACTCAATATCCTCATTAGTGTGACAGTGATCTTGTCTGAAATCCCTTTTCAGTGATTGATAGTTTAAACCACCTACCAATTATATAATCCAAATCATTAAATTGCCTTAGAGCTTAGGATGTGATTGGTCAAGCACTTGAAGCAGTCCAAGTGCTGATTCCACCGCTAACACTAATAATATTGTACAGTTAATTTTCATTAGACTGCTTACTATAACCGATAAATATACAATTTTCGCTTATTTTGTCAGGTTTATCTCTTAATTCTTCTGGGACATGTGCATAATCTACACAACCAAAAAAATTGAAATGTGCCACATTGTATTTCATGCCACTCCAAGATGCTTCGTGAAATTTCTCCTTCACACTCTTGGTTGGAGATCAAATCAATATATAAACTAAACAAGCAACAACTTATGCCCAAAAATCATTTGATAGATTATTATCCTTAAACAACTACTCCACTTTGTTGTGGAGGTTATCATGTTGAAATAGTCTTTTGATTCCTTGCTACATATATAATGCTACAAATTCTTTCGAATCATAGTCACCACCTCCAAATTATCTTAGTACCTTAATGTATTTCCCACTCTATTTCTCTTCCATAAATTTTAACTATCTAAAGTTTTCAAAATATTGATTATCCTTGGACAAAATAAACCCATATCCTCCCACTAAAATCATCACAAAAATTTAATAATTAAAACCACCTCATATTTATTGTATTTATGTTGGATCATAGAGATCTGCGTGTACTAGTTCAAGTGGTGCTTTGGCTCTCTAGGAAGTAGCTACTTGAAAACTATCTCCATGGTGTTTAGTTAGGATGCAATTATCACAAGAGTTGTACTAAACATTTATAATGGAGAGACCTCTCACGATAAATTTCTTTTGTAAAAGACTAATAATTTCAAAAGTAAAATGAAAATATATAATATTCCACAACCAAAACTCATATAAGCTTGAAACATTCTATGCATATGAACGTGACTGATTTAGGTTCCTCGTCACTAATGGAAAAATTTTGTTTTTGGTCATTTATATATTTGCAATGATTATCCTACTGGGTGGTTTGGCTAGAATGACACATATGGGACACTTAAATACAAATTCATACCCATTTTTACTCAATTATACTCAACACATTAGGTTTTAGACTAGGTAAATAATAAACATTTGAAATGTCCTTTTCATCTCGCTAGGTCAAAACATAGATTGTTCCTTTTCCTTGAATATTTAGTACTGGCTAATTATCTTCTAATTTTACTTTAGTTCTAAAAGAATTATCTAAAATTTGGAACATGATTTTTTGACATGTCATGTGATTGTTGCAAAAGCTATCGATAAGCTAGATATCATTATTGTTGCATTCTTTCGTTGCTGACATGAAAGGGACATAGATTTAGACGTATATTCACCAATATTTTTCACATTGGATTTTTCTCTGTTTAGATATGCTTTCTTTCTCTTGCATTCACTTTCATAATCACCAAACTACTTGTAGTAAGAGCATTGTATTTTTGACTTTCCAATTCTCTTTACTTGATTGTAATATATGCCTCTACTTCTTTGGCCCTAAGGGAAGTTGTGTGAAAGTCAAGTATGTTATGATGTTGACTTGTCTCTTGCTTAAGAGTGAACTCTTCCTTCTACCTCTACATATATTTCCTTTACCTTTTCCTTCTCTACCTCTACCTTCTATTCCTTGACCTCTTCATTTGCTAATGAGGGTGTAAGACTAAAATTCACTTTCCAAAGAGGCACTACTTATGTTGATTTGTGTCAACAAAGAACCTATGACTTATTACATAGATAATCATGATAGATATTTATACCTCTTTATAGCTACGAAAACTATCAAATTTTTCAGGAAGGCTCCTATGTACTTTTTCAACAAAATTTTGATCTAAAATGTCTTCTCCATGTGCTTGAAGTTGATTAACAATGCCCTTGACCCATGTCATAAAATGATATATAGATTCTAAATTATTTATATGGAGGGTTTCAAATTTATTTCTAAGTATTTGCAATTTGGTGTTTTTTTACTTTTCTTATGCCATGATAGGCTATCTCAAGAGTATCCCATGCCTACTTGGTAGAACAACCACTACAACCTTAGGAAAAAATGAATATTCTATCACTTGCTAGATAAGAAATATTTCCTTCCAATTTTATTTTTGTTTTTGTTTTCAACAAGAAGTTATTTGTGTGCATTTGACATTGAATATAACGTTGCCTAATTTGGTTCTATGGACCCAATCACTACAATATTCCAAAATTCTTGAGATCGAAGGTTATTCTTCATTTTGATTGATCACAAATCATAATTCACGCCAGTCAAAATGGGGCCTTGTGACCCTTGAATACTATTGGATACCATTAGCTCCCCCCTTTTTCAATTTCAATATGAGACTATATTGATATTCTTACTTTGAATCAATTATTAGGGTCCTCCCTAAAATTGGATTTTCGTCTTTTAAATAAGATTTTATTTCCTTTTTTTAATAGAAAAATAGACAAAATTCCCTTTTCCTTTTTTTTAAATCTATATTCCCCACCTTTTTTTGCCTTTCCAAAATATTTGTACTTTTACAAAATGAATCTTCTACGCTAAAACAAGGTAATTATCACTTTGATAATGAAAATTAACTTCAAATTCCTTATAATGACAATTGCTTTTACCATCACACAATTAAACTAATTATTTAAATAAATCTTCACTCAAAACGTAAATGAAGCTTATATCAAGCCCTAACAATATTATTTCTCCATAGCATTAAAAAAATTGTTATTACCCAAGTATAATAACAATAATAAAAAAATTAAATTAAAAAATTATAGAAGTGGTTGACCTCTTTAATCTAGTGAATAGGGGGCTAGTGTTTGATAAAATGGCATTTGTTCTCAATAAATAACATATGAATCCTCCAAATTTGGTTCATAGTGGCTTCCTTTCTGTGAAAATTTCTTAATCTAAGAAACCCTATTGTTAAGAAATACTCAAGTTATTAATCTGAATATTCAGAATAAAAATGAAGTAAATACAAATAATAACCTACACATATAGATCATTTACTGAATAAAATGCTCATATGACAAAGCGACACACAGATTTTTCGAACAATTGTCCCTGGAAAAACCCAATGCGGGAAAACCGATTCGACTAGCTCTGGAGGGTTTTATTATTAAGAAGATTCTGAATACAACAATTTCTAGGCACTAGACATGGTCGACCCTACAAAGAAAAAAACGACAACAATACCTCTTTCACTCGGAGACAGAAATTATGGCTGATTCACACCCTCAAACGAGATTTATAGAACTCAAGCCCTTTCTGGCCCACCGGAAACCCCAATGTTTCTCCTCAGCCCTCTTCATCAGCCTCTACGCTGCTCTGGAAGGGCCTGGGTCACCCCTGAAGGGCTTACGTTGCCCCTGCGCTGCCCTGACTAGGCCTACATCATCCCTGCATGGCTCCTAATGTGTCTGCGCTGCCTCTGCGTGGCCTCTGCTGGATTGCGTGGCTCTGAGTTGCCTTTGCACTGCTCGGTATGTTGCCTCTCTGCCATTGTTATACTCTTGGCCTTGGATCAGATCTTCCCCTTGCCAATACTATCCCTCGCTACATTGCAAAATCCTCCTAAAATTCTTAGCAAATTATGCCCTAAAATTTCAACTTAGCTTCAGTGCTCCGCCAATGTGTGTGTTGTCTAAATGATCCCAAGCCCTTATCTTATAATTTTATCATTGAAACATCAACGACCGTGAGCTAATCGCTAATCGACGACTAAGATTAGAAGTTGCTTGATTCGAGTCACTTAAGTCATTCTCATGACATGTTTAATTTAATTCACTTTGATCTTTTATTTTTCCTAAGTTAGACTTAGTGTCCTTAATTAAAAAGATTAATTATTTGAATATCTCTTAAACCCGATGGAATTATTCTAAATGATTTCTGGGTCTGGGAGATCTCATGTACTCCAGCTGTTAGTATGAATAATAATCACAAGTGTATGAAAAAATACCACTTTGGCTGTGCATAAAAAACAACCCTAACATCAAAGACGATTGCCAATATATTTAGATCTGTAATTAGGTGACCTAGATAAATGCTGCAAAATCTAGATCTATGCATTAAAAGACATTAAGCAGTAAATAAAAACAAGAGTTGCTCCATGCATCCAATAGACAAGACAAGAATGTGTTTAAATTTTTTTGTATTTATGGCACCTGGGAGTAGAACATAGAAAGATGTTACCAGTCCTCCTCAATGGGATGGGTTCTTGTAATTCCTCAGCACTTCAGATCTAAAATCCCTCTCTCTTGATAGTGTAGAAAACCCAGACAAAAATAGAACTCAAAGGGAGCTCACAAGAAAAATGATAGAAAAATATGACAATGATGGTGGATCAAAGTCAGACCAAAAGTATAGATCCAGAGTGATCTTTAGGCAACAAAGGTAGTGAATGAACGAAAAAACCCTTCTATTTATAACAAAATATTGAGTTAGTCTAGATATTGGTGCATAATTAAAATATTATTAACCAAATCAAGATCCAAATTTTATGGAATATTTTATTATGTTTTTTGGAGGGAAAAATAATTTGACTTGGGTCAAACCCCTTTATTTGTAAATAATAAATAAATAAATGATTTATTTATTATTTTAAGGATGTGGTTAAGTAATAATCAAGTAAATAATGATTTATTTAATTATTTATGAGTGATTTAGTCAAATTTAACAAGGAATATTATTTAAATAAGGTTAAATAATCATTCCTAGAAAATAATAAGATAAATAATAATTTATCTAATTAATTTTCTTGTTTTGGGTTAAATATGACCAAGAATATTAATTAAACCGTTGCTTAACTAATTATTCCTTGAGGAAAATCAAACAAATGTGGATTTATTTAATATTTCCTCATGGGGTTTCCTGTTTAGACTATAAACAACTTAATAAAGGTGGTTTACTAAGTTATTTTCATAGTGAGAGCAATTTTATTTAGGGTAAAATTGGTCTTACATGGTCTACTTAGGTCCATCTAATAGTAACAGGTTAGATGACCAAAAAATGGTGTAACAGATGTCCCCCCAGTGTGCGAGCGTTAGGAGCTAATCGTATGATCAAAGTACGTTGTAAGAACTAAATCACTAAACACCGAAGGGGAAGTCAAAGAGAGAGAAATATAAGATAGACCAAAGCGCTAGAGGACTAGACCCTGAGGAGGTGAGATTTAAAGATTTGACAAGTCTCTATTATGAGTGAGTACCCGTGTTATAGGTGGCAGGGGAGGCATACCTATACCCGCTGAGACAAAGTACAAAGAATAATGCATCCAATAAACAAGGGACTGAACAATATAGTACATGCTGGCATAAACATGAGCCAGGTAAAAACATGATAATGAATCCCATATACATAATGTGCTTGGGATAACAGCTAGGACTTATACAATAATATCTGAGTACATGAGATACAAATACAACCCAAATGCCCCTATAAATAGGAAAGGGCTCTGAAAATCTGACTGATACATGCAAACAAAAAGGCACTGCAAGCGACTGAGGCCGACATCATCAAATATATGGAGCTGCATCAAAGGCTGTAATGAAGAGGTCATCCGGGCATGTGGGGGGGCTACCTATAGGGCCACCCCCTCATGAGGGCTGAAACATCTCACACACACCCGAGTATTGAAGATATCATCTGCTGCATCAGCGAACCATCAAGTATACGGTTCTCGATCATGTTGAAAGGAGCTGGAGTTGAGAAAAAATCAAGTCAAAGGGCAATAAGGAGTCCCTTTGCCTGATCCGAGGCACTGAACAAGAGTGGAAGCTGGAACCAAGGTACACCGCCCTCTAGACTTGTCTTATGGAATGAATGATCTGATGTTGACAGAAGGGGGTCTGCCATAGGTGAGGCAATAAGGGATCCTCAAGTAAGGCATGAGAGAAAATAGTAGAGCGACTAACAGAATGACACCAGGGATGATGATGAAATGGGGGTACTGAGTAGTGGACGAACGACTTCCCTTGTTAGAGCATAAAGGGCATGGATGACCTGGCAGAAACTGACACAATATCATGAGGGATAGGGGACAATAGGACTGAAGGCCATAATGTGCGACATGAGAGAGGAACCAAGCAATGAAGGATGGAGGAATATAGCAGGATACAAAGGGACTCTGGATAGATTCCATGAATGCGATGATGACTCAACTCGGATGCTCTAAACAAGGGCGACTCGATGATGCTGCCACACAGAAAAGGTCCAATGGGGATGATAAAAACATGAGTACATGATGGTTACTCATGACGAAAATCGACACGAGCATGGACAAGTATGAACGCAAAGTGGTGCCCCAAGTACATGGGTCGCAGGTGAAGAAATTCGATTTTGAGGAGTGGTGAAGTGACCCTTCTTGGACAAAATGTGTCCTAGTGAAGTATCAAATCACAAAAATGTTGTGTAACCAGCTCCAAAAATAGAAGAAAAAAGATATCAACGCCTTAGAAATAAGCCACTTCGAGGGGGCAACCTCCAATACATTACATAAATGAACAATTCCTGGATGATACAATTTACAAAACCTCCTTTCTATATATAGGGGTCCATGGGGCCATAATGTAATCCTAGTGGGCCACAATGTAGTCCTAGCCGACCTAACAATAATAATTTAAGGGCACAATAATAACAAAATGGGGGTTACAAGGGTACAATAATAACAATAAGGGGGTTACACTAACAATAATAAGGGACTATACTAGTAATATAGGGACCTAACATGCCCCTCTCCTTCAAAAAAAGTGTTGTCCTCAACGCTTGAGTAGCTCTGGGTGTTTTTGTATAAAATTCTCATCCTCCCATGTAGAATCTTCAGTGGGTAAGTTCTTCCACTTGATGAGATACTCTGAAATTGATCGATTCCGTAGTTGTCGAGTTCTTGTTTCTGTGACCACTTCAGGTTCCAATATGATTTTTCCTTCCTCATCAAGTTCTGGCAATATTGTTTGAACTGGAATATTTTCACCTATAACCTTCTTTAAGCATGAAACATGGAAAACTAGATGTACTCGCGAAGAAGCAGGAAGCTCCAATTTGTATGCCATAGTACCAATCTTTTACAACACCTTGTAAGGACCATAGTACTTTGGTGATAATTTATTATCCTTCTTAGCTTGCTTGAGGGACATTTGTTTGTATGGTTGTAGCCGTAAAAATACCCAATCTCCTACATCAAAACTTCTCTCGCTGCGATGTTGATCTGCCTATTGTTTCATTCGATTTGTGCCAAATTCAGGTTATCCTTTAAGAGTTGGAGAACTTCTTGCTAATGCTCGATGTGATCTTCCACTGCTTGAACCTTCGAATTTTCTCTTAAAGATGATGTGATGGATGGTGGATGATATCCATAAAGTGCCATAAATGGGGTCATTTTTGCTGCAGTATGGAAGGAAGTGTTATACTACCATTCAGTGAGAGGTAACCACTTGACCCATTGTGTTTGTTTATCAGATACAAAACAACGAAGATATCCTTCCAAACATTTATTTACTATCTCTGTTTGACCATCAGATTGAGGATGATAAGATTAGCTATGAGCTAATTGAGTACCCAAACAAGAAAATAACTCCGTCCAAAAATTTCCCATAAAAATGGGATCTCTGTCACTCACAATAACCCTTGGGCTTCCATGTAGCTTTTGAATTTTGTCCACAAATGTAGTAGCAACTGTACTTGCTTTAAATGGATGAGATAATGCACAAAAGTGTGCATACTTGGTAAGTCTATCAACTACCACCATGATGACATTCTTTCCTTCAGACTTAGGTAAACCTGTGATAAAATCCATTGAATCTCCTCCCAACGCTGACTTGGAATGGATAAAGGTTGTAGAAGTCCCGGGGTCTTAATTGTCTCCACTTTATTCTGCTGGCAAACCAAACATTCCGCCAAAAACTTTTGAATATCAGATTTAAGGCCATCCCAAAAAAATTCTTTCTTCACCCTGTGGTAAGTTTTTAAAAATCCTGAGTGTCCTCCTAAAGGAGAAGTGTGCAATTCCAAAAGAATCTTTTGTTTTAGTTGGGAATTCTTACAAAGATATAAGTGATCTTTGTACCATAAGGAATCATTTTTTCAACTAAATGTATCGATGTACTAGGATCTTGCTACAACTTTTGAATGAGTGTCCATACATCTTTGTCCTTCTTCCATTCATCTCTTGCTTCAGTTATCCAATCTGATTGGATAATAGAAATGGCACAAAGAAATGCTTCCACCTCTTCATTCTTTCTTGAGAGTGCATATGCAACAACATTAAGCTTTCCTTTTTTGTAGATTATTTCAAAGTCATAACCCAACATCTTTGTGACCCATTTTTGCTGCTCTTCTGAAGATAGTCTTTGTTCCAAAAGTGTTTAAGACTATCATGATCAGTTTTTACCTTGAAGTTTCTTCCCATTAGGTAAGTTCGCCATTTCTTTAGTGCATGCAGTATTGCTAACATTTCCTTCTCATAAATAGGTTTCTGTAAATACTTTCCTTTGATTGGACGACTTTCAAAAGCAATGGGTCTTCCTTCCCGCATTAAAACTGCACCAATTCCATTTCCTGAGGCATCACATTCCACAATAAAGGTTTTTGTGAAGTCTGGCGTAGCTAAGACCGGTGCTAGGCACATTGCCTCTTTAAGATGTTCAAAGGCCTTAGTTGCTTCAGGAGTCTATGAAAATGCATCTTTCTTCAATAATGTTGTTAGAGGTGCTGCTATTCTCCCATAATTCTTAACAAACTTGCGATAATAGCCTGTTAACCCGAGAAATCCTCGCAACTGCTTTATTGTCTTGGGGACTTTCCATTCCTTAATGGCTTTAATTTTGTTAGGGTCTACTTAAACACCCTTGTGAGATATAATATGACCCAGATATTCCACCTCTTGTACTCCAAAGAAACATTTGGATGTTTTTGCATATAATTGTTTCTCCTGCAATAGTTTGAGCACCCTGTCAACATGTTCAACATGATCCTTCCAAGACCTGCTGTAGATTAGTATATAATCAAAAAATACTAGCACAAATTTTCTAAGGAAGGGTTTGAAAATGGAATTCATCAACCCTTGAAATGTAGAAGGTGCATTGGTAAGGCCAAAAGGCATGACCAAAATTCATAATGACCCTCATGAGTTTGAAATGCTATTTTTGGAATATCTTCAGTCTTCATTCTAATTTGATGATATCCTGAACGAAGATCCAACTTGGTAAAATAAATTGCTCCATGTAATTCATCCAATAATTCATCAATCACAGAATGGGAAATTTATCTTTAATGGTGAGCTTATTGAGCTCCCTATAATCCGGACACATGCGCCATGATCCATCCTTCTTGTGTACCAATACTACAGGAGCAGAGAAAGAACTTTGACTAGGTTGAATTATACCCGCCTCTAACATTTCTGCAATCATACGTTCAATTTCGCTCCTTTGGAAGTAAGGATATCTATAAGGCCTGATGTTTGGAGGAACACTTCCTGGAATCAAATGAATAGCATGATCATGATCACGAATAGGTGGGAGTCTTTTGGGAGTTTCAAACACCTTGGAATGATTGTCCAAGACTTGTTGGAGATCTACAGAAATAGATGATTTTGATGTTGGAACTTCTAGTGAGCATAATTGTGCAATTACGCCTCTTTGTTCTTTCTTTAGAAGCTTTGTCATGACATTAGAGCTTATTATCTTTCCCAGCTTCCCTGCAATACCCCGTAATTCGACTTCCTTTCCTTCTGAAAAAAATTTCAAGAAAAGTTCTTGAAAATTAAAAGCTACCATCCCCAAAGATTGTAACCATTGTACTCCTAGTACAACATCAACACTTCCCATAGGAATGGAAAGCATTGGACTAGTCAATACATATTCCCCCATGGTTAGCTTGATATTATGGCATTTCCCAGAGCAATTTATAGTTCCTCCATTTGCAACCATCACTTGACATTCTGGTGCTAGGTATAGGAAACAATTTAATTCCTTGGCTACCTTAGAATGAATAAAATTATGGGTGCTACCTGAATCAATCAACACTATTACCTTTTTCTTCTTGATTTGTCCTTCTATCTTGAGAGTTTGAGGAGTGGTAATTCCTGCCAGTGCATTACACGATATGGTCCGATTCATTTCTTCCTCTTCTAGGGTTGGTTCCTGGTGTATATCCTCTTCTTGTTCATTTTCTTCTTCCTCTTCACAATCTATGTAAAATAATTTCTTCTCAGCACACTTATGACCTTTAGTGTATTTTCTATCACAACTATAGCAAAGCCATTTTGCTCTTTTTTCTTCCAATTGTTGTGGTGTCAACCTTGTAGGTTGTGGAAATCTAGGCGTAGCCACATTTCCTTCTTTATAGAATTGAGTGGTAGGCTTCCTTGTTGCCATAATTTTACATTCAACTTTTCTTGCCAACCTGAATGCCTTCTCCAATGAATCAGGTTCTAGAACGCGAACTTCATGTTGAATGTTATCCTTTAAAGTGCCTATTAAGAGATCAATCCTGTGTTCCTCTGGAATATCAGTTACCCTTATATTCAATTTTTGGAAGTCCTCAATGTGCTGCCCCACTAAACCCTTTTGTTTGAGATTTATCAATTGGCTAAATAAGGTGTTGCTCTTTGTATCCTCATAATGTACTATCATTTCCTCCGTAAAAATTGACCAAGTGACAATTTTTTTACGGGAGCAAAGCCATCGATACCATACAAATGTATTTTGTTCTAAATGTAAAGTTGCAATGCGTACCTTTTGTGTTTTTTGCACATTATGGAGATAAAAATATTGCTCCATCTGTAGTATCCATGTTACAGGATCCTTTCCATCAAACTTCCTCATATCCATTTTTGGAATATGGTGGTTCTTCCCGCCAACATTAGAGTTTATGAAATCATGATTAACATTTATTTTGTTCTCATCATGAGGTTCTTCTACTATCTTTTCACTATTAGGAAACCTTTCTTGTATCAACTTTGTCAAACCTTCCATGTCTGCTTTTAGAAAATTCTTCATGTTTTCCATTTTCTCATCGATCTTAGCTTCCATGTCATCCATCTTAGATTCCATGCCAGCCTCCATGCCATCCATCTTAGCTTCCATGCCTTTCTTCAAACCGTCCATCTTCACTTCCACTCCATCCATCTTAGCTTCCATGCCTTTCTTCAAACCGTCCATCTTCACTTCCATGCCTTTCTTCAAAACTTCCATTTCATTTTTTGTTGCTCTTTGCGAGAGTGAATTTTGTTGCACTTGCTCTTGTAATTTTGATAGATCATGTTGCAATTCTTCATCTTCATGAGTCATGGTAGAGCCTTCTGAAGGCTTAATGGGTGTTGAATTCTTTTTAGGTGCCATTTTAGAATCCTATATTGATACCTATTCTACAATATTCCCTTGGAATCAATTCAACTTGATTCTTCAAACAAGACTTATGCAATTTGGAAAAACAATACACACCTTTTACTTTCTTTGAGGAGCTCGATATTGAAATTGAATTATCTATGTAATTGAAAATCTTCAATATCTGAAATTCAGCCCTGTAGTAGCCCTCTGAAGCTTCTTTGAAATGCCATAGGTCTGATCTAATTTGGATTCTGGCAAAGTCAGGTCCACATCCCACAATGACTCCACTGACCGGGTTCAAATAGAGCGAACTTGTACGACTTGCCACGTGTCACTGTTTTGTCCTTTGTCTCTAAAATTGATATCCAAGAAACTAAATTTTGTGTAATTGTGACCACTTTTTACAGCATTCCAATCTGATCCCCAGAGAGAGAGTTATTTAACTTTCCCCACGATCACCTCTTTGAGATGAAATTCAGGAGCCTGAACAAACACTACCTTCCACAGATCATATCTCCAAAAATATTGCGAACCAAGCTCTGAAATATTTTTACGAATTTCCTCAGGATTTCAGCTTCGCACCATATGAATTTTAGATTCTGAACTCTGGAAAATTTGTTAAAATTCCATGATGACCCGTTTAGAGCCTGTAAAAACCCTAACTTCCACAGATCATATCTTCGAAAATATTACGAACCAAGATCTGAAATGTTTACATGACGTTCCTCGGGATTTCGGCTTCGCTCTATACAAATTTCAGCTTCTGAACCTTTGTAGAAAAAAAAAATTATAGCGAAAATTCCACGATGACCTATTTGGAGCAGCGAAACCCTAGAATCCAAAGCTCTGATACCAAATGTTATGAAACCAGATCCAAAAATAGAAGGAAAGAGAAATCAACGCCTTAGAAATAAGCCACTTCGAGGGGGAAACTTCCAATACATTACATGAATGAACAATTCTTGGATGATACAATTTACAAAACCTCCTTTCTATATATAAGAGTCCATGGGGCCATAAGGTAATCCTAGTGGGCCACAATGTAGTCCTAGCTAACCTAACAATAATAATTTAAGGGCACAATAATAACAAAATGGGGGTTACAAGGGTACAATAATAACAATAAGGGGGTTACACTAAAAATAATAAGGGACTATACTAGTAATATAGGGACCTAAAAAATTGAATATAAGGGTAACTGATATCAGGGTAACTGATATAGTGTGAATATAAGGGTAACTGATATAAGTCTCACAAAAATTAGGTCGGTGGGACCTAAAAGGGTCACTGATTTAGTGTGAATAGTCTTGGTGTTCTTGGCTGAAATCGAGGAAGAAATAGAGGCTTCAGGGACCATAGACTCTGGGAACGCAACATTAACCATGGGCTTGATACGGGGAAGTTCAGGACAATTATGGGTGGCATTGCTGACGACATCACACAAAGCACAAGGCTTTGGAGGTGGAGGAGGAGTAGGGTCAGTCAGGGCAACCTTGTATTTTAATGCCCTCTTGCGAGCTTTTCCCTTCTTACCTGAAGTGGTCACAACAGGAGAAGGTTCCTATTGAGGTGGCTCGGGCACTATAGCAGTGGGAAAAATCACGGGGTCCGGTTGAACCGGGGTCAAAGCAAGATAAGGTTTAGGTTGGCCAGGTGGGATAACGGCTAGGGGATCAAGGTACTAGATGGGAATACATAGGGTCAAGTTAGGAAGAGATAGGGTAGCCATGACAGGTACCGAATACACTCCAGGAGGGGGAGGTAGGAACGATATCTTACCGGAGGGGTAATGGCCAGGCGGGATGGCTCCAAGATGGTTAGGGCCTGGAGGAACCATTCCATGAGGGTAGAGAGGCTCATGGATACCAGCTGTAGGTGAAGGGCCAAGAGTAGGGGGTGCAGAAAGCTAAATCGAAGGGCTAGGAGTAGGCTACAGAAGGCGAGGCTGCTGAATAGCCGAACCAGGCCGCTTGAGGGAGGCCTGAGACGATTTCATCATGAAAACATTCGATGTGCTGGGATCAGAGACAAGAGGAGGTAGAACAGGGAATTTACCAAGAAAAGAGGAGTCTTTGTAGACTTCGGGTGAGACACTGGTCAAAGGATCGAAAATTTGCTTATTGGCCACCGAAGAGATGATGGACTTAGGGGAGGTCTGAGACTTCGGTTCGTAATATGTCAATTGGTCAATGGTGACTATATTTCCATCATGAGGGAAGGAAATATTGCGGTGAACCGCATATGGGACAACAAACATCGTATAGTTGTAGCTACGACCCAATACTACGACCCAATAGAATGTTGTAATCTAAGGGGGCATCTATGACTTTTACGTCAACACAAACAGTCTTGCCCGCAAGAGTAATAGGAAAATTGTGGAATAGGACAATGGGCTGGTAGGTGTGGCCATCCCATGCTCAGAGAGTGATCATGGAAGGAGCCAACTCAGGTGATCTGAGTTGTTTCCAAACCAAAGCGGACATCACACAGGTGGATGCCCCCTCATCAATGATACATCAGGAAACATTGGCGTTCTGGATCTTGACTGGGATTTGGAAAGCGATGGAAGTAGGGAGAGGAGGATGTTCTGACCGGTCAACATCGAAGACGATTAATCGATCATCTGAAGGATCTACAGTGCCCATGGCAGATAGAAGAGATTTTTGTTGTGAAGGGCACGACTGGAGGAGTTCCAACGTTGAGATGGCAGCAGGAGATTGTGCCAAATCATCTACTATGCTATATGAATGGGAAAATTTTCCAGAAGCAACATTTTGGTGTAATGGTCCCTTAGGGATCTTAGTATGAAACTCTCCTTAGGCTGAGGGATCTGCAAGGTACCATTAGGTGTCGAAAGAGGCTATGTAGAGATCAAAGGAGGTGGCTCGGGGATAGACGTAGAGAGAGGCTTGTTGTACTGATGGGATCGAGTCTGAAGATTGATAACTATGGTTATAGGTTGGTTAGAATTCATCATGAGAATATGGTAATCAGGGGTACCAGATGGAAGAGGTTGAGTGGCCACCTCACCTTTAGGTGGTTGGGTAGCCACAAATCCTTACTGAGGGAAAGGATTAGTAAACACAGCCAGTTGACTTGGTGTAGCACTGGGAGGGACAGAAGGGGAGGCTTGCTATCCTTGCAATGTTGCTTGAGACTCCCACATCTGCTTCGTCTGTGGTAGAAGAGGACAATCGTGTGTGTAATGACCATAAACACCACAACAAGAATAATGTTTGTTCGTGCGAACGGGCCTGTCTTGCTTGGCCTGAGTGCCTGTTGCTGGTTAGCAGTGTTAGGAGCATTATTTTTAGGATTAGGTCCAGGACTACTAGAGGTAGATTGATTTTGAGTGCCTTTCCTCTTATTTTTAGAGGGAGGAGGATTAGTCGTGCCCTCTTGTGCATACACCTACCCCTGAGGGGGCGGTGGTTGCTGTTGTGGGGGTTGAGGAGGCAAGGAAGGCAGAGGTGATAATGCTGGAGGAGCTGGAGCACCATGCTGCGGGTACGGATAATAAGGAGGTTGGATAACATTATGGTAAACAGGAGGCTGGGCAAAAGGAAAAGGCATGCTGTGTCCTGGAGACATGTTACCAAGAGGGGGAAAAGTGCAGGAGGTGTTGGCCCCCATGAGGAAAACCATAGCCCATGGGAGGCTAAGCGTATGGATGAGAGAGAGCTCCAATTATACCGTCGGCGGCATGAGATGCCTCCAGTGCGTTGGCACCACTAGGTCTAGGAAGATCAGGTAGAATGGTATAAACATAACTTGATTGAGCGTAGATCAGGTCATATTTTAACGCAATTTGGAGAGCGGCTTCTTCGATATGAGGGAAATGCGATGCGACATCTTTGTCGATAGCAGGCAAGAGCGATCTAAGGAACCAGTCCATGTAGACACGGTCTTCTAAGGTAGGGGCTCGACATAGGCTCTTTCTTCTTTGCCATTCTTGAACATGATCGTAGACGATTGATAGAAAGAAGTCAAAAGTTTGATACCAGTAAAGGGGAAGCTGGAAATATGATAGAAAATCCCGAGCAAGAGTCGCAAATGTGGTATGAGAGGATGAGGCCTGATCAACATACCACTTAGAAGCTTCACCAGTAAGCATACGTTGGAACAAACGAAGATGGACAGAGTCATCGGTAATGGAGTTAGACGAACACCACATGTGGAAAGATTGAACATGACTTGTGGGATCTTCTCCAGCAAAGCCTTCAAACTTGGGGATGTCGGAAGGGAGCTTGGTCGACATAGCAGGCCAAATAGCATCATGGTGTATAGGGTCATTGATCAACTGGTTAAAATTGGGAAAAATGAGGCTTGCCATATAGGGGAGCAAGGGAGCAGCCGAGGTAGTTCTTGTTGTGGTCCCACTAGTAGTATTCCCAGCATTAGGGTCGGGGCTACCACTAGCATTAGGTCCTAAACCAGACATGGTGAAGGTGACAGGGGGTGAACCCGGGGCGGAACCAGAAGGGGAACCCAATGAACCAGAAGAGGATTCAGAGTGCAGACTTGATGGAGGACTGACTCGAATCCTACGCGGAGGAGTAATTCTCCCTACCGGAAACTGAGGATGAAGGCCAAGAAGTCTCCAGGATAAATGCCTTGGTGGCGCAATGATGACGGCACAAACACGACACAAAGGGAAGAGAGACCAACAAGGGCGGAGAGGTGCAGGATCAACTGATTACAATGTCGAAACAAGGGCAAGGAGGTGCAGGATCAATTGATTTCAATGTTAAAGTCTTTGCTTGGCGGTGTTAACCAAGCTCTTCTTCACTTAGGGTGTGTGTGTAATGTGTGTAAATTTTATTTTTTAAACTCAGACATTTGTAGAGAAAAATAAAAAGTGTGCTGTATAATTGTAAATAAACTTGCAGATAACAGTATATAAAACTGAAATAACAGAAAATAAATAGCTAATAATGCAATAATCTAAACCCAAGGAGGCGGGCCTCTCAACAAGTAGTCTGTAGGTGGGCAAAAAAATATTCAAAACACACCAAAATATCCAATAGATCTAAGGTCAGGAGGGACAGGGATCTAAAGGTCAGATTTGCTGGAGATAGGTGCAGAGAAACAAAAACAAATAAGGGGAAAATTTGCTATAAATGAGGTGGCAAAAGGCTATAACCTGTAGGGAAGCGGAGGGGACCCAAAAAAAAACTAAAAGGAGGTGATTTGGATGGATAAATAGCCAATCTGAAGTGGATCTGAAGGTACGGTTTCAGATCTAAAAAATGGCTGAACACTGTGAAAATTTCAGACAACTTGCAGCAGCTAAAACTCTTCCACAAAGTGTGGAGGATACTAAAGCCAAAGAGGGGCTAGGTTCCCACTTAGATGAGTAAAATAGAATGGGTACAAGTCCAAAACGGGCGGAGACTGAGGTCAGACAACCCTGAACAGAGGCCTAGACAAACCCAGAAAACTTTTGTAAAAATTCCCGTAAAAAGTCCAGGTCATGGTTTCTGACCTGATTTCTGCAGAGGTCACAATTTTTGGTCTGTTTTGTGTGCCCTGGAGGTTTAGGTCACAGGTTTTGGCTCAAAAAGTGTGACCTGCACTTCCGGCACTATCGGGTGCAGGTTTCAGTAGAATGTGTTGTCTCAATTGCGGCTGATGTCTGTCACTTGTGCAATAGGTCTGAAAACACACGGAAGTTAGAATTTTAATGTTTTAGGGTTTTATAGGTGAAAAAAAACATCAAGAAAAGAAAAACAAGAAGTTGAAGAGAAATCCTAGGGTTTGAAGCAGTTGTATATGCAGGGATCTGAAAAACGATAGAGGTCGTATCGTAAACACGTGTGGAGTCGCTAGTTGTTAGTATGAATCTTAATCGCAAGTGTACGAAAAAATACCACTTTAGATGTGCATAAAAAACAACCCTAACAACAAAGATGGCTGCCAACATCTTTAGATCTGCAATTATTTGAGCAAGATATATGTTGCAAAATCTAGATCTATGCATTAAAAGACATTAAGTAGTAAATAAAAACAAGAGTTTCTCCATGCATCCAATATACAAGACAAGAATGTGTTTAAATAATTTTGTATTTATGGCACCTGGGAGGAGAACATAGAAGGATGTTACCAGTCCTCCTCAATGGGATGGGTTCTTGTAAGTCCTCAGCACTTCATATCTAAAATCCCTCTCTCTTGATGGTGTAGAAAATCCAGACAAAAATGGAACTCAAAGGGAGCTCACAAGAAAAATGATAGCAAGATATTACAATGATGGTGGATAAAAGTCAGACCAAAAGTATAGATCCAGAGTGATCTTTAGGCAACAAAAGGTAGTGAATGACTGGAAAAAATCTTCTATTTATAACAAAATATTGAGTTAGTCTATATATTGGTGCATAATTAAAATATTATTAACCAAATCAAGATCCAACTTTTATGGAATATTTTATTATATTTGTTGGAGGGGACAAGAATTTGACTTGGGTCAAACCCCTTTATTTGTAAATAATAAATAAATAAATGATTTATTTTATTATTTTAAGGATGTGGTTGAGTAATAATCAAATAAATAATGATTTATTTAATTATTTATGAATGATTTAGTCAAATTTAACAAGGAATATTATTTAAATAAGGTTTAAATAATTATTCCTAGAAAATAATAAGATAAATAATAATTTATCTAATTAATTTTCCTGTTTTGGGTTAAATATGACCAGGAATATTAATTAAACAGTTGTTTAACTGATTATTCCTTGAGGAAAATAAAACAAATGTGGATTTATTTAATATATCCTCATGGGGTTTCCTATTTAGACCATAAACAACTTAATAAAGGTGGTTTACTAAGTTATTTTCATAGTGAGAGAAATTTTACTTTGGGTAAAATTGGTCTTACATGGTGTACTTAGGTCCATCTAATAGTAACAAGTTAGATGACCAAAAAATGGTGTAACACCAGCTCCTCTACAAATTTTGGGAGCTACCCTAAAATCTGATGCTACCCCAAAATCTCAACACTCCCTCTTAGCTAGGAATGTGCTTTAGTAAGACACTTCACCCCAAAGTACTAGTCTGATCTCTGGCATCGGTCTCCATGCTAATGATTGGCCTGCTGCCCTTCATCACTGCGATGCTGCTTCTCTTTGTACTGCTGCCCATGACTCTACCACCGTAACTGCTACATCTGTACTATAGCTCCCTCTCAAATTGCTGCATCATGATGCCAACTGCTGCACTGCAACTCTGTTGCTGAGAGTAAGCAACTGAAGGACCCTTGCCCAAACACTGACATAAAATTCAGTTAGACTGCATCTCATCATTGAAGCTCCTTAGGCTACTTCTCTGTGATGTACTCTTGAAGCCACTGCGCTGTTGCATCTTTGCATTGTGTAATCATGCCTCCTTTGCACTGCTGAACTCTCATCAGCCCCTTTGAATTGTTGCCTCTATGCTGCTGCTGCCTCTGCACTGTGCTTCTCCCTATACAATGTCCAGCTCTGCCTCTGCTCCAATTGTGATACTCTGTACCCATTGCTCCAGTCATTCCTGCTACTATCTTAAGGCTCCCGTAGCACGAATGTGATCCAAGAGTTGGGCTACTTAAGGATCTTGCCACCCCTTTGTAGCTGCTCTACAGATCAATATCACCCCACCTCTTCTCTCGAGGTACATGAGTGCTCATGTCCACATCATCATCAGAGCCATCGTCTTCTTTAGCTACCACATCCTTGGAACTAGAAGCTTCCTTTTCCTTCCTCCTTAGAGGAAAATTGCTAGCGAAGTGTCCAAGTTCACCACATTGGAAACATTTGATCTTAGATAGATCACACTTATTTTTCCCTTGCTGCTTCTTAGATGTCGAGGCTACATCTTCCTCTTCCTCCTTCCTCACCTTTCTTGTTCTGGTCTTGGTTTGTCTCTTGGTCATTCGACGAATTTACTCTTGCCAGAGGATAGCCCACATGTCGTCCTAGTTTAGAAGGTCCTGTGTGTCCAATATGTTTTGGACAAACGTTTCCCAATCCTCTGTAAGTGCAGTTAGAGTAGTCCTCACCATGAAATCATATTCCACCTTGACCCCCATGGAAATCAATTGATCTCAAATCACCTGAAACCCAAAGAGGAAAGGATCAATTTCCTCTCCCTTAGTCATCATAAACAACCTCATTTGGTTCTGCAGAAGCATCTTCTTCTAGACGAATTTCCCTTGATACAGTGTGGTTAAAACTTTCCAAGTTTCATTAGCTATCTTCTTCTCAGCTATGTGTGGTACCACATGATCCTTAACCCCATCCATGATGAAGCTCTTGGCATGTGCCACTGCTTCATTATGCTTCATGAGAAGAGTCATATCGGTTGGTGTAGCCAAGATGCTCTCTACATGCTCCCGTATA
This sequence comes from Pinus albicaulis, assembly GCA_034641835.2. Lineage (NCBI taxonomy): Eukaryota > Viridiplantae > Streptophyta > Pinopsida > Pinales > Pinaceae > Pinus > Pinus albicaulis. The sequence continues at coordinate 999,578,996 of CM076576.1, forward strand.
CTGTATGCCTCCAGAACTGTCAGGATTCTAGCCTTCAAGATAGAAAATTTGGACAGGTCGTCTAACCTATACTGATCATGCAGTTCATGTGGCACCATCTGCTTAGAAATAATCTGTCGGAACAGATCCTCCTTTCCTCACTTCTATTGCTACCCTCAATAGAAACTCGGATCTAGGGTCCTTGGCGAGAAAGACACCCTTTGATCCCTCTGACAATTGATTTCCTCTCTTGGAAATATTTCGAATCCTATGAATCATCTCTCTTCGATCAACCTATGATCAATCCTTATATTTCTTTGGAAAAAATCTGCTGATAAACTCTTCTCCTCCCCCTCTTTTTCAAGTTAGCTAGGCACGATTCTACACCGGAAAAATCTACAGATCTGAAGCCTTGCTTCCAGACCATGGAAAATTGGCATAACACTTGAAACTGGAATGTGTCACCCTGGCTGGCCTCTGCGTGAGAAGACTGGCTCAGTGCAACCTCTCCGCAATGACAACGTAACGTAGGCTGCTCCTGCGACCCGCTAGAAGGAACTTCGCTGTCTCAACATCACCCAGCTGGTGCTGTGTTGCCTCTGCTAGGACTATGTCCTCCTGGTGCTGCGCTACCCTCTCGATTTCTCTACTGTTTCAGCTACTACTTTGCAGCACAAATTTCTTCAGCCAATTTTTCTGGAGATCCAACATGATCTGCAATCACTCTGATACCATGTGAAAATTTCTTAATCTAAGAAACCCTATTGTTAATTCTCAATTTACTTCTCTTACTTGATTAAATACACTAGTTATTAATCTAAATATTTAGAATAAAAATGAAGTAAATACAAATAAAAACCTACACATACAGATCATTTAATAAATATCACGCTCATATGAAAAAGTGACACAGATTTTTCAGACAAATTTCTGTGGAAAAACCCAATGCGAAAAAACTATTGCAACTAGCTCTGGAGGGTTTTATTATTAAGAAAATTTTGAATACAATAGTTTCTAGGCACACGACAACAATACCTCTTTCGCTCAGAGACAAAAAATATAGCTAATTCACACCCTTAAACGAGATTTACAGAACTCGAGTCCTTTTTGGCCCACCTGAAACCCCAGCGCTGCTCCTTATCCCTCTGTGTCAACCTATGCATTGATCTATAAAGGCCTATGTCACCCTTGAAGGGCTTACGCTGCCCCTGGGCTACCCTGACTGGGCCTGCGTCATCCCTGCATGGCTCCTGCTGCCTCTGCATGGCCTCTGCTGGACTATGTGGCTTTGAGTTGCCTCTACTCTGATCGATATGCTACCTCTCTGCCGCTATTTTAATCTTGGTCTAGGATCAGATCATCCCCTTGCCAATACTACCCCTCACTGCAATGCAAAATCCTCCTGAAATTCTTAGCAAACCACGCCCTAAAATTTCAGCTTAGCTTCAGTGCTCCGCCAATATGTGTGTTCTCCAACTGATCCCAAGCCCGTATCTTATAATTTTCTCGTTGAAACATCAAAAACTGTGATATAATCTCTAATCGTTGGCTAATATTAGAAGTTTCTTGATTCGTGTCACTTAAGTCATTCTCATCACATGTTTAATTTAATTCACTTTAATGTTTTAATTTTCCTATGTTAGACTTAGGGTCCTTAATTAAAAAGATTAATTATTTGAAGATATTTTAAACCTGAGGGAATTCTTCTAAATTCTTTCTGGGTCTTGGAGATCTCATGTACTCCATCTCCTCCACAAAATTTGGGAGCTAGATCACATCCGATGCTACCCCAAAATATCGACACTTTTAACTAGTTTCTTCCTAGTGGAAAGTTATTGCTCTCTCACACTCAAATCTTATGCAATATCTAATTACTGACTCAAAATCTGTGTAGCTTCATACACAAAATTGGAGTAATCCTTCTATCCTATCTTCAAAGAGAGTTAATACTTCTCTCATACCATAGAAAAATTAGAGAGAGGAATGAGACACTAGGATAATTAACCAAGAACATGATAAACCTAGAAAATGATTAACTTCGAATATCATTCTTCATTTATTCATAAAACACATATTTATACGTACAATTTCTTCCAAAAAAAATATAAGAATAATCTCTCAAAATATATAAAGAGGAATTATCTTGATCCAACTGTTATGAAACAAGCTCCCAAAATAGAAGAAAAGAGAGATCAACACCTTATAAATTAGCGAATTCGAGTGGGAAACCTCCTTTACATTACATAAATGAACAATTTTTGGATGATACAAATGAAAAAACCTCCTTTCTATATGTAGTAGTCCATGGGGTCACAATATAATCCTAACCGACCTAACAATAACAATGTAAGGGCACAACAATAACAATAATGGGCTTTTATGGGGCACAATAATAACAATATGGGGACTACAAGGGTACAACAATAAAAATAAGGGGGCTACACTAACAACAATAAGGGACTACACTAGTAATATAGGGACCTAACATGCCCCTCTCCTTCAAAAAATTGTTGTCCTCAATGCTTGACTAGCTCTAGATGCTTATGTATAAAATTCTCGTCCTCCCATGTGGAGTCTTCAGTCAGTAAGTTCTTTCACTTTATGAAATACTATGAAATTTATTGATTTCGTAGCTGTCGAGTTCTTTTTTCTGTGACTGCTTTAGGTTCCAATATTATTTTTCCTTCCTCATCAAGTTTTGGAAATATTGTTTGAACTATAAGTTTGTCACCTATAACCTTCTTTAAGCACGAAACATGGAAAATTAGGTGCACTCGAGAAGAAGCAGGAAGCTCCAATTTGTATGCCATAGTACAAATATTTTGCAACACCTTGTAAGGACCATAGTAATTTGGTGATAATTTATTATCCTTCTTAGCTTGCTTGAGGGACAATTGTTTGTGTGGTCGTAGCCTTTAAAATACCTAGTCTCTTACATCAAAACTTCTCTCGCTACAATGTTGATCTACCTGTTGTTTCATTTGATTTTGTGCCAAATTTAGGTTATCCTTTAAGAGTTGGAGAACTTGTTGTTGATGCTTGATTTGGTTATCCAATCTGGTTGGATAATAGAAATGGCACAAAGCAATGCTTCCACCTCCTCATCCTTTCTTGAGAGTGCATCTGCAACAATATTTAGCTTCTCTATTTTGTAGATGATTTAAAAGTCATAACCCAACATCTTTGTGACCCATTTTTGTTGCTATTCTGAAGATAGTCTTTGTTCCAACAATTATCTAATACTATCATGATCAATTTTTACCTTGAAGTGTCTTCCCATTAGGTAAGTTCTCATTTCTTTAGTGCATGTAGTATTGCCAATATTTCCTTCTCATAAATATCTTTCTGTTAATACTTTCCTTTGATTGGATGGCTTTATAAAGCAATGGGTCTTCATCCTTGCATTAAAAAAACACCAATTCCATTTCATGATGCATCACATTCCACAATAAAGGTTTTTGTGAAGTTTGGCGTAGCTAAGACTGGTGCTAGGCACATTTCCTCTTTAAGATGTTCAAAGGCCTTAGTTGCTTCTAGAGTCCTTGAAAATGAATCTTTCTTCAATAATTTTGTTAGAGGTGCTCCTATTCTCCCATAATTCTTAACAAACTTGCGATAATACCCTGTTAACTCGATAAATCCTCGCAACTGCTTTATGGTTGTGGGGACTTTCCATTTGTTAATGGCTTTAATTTTGTTAGGGTCTACTTAACACCCTTCTGAGATACAATATGACCTAGATATTCCACCTCTTGTACTCCAAAGAAACATTTGGATGTTTTTGCATATAATTGTTTCTCCTCCAATAGTTTGAGCACCCTGTCAACATGTTGAACATGATCCTTCCAAGATCTTTTGTAGATTAGTATATCATCAACAAATACTAACACAAATTTTCTAAGGAAGGGTTTGAAAATGGAATTCGTCAACCCTTGAAATGTAGAAGGTGCATTGGTAAGGCCAAAAGGAATGACCAAAAATTCATAATGACCCTCATGAGTTTGAAATGCTATTTTCAGAATATCTTCAATATTCATTCTAATTTGATGATATCCTGAATGAAGATCCAACTTGGTAAAATACAATTCTCCATGTAATTCATCCAATAATTCATCAATCACAGGAATGAGAAATTTATCTTTAATAGTGAGATTATTGAGCTCCCTATAATCCAGACACATGTGCCATGATCCATCCTTTTTGTGCACCAATACTACTGGAGCAGAGAAATAACTTTGACTAGGTTGAATTTCACTAGCCTCTAAAATTTCTGCAATCATACGTTCAATTTCGCTGTTTTGGACATAAGGATATATGTAAGGCATGATATTTGGAGGAACACTTGCTGGAATCAAATGAATAGCATGATCATGATCATGAATAGGTTGGAGTCCTTTGGAATTTTAAACACCTTGGAATGATTGTCCAATCTTTTTGGGATATCTTGAGAAATAGATGATTTTTATATTGGAACTTCAAGTGAGCATAATTGTGCAATTACGACTCGTTGTGTTTTATTCAGAAGCTTTGTAATGAAATTAGACCTTATTATCTTTCCTGGATTCCCTGCGATACCCCGTAATTCAAGTTCCTTTCCTTCCGAAATTTTTTTCAAGAAAAGTTCTTGAAAATTAAAAGCTACCGTCCCCAAAGACTGTAACCATTATACTTCTAGTACAACATCAACACCTCCCATTGGAATGGAAAGCATTGGACTATTCAATACGTATTCCCCGATTGTTAGCTTGATATTATGGTATTTTCCAGATAAATTTATAGTTCCTCCATTTGCAACCATCATTTGACATTCTAGTGCTGGGTATAGGAAGAAATTCAATTCCTTGGCTACCTTATAATGAATAAAATTGTGGGTACTACCTGAATCAATCAACACTATTACAATTTTCTTCTTGACATGTCATTCTATCTTGAGAGTTTGAGGAGTGGTAATTCCCACTAATGCATTATAGGATATGGTCGGACTCATTTCTTCTTTCTCTAGGGTTGGTTCCTGGTGTATATCCTCTTAATTTTAAGTTTCTTTTTAATTTTATTCCTCCTCTTCACAAAATATGTAAAATAATTTCTTCTCAGCACACTTATGACCTTTAGTGTATTTTCTATCACAACTGTAGCAAAGCTCTTTTTCTCCTTTTTCTTCCAATTTTTGTGGTGTCAACCTTGTAGGTTGTGGAAGAATAGGAGTAGCAACACTTCCATATTTATATGTGAGTGGTAGGATTCCTTGTCACCATAATTTTAATTTTAATTTTTCTTGCCAACTTGAATGCCTTCTCCAATGAATCATGTTCCCAAAGGCGAACCTCATATTGGATGTTATCCTTTAAAGTACCTATGAAGAAATCAATGTTGTGTCCCTCTAGAATATTTATTACCCCTATATTCAATTTTTGGAAGTCCTCAATGTGCTCCACCATTGAACCCTTTTGTTTGAGATTTATCAATTGGCTGAAGAATGTGTTGCTCTTTGTATCCTCATAATGTGTTATCATTTCCTCCGTAGAAATTGACCAAGCGACAATTTTTTTACGAGAGAAAAGCCATCGATACCGTACAAATGTATTTTTTTCTAAATATAAAGTTGCAATGCGTACCTTTTGTGTGTTTTTCACATTATGGAGATGAAAATATTGCTCCACCTGTGGTATCCATGTGACGGGATCCTTGCCATCAAACTTCCTCATATCGATCTTTTGAATATGGTGGGTCTTCAATCTAACATTAGAGTTTATGAAATCACGATTAACATTAATTTTTTTCTCATCATGAGTTTCCTATACTAACTTTTCTCCATTAGGTATCATTTATTGTATCAAATTTGTCAAACCTTCCTTCCAACCTTCCATGTCTTCTTTTAGATCATTCTTCATGTCTTCCATGTCACCTTTCATTTTTTCGTCGATCTTAGATTCTATGTCATCCATCTTAGCATCCATATTAGCTTCCATGACATCCATCTTAGCTTCAACGCCATTCTTCAAACCGTCCATCTTAGCTTCCATGCATTTATTCAAACCATCCATCTTAGCTTCCTTGACTTTCTTCAAAACTTCCATTTCATTTTTTTTTACTCTTTGCGAGAGCAAAATTTGGTGCACTTGGCCTTGTAATTTTGATCTATCATGTTCCACTTCTTATTATTCATGAATCCTAGTAGAGTATTCTGAGGGATTAATGGGTGTTGAATTATTTTTACAGGGCATTTCAGAACCTAATATTGATATCTATTTTAGAACTCAATTTGAAAAAAAACAATACACACCTTTTTCTTTCTTTTGAGGAGCTCGATATTTAAATTGATGTATCTCTGTAATTTTGGATCCTCGAGATTTTATCTTCAATCGTTTAGTATCCCTCTGAATTTTCTTTCCAATGTCACAGGTCTGACTTGAATTGGATTCTTCAAGACAAATTTATGCCTAATCTCCCACAATGACCTAATTATGGATTGGTTCAGTAGAGTGAACTTGTACGGCGTGCCACATGTCACTTTTTTCTCCTATGGCTATGAAATCGATACAAAACAAACTAAAGTCCATTTACTTTCGACAACTTTTTACATAATTCCAATCAGAGGCTCAGAGAGAGAGTTATGACGATTTTCCCAAGGTCGCCTCTTTGAGACAAAATTCAGGAGCCTAAAAAAACCCTAACTTCCACATATCATATCTCCAAAACTATTGTGAACCAATATATGAATTTTTTACATGATGTTCTCGAGTATTTCTTCGCAAATGGATTTTTTGGTTAGCTCTAAAACTTCGTAGAAAATTTTTTATAGTGAAAATTCCATGATGACCTGTTTGAAGCAACAAAACCATAGAATCCAAAGCTCTGATACCAAATGTTATGAAACCAACTCCAAAAATTGAAAAAAAGAGAGATCAATGCCTTAGAAATCAACCACTTTGAGGGGGAAACATCATTTACATTACATAAATGAACAATTCTTGGATGATACAAAAGAAAAATACCTCCTTTCTCTATATAGGAGTCCATGGGGTCACCATATAATCCTAGCCGACCTAACAATAATATTGTAGGGGCTCAACAATAACAATATTGGGATTTTATGGGGCACAATATATGGGGACTAAATGGGTACAAAAATAAAAATAAGGGGGCTACACTAACAACAATAAGGGACTACACTAGTAATATAGGGACCTAACACCAACTAATTTCACATAATCAACTTTCACAACTAAGGTTCCTCTATATCTTTCTAGATAACACTAACTAGGAGGAGAAATTACATTATCTAATAGTTCAAGCTCCCTAATGTCAATGTTGACCTTAGTATAACCATGCCCAATAATATGTATGGTATGCGTGTGTTAGGAAATCGCCCCCCCCACCCCCCCCCCTCCCCCAACATGTAATTAAGCATATTAGAGGATGGATACATAACTTATATGTTTTTCATTATTGCTTGTGTTCACTATGTATTGATTTTTTTTGTGTTTATAATTTCATCATAGGATATTATAGTCGGTTTCCATACATGAATTAAAAAAAGGGGAAAAATTCCATGTAACAAAGCATCCCACCTTCAAGCCCATAGGTAAGGGTAAGATATTCTTCAAGGCTCAAAGCCTTTTAACAACAAGGCTCAAAGCCATTACAACAATACACTCATCATGTCGATTGTAGGAATTGAACACGGGTAACAATTGTTCCTCCCAAGCACCAAAGAAAAACCCAATTGACTAATTTCCATATATACATAAAATTGTAATTAATAAATAAATACAAATTTAATTAAATCATACATTTAATAAATTCAGATAAATTGACCAAAACATGGTTAAGATGAATTGGTTTTTAGTAATCATGTTGTTATTTAGAAAATTTGTTTTGATCCCTTTAAAAGAAAAAATTGTTGAAAACACTTTATTAGTTCCTGCCTCATGGGGGAATATAACATTCACCTCACAATCAAATAAAATCCATCGATACCATACAAATGTATTTTGTTCTAAATATAAAGTTGCAATTCGTACCTTTTTGTGTGTTTTACACATTATGGAGATCAAAATATTGCTCGATCCTATCCATCAAAATTCCTCATAAATATATTTGGAATATGGTGGGTCTTCAATCCAACATTAGAGTTTATGAAATCATGATTAACATTTATTTTATTCTTATCATGAGTTTTCTCTACTAAATTTTCGCCATTAGGTATCATTTCTTGTATCAGCTTTGTCAAACCTTCCTTCAAACCTTCTTCATGTCTTCCATGTTGCCTTTCACTTTTTCGTCGATCTTAGCTTCCATGTCATTCTTCAACCCATCCATATTAGCTTCCACGTATTTATTCAAACCATCCATCTTAGCTTCCACGCCTTTCTTCAAAACTTCCATTTCATTTTTTGTTACTTTTTGCGAGAGCGAAATATGGTGCACTTCGCCTTGTAATTTTGATATATCATGTTGCACTTCTTATTCTTCATGAGTCATAGTAGATTATTCTGAGGGCTTAGTTGGCATTGAATTATTTTTAGGGGGAATTTTAGAACCCAATATTGATATCTATGCTTCAATATTCCCTTGGAATCACTTCAAACTGATTTTTCAAACAAGACTTATGCAATTTGAAAAAAACAATACACACATTTTTCTTTCTTTTGAGGAGCTCGATATTGAAACTGATGCATCTCTGTAATTTCAGATCCTCGAGATTTTATCTTTGGTCCTTTAGTATCTTGCTGAATCTTATTTCCAATGCCACAAGTTTGACTTGATTTGGATTCTTCAAGGAAAAGTTATTCCCAATCTCCCACAATGACCTAATTATGGACTAGTTCAGTAGAGAGAACTTGTACGACGTGCCACATGTCACTGTTACCTCCTTTGGCTCTAAAATTGATACACAACAAACTAAATTCCATGTAATTTTGGAATTTTTTTACAAATTCCAATCCGATGCTCGGAGAGAGAGTTATGACAATTTTCCCAAGGACGTCTCTTTGAGATGAAATTCAGGAGCCTGAAAAAACCCTAACTTCCATAGACCATATCTCCAAAAATATTAAGAACCAAGATCTGAAATTGTTACACGATGTTCCTTAGGATTTCTTCGCAAATGGGTTTTTTTTTAGCTTGTAAAACTTCGTAGAAAAAATGTTATAGCGAAAATGCCACAATGACCTGTTTGAAGTAGCGAAACCCTAGAATCCAAAGCTATGATACCAAATTTTATGAAACCAACTCAAAAAATATAAGAAAAGAGAGATCAATGCCTTATAAATCAACCACTTCGAGGGGGAAACCTCCTTTAAATTACATAAATGAACAATTATTGGATGATACAAATGACAAAACCTCCTTTCTATATATAGGAGTCCATGGGGTCACAATATAATCCTAGATGACCTAACAATAATAATGTAAGGGCATGAAAATAAAAATAGTGGGCTTTTATGGGAACCATAATAACAATATGGGGACTACAGGGGTACAACAATAACAATAAGGGGGCTACTCTAACAACAATAAGGGACTACACTAGTAATATAGGGACCTAACACCAACTAATTTTACATAATCAACGTTCACAACTAAGGCTCCTCTAGATCTTTCTAGATAACACTAACTAGGAGGAGAAATTACATTATCTAATAGTTCAAGCTCCCTCATGTCAAGGTTGAACTTAGTCTAACCATGCCCAATAATATGTATGATATGTGTGTGTTAGGAAATTCCCCCCTAACATGGAATTAAGAATATTAGAGGATGGATTCATAACTTATATGTTTTTCATTATTGCTTGTGTTCACTGTGTGATGATTTTTTTTGTTTTTTGTTTTTATAATTTCATCATAGTATATTATAGTCGGTTTCCATACATGCATTAAAAAAAGGGGAAAAAATCCATGTAACAAAGCATCCCACCTTCAAGGCTTGAAGCCTTTTAACGACAAGGCTCAAAGCCATTACAACAATACACTCATCATGTCGCTTGTAGGAATTGAACAAGGGTAACACTTGTTCCTCCCAAGCACCATAGATAAACCCAATTGATTAATTTCCATATATACATAAAAATTGTAATCAATAAATAAATACAAATTTAATTAAATCATACATTTAATAAATTTAGAGAAATTGACCAAAACATGGTTAAGATGATTTTTTTTTTAGTAATCACGTTGTTATTTAGAAATTTGTTTTGATCCCTTTAAAATAAAAAATGGTTGAAAACACTTTATTAGTTCCTGCCTCACAAAGGACTATAACATTCGCCTCATAGTAAAAGTGCGTTGACTTTGCATTTCTTTGTTGTGTTTTTTAAATTTTAACCAAGGTTTCAAGAAAATTATTAATATTTATATTTTCTCGTAAATTGAAATATAAATTCCTAATTTTATGAAAATATTTTTTCTAATTTTCAATTGGCTGAACGAGCTCTGATGGGACATAATTGTAACAACCCCTAGTTGATTTCCTATGTAAATAAAAATAAGATCAATGTCATGGGACATGTATTCCAAGTTGAATGTTGGGAAAAACATAGTGATGGGGATCAATTGTGATTAATTAATAGCTATGGAAATTGGAAAAGGCATTGGAAAAGGTAAAGTGGCAATAATTTGCATTTTATTTATGAAATAAAGGAAAATAGGAGAAACGTGAGATGAGAGGTTACAAATTTGCATGTGGAAGAAATTGAAGGAAAAATGAAGGAAAATGAAGAAAATAGAGCCCTGAATGATAAAAAGGCTTATGAGGATAAGTTCACAACCTTTTGTCAGTTTTATCTTGGAGCTCTCTTCCATTCCCTCATGTTGTCTAGGTAAATCCCCTCTGCTGACAGAGGCGATCCCTCTAGCCCTAGGGTGGGTCTAGAAACTACGGGAACATACTAACATCTACCTTCCTAGATTGTAAATGAAATTCAGAGCAAGGAAGATGTCCAACTACCTCATTCTGATGCTATCTTGTCGTCTTCCATCGAAGCTTCTTGATCTGTCGCTCTTCTCTAGCTCGATACATGCTGCTATCAAAGTTCGATTACTTGTACAGACAGCCAAGACAAAACGACAGGTGTAGAACCATGGAAAACATAAAACAATTACAACCTATCTAATTGATCAAGGAATGATAGAAATCTCATTATAGATGTAAAAAAGAATGGAAGATAAACATCAGATGCATTTTATTATGATAAAGACAAGGGGAGTTTACAACCAAGCCTTGATGTTGAGGCTCTCCTTCGGCAGGTCCGTATCCAAGCACGTTTGCCACACCCTCATGAAAAAAGGTCCAAGATCTCACTATGTTCTCAACACACACAAACAATCACACTCTGCATTATTCTCCCGAAGCTATGATTGCTTCTCTCTATGCTAACTTTTCAGCTATCTGTTTCAACTAGAACATGTTCAACTAGCACATCAATGGAAGATGAAAATATTTATAGAGGAGAGGAGGAGGTTGGGATCCCTACAATAGTGGAAGGGATGTCTTATCACTTGGGAGGTTTCCCCATAAGGTGGAAACAGGAGGCCAAAGGAGGAAGGCTGTGGTTATTCAGCCGAACCACTCCCTATGACTCATCCACGAAGTTTGTTGTGATCAAAACTTTGCCTCCATTTTAAAAAAACTTTCCATAAACAGATTGAAATGGGTGCTTAACTGGGACAGAGCACCAATTGGCGCAGGCTCAATGTTAATTTTCCTCATTAGCACGAGGGCACAACGGGCTACCAACGCCAAGGAAAAAACATTTGTTTTTAGTGGTTTGCTCAGGAAATGGTCAACAGAGGGAATGTTGTCCTCATGGAAAGGGATAGTGAAAAATTACTGTGTAACAGATTCCCCCTGTTGGTGAATGATCAGGTCTCGCGGGCAAGACCCAGGTTCAGGAGTTGTGGTCAACAAAGGAATCCGCTGTAGTCTAGGATCATGCCGGCATTATCACCCTACTTTGGAGAGTAGAGAGTCTCACCCGAGGTGTGCCGCGACCACATGCAGAAGGGGAATAGACTAGTGGCAAGGAACATATCTGCAACTCATTCTCATCAGTGGTTAGATTGCATAGATAGAATCACATACGAAACAACATTCAGAGAACATACAGATACTAAGCAAATGAAAATTTTAAAGCATCTCTACCAACACATATGCATGTGAATCACACAAATAGATAGTAACCTGCAATTATATTAAGCTCTCGGCCAAATCCATAGTTACATAGCATTGCAAAGGGCTTACAAATCTGATACATATGCCTTACGGAATAAAGATGTACATCAATAGAACCCTAGGAACTACAGAGACCTCATCCATAATCTGGGTTGCTGCTGCAGCATGCGTTTCTTCTCCTTCAGTTGCTCTCTCTCTCCTTTCTTCCGGGTGACGGCTATTTATTCACCCGCTGTCGCGACTGTTAGTTCTTCTTATGTCCTTCTTCAACTGCTTCTAGCTTTTCTCTGATTATCTGTGTGTTCCGCTTGCGTTCTTCTGCTGTATCTTCTCCTTATCTGCACTTATGCATCTAGTTTCCTCCGCTATGTGCCTGTTCCTTCGCAACCTTGGTAGCTTCGCCGTTTGATGTGGTTGCGACTTGGTTGCGGCTGCCATGTGCCCTCGTTCCGCAACCCCAAAATCTAGCCATTGTTTCAATTCAAAACGTTCAAAACAAGGTTTTTCAAAACAAGGGCCCCAACAGGCCCCGACCACAGTTCCTTGACTCGTCCCCGAGTCAATAAAAAATTATGGTTTCTACCTCCATTGCCCTGCTTGACCCTGTGCCCTGTTCGCCTTGTGTGCCTTCATCCTGTGCTCGTTCCTGCTGTGCGTCTTCAGGTGGCTGTTCAAACAAGGGCCCCAACTCCGGGACCCTTTGGAATGCTGTAGCTCGAAGCTCAGTAAAAGTCGACACAGCTTGCTGCCACCCCTGGATGAGCGATTCTGTCTCCTCAGCGAGCTTGGTGATAGCAACCTCCTCGATGGGTGTTGGGACAACTCCGAACATTGTGCTGATCTGGGTCTCGGCTGACGCTGCGAGCTGTTGTATGGCCCGAGCGCTAGATTGGAGGGACAGCCTTCGGCATTTTGGCCCGGCGCTGATAGACCTGTAAAATTTGCCTTGGGTGCCTTTCCTGGTGCAATGCATTCTGAGAATTCAACGGCTCTGGTGCAGCTGCACTTGCTAATTCGAACAGGTCCGACATCCTCGTGCTTTTGGTGTCCATGCAAGTTATGTTAGCACCTGGCACGAGTGGAGTTGATGAGACCCCCTAACGAGTTAATTCCTGCTGGAATTCCTTCTGCGATAATCGTGCGATCAATCGCATGCCAATGAGTGCTGTGACAGTTGCTGATGGTGGCATGGGAAAATGGGCGGACACAACGGCTAAGGTTACTGAGGGTGATGGCCAAATGATGACGACGCGGTTACTGCCAAGTATGGTAATTAATGATGCAGATCTAGGAGATCCTACGGACTGAAACAAGTACGTGGGTGGACTGAGCAGGACTGACGTGGAGACTGGTACGGATCCTACAGGGCTGACATGCTGGACTGGCGCCGCCCCGACCACAGTTGGTTGCGGTGCGGACCCCGCAACTGAACGGTTATTGACACACTACCTATGAATAGAGAATACCTCCTACACTCATCCCGGTTGTGGGAGAGTTATTCAACTATGCTACGCTATGGGTGCTCTCAGGTGCGAGAGTTATTGATGAGAAATGAAAGGTACTTACTCCTTGAAGGGTTTCAGGTGTGTGCCATTCACCCACCCAGGAAGAACCGTACCATCCAGTTGTGCCAACCGAACAGCTCCGGAATCGCGAATCTCGATAACGAAGTAGGGTCCCAACCAGTGCATCTGTAGCTTTCCTGGGAACTTCTAGAACCTACTTTTGTATAAAATAACTTTTCCGCCAACCTGGAAGGTTTTGGTCTTAATGTGGTGGTCGTGCCACGCTTTCTTCCGGTCCTTCTGAATCTTCTGGTGGAATTCGGCCAGGAAGCGGGCCTCATCCAGTTCCTGTAATTCATGGAGGCGCTCCTGGAGGGAGGCCTCTTCCGAAAACTTCAGAGACGTGGTGATCAACAGGCTTGGTACAATAAACTCAGTGGGGATCACAGCCTCTCGGCCGTACACGAGCTAGAACGACGTTTGATTGGTCAGGCGCTTCACCGTAGTCCGATAAGCCCATAAGGCTGCTGATAGGCGCTCGTCCCAATCATCACGCTGGGCATTGAAAATCTTAGTCAAGCCTTTCTCAAGAATCTTATTGAAGGCTTCCACCGTACCATTAGCATGCGGGTGATACGGGCTACTCTTGTGATGCTGAACCATGAAGGTGTCCAGCAGTGTCTTGACTGTGTCATTAATGAAGTGCGTACCCTGATCACTGGTTAAACTCTGCGGGCATCCAAACCGGCAAATGATGTGCTAAAAAATGAACCAGGCGGCGGTATCCGCTGTGCAGTCGCGTACCGCAGCTGCCTCAGCCCACCTGGTGAGGTAGTCCGTGGCGGTAATGATGTACTGGGCCTTGGAGTGTCTGGCGACCGGGGCTATGGGGCCCACAAAATCGACAGCCCACTTCTCGAATGGCCGCAACACATGCACTAGGTGTAACGGAAGCTTATCCCAGTGAGAGGGCCTTCCCATCCGCTGGCAGACGTCGCATCACTTCACATAGGCCTTACAATCGGTGTGTACTGTCGGCCACCACAGGCCAGCTTGGAGCACCTTTCTTGCGGCGGGTTTCGCACCCACATGCCCTCCCGCAACACCGCTGTGACATTCCCACATTACCGCTTCCTGTTCGTGGTCAAGGACACATCTGCGCAAAACCTCATCGAGGCCTAGTTTGTATAGCTGCCCTACGATCAATTGGTAGTCGGCGGCACGGATGACCAAATGCCGTTTCTGGAGCGGGGTGTAATCCTGAGGGCATTGTCCCGTGGTCAGATAGGCGGAAATGTCGGCCAAGTAATCTGGTATGGCTTCGACTCGGAAGAGGTCAGCATATGGCAGCTGATCATCGAGAGAGCTGTCATTCTCCCCCATCTCCAACCTGGATAGGTGATCAGGCCCGACATTCAATCTCTCGGGCTTGATGATTACTTCGAATGTGAATTCTTGAAATAACAGAAGCCAACGGAAAATCCGTCCTTCTAGAACAGGCTTATTGACCAGGTACTTCAGGGTAGAGTGGTCCGTGAAGGACTTGAACTTCCCCCCTAGAAGATAGTGGTGGAACTTCTGAAGAGAGTACACCATCGCCAGCGCCTCCCTGTCGGTCGTGGTGTAATTCTTCTCCGCATTGGACAGTTTGCGGCTGGCGAAGTAGACTGGGTGGTCAACTGTTGTATCGCTGGGTTGTGCCAAGACAACCCCAAGTGCAATACTGGAAGCGTCGATATGCACATGAAACTGCTTATCCCAGTCTGGATGAACTAGAATAGGCGCCGACGCCAGCTTTTCCTTCAGGGTGTCCAGGGCTACCTGACACTCCTCCGTCCACTGAAAGACTGCGGACTTTCGTAGAAGTTGTTCTAACGGAGCAGTGATCTTAGCATAGTTGCGGATAAACCTCCTGTAGTATCCCGTGTGTCCGAGAAATGCCCGCAACTATTTCACCGTCTCGGGGGCTTCCACGTGTACGATCACCGCAACCTTGGCGGGGTCAACACAGACCCCTTGCTTGCATACCACATGTCCCAACAACGTGCCGAACGGAACGGAAAAAATACATTTCTTTAAGTTCAAGGAAATCTATAGCTGGCGACATCGATCAAACATGACCCGCAACAGGGTAGCGTGTTTCTGTAATAAACTGTAGACAGTCCAGTCGTCCATGTAGACTTCCAGGAACTTGTGAAGGTACTCCCAGAAGGCGGCGATGACAATCCGGGAAAACACGGCCGGAGCGTTCTTCAAGCCAAACGGCATGACGTGGTATGCGAACGACCCCCATTCGGTGGTGAATTTTGTCTTTGACTTGTCTTCTTCCGCAATACGCACCTGATGGTAGCCCGAAAAGCCATCAGTGAAAGAGTAGGCTTTGTTCCCCGCAACATGGTCCAACACTTCGTCGCTGAAAGGGGTGGGAAATGGATCATGAATGCAGGCATTATTCAGACTGTGATAATTGACACAAAACTGTATCTCCGCCTTGTCCTTCTTATTCTGGATGACGATAGGGCTCACCAACTCTGCTTCCTCCACAGGAAAGATTAGACCCGTGGCCAGCATCTTATCGGTTTCCATCTTAACCTTCTCTTAACCTGTGGGTTCAACCGGTAGGGTCGGTGCTTCACAGGTCTGGCACCCGGTTTCAGCACGATGCGCATTTCCCCAAGATCACCCTTGATGCCCTTCAGATCTGCCACCAACGAAGGAAACAAATCTTCGTATTCCTGGAGGAGGCTGAAAATCTCCTTGGTCGTCTCTTCGTCCCAGTAATCGCCCACTGTAGCCAACTTAGGCTTCTCCTCCATACCGATGTTTAGCTTCTTTGTATTCAGCGGCCGTAAATGGACCCCTTTGGTGGCCATATCTTCATTAACGTTCCGCTCGCCTTCCTTCTCTTTGAAGTACAGGTGCCTGAGGTCTTCCAGACTGTCATTGTTTGGATCTCTGTCAATCCGTTGGAAAACCAACTTGCGCGTGGCCTCAGGACACGGTGCAACCACGACCCCCCAAGCCTCGGGGTAGCACAAAAACAGGACCACCTTGATTGCTTGTAGTGCCCGAGACTCCTGCTCGGTCTCCCCTTCAAACGAGAAACACCGAAAAAACTTGTCCGTGAATTCCTGCCAAGAGCGAGTTTCACGCTTCCGCTCTTCCTCCAAGTACCAAGCTTGAGGGATTGTATCCAAAGAGTGGATAAACCGATGGACCCATAGCTCTGGCGGGTAGCCCAGACCTTGCCACTTCTCTTCACAGGCCCGCAAGTGGTCCTGCGGATTGGAAGTCCCAGAGTATCACTGCCTGCTTCGAGGGCCTTCATCTTCTTTGAACCGCACCCGCAACGCGTCCGCCACACTACTCCACCGCGACAAGGTATTGCAGTAATTTTTCCACCACCAGGCGGCTGTAGACTGTAGTGCGACATCCAAAAGGGGTAGTCTGCTCCCTTCCGGCACGATGTCCTCAACCTTGGTAATAAAGGTATTGACAGCTTGCATGTTTGATAGGGTGGGGTATTCTCTGAACTCAGCACCAATCCAACTGACGCGGCCAACATGAGCACATCTCCGCGTGCTGGTCTCGTACCTCCCCTGCTACCAGTCTTCCCACGCAAGTTCGGATCCCAGCTCCGAGCTCTGGACACTCCGCCAAATGATAGAGCCAGTCGCGGTCGGGTTAATATAGTCTTCCTTCTTCCCTGCAGTCATCTGGTAGAGGTGGTCCATCATCTGAGCATCCTCCCGGTTATCCACAGTCTCGGTATACCTCGGGCTTTGATATGGTTCGAGAGGCTGAGTGACCCGAACCTCCCCATCTTCAAAGATCATCAACTCCTTTTTGAGGTCGATGATAGCATAATTCTCAAAATCCCAATCAATGCCTAACAGGGCGGGGTAAGAATCCTTGTCTCCCATAATATCAATAATCTCAAAATCGGTATAAGTCTTTACCCCCGCAATGTCGACCTTGACACCTTCAAGTCGGTTAATCAGCAGAATGCAGTACTGGTTCGCCATTCTGAGTTGGATGGGCGAGTAGGCCAGCCGTGGCCTTCCGAGAGCCTCCCATGTCTTGCGCGACAGGATGTTGACGTCAAACCCTAAATCAAGCATGGTGTCGCTGATTTGGAATCCCCCAACCTACGTATTGAGCCGTAATTCTTTACCCATTCGTCGCTTATTTCGCTTGATGCACTGCACCGATTGGGGGGCTGTGTCCACCGGTTCCCCCAATCCTTTCCTCCCTTGCAGTGCCCCTTCCAACGTACACTTGAGCAGAGCAAAATTGTCAAAAATCTTGAGGAATAGTTGGAGCCACTCTTCAAGCAGGGTTCCTGGGGCATGCTGTGGCCCAGGATCTGTTGACAGGGGTGCCTCCAGGCCTTCCGCTTCGCGTAGCTGAGCAAATGCCTCAACCGCCTCTTGAAAATACTTCTTCTGTGCCTCTGGTTTGATTATCCGGTGCAGGGATGCTGGCCTGACATCTGGTGCCGAATCCTTTCCGCGAGCGTCCTCCCCCATTTTATTACCGCCCCTCGTTACAATAGTGAAGTTCTGCATGGCCAAAGTCGCGGGCGCTCGTGGCTTGGCATTTACCAAATTCGTGCCCCTCTGGCGTGCACGTTCTTCCCACTTTTTGATGAGCTCTGGGCAGTATTTCGTCACATGGGTGTTTACGTGGCACTGGGAACACGACAGACAGCGAGGGAGGGGACATTCATGAGCCACATGGCCCTCCTGGTCACAGTTATAGCATTTCACCAGCCCGCGACCCCCAGCGCGGCCTCTGCGTGCCCCGCCTCCTCTTCCTCTAGGAGCCTCATTCACCCCGACACAACTAACGATTAACTTCCATTTTCCCCCACCATTTCTGGTGAGTACCTCTTTATTTTTACACAAGCTTGAAGAGGATAGCATATGCTTGTCATATAAGTTTTTCCTTCGGAAAAATCAAACAGTGTACATTTTACGAGCCCTAGGAATGAGGAACTCAAGTAAAGTCATTGCGACGGAGTCCGATGTCATCAATTTTTAATGAGTCTGACAAAGGAAGAACTCGAAATCTTTTCATATTTAGAGAGTTTGAAAAGAAGGCAGAAAATAAAACTCCAACAGTTCCTTTTCGTAGGTAGTCCCTCAGATCCAAAAAGGTAGAAAACTATGTCTGAGAGAACCTCCTAGTCGTGATAGGCTAGGGTATTCTTTTTTCGTAAATAATCTATCCTAGCCTGAAAAAGGGGTAAACATATACTGGGTAGATATCGTTTCGAAACCATTTAACGAGTTCAAAATGAAAAGAGTCTCAGCAATCTTTTCAATTTTCGAGAGTCAGAAAATAACTGAAAGATGACTCCTCCTGGAGGAACGAGTGGTATTAAGGGTAGCTACTGGTTCCGGTAATGGTGGAGCTGCTCAGAACAAGTAAAGGTTAAGAGGCTGGCGAACAAGACCACTCATCGCAGTGGTTCCTCAGGAATGGGTGAAACAACCAAGTGAAGGCATATGATCGGCCAAGAAAATAGTGACGATGGAGTGAGAAAACCAAGGCTCATCTGGAAAAAACAGGCTGATAAAATGGAAATCACAAGAGGTAAAATGGGAATGGTTTCATTTTTACACAAGCTTGAAACTTTAATAAACTATGCTTGAAACCAGTTTCATTTTTACACAAGCTTGAAATGGAAACAAACTATGCTTGAAAAAAGTAAGCATGCCCCCATCATGGTGACTCGATTCGAGGTACATGCCCCCCAAGCTTCAGTCCATAGGCAGATGGAGTGAAGGTTCAAATTATGAGATCTGAGAAAGACTCGACTGGGATTTTACGAGATCTAAAAAAAGACTCGAATTGAACGGGAACGTGTTTCATTATTTTAACGAGGTTGACACATTGAAAGAACTATCACCAAGACACCTTGTTTCATTGTTTAAGGAGCTTGACACAAGACAAGGAACTCTGCTCCGATGAGCTTGTTTCATTTTTTAAGGAGATTGACACAAGAAAACGAACTGTGCTCAAACCATCTTGTTTCATTTTTTAAAGAGCTTGACACAAGAAAAATAACCTTGCTCCGACGAGCTTGTTTTATTTTTTAAGGATCTTGACACAAGAAAATGAACTGTGCTCCGACCAGCTTGTTTCATTTTTTAAAAAGCTTGACACAAGAAAAAGAACCCTGCTCCAAAGACCTTGTTTCATTTTTTAAGGAGCTTGACACAAGATAACAAACCTTGCTCCAACGACCTTATTATAATGAATAAGGAGTCATGGCTTCCAAGAATTCCACACTGGATGGGAGAACAACATCTTGGAAATCAGGACCCAATGCCCCCAGCACCTGATGCACAACGACATTATCACTGAATGCCGGCATGGGACAGGTAGCCACATAATTAACATGCGGTGAGGAAGACACAACCGACGGATAAATATCTGACAGGGATGATGGTGTACTAGCTACCATATTAGGGTCAAAGAATGCAAGTTGATCGATGGTCACGATCTGACCTTGGTGCAGAAAACACATCACACGAAAGAGGGAGGAGAAAAGTGTTCCCATGGCATAAGTATAATCGCGGCCCAAGAGTAAATTAAAGTCCAAGGGGCCAGGGACAACCATCATGTCCATGTGGACAGTTTTCCCTCCCAATGTAACAGGCAACTTCGGAAGGATCCCTAACGGTTGACTAGAACGCCAACAAATTCTGCATAACAGGCACAAGCGACAGTGAATCGAAAGCTTGCCAAGTAGGTGAGGAGAAAATACTAACATACGTGCCTTCATCTATAATGGTGCTGGGTATGACCAAATGGGAGGCCTGTACCGTGATCTCAAAGGGCACATAAGAAGGAAGGCAATAACCTGCGAATCAACCCCAATCGAAGGAAGTGACCAAACTACTTGAAGGGGATACCATCAAACCGAGATGGTCTTCCCCTGGTGTTACAGGAGAAAAGGAGCATCCTCTACCACCTTCATCATGGAAGCAGAAGGAGTATCCTCTGGGACCTCCATCATGGAAGGCGGAGGAGTAGCTTCCAAAGGTACAGGGACGGGAGAATGTTTCTCCAAGTTTGAGGAATATGAAGAAACAAGAAGATCACGAGGGATGTGAGATCCAATCTCAACGGAAAAGGCCTGGTGCATCGCAGACGGGGCCAACTCAATCGATCCCACGACCAATGGTTGGTTAGGGATGGATTCATGATGGTGAATTTCTGGGGGAGAGGGATCAAGCAAGGATGAATCTTGACTAATCATTGAATCAACTGGTGAAGGACTTAAATAAAGCTGTTTGTAACCGGCCGGAAGGCATGGTGTAGAAACAATCAAGTTTTCCAAAACTCTCTTGGCTTCATCCATATATGGACAAAGGTGAATGGCATGATGTCCTTCACACAACTTACAGGAATTTGTGAGCTTACCCTGAATCTTAGGAGCTTTACCAGCACTAGCTGAAGACGTGCCCCCAACCTGACTCCCGGAAGCCAAAGGCAACATCGGACGACCGTTGGACCATACTTCAAGCACCTTGGGAATGCCAGAAGAAGATGGTTTCCATGGAATAAAATGCAAGGGAAATTAACTTTCCGTGGAGGGTTTGGAGGTTCATCAAGAGCAGGTGTTTTAGAAGCAACAACTACAGAATTAGCCTCTCGCTTATTTGAATTTTTCTTCTTAGTCTTATTCTTATTCTTCTTAGCCACCTGGGTACTAGAATCCAAACTTTCACCAGACGAAGTAGAAGATGAGGACAAAGAAACAGGCGAAGGAGGGGAGAGGTCCACCTTCGAATCAACATGGCGTTGCTCGGGCAGAGGAGTGAATGGTATGGTAGCCGGAACACTTGAGACTACAGAGGTTGAAAACAACCAAACAGGAAACCCAACAGTTAACCCAGGGAGGGATAACGTGGCCATATAAGGAGCACCAATATTTCCTCAAGCAGGAAAATGACTAGGACTCCCTTCAGAGGGGACTCCTTAATTGCAAAACTCCGGAAAAGTTGCCATCGGAAACGACCTTGAAATAAAATAGTAAGGACAAAAATTCTAACCAGGAATATTTCATGGGCGATTGATTTTTAAGACACTGAAACCAGACTCAGCTGTTTCATATTTTAAGAGTCGAGAAACAAGCAAAGGTGACTCTATCGCTTTTAGGTTGGACACGAGCTTGAAAAGACAAGAGCTCGATGATATTTTCAGTTAGAAGAGTCAGTAAAGATCAAAGTGACTGCTCTGGTAATCTAGGTAAATGGGTGTACCAAATATCCGTGAACTGCCATATACACCTTGGTAAAAATGAAAGAGAAATTAACCAAGGACTTAAAGTATGTGCAGGTAATCTCCCCGAATGCTATGTCTGGTGTATCACGGGTAAAAGGCGGCAGAATCGGCCTCCTATGGATAAAGGATTTGCAACCGAATGGGGTCTCCATTTATATACATGACGGTACGAGGAGCACAAGTCCGTACTAGCGTTGTCTAAATCTAGATGGCGGATGAAAGCTACTAGGTTTAACGACGCCGAAACACGTCTCTACCTTAGACTACTAGATGTTCCGTTAAGTTTCAATGCTGCCTTAGGTTAATTTAGTAAATTTTAAAGTGATCTTCAATTTGCGTTTTGATTTCAAGGCCCTGTTGAAAGTTGGATCTCATAAAACCTCTAGATGCAAACTATATGAGAAAAGAAATCTTTCAATTTGATGAATGTTATCTAGTTAAGGGAAGAGATTCAAACAATGATGCAACAAACAGCAACATTGCAAACGAAAATTTTCCAAATTAGATGACTTTCACTATCCAAAATTAATCTAAAACATTCAATGATGCGAATTATGCAATGTAATCTATGCAAAATCCTCTTTTTTGAAAACTATGCAATTGTAATCTATGCACAATTTCCTTTTTCTTTTGAAATGATAAGAATGCACTCAATGCATTTTTCAATGAAATGAGAATCTACTTAATGCATGCTTTTAATGAAAGAGAATGCACTCAGTGCAATTTTCAGCTTTCAATCATTAAACAATGTGATCTGAGTTCAATGATAAATCTCAAAAATACTTTTCAATGTAATGTGATCTAATGAATTTTAACGAAAAACAAGCTCTAAGACGAAAACTAAATGAATGCAAATCTTCTTAAAGAAGGATGAATGCAAAAGAGATGTAAACAAACACTAATAATGCAATCGTTGTTTTAAACACTTTGTAACGAAATTCCTCAAAAGGCTACAAGACATATGAGTTCAAGCACAAAAAGGACTTCCAAAGCATGAGCTCAAAACAAGGCATTCATTCCCTTTTACATCAAGCAATCAAGAAAGAAGACTTTTTAGTTGAACAATGAGCAATGTAATCTATGCTCACAAGTGAAAAAGTATAAGAGAGAACATGTAAAGCATACAAAGAAAAAGACCGGAAGGGAAAGACACACTGGTGAAGGATTTAGGGAAAAAACCTCAATTTTTCATACACCCTGAAATTGGCACGACTTTTGTGGGTGAAACTAGTGCCAACTGGCACGAATTCCTCACTGAAAACTAGCGCCAATGGCCAATTGGCACGGGTTGCTAATTGACAACTAGCGCCAATCGGCTCGACCGTCAAAAAAATAAAAGCACCAATGCCTAAACAGGAAAAAACAAAGAATTTCTCCCAACCAAGACCAGACTCACCACGTCAAGAAAAGACTAAAAGATCGTAATTGATGAAAAACATAGGAAAAACAGGGAAATGGTCATTCTACTAAATCCGTCGAATGACTAAGACCTCAAAGAGTGACAAACTCAAAGGAAACTCCCCAGCGGAGTCGCCAATTTGTTGTCTAGGTAAATCCCCTCTGCAGACAGAGGCGATCCCTCTAGCCCTAGGGTGGGTCTAGCAACTATGGGAACATACTAACATCTACATTCCTAGATTGTAAATGAAATTCAGAGCAAGGAAGATGTCCTACCTCATTCTGATGCTATGTTGTCGTCTTCCATCGAAGCTTCTTGATCTGTCGCTCTTCTCTAGCTCGATACACGCTGCTATCAAAGTTCGATTACTTGTACAGGTAGTCAAGACACCACAACAAGTGTAGAGCCATGGAAAACATAAAACAATTACAACCTATCTAATTGATCAAGGAATGCTAGAAATATCATTATAGATGTAAACAAGAATGGAAGATAAACATCAGATGCATTTTATTATGATAAAGACAAGGGGAGTTTACAACCAAGCCTTGATGTTGAGGCTCTCCTTTAGCAGGTCCATATCCAAGCACGTTTGCCACACCCTCATGAACAAAGGTCCAAGATCTCACTATGTTCTCAACACACAGAAATAATCACACTCTGCATTATTCTCCCGAAGCTATGAATGCTTCTCTCTATGCTAACTTTTCAGCTATCTGTTTCAACTAGAACATGTTCAACTATCACATCAATGGAAGATGGCTATATTTATAGAGGAGAGGAGGAGTTTGGGATCCCTACAATAGTGGAAGGGAGGCCTTATCCCTTGGGAGGTTTCCCCATAAGGTGGAAACAAGAGGCCAAAGGAGGAAGGCCGTGGTTATTCAACTGAACCACTCGCTATGACTCATCCACGAAGTTTGTTGTGATCGAAAATTCACCTCTATTTTAAAAAAAAATTCCATAAAAAGATTGGCGCGGGTGCTTAACTAGGATAGAGCACCAACTGGCGTGGGCTCAGTGTTAATTTTTCTCATTGGCACGAGGGCATAATGGGCTACCAACGCCAAGGAAAAAACAAGTGTTTTTAGTGGTCTGCTCAGGAAATGGTCAACAGAGGGAATGTTGTCCTCATGGCAAGGGATGCAATGATGGTATTTGCAAGGCATGACACTTCTAATTAGTCATAGAAATAACCCTCCAATGTGCGAGATGGGGATTGTAGGGACAATGAAAAATTACTGTGTAACACCTCATTCTCTCATACTCTTGCACACTTAGAGAAATATTGGAGCATTCTTGGAGCATGCTTGGAGCACTCTAGTATTCACCTGGTTTGGATAAAGAAGGCAAGGGAAAGTATGGGAGCACAAGGGGATAGGTGGATCAACAACTAAAATTGAATTTCTTTGCAGGAAATAGGTTGCATGTATGATTTTCTTGCTAATTTATGGATGCATGGTAGATGCATGTGGTTTTCTTGTTATGTGTTGTCATTGGCATGGAGATTTTCCTAGATAGCCATGGCGTTGTGGGTTTTTCCACTTCATTTTTTTTCTGGTTGGTGCTCATAATTCCTTATGGTTGTGGGTTCGAACAAACACTCTGGAAGACTTGGAACAACTTGGGTTGAGCTACTAGTCCTGGAGCCTAGGTTGGGAAAAATGCTCTAGAGCCCTTGGTGGGTTGAGTTACTAGTCCTGGAGCCTAGGTTGGGAAAAACACTCTAGAGCTCTTGGTGGGTTGAGTTACTAGTACCTGGATCCAGGTTGGAAAAACGACCTAGAGCCCTTAAAGGTTGTACGTTGAGTTACTAATGCCTGGAGCCTTGGACAACTTAGGAAGAGACATATGTGTTTGGTGTTAGTGATGTATAACTGTGAGGTGGAATCAGTAGTTGAGGGTTGAGGTGGTTTGGCCTCTGGAAGCCTTGGTTTGGTTTTGTTTGGTTTATTCCATGAGATCCCACATTCATGCTTGGAATATGGCATGGGGGTGATTGGATGAAATAGAGATTTTGTTCAGCCCAATCTATGGTTAGGTGGTACATGGAAGTCCCTGAATTGGTTGGTAATTTCATATGTTATTCTTCTATTGTGATTCATGTATATATGTTGGTAATATGTTGGTGATATTAAGTTGGGTTGTCATGGTTCATATGATGGCTATTTTCTGGTTATATGTTGTTTATATGATGTGTATCTTTTATTGCTCTTGTCATGAAGTGTTCCGTTATTAATAGATTGATGACTGTATGGACTAATAAATGTTGTTGTAGCTATGTGGAGAGGAAATATGGCCTTCTTAGTAATTATTAGTTGAATATTAGACTTTATTGATCAGATATGCATTCATGACCTGTAGCTTACATGTTTTCCATGTGTTTGACGAAATGTATTTTATGTTCTAGGCAGTCTAGGTCAAGTTTTTAGTTCAAGTTTGTATATTTAGCCTTCTTTTGATGTCATTAATTATTCTAAGAAGTTTTCAAAAAGTTATAGGTAGTGGTCTAGTGGCTGGCCTAGAATTGTGGCTCAGATCTTGGGACCGTAACCTCTGAACTCAACAATTTGGGTCACAATCGCACTCAAATAGTCTTGTGAGTGCGATTAGAGGCATTCAACCACATGGAGGCCTTGTCATGCATGTTTTTGGGGGTTAATTTGTGTGATAAGGAGCCCCACCTCAGGTTTTGGTCACTTGGGGTGGTTCCTTGGCCCCTTAGTGTCCCTATGGCCCTGAGAAATGTTGTGAGTTATTAGTCGGTGGTCAGTTGTAGGCCCCACTTCCTTAACTAGAGCTAGGAGGTTGGTTCTTGTCATATTAAATCTCATCTCATGTTTACCCTGGAAGGTTGGTGAAACTTGTTAAATGTGGGAGGGGTGGTTACAGGTTGGTATCAGAGCTTCCAGGTTTGAGCACTTGGACTGGATGGGAAGAATGTTTTTTCCATGCATGCATGTCATTTTTCTATGTGTTCATTATGCATGCACTATGATAATCATTATTGCAGTAGTTTCGTCATGTAGAGATTAGTGATGTTGATGTTGAGATGATTGATATGTTGATTTCATTATATATACATAGGTTGTGCTAATCATGATTGATTTTGTAGATGTGATACCCTACCCTGAACTTTAGTGAGGTATGTTGATTATGTTTATATTTGGTTTATCTGACATGGTATGTTTTCAGTAAGTAGAAGATCAATATGACAAGAAAAATGGTGGACTACATTTCACATGATTCTCCCTACAGATCATATGAACAAAATGGTTACTAATACTCCCCTGACATATCAGATACATTGAGAATTTTGAAAGTAGAGATCAGAAGTTGTATGGTAGATAATGATAGGGTCATTCAGTCACAAGAAATAATTGCCAGGGCACATGAAAATAAATTAGAAGTTAATGTAGTCATCCTTTATAGTTTATCAGATTTGCAGAGACATGGATCACTTAGGAGCAGTCATGGATAAGAGGAAAGGACCAATGGGGAATATGGAAGCAGGTCTTAATCGGGATACATATTTTGACAGGGATGCATAGTTATAGATGGTAGGTTCTTGGATACACCTGATAGAAGGGGTAATGAATGTGGGTTCCATTCTAGTTCTGGTTCAGAGAGACAAAATTCTCATCACCATAACCATTCGTATAAGAGGAGTGAGAAGTAGTACTTTGCAAAGGAGTTCAAGAAAGAAAAGCCTCCTACATTTGATGGAGAAATGAAGAAGTCATAAGATGCAAAATATTAGTTGCTTGGTGTTGCACAAAAATTTGTCACTCTGCCTATACTCCCCGTTCCTGATCCTGGAGACCCCTAATAGTGACCCCTGTGCCTATTTTCCATCATGAAAAAATGCCTTCATGTCCTTTTAAGCACAATGAATAAACTCTTTGTTGACCATTCCTAGAGAAACTCCTTCAAAACCTAATTATATGGAGCAACATTCCCTCTCCATGTATTTCTCATGCTCATGGCCTCTTTTTGGTCTAGGACTGCACCGATTGGCGCTAGTATGATCCTCATTCCAGCGCTGATTGGTGCAACCCTAGACCAAAAAGAGGCCATTGACATGAGCAAGAAACATAGAGGGCATACCACTCCATATAATTAGGTTTTCAAGGAGCTGCTCCAGGAATGGTCAACATAGAGTTTATTCATTGTGCTGAAAAAGTACATGAAGGCATATTTTTATGATGGAAAACATGCACAGGGGTCACTGTTAGGGGTCTCCAGGATCAGGAACGGGGAGCATAGGTACAACGACAAATTGCTGTGCAATAGATGCCCCCTAAAGCATGAAGGATGAATGAGAGTGAGGGGTGAAATGCTTTACGAATAAGTGCTAGGACCAAGATGTCGTCGTCAGAAAACCTGCGCAAACAAGCACACATATACATAAAATGTCATCTCTGAAATAATCACATGACATAAGATATGGATGCATCCATCCATAGAGGTAATCATGAAACAGGATCCGAGGTATGGTCACAGCCATACAAATAAAGAGGATCACAAATATAGACTCAAGGTATAGTCGTAGCCATCTGAATGAAGGAGTCATGTATACAATCATGAATAATACATATCTCCTCACAGCCTAGGATTTATCAGAAAAAACCTAGGGTCTTGCACTCCGTCACGACCTGATAAAGTACAAGATCAAGCATGTGAATAAAAGAGCTGAAGTCAAACATGAAAGAAAATCGCCTAATTACCAGCCAATGATGTAAACCGTTAACAGGCACGAGATAAACCACCAATGATGACAATGGATCTCAAGGTACCAATAGTACAATTCACGATATGCATATAAGGATCTGTCGTCGAACACTCACAGAATCACTTGAGTGAAGGCCAATGATGTAAGCCCATCGTCGGATGCGAACAACCTACCATTAGGGAATGTAGGCTCTAACGTATTGAAAAGGGGATCTCTAGATCAACTTCTTGGATAATGTGAAGAAGTCGAAAATAAGTGATCCGTCGAAGGATGGCCATAATGTATCCCACATCATCGACACAAGATGAAGGAAATAAGATAATAATGAGGGTGATTAGAGTACCAGGCAATGAATGAGACACAAAAGGAACTTATCTTGAACATATCAGAGACACGACTCTGGATTTGGCAGTATTTGAATCAAATGGAATCAAAGGTCATGTTTGATGAGAATGGTGATGGCATAAGAGGAAAAATAGATTTCCAAAACCCATGGAGGCAAAGTGACGAATGAAGGATCTCCCCAACTCGACATGAAACAAAGGATGTGTCATGTTGAAGAGCGACATACTGTCGACACAACTAATTAATGCTTTCCATTTTCCCCCACCATTTCTGGTGAGTACCCCAATTATTTTTGTATACAATATTGAAGGGGATAGCATATGCTTGTGATATAAGTTTGTCCTTCGGAAAAATCCATCCTAGTAAATTTTACGAGCCCTAGGAAAGAGGAACTCGGTGTCATCATGATGACAGATCCAATGCCGTTAAATTTTAACGAGTTCGACAAAGGTGAAACTCGGTGTATTTTCATGTTTAGAGAGTTTGAAATGAGGTGAAAATAAAACTCCGAATGGCCCTTTTCGTAAATATTCCCTCATACCCAAAAAGGTAGAAAGCAAAGTGTGAGAGAACCTCTTAGTCGTGATTGACTAAGGTATTCCTTTTTTGTAAATAATTTATCCCATCCCAAAAAATGGGTAAACGTATACTGGGTAAATGACATTTCGTGCACTTTAACGAGCTCAAAATGACAAGAACTTCACAATATTTTCATGTTTCAAGAGTCTGAAAAGAGTTGAAAGATGACTCCAAGGCGGTTACTTTTTCATTTGTTTTTTAATCGAGTATGAAAAATTAGTAAACCAGAACTCATAAATGTGTCATCCATGAAAAAATTGAACCTGTCACTGTACAAGAACAAACCATAAAATGTTTTTGAGGTAAGAGTATTAAAATATTATTAAATAATGGTAAAAACCCTAAATTTCATTGTGCATTTATAAAATATGGAGAAAGTAAAAAAAGTTACTTTTCACTTTCACTTGGTTGAGAAGGAGTTTTTACCCTAGTCTACCTCAAATCTTCAGAAGCGCATTGTGGGAGATCAGAGCGGGTATCCCCTATCGGGACCGTGCCGACCTGCTCTTTTTACAATGGGTAGGTCACTGATTGGCATTGCTATTTTTAAAATAGCTGCATTGACCGCGTAGCAGAAAAAAAATGTAGAAATCTTCAAGAAAAAGCATTTTAAGCCATTTTTTTGAGCCTAAACATTGACAAGGGACTTGTTGAATGTTGTTGCAGGGAAAAAGAATCATAGATCATGGTGATTGAATGGAAAGACTGAGATCATGATGAAGTTGATTAGGTAGCTATGCAGAACAGAGCTTGCATGGATGCATTGAGGAATTGTGGGCTCCTCAAATTCTTTATGACCTCAGGCATAAGAGCCCAACCAGATCTCTTGTGGTATCTGATCAGTATCTGAGACATAGATCGAGAGAGATTTATCCTTGGCGACCATGAACTAGAAATTGAAGTGGTGGACATCTAATCAATCACTGGAATCTCGCGTAGAGGGGTAAGAGCATGATTGTCTGGAGCTCGAATCATGGGCGAGAGTATGGACATGCTCATTGGGAGACCATGCTCCAAGGCAAAAGGATCCTTGATTGGCAAGATAGCCATAAGCATAGTGAATGATATAGCACTCAAGGTAGTGCTATACAATATCACATGCATGGCTGGGGCACAAGCACCGCATGAGGCCACTAAGGCTCAATTACAAGCGACAATGGATTGCATGGCACCCATTGTATTCAACTGGTATGAGGCCATAGTGGAAAACATGAAGAAACATCTCACGAAGTGAAAAAACAACAAACTGAAGTAGTTTGGGTATGGGTCTATTTTGACAGCCTTCTTCTTAGAGCGGGTACCTCTATTCCAGTACCAGGGGATAGAGATATAGGCACCAGTTCCACGAGAGCCACAATTGGCGAGGTGGGAAACGTTGATGCCTTGTGGAGGAGGCAAACAATGGATGTCTTTCAGACCTACCTTCTTCACATGGTTGAGGCATCAACTGATCATGGTGGAAGATTGGCCATACTCTGGGACAAATTCTGGGGAGACCCTGATATGCTACTTCCAGCTGGTGAGCACTGGGATGACAAAGGTAAAAACATGTTTTTGTTATTTTTGCATGTTTTATATGATTTTTTATATATATATGAATTGATGTCAAACTTTATGTATCGCAGATGTTGGACCATAGAGGCCGACGAGGATGTCGCCAATTTCCAAGAGGGTGGAGAGTGACTTCGAGGGTGCCCATTATGTGGAGGGAGTGGATCTCGAAGAAGAGATTGCAAGAAACCTAGATGCCTTGACCATCGGGATTCCAGAGTACACGCATATGGGAGACATTCCTCGCTAATACCAACAACATATTGTCGGGGTATTTGATCGTATTCATCGACTGCTGACTCGAGTCATTCAAACAATAGTCTACTATCGTGATCACCATGTAGATTAGGTTATATTTTCTTTTTCTGCAGTTTTTCCGAGACCTGTGAGTTTCGCTATGTACCAAAACATATATTATTTTGTGGGGGTTATGATGTAGTTTTGAACACTATTTGCAAACCTATATATATATATATATATATATATATGCATGCTATTTTCCTGTTCTGTGTATGTTATAATGATTATAAATTCCGCAAATGTCTATCTAGAACATGATTAGCTAATGCATCCGTTAATGTATTCATGTGTTGTGGAATGTGATGATATGTAATGTAATCGAAATTTCTTTCTAAAAAATGAACATGCCAATACATAATCAAGATTTGAGGGTGTTTGACAGAATATTTCCCATTGAACTGTAGGAAAATAAGCTGTGAATCTAGGTTAACAACCAATTCTCTAATGCCGAGAGAAATCACTTCAGATAGAAGCTCAATAACTGGACTGTATTCAACAATATTATTGGTTTTACGACCTAAACATATACCATGCAGATCTACTAACTCACCATTAGGGTCATAGATAAACTAGGCCGTAGAAGATAGATTTCAGGTAGTACGACAGGCACCATCAGAAAAACCAACATAAGGAGCCAAAGACATCTGCAAATCAAGTAAAACAAGATAAACAGGGAAAAACCCTTGCAAACGCACACCAAACCAAAAATGTACAAAATTGAAAAGCACACTAATGTAAAAGAGTAGATACATGAGAAAATAATGCATAACATTTCTTTAGATAAATCCCATTTTGGGGTTTATCCAAAGGATAACCTTCATAATCAATCAGCTCAAAGGCCCCTTTTTGCAAAACATGTTTTACGATATATGGCCCATGCCACATAGGTTTGAATTTTCCTGCCCCTAGCTTTTCATGTGCTTGGTCATAGAGAAGGACCAAGTCTCGTTCAGAGAAGGCATGTGGATAAACTGTTTGATCAAAATGTGATTTGACCCATTTCTTCTGTGCTTTAGTAACAAATGCGGCGAAGCTTCGAGTTTCATTAAGCTATTCCAAGTACAAGAGACGTTCCTCTTCTAGCAAGGTATTCAGAATTAATTCAACATCTAACTTGAGTGAAGGAATTTCACATTCAATCAATAAGGT
The DNA here is from genome assembly GCA_034641835.2 of Pinus albicaulis. NCBI lineage: Eukaryota > Viridiplantae > Streptophyta > Pinopsida > Pinales > Pinaceae > Pinus > Pinus albicaulis. The sequence goes on from CM076576.1 coordinate 999,611,004, forward strand.
TGCTTCGAGGCAATACACTAACTGAAATGGAGTGAATCCAGTAGCATTCTTGGCCAAGTTTTGGTATGCCCAGAGAGTTTAAAACAACATGAGATGCCAATTTGACTTGTGCATCCCAATAGTGCGTTGAAGCATAGTAACTAAAAACTTATTTACTACTTCAACTTGGCTGTTGGCCTGAGGGTAATATGGAGTTGAGTTGTCGTGATGCAAGCCCAACTGAGAAGACAACTTAGCCATCATGTAATGGATAAAATGAGAACCATGGCTAGTGACAATGGCACGAGGAACATCGAATCGCGCGATAACATGATTGAAGAGAAATTGAGCCACAGTTTTATCATCAACAACATATGTAGGCATCGCCTCAGCCCATTTAGTGAAATAGTCCACAACGAAAATGATATAAGCATGCTCCCCGACAAAGTGAGGGTTACATGTCATGAAGTCAATGCTCCATTTGGAAAACAGGCCAACGGTAACAACTGGGTTTAAGGGTGTGGGTGGGGCGTGCATCTAGCGTTGATAAATGTGGAAAGAATGGAATTTATTGATGGCAAGGATGCAGTCTTTGAAAATAGAAGGCCAAAAGTAACCAACACAATGGATTTTTTGAGCAGTTTCATAGCCAGACATATGACCACCACATTCCCCAGAGTGGCAGTCGTTGAGAACTCTCTCAGTTTCTTCAAAAGTCAGACAACTACAAAGAATTGAATCGACTCTGACTCAGTATAAAGTATCCCCAATGATACGATACAGTTGGGAATGATGTCAAATCCATCTACGATCAAAATTGTCGACCTCAGATCGGAAATTTTGGGTCTCAAGACACACGATGATATCACCGTATCATGGATCGACAATGCTAATCATGAAGAGAGTGTCATCTATAATGTGCTCATCGAGATCAGATGGAGTGGAGGCAGAGGGAAGGGAGTATATTAATTCAGCAAAAACCAATGATTTCTTTGATTTGGCAGCAGTGAATTCCAAATCAAAACCCTGTAGAATGACAATCGATTTTGAATATTTCCCACCCAGCAACTGGAGGGTCAAGATATAAGTCATAGGAGATCAGTCGGAGATCACAATACTCATGTGTAAAAGAATATAATGCCGAAAGTACTGAAAAACATGTACTGCAGCTAAATCTAGTTTCTCAACATTGGTAAATCGAGTCTCCGTATCCATAAGGTTATGACTGAGGTAATAGATGACATGTTCAGTACCATTGTCATCATCCTGAATGAGTACCATATCTATGGTACCAGAGGAAGCTGCTAAGTACAGAAAATAGTCACGATGATAATTTGGGGGATGCAGTAAAGGATAAGTGATGAGAACATTCTTTAAAGCATCAAAGGAGCATTGAGAAACTTATTCCCATAGAAATGAGATCCCTTGTTTCAGTAATCGTGTAAAACCCCTATCAAGCTCTGAATAATTGGGAATTAAACCACGTAAGAAATTAGCTTTCCCTTGCAGACTCTGCAATTGCGATAAAGAGGAGGGGGGGCAGGTAAATTTATGATAGCATCAACTTTCAAGGGATCGAGATGAATTCCTTCTTTAGAGATTCAACGCATAAAACACAAATACTATATTGTCGGCAACGTAGAAAAATCTCTTGAAGGTGTGCGGGATGGTTGCGACACTTAGTTGAATGAGCAGGGAGGTCAACCAGATAAGGCTGTATGATGTGCTTAATGTCATGGAAAGCATAGGACATCACACGTTGAAAAGTAGCACATAAATTCTTGAGACCGAAAGGGAGATTTTTGTAAGAAAAGGTTCCCCATGGACAGATAAAGGCAGTCTTGTGCTAATTAATGGGCAAGATGTTAATATAGTTGTAACTAGAAAAACCATACATAAAGTATAATATCTTGCTCCTAGCGCATTCATAAATGATCTGGTCAATAAACGGAGTGGGATAATTATCCTTCAGGAAGGCTTGATTGATATCTCAGTAATCAACACAAACATGAATGGTACCTTGTTTTTTATTGATAGGGAAAATATTGGACACCCAATATGTCAATGGGATGGGATAAATGAATATAGGCTTAAGAATTTTTTCAACTTCTCCCTTAATGGCGACAACCTTTCTAAGGTGTACAGGGTGAATTCATTAACGAACAAGCTTCCCGTCAAGATAAGTCGGTATTTCATTATCCACTATACTCTGGTCGATGCTAGGAATTTCCTCATAGGACCACGCAAAAACATCTCTAAATTCTTGACAGAGACTAGTATAGAGCTTGATGTCATCTAGAGAGAAGGTCACCCAAATATGAATATTCTTGAAAATTCCTAGTTTCACAGAAATGTCGATAGGCATAGTCTCAGTAATACTGCCCATGTTCCCTTCAGAAAAGACCTCATGGGTCGACACCAAGGTCAGAAGCGGGTTGTGTAGAACACAGGGAGTGAGATTTTCATGACACGACTGAGCTACCCCTGGACTCGGGAGAAACGACGAACGATGATGGATATCATTAAGGGGTTTCCTTGAGAGACATAGTTTCCAGGATACTCTCGTCATATGGAAATGTCTCATTCAGGGGATCAGATGAATCTGATGAACCGAGCCAAGGAGATTGGGATTACGCATCAAAATGCATGCTATAAGTAGCATGTTCAGAATGATTAGCCGAAGCCGAGATGATTTTCGTAATAATTGACCTATACCAGGCTTAATGAAATTACATCACCAAACAAATCGACCTGATCAAGAAAAGGGATGATCCAGAGATCAGAAGAAGTGGAGATCATATTGACATGAGCAATGTTTGGTGGAGGAAGAGAAAATAGATTCATAAGGGAAGAATCTTTGAAAAGTCTTTCTCCCACACTCTCATACGGTGTGGTGGTAGGGTATACATATGGAACATTTCCTTCAGAGGAAGTGGAAGCGGAAAATGACAACTGATCAATATTGATAATATTTCCTTCATGCGGGAAATAGAGAACATGAAAGAGAGTGGAAAACACACAAAGTATAGCATGAGTCCAACTGCGACTGAGGAGAATATTATAATTGATCTTGGCATCGATAAATTCAACCTCAATGTTGACTATTTTTCCTTCCAACATGATGGGAAAATTGGGAAGAATACCAAAGGGACAAGAATCTCTCCCATTGAAGGCCTCCAAAGTATTTGGAGATTGATTGAGATTTGGAGAACCAATGACTTTCCAACACGAAACAAACATAATGCATGTAGATGCACCTTCGTCCACGACTGCGTGATGTATATTATTACCATTAATACCAACTTGGATGATTAAATCAAGTTTATGAGGGAGATGCAGGATGAAATTCTCCAGATCAAAAGTAATAAGGCCTGAATCAATCGAATCAACTCCTCCGATAGTGGATAACAATTCTTTCCATTGCAACAGACAGCTTTGAACCACCTCTAGCTTAGACATAGCAGATGGCACCTTAGTCAAATCCTCAAAAATATTGTAATATTGAGTGGCGTGGTCGTGCAGATTATAAGAGTACTTGTAGAGCACACCTTTAGAAGGTGGTCGTACAACAGGACCAAAACTATGCCTTTCAATATGAAGAGGGCTAGAAGTGGGTGGGGGAGAAGGAATAGGAGCATCAACGATTTATTTCCCCGCCGCTGGACATAGTTCCACATAATATTTCAATCTGGTAGCGATGGATATGGGTGCGGTACCATTCATCATGAAAAATTGACAACCAAAAGGGGTGGAAGATTAGGGTTGTTCCACCATTTGAGTCTGCTGTGATGGAAATGGTTCCTTAAGAACAATCAGAGTTCTTGGGTGCCCTTCAACAATCGACTCACCTCGGCCCGTCGTGGACAGTCCTTGGTGTAATGCTCATCATCACATATCAGACAAGGATACTTCGATTTACGTTTAGCTCCATCATCAGTGTGAGGTTTGGAGGAATCCTGTTTTGGGGCATCAAATTTAGATTTGACTTTGCCGTTATTCTTTCCTTTAGAGGATTTTTCAGCCACAGAAGAATGAATGAAGTTCTCTAAAGTTTTTCTAGGATTCGAGGGATTCTTAGGAACATAATCAGATAAAGAAGATGATTTCTGCTTAGAAGCAGAAGAAGACTTTGGTGAAGTCTGGGAAACTGAACCAATGACGTCGTCTACTGGTGGTGTCACTGGAGCTTTTTAGGCTAAATACTGGGAACTCGGGCATGGGGCGTCAGGAAAGATATCATATAACGTGTTGGACTGAGAGTAAACTAGATCGATATAGTGGGAAAAATTTATGGCTTGCTCTTTTGTGACAACTTCCCCCTTAGAGGTATCGTTAACAATCTAATTGACGAGTGATTTGGTAAAACATTCTCTTAGCAATTGATCAGGAATGTCAAATTTTATCAAACGACAATGCCTTCTCCATTCATGGATATGATTAGAGATATGCATAGCAGTATTTTTCTTTAATGATGTCAGGAGGTGGGTTCCTATTTCATAACGAATAAGAAACTGAAAATGTGTGAGAAAGGCCATGGACAAGGAATTAAAATCCTGAAAAAGTCTCGCGTGAGAGTTCAATGTACCACGTTGCAGAGGCATGAGTCAAAATACTTTGAAAGAGACATAACAAATGAAATTGTCGACCTAGGAATTGGAGAACTAAATATGGTACGTCATAACATGCACCTGGGGGTCTTCCCCAGATTTTCCTTCTAACTTGGGGCAATCGCATAGAATTTTGGTTGGAACCGAGAACCAATTTAGATTGTGAAGAATTGGATCATTGGTCAATCTTGACACATCAGGAAGTTCCAACATCATGAGAAATGGAAATTATGGATTGAAAGGCATGGTGTTCGGTCTTTGACACATGCCCATTTGTGGATGCCAACGGAGTTGGGATAAATTCTGCCCCCAAGCGTGCTACTTTGAAGGGTTTTTCCCATAAGGATTGAAACCTTGGTACTGTCCACAAGGGTGAAAAACTTGTGGATTCTGACCATATCCCGGTTGTTGACCCAAAAACAAATTCTGACCTACAGCAGACCACTGAGGTCCAGGTTGACCATAGTTTGCAACATATAGATTTTGCGGTTGTTGGAATGTTTGGTATGGATTGCCTTGGGGTTGTCCCTGGGGTTGCTGGATCGTACCTTGAGGTTGCTGAGGTTGACCAGTTTGTGCCCGAGGACTAGGTTGTACTTGAGGACCAGGTTGCGCCTAAGGAGCAGGTTGTACCTAAGGACGAGGTTGTGCCTAAGGACTTGGTTGTACCTAAGGGCCATGTTGTACCTAAGGGCCAGATTGTACTTGAGGACCAGGTTGTACTTGAGGACCAGGTTGTACCTGAGGACGTGCCTGAACAAAGACTAGATTCAGTTGAACAGAAGGTTGTCCTTGCTGGAAAAAAGGCTGACCCTGCTGAAATTGGGGTTGGACTGGTTGACCGGAAGGTTATCCCCGATGAAAATAGGAAAATTGACCTTGATGGACAAAAGGTTGATTAGTTTGTGCGTAAGGTGCTTCCTGTTGTACAAAAGGTTGGTTTTGTCATCCATAAGGTCAATTTTGACTATAGTTAAAACCTTGCTGATAGAACCTCCTAGCTGGACGCCAGGTTTCCCTTGAAATCATTGAGGATTTACCAACTGAGTTTGAAACAGTTGGGAACCATACGGGAGATAATGCTATTGGTTAAGACTCTACAAAAATTGCTGATATTGATCATATTCAGACCCCCTTGGGCTGGACAATCCAACAAGCATATAAATGTTGCCAACGACTTGAGAGGAATTCAGAATGTAAGCTGAAGATCCACTCGCGGATGTCCCAATGGTAGGTTGGGAGACATTTGACAGGGTAGGACCTCCTTCAGAAGTTGAAGTCGAGGGGATCGACACCGGAGTACTGACAAAAGGTACTGAAACACCTACACAAACAGTTAGCTTTGCAAAAGTATGTGTGGCTATAGTTTGAGCAGGCATAGAAACAATTACGTTGGAAACACTGAGACCAAGGGAAAATACTCTAGTATTCTACAAAATATTATTGTAATACAAAGGCGTACCACTTGACATACTCGATATTAGGTGTCCCAAAAAGGTGCAAGTCTGTGAAATGTATGACTGGGAGGAAGGTTGAGTCGTCAAATAAGGAAAACCCTCGGGAGGGAATTGGGGTCCCTCATAAATTGTCTCATCTACACCACTGATGGTGCTTGAGGCCTCCATGGGGGATGAAACTTCTCCCTCAGAAGCCATCAGGAATAACTGACAGGCAGCGCTTTGATATGGACACAGTGAATTCACAAACTATACACCAGGTGTATCGTATGGACTATAGGGTTGTTGAGGGGAGATTTCAAGGGGATTAAATAATGGATTGGGAGGGTAGGCAACGTAGTCTACTGGCACCTCAAGAGGAGATCGAGAGGCGAGAGGTTGAATACTCAGAACGAGAGCGAACTCATCAATTTGAGTCCCAGTCGAAGGTGGAGAATCATAAGAGATAGGTGACAATGTCCCTTCGGAAGGAGTGGACGGAGAGGAAACTGAACTTGGTGGTTCAGCTACAGTGATCTTATCTCAAAAATAAAGAGAGGAGAAAGATGATTAATTCAAGGATTTAAACAATATCTTTTAAGGATTTACTCATGATGAGGCCCAGAAATATTCTAATAGGTAAGCCATGTGATCGTGGGCAATTAATTTTAGAAAAAACGAACTAAATAAAAAATGGTTAAGCTAGGAAAAAAGGATTACCAGGTAGCCATGAACTGCAATATACACCTTGGTGATCAAATGAAAGAGAAATGACCAAGGAGTTAACGTATGATAGCCAATCTCCCGAATGCTGTGTTTGGTTTATCACGTCTACAAGGAAACTGACTCAGTTACCTATGACAGGTTTGCAACCTTGTGGTGTCTCCCAAAATATACGCGACAGTACGTGGGAGTCAAAATCTGTAGTAGTGCTATTTGATGCGTAACCATTCGATGAGAGCGTCCCAGAGTATAATTTTCATACATCAATATAATTCCATACATGGGACAGGGTATCACCCCCGGGTTGTAATGCAGATTGTTAGCGACATCTCCTACGCTTAACGACGCTAGAACACGTATCTAGCCTAGACCTCTAAATATGATTCATTAGGTTCCAAATGCTCCTTATATTGATTGAATAAATTTTAAAGTTGATCTTGAATTATTTCTCGGTTTCAAAGCCCTACCGATATCCATCTTAATTCCTAAAATGTAGCTAAATGAGAAAATAACTATTCATTTCGATGAATCCTACATTAATGAGGGAGAGATAAACTCACACAATCATCGTAGAAACAAAACAAATGCATAAAACGATATTCACTTTTCTCTTCAAGTGCGGAATTTAAAAATGAAGCAAAAAATTTACAATTTCATTCCTTTCACCAAACGCACTAAGAAGGGAATAATTTTTTTTTCATTTTCTAAAGCGAAATGAAACACATTTTTTTTTTTTTTTTTGTATTTTTATTATAAGCACAATGTGAAATGTAGAATGTGAATTAATCAACAATGTTTTGAGTAATAATGAAATATCTCAAAAATGCATGCAAGAGGCAAAGATTTCGAAAATCAAAGAGAGGCGTGAACCACTTTATATAAAACAAAGCACTCTTCATTCACATAGTGATTAATCACTCAAATAAAACAAAATTTAGTCAGAGGACAAGAAATTGTAATCTATGCTTGATGGCGAATAGAAAATCAAATGCATTCAGAGTTGACACTTGAAAAATACTATCTGAGAGAATTGATCAAAAGATGAAACCAAATCAAACACTAAGCCTGAAAGGTATGACAAGACTTGATTCAATGAGAAGTTCGACAGTCAACAAAGTAAGCAACCACTTGGATGGCCTGATTACACCTAGAAAACCTAGGAAGGCAAGGATGCAATGGCTTCACAAAAGAGACAACCAAAGGTGTAAAACTTGAACCAGATATGTCATTGAACAGAGAATAAACATATCTACTCAAACAAACAAGAACACTCAGAAGGATAAGACTCATTGGTTGAACAAATGAAGGAAACCCTAAAAAATCACATACAAGAATCAATGCAAATTTTTAGGCCGAAATCCGCGCTGGAAGGGTAAAATCGCGAATGTGTAAAAGGAATACCGCGCTGGTCGACGTGATTGTTAGAGAAATATCATTGTCGATCGAGGAAAATATTAAAAAATAAAAGGGTTTTCCAAACCGACACCAGGCTTATCACTTAAATAGAGAGATAAAGGTTTGTAAGCAATTACAGGAGCTACAGAGAAAAGGAGATGGAACCTCGACGAAAATCGAAGACAAGACAAGAAATCAAAAAATGAAAATAGAAGACTGAAAGGCTAGCACTCCCCAGTGGAGTCACCAATTTTTTATGCAAGAAAATCCTCTCTGTAGACATAGACGATCCCTCTAGCGCTAGGATGGGTCTAGTAACAATAGGGAACAATTAGGAACCTATTTTCCTAGGTTGTAAATGCTCGCAGACCATGAATAGACCACCTTCCTCAATCTGATGCTAATTCTCGTTTGAATCCTTTGGTCCTTTGCGCTCCGTGGTCAAATATTCACCACTACCAGTGCTTGGTTACCTGCACAAGGGATAAAACAACAAAAAATGTGAAAGAATAACATATATAATGCATATAGAACCTACTTAGCTGATCAAGCAAAACTAAGAATCCAATCACACATTAAAGACATGAATGGAAAGCACAAACCAATCATTTTATATTAAAATAGTGAGGGGGAGTTACAACCTACACCTTGATGTCACATCTCTCCTTCGATGGGTCCTAATCAAGGCACTTCTCCAAAGTGATATTTAAACTTGATGTGGAGGGAAAAAGGTCTCAACTCTCATTCGATACCTATAGTAACAAAACGTCTCTCTACTATTCTTATATCTATGTTCTAACTAACAGAGCTATGGGAGATTGTCCATTATAGAGCAAAAGGAGGAGGGAGAATGGATCCACTTTCGGTGGGGAAATGGGTTATCCCTTTGGGTGGTTCCAATTTTGTAGGAACAAAGAGCCCAAAGGGAGAAGCTCGGCTCTATCCTCAGGAACAAACAACTAGCTCTCCGCCATGAAGCTTCTAGATCTCGAAGCTTCACTTCCATTTTTAAAAATCTTCCCATAAGAGTATCGACGCAAGTATGATCATCATTCTAGTGCCGATTGGCGCAACCATAGACTAAAAAAAGGCCATTGGCATGAGTAAGACACAGAGAGGGTGTGCCACTCTAGATAATTAGGTTTTCAAGGATCTTCTCTAGGAATGGTCGACAAAGAGTTTATTCATTGTGCTGAAAAGGACATGAAGTCATATTTTCATGATGGAAAACAGGCACATGGGTCATTGTTTCTCAGGTAAATCCCCTTTGCGGACAGAGGCTATCCCATTAGCCCTAGAGTGTGTCTAGAAACAAGGAATCATGCTAGAGTGTAGGTTCCTAGATATTTGAATGAAAGAGGATGCGATAAGATGGCCTACCTGTGCTCCAAAGTTATCGTCGACCCCTGTAGTGATGATGAGAGCCTCTCTCTCCTGATCGAAGACAAGTCACAATCCATCCACCTGTCATGTTTGAACACCCCCACAAATATCAGAAAATGATAACCACATACCACATACTAATTCCATCCAAAATCTACTAGTCAGTCAAAGAAGACTAGCATATTGCATTCGATAAAGACAAAACACAAGACGAGAACCAGACAATAGTCACTAATATTAATAGGTAGAAATAAGAGATACAACCATGCTCTGACATTGCGGTCTCCTCCAGCAGGGCTCGGGCGAAGCATGTCTCAAAGTTCGTCGAGGAATTCAGACGGGATAAGGGACCTCTCGATGGACTTCCTTATTGATCTACCTTCTCAGTTATTCAACTATAGCTTAGTTCTCCAAGTTCAACGTTTCAGATGTATAATCCTCTTTGTTAAGCTAGCTTTCATAATGTGAGAAAGCCTGTTTATATAGGGGGAGAGGGAGAGGTTAGGATCCCTATAATCATGGAAGGGAGAGCTATCTTCTAGGAGTGTCCCATGGGAGAAGGAAACCACTACCTAAAGAGGGAGATCCGTGGCTCATTCAGTTAACCACTTCCTGTGACTCATCCCTGAGGTGGTTGAAGGAAACTTCCACCTTTAGTTTGTTAAAAAACATTCCAAAAAAGGCTGGCGTGGGCTCTAGTGTACATCCTCCACATTGGCGTGAGGGGTGAATTGGCTACCCGCGATAATGCCAAAAAATAAGGATGCAAAGAAGGATTTTTGAGAAAATGTTCTACAGGAGAAATGATGTTCTTGTACAGAAGGATGCAAAGAAGGTGTTTGCAGAGGATGAAACTGCTCACAGATCATGGGAAAGACCCTCCAATATGTGGGGCGAGGGATTACAGGGGCGGTGACAAAATGCTATGTAACAGATGCCTCCTAAAGCATGAGGTTTGAGAGAGAGGGAGGGGTGAATTTCTTTATGAGAATGCGTTCGACCCAAACACTACTGTCGGAAAACCTGCAAGTACAAATACAACTGATACATCTGATACATGACATGTGGCATGGGCGCAACCATCCATAAGAGAGTACATAAAAAATGAGATCCAAGGTATGGACACAGGCATCCAGCAGTAAGGATCAACAAATAGACTCAGGTATGGTCGCAGCCATCCAATCAGGAGAGTCATATAATAAGTCATAGTAATCCACAAAGAACCCGCAGCCTGGATTTCATCAAACAAAACCTAGGGTCTTGTGCTCCATCTTGACCCGAACAAAGTACAAATTTGAGCATGCGAATATGTGAGTTGAAGTCGAACATGCAAGAACATCGTATGATTACCAGCCAATGATGAAAGCTATTAATAGACGTGAGAGAAACCACCGGTAATGATAATGGCTCTCAAGGTAAGAAAGGTACAATCCACAGAATGTGAATAATGATCTGACGTTGAACACCCGCAGAATCAGTCGATCGAAGGCCAATGATGTGGACCTTGTGTTGAATGTGAAGAACCTACCATTGAGGCATGCAGGCTCCAAGGTACCTGAAGGGAGTCTCTAGATCAACTTCCTGGATAATGAGCTGGAGTCGACAGGAAATGATCTTAATTGAAGGTGGGCCATAATGTTTCCTACATCATCGACACGAGACAAAGGAAAATGATGTTTGTGAATCAAGACCAACAGAGAATCAGAGGAAGGTTGAAAACTTCAGAGGCAAACTTCTCTTGAACATATCGGTGGCACGACACTAGATTTGGTAGTATTTGACATCAAGGGATCTGAGGTCATGGTGACGTGGAAAAGAGTAGATGAGTGGTCAAAAGAGATTACCCAAACCCATGGAGGCAAAAAAATAATGAGATGAGCTGTCCCCAACCCGACACGAATGCAGAAAAGTGCCATGTTCAAGAGCGACATACTGCCAACATGATTACGATCTGGTTCCATTTTCCCCCATCATTTATGGCGAGTACCCAAATTATTTTTGAAAACAAGCTTGAAGGGGATATCATATGCTTGCGATGTAAGTTTGTCCTTTAGACAAATCCAACCTAGTACATTTTACAAGCCCTAGGAAGGAGGAACTCGGGTAACATCATGGAGACAGAGTCCGATGTCATTAGGTTTTAATGAGTCTGAAAAAGGGAGAACTCGTCATATTTTCATATTTATAGAGTTTTCATAGATCCGAAAAGGTAGAAAACTGTGTCTAAGAGAACCTCTTAGTCACGATTGGATAAGGTATTCCTTTTTCGTAAATAATCTATCCCAACCCGAAAAATGGGTAAACGTATACTTGGTAGATATCGTTTCGTAGCCAATTTAACGAGTTCAAAACGACAAGCGACTCAGAAATATTTTTAGTTTTCGAGAGTCATAAAAGAGCTGAAAGGTGACTCCAATAGTGAATTTTTCGTGTTTTTACCGAGTCTGAAAAAGTATAAAATACAACTCGTTTCTTCGTCATAACCATGTGTGTTGGAGAGGTAAATCCCCTCTGTGGAAAGAGGTGATCCCTACTAGCCCATATCGGGTCTAGTAACAATCAAGTCACGCAATGACGCAGGTTCCTAGTTACAAAATGACAAAAATCATAACGAATTGCCTACCTCAAATCCTATGCAGTGGTCGTTGAAGAAAGGATGACGCTTCCCGTCCCTTGCTTGGCAGATCACGATCCTTCCGCTCGACAAGTCTGAACACCTGCACACATGCAAGGAAACAACGACATACAACGTAAAATCTAAAGCGTGTAACCATACATCGGTCAGAGAGGATGTAATTCATTGCATAAAGAAATAAACACATGAATAGAACCATAATCAAAGTCGCTTATCATTAAAATAAAAAAGGAAAGATACAACCAAAAGCTCTGATGCTTGATCTTCCTTTGGAGGGGCCTGACAGTGGAGCACGTCTCAACAAATCTTTTCGGAAACGGGATGAAGCTCTCTCTCTTCGGCTTGGCTCTCAAAAGTTGTCTAGCTATAGTCTCCTTGCTACAAGTTCAGCTAGCTTGCTAAGGGAAAAGGCAAGCTTTTATAGATGGAGGAAGGGGAGTTGAGATCCATATAATCATGGGATTGGCCCTATCTCTAAAGAAGCTTCCAGGATAGGTGGAAAACCACTTCCCATACATGGAGATCCGGAGCCAAACCACCCAACTCCTTTTAGTGACTTATTCAAGAGTTTGTTGGAATCAAATTTCTGCCATTTATTTTTAAAAAACATCCCTTACTAAGCTTGGCACGAGTGAGACACAGGGATAGAGCACCAGTTGGCGCGCCCTCTATGGTGGATTTCCCCCATTGGCGCAAGGGCTGAACTGGATAGTCGCGCCAAGGCAAAAATATCAGTTTTTAAGGTTTTTCAGAGGAAAATTTCTTCAGAGGAATGATTGTCCTTGTCAAAGGGGATGCCATGAAAGTGGTTTCAGGTCATGTCACTGCTCACAGGTCACGGAAAAATCCCTCCAATGTGTGGGACGGGGAATTGCAGGGACGGTGACAAAATGTTGTGTAGCAGATGCCCCCTAAAGCATGAGGCCCGAGAGAGAGAGAGGGGTGAAATGCTTTATGAGAACGTGCCCAAATGAAAACACTGCCGTCGGAAGACCTACATACAAGTACAAATTATATCTCTGATACATGATATGTGGTATGGGTGCAGCCATTCATAATAGAGTGTATAATAACCGGGATCCAAGGTATGGGCGCAACCATCTAGGAAGGATCAACAAGTAGAATCAGGTATGGTCGCATCCATCTAGTCAAATAAGTCGTGTAACTAATCATGATAATCCACAAAAAATCCGCAACCTGGATTTCATCAGACAAAACCCAAGGTCTTGCGCTCCATCTCGACCTGAACAGAGTACAAGTCCTAGCATGTGAATACATGAGCTGAAGTCGAACATGCAAGAACATCGTCTGATTACCAGCCAATAATGAGAGCCGTTAACAGACGTGAGAGGTACCACCAATAATGAGGATGGCCCTCAAGGTACTATAGGTACAATCCATGGAATGTGAATAGTGAGCTGACGTCAAACACCCGCAGAATCACTCGATCGAAGGCTAATGATGAAAACCTTACGTCGAATGCGAAGAACCTGCCATTGAGGCATGCAGGCTCCAAGGTACCTAAAGGGATTCTCTAGATCATCTTCCTGGATAATGAGCTGAAGCCGAAAGGAAGTTTACTTGATCGAAGGTGGGCCATAGTGTTTCCCACATCATCGACACGAGATAAAGGAACATAATGTTTGTGAATCAGGATCAGTAGAGAATCAGAGGGAGGTTGAGAACTGCAGAGGTCAACTTCTCTTGAAAATATTGGTGTCACGACACTGGATTTGGCAGTATTTAAAATCAAAGGATCTGAGGTCATGATGACGTGGCAAAGAGCAGATGAGCGGTCAAAAAGGATTACCCAAACCCATGGAGGTAAGCAAATAACGAGATGAGATGTCCCCAACCCGACACGAATGCAGACAACTGCCATGTTCAAGAGTGACATACTGCCGAAACGATGATGATACTGGTTCCCATTTTCCCCACCATTTCTTGCGAGTACCCCAATTATTTTTGGAAACAAGCTTGAAGGGGATAGCATATGCTTGTGATATAACTTTGTCCTTTGGACAAATCCAACCTAGTACATTTAACGAGCCCTAGGAAGGAGGAACTCGAGTAACGTCATTACGATGGAGTCCGATGTCATCAGGTTTTAACGAATCTGAAAAATGAAGAGCTCGACATCTTTTCATGTTTAGAGAGTTTGAAAATATAGTGGAAAAGAAAACTCCAACAATCCCTTCTCGTAGATAGTCCCACAGATTCGAAAATGTAGAAAACTATATCTGAGAGAACCTCCTAGTTGCGATAGGCTAGGGTATTCCTTTTTCATAAATAATCTATCCCAGCCCAAAAAAGGGTAAACGTATACTGGGTAGATATCATTTTGCAGCCAATTTACGAGTTCAAAGCTGTCCTCGAAGTAGCTTATTTCATTGTTTGAGGAGCTTGACACAAGAAGAGGAACTATGCTCCGATGAGCTCAAAGGAGTAGGTTTAGGAGAGGGATAACCGAATAAAAAAGGCTCGAGAAAATCAAACATTGCCCCTAGGTCGGGCATGATCGAGGAATGACGATGCCCATCGCTCCACGACAGATTTTCGAGGGACATAGTCTCCACGATAGCTCCGTCAGACGGAAAGAATTCTCTCAAAGGATCGGGCAAATCTGCATTGCCGAGCCAAGGGGATTGAGAATAAACATCTAGAGCCATGCTCAAAGGAGAATTTTTAGCAAGAAGAGGATTTGATGCAGCAACGATCTCGCAATAATTAATTTCAACTGGGGCCAAAGGCATCGATTCTCCAAAATAGGTCACCTGTTTAGGAGAAGGGATGATCCACGGGTCATCTGACCTAGAGATCATGTTGACTTGAACGGTGTTCGGTGGTGGCATGGGAAAAATACCCATGAGAATGGGGTCCTTGAAAAGACCAAGTCCTACACTATCAGGGGGATTAGGAATTTGATCCACATATGGCACGTTGGTCTTGGAGGATGAGGTAAAGAAAGACAATTGATCAACAGTAATAATCTTACCCTCATGTGGAAATTTCAAAAGTCGGAAGAGGGTGGATGGAACACATAGCATGGCGTGGGTCCAGCTGCAACCAAGTAGAAGATTATAGTTGAGATTAGCATCAACAACTTCCACTTTAACGTTGATTGTCTTACCTTGTAATGTGATCGATAAACTCGCGAGAACACCCAAGGGTTTTGATTCCCTACCATCGAATGCCTCGAGGGCATTGGGAGATGAAGTGAGGGCTGGAGAGCCAATGGTCTTCTAGCAGGTAGATGACATAACATAGGTAGAGGCACCTTCGTCCACAATGGCTCTGTGAATGTTGAGGCCATTGATACCGACTTGTATAACAAAGGCGATTTGATGTGGAAGTCGGGGGACAAAATTTTCTAGATCGAAGGTGAGAAGGCTAGAATCGGCAGGATCAATTCCACCGATTGTGGATAACAGAGCTTTCCATTGCGATGGGAAACTTTGAAGCACTTCCAATGTAGAAATTTCAGAAGGCGCCTATGCCAAATCCTCAACAATGCTATAATTCTGAGTAGCACGGGCGTTTGGATTATAGGAAGATTTTTGAAGAACACCTTTGGAAGGTGGTCATATAATGGGTTCAATGTTGGGCTTCTCAATTTCTAAAGGACCAGAGGTAGGTGGGGGAGGTGGGCCATCAACGACTTCCTTCCCAGCTGCCTGGTGTGATCCAACATAATCCTTCGAACGAGTGGCAATCGAAACAGGTGCAGCACCATTCATCATGAAAACTTGGGACCCAAATGGTTCAGATGGTGCAGGCTGTTTGACCATCTGGGTCTGTTGAGATGGAAAAGGTTCCTTAAGAAAAGCTGGAGTTCCCTTAGAGCCTTTAAGAAGTTGACTAACCTCGGATCGTTGGGGACAATCTTTGGTGTAGTGGTATCCGTCACAGATCAGGCAAGGGTACTTCGATTTTCGCTGTGAACCATCCTCAGCACGTGGTTTGGAGGATTCTAGTTTCAGGGCATCGGATTTGGACTTGCCTTGGCCCTTCTTCTTCCCTTTGTAGGTATTTTCCAAAGGATTGGCCTGAACGACATTGACCTCCGCGGTCTTACCAGAATCTGGAGTGGTGGGAGGAGCAAAAGTATTGGAAGAATTCGACTTCTGCTTCCCATTAGAGCACTTACGAGAAGTCTGAGAGACGAAATCCATAACACCATCAACCGATGGGGTAGGTGGTGCTTTAGAGGTCCCTGTTTGCGGGGCATTAATTAAGATATCATATAATGTGCTGGACTGAGAGTACACCAAATCGAGGTACTGGGCACGAGCGATGGCTTGTTCCTTGGTTACACATGCCCCCATAGCAATATCTTGAGCGATCTTGTTGAAAAAGGAGGTAGTGAACCAGTGAGTTAGAAGCTGATCAGGAATATCAAACTTGATCAGATGACGACGACGTCTCCAGTCATGAATATGATCTAAAATATGAGTGGCTTTATGTTGCTTCAGAGATGTCAGGAGATGTGTCCCGGCTTCGTAATGAACCGGTAACTAGAAATGTGTCAGGAATGCCATAGATAAAGTATTAAAGTCTTGAAAAATACTGCGGGGTAGTTCAATATACCACTTAGCAGCTGTGTTGGTAATAGTGTGCTAGAAAAGACGTAGACGGATCGAGTCATCAACCCAAGAGCTCAAATAACATCATAAATGGTAGGTCATGACATGGCCTTAGGGGTCTTCTCCAGATTTACCTTCAAACTTAGGACAGTCACCAGGCACCTTCGTCAGAATCAGAGGCCAATACGGATTGTGAATAATCGGGTCATTGGTAAATTTATTTACATCCGGTAATTCCAACATGGCGAGGAAAGGTAACTGAGGATTAAAAGGCATGCTAGGTCCCCGATAAGGACCTGTACTTGTACTCCACCTTGGTTGAGCATAACTCTACCCCCATTGATTCTGTCCTGGAGGATTCTGACCACAGGGGGTATAAGCCATATAATTGGGTTGATACAGTTGCTGGTAACCAAGGTGTGGGGGTTGATAACCAGGGTACTGACCCTGATTATACATGGGCCCTGTTTGAGCAGTGTATGGATTTGACTACGGAGTATAAGTATAGTCTGGTTGTTGAAGGTAATAACCAGAACCTTGGGGCGGGTTGTAAACCAGTCGAGACTGACCTTGAAGGTAATAAATGCCTTGGGGTTGAGCGAGCTACTAGTAAGTGGGGCCCTGCTGAGTTTGATAAGTTGGGTGCATAGGCGGGTTCAGCTGTGGCATAGAATAGATCGGCTATTGAGCAAGGTTAACTAGTTGTGTAGGTTGTCCTGGTTAAACAGGTTGACCTAGCTGTGCAGGCTGCCCTAGTTGAATAGGTTGACCTGGCTGAACAGGTTGACCTGGTTGAACAGGTTGGCCTGGCTGATGAAAGACACCAAGCTGCCTTGGATGAGCAAGTTGGCCTGATGGCGGGAGAGGGCCAGGTTGTGCCTGATAACTAGGTTGTCCTGTGACAAGACCATAGGATGGCCTTGGCTGTGAAACATTCATACCAATTGGAAACTGAGGTTGCTGAGGTTGCACCAAAGGTTGAGAAGGATGGATTTTCCCCCTAGGACCGTACAAAGGTCCAGGTTGATACCCCAGTTGACTTGTGGGTCCTTGAGGTTACCCTGGCTGGACCAAAGAGTGAGGTTGTAGAGGTTGATCTTGAGGGTTGTAAGACTGCCCTTGTGAACTGTACAACAATCCTTGCTAGCCTGAAGGTTGTCCCTGTAAGGGTTGTCCTTGCGGGTCATATAGATAACCTAGCTGGGCTGAAGGTTTTCTCTGAAAGGGTTTCCCTTGTGGGTTAGAAGGTTGCCCAACTTGGGCAGATAGAAAACCATTAATGTACTGATAAGCCTCAAGAGCAGGAAAAGGAAGGGGGTTTCCCTGCTCATCATATTGATAAGGAAATACATAGATCAGGGTACCATTTGGTCCATAATGGGAAAAGTAAGGATGGTTGAGATCTTGAGAGGATTGACCAACCTCAGAGTTCGATGGCTATAACGACAATCGATACTCCTGAGGAGAAATATTCTTTGGAATAGCAGAAGCTATGTAAATGTCTTCAGGAATTGACGAGGTCCTGGTTGACTGAGTAGTGACAGCGGGCGTAGACACAGCTACGCAAATAGTAGGCCTAACAGGTACTGATGTGATGAAATGAGATGTCGTGAGAGGTGTCGATGGCGACATCCCTAACGAAGGAATATCCAACCTCGTGGATGGAGTCGATATTCCCATAGAGCCCACAGCGGCCATGACCTGACTTAAGGACCTATATCCTACTAGAAGTGAAGGACCAGGGGAAGACATGACAGAATATTTGGGGATGTTTTCTAGAAAAAGATGGTAATATTCACCAGATGTAGGAATTTCCTCACTAGGAGAAGGACTGGGTGAGTCCATATCTAACCCTACAGTAAGATCTTCTAAAAGATGGTGAGGACTAGGAGGTATAACAACAGCTAAGAAAGGTGATCCCGATGTAAGAGGAGGGAAGTGTTCCCCTACTCCAAATCCAAACCAAGCATTGGAAAAGGGCCAATTGAAGTCAACTGGTCCACCAAAGGGAAGCTCAGATATAACTAGTCCCCCATTGGGACACTCGGATACAATAGGCTGTTGATGTTCAACAGGGAACTGAGAGACCTCTGATGAATCGTATGTGTAAGGACTACCAGTAGACGAAACTGAGGGTTCCGCCACTGTGACTAAAATGAAAAGAGGAAGAGATCAAAACAAAAACACACGGGAAAAAACCAAGGCAAGCAATCAACATGCTGAAAAAAACAATCTCTAAAAGGGCGTGTGATCGCAGGTGATTAATTTTACCACATTGAAACTGGAAATTTTTACTGTTTTATGTTTAAGAGTCTAGAAACAAGTAAAAGATGAATCTATCTCTTTCAATTTAGAAACAAGCATGAAAGGACAAGTGCTTGATGATCTCTTCAAATTTAATGAGTCAAAAAAGATCGAAATGACTACTCTGGTAATCTAGGCAGATGGGTGTATCAGATATCCATGAACTGCCATATACACCTTGGTTAAAAAATGAAAGAAAAATCAACCAAGGACTTGACGTATGTGCAGGTAATCTCCTCGAATGCTGTGTATGGTGTATCACGGGTAAAAGGCGACAGACTCAGCTTCCTACGAATAAAGGATAGCAACCTAGTGGGGTATCCCTTTATATATGCGATGGTACGGGGAGCACAAGTCCGTACTAGCGCTGTCTAAAGCTAAAAGGCGAATGACAACTACTAGGTTTAACGACGCCGGAACACGTCACTAGCCTAGACCTCTAGATATTCTGTTGATGTTCCAATGTTGCCTTAGGTTAGTTGAATAAATTTTATAGTTGATCTTTAAATTATGTTTCAATTTCAGGCCCTATCGAATGTTGTATCTCAAAAATCTTCTAAATGCACACTACATGCCACAATATATCACTTTGTTCGATGAAGAGATAACTACGCGAAGGTTGAAAACTTTTCAAATAATAACAAAATGATCACAAAACATCCACTACTGTCTCTAATGCACGCTAATGAAACTAAATTTTTTTCTCTTAGAGTTATATAACACTAATAATGCGGAAAAGCTTTCAATTTTCACTAAATAATCAAAAAGCAAAGAGATTTGTTTTTGTATTTTTCAATGTTTTAGAGAAAATGCACCAAGCGAAATGAAAAAAATAATGAAGAAACCAATTTGAGAAGTGACAGTGAAAGAGATGAAACAAACAAGTTCACTCAATATCAACACACACAATCAAGACCCAAATTGATGAAGAAATCCCTGAAATCTAAGTAGAATCTCAAAAAGACTCATACAAACCGTGTAATCTAGGCTCGAAATGAGACAAAGCGAAACTTGAATGAAAAAGAGAGCAATCACTTAACTAACGCAATGATACAGTGGAATTAAACAAAATTAATGCAAAGAAGTGAGAATGAAGTTGATTGGAAAAGCGAGAACCAAAAGCTCCCACGGAAGGCTCAACACACTATAGCACCTAGAAACCCTAGGGCTAGAATGCAAAGCTGATGGTAAAGGGAAAACAACCAGAGGAAAAGGATCAAACACAATCAAAAAGGACTTCAAGGCACTCAATCACTCATAAAAATGACACCAGGACCAGAAATCAGACTCAGAGGGCTCAAAAACAAGCAAACCCTAACACCAAACAGAGTTGGCGCGACTATTTGGCTGTATTCTGCGCCAAAACAACGTTGGCGCGGGGGCCTAACTAGCAACAAGTGCCAGCTGGCACGACTGTCAAGCTATAAATTGAGTCAATCGAGTTTACTATGGGAAGAAATGAAAAAAGAGCAAACAGAGAGTAGACCAGGTCTTCTGGGGGCTGAACATGGGTTTTACACCAAAGGAGGCAAACCAAAAGAGCAAATCAATCAATCAAAAGCCAAAAGCAACCAAAAGAAGAAAGACTAACTCCAACTAACTCCCCAGTGGAGTCGCCAATTTGTTGGAGAGGTAAATCCCCTCTGCAGACAAAGGCGATCCCTACTAGCTCAGATCGGGTCTAGCAACAATCAAGTCACGCAGTGACGCAGGTTCCTAGTTACAAAACGACAAAAATCATAACGAATTGCCTACCTCAAATACTACGCAGTGGTCATTGAAGAAAGGATGACGCTTCCCATCCTTTTCTTGGCAGATCACGATCCTTACTCTCAACACGTCCGAACACCTGCACACATGCAAGGAAACAATGACATACAACGTAAAATCTAAAGCGTGTAACCATACATCAGTCAGAGAGGATGTAATTCATTGCATAAAGAAATAAACACATGAATAGAACCATAATCAAAGTCGCTTATCATTAAAATAACAAAGGAAAGATACAATACAAAGCTCTGACGCTTGATATTCCTTTGGCGGGGTTGACAGCGGAGCACGTCTCAAAAAATCTTGTCGAAAACGGGACGAAGCTCTTTCTCTTTGACTTAGCTCTCAAAAGCTGTTTGGCTATAGTCTCCTTGATACAAGTTCAAATAGCTTGCTAAGGGAGAAGGGAAGATTTTATAGATGGAGGAAGGGGAGTTAGGATCCCTACAATCATGGGATTAGCCCTATCTCTAAGGAAGCTTCCATGATAGGTGGAAAACCACTTCCCATACATGGAGATCCGAAGCCAAACCGCCCAACTACTTTTAGTGACTCGTTCAGGAGTTTGTTGGAATCAAAATAATTCCATTTATTTTTAAAAAACATCCCTTATTGATCTTGGCGTGAGTGAGACACAGGGACAGAGCACCAGTTGGTGCGCCCTCTATGGTGGATTTCCCCCATTGGCGCGCGGGCTGAACTGGCTAGTCGTGCCAAGGCAAAAAGATCTGTTTTAGAGTTTTTTAGAGGAAAATTTCTTTAGAGGAATGATTTTCCTTGTCAAAGGGGATGCCATGAAAGTGGTTTCATGTCATGTCACTACTCACAAGTCACGGAAAAATCCCTCCAATATGCGGGACGGGGAATTGCAGGGACGTAAAAACCTGTTGCTGCACAAAAAGACGTGTGTAAAACTTATTCCTCGAAAATAATATAAAAATATATAGAAAAATATGTTTTAAAACCTATTTTAGGATTTAGAAAAGTTATAAAATACCATAAGTGGTAAATAATTATTTACTTTTCACTTTTACCTCTTTGCAGAGCAACAGTGACCCGTTTTCCTTGCGATCTTCAGGCGACCATTGTGAACAATCCAGTGAACCAATCCGGATTTCGTCTGTTTCAGGTAAGATCTTACACCATTTGCTATATTTTGAGCTATATTTCATTACATTTAATTGTCATTTTGGATCCCTTAGGGGAGGATTTGTAAAATTTAGGGCATCGCGGTTGGCGCGAGTTTCGGGCACGGACCTGCGCTAATCGACCCTTTTTTACATAGGGGTTGCGCCAGGTGGCGCGACTATTAGAAAAATAGTCGTGCCAACCACACAACTCAAAATCTGCTTTAATTTCAAGAAAATGCAACCAATTGATTACAAATTTTAATGCCCAAGGGGACTTACAATGTTCCTATGAACAATTCATGCAGGTACAAAGTAAAAAATATGGTAATTGAGTGGAAAGAGAGAGAACAAAATGAGGAGGATGAATAGGCCATGGAAAATGAACAATGTATGAATGCCCTCAGAAATTTTGGGCTCAAGAAGTTCTTCCTGAGACTGTGTATCTGGGCTCAACCCGAATTGCTTCAATATTTAATAAGCATTTGGGACGAAGATCAGGAAAAGTTTGTACTTCGAGATCAGGAGCTTGAACTCGAAGTTTCCGATGTGTATTTCATCACTATGTTGTCGCTTAGGGGTGCAGTCCCTATCTTGACCAGTACCCAGCCTTCCAGGGAAAGCATGGAAATGGTAATTGACAGGGTGTGCTGAGGGGCATGAAAAGGAACAGGGAGTGGCAAAGTGGATATCCAAAGCATCCCTGATCTGGCACTAAGAGTAGTGCTGCACACTATCACGTGGGTTGCAGGGTCGCAGGCACCGCATGAGGCCACGAAGACACAAATTCTTCTTGCTTCAGAGTGTATGAACCTGAATCTTTTCAATTGGGCCGAGGCCGTGACTGTCAATATTAAACGGCAACTCACTAAGTGCAAGAAGACCAAACTAAATAAGTTTGGGTATGGATCGATTCTGGTATCATTCTTCTTGGAACTATTACCCATATTCCAACGTCAGGAGGTTATAGTCCCGATGCCACCACCCAGCGAGCCACGGATGGCCCGATGGGCGGCACTGATGCCTAGAGCAAGGGGTGGCCAACATATGTCCTGGAGGCTAGAGTTTTTTGATTGGCTCCGATGACAACTGATTTTCGTGGAGGATTGGCCCTACGCTGACACAGAATTCACCAGAGACCCAGACCTCCCACTCCCAGAGGGAGAGGATTGGGACGAAGAACTAGGTAAGACTCATTTTTTATTTTCATGAGTTTATAATTTTTTGATATATATGCATGTTCTGACAGTTATTCTTATATGTATGCCGATGTTGGCCCAGAGCATCCTGCAGGTATGTCGCCAATAGTGAGGCGAATTCCTTGCAATTTCGATCCTCATGGTGAGGGTGGCGAGGAGGAGATAGTGCAGAACCTGGAGGGGATCACCCGTGGTGTCCCAGAATATGCTCACTTGGATGATGTGCCTCAAGCTTATCAGAGGCACATTGTAGGAGTGCCGAGTCGTATCCACCACTTCCTGAGGTGGTTGGTACGATCGGTGATGTGCTATCATGAGCACCACGCCGATTAGGCACTTAGGCTTTATTTCCACACATTTTTGAGAGACATGTTGTCTCATGATGTAACCGAAACATACATATATTATTTTTTGGGTTTTATGATGAACACGTTGCAAAAAAATGATATATATATATATATACATCTATTTTCTACATGGGTCTATTTACATATGATGATGTTTTTATAAATTGCGCAAATGTCTATCTAGCACAATGTTAGCTATTGCATTTTTTAATGTATTCATTCGTCTTGGTATATGTTGATATGTAATGAAATCAAAATGTCTTTCAAGTAAACAAATATGCAATGCGAATCCAAATTCACAAGCAACGCGCATATGCCGAGGTTAACTACCTTGGTTAATAGTTCCAAACCAACACTATATTCAGCTACATTGTTTGTAGCTGGTCCTAGAAAAATACCTTGTAATTTAATCAACTCACCAATAGGATCATAAATTACCCAGGCTGCCGAAGACAAATTCCTGGTACTGCAGGAAGCACCATCCGTGAAACCGACAATAAGGGGAAATAGACATCTACATAGCAAACAAGACCCAATAAGCAGAAAAAAGCTCACAAAGCACATCAAACCAAAGCATGCACACAAAATGAAAAAATCACCTATGTACACATATCATACATGAATGACTCAAGCATAATAATTTTTCAGGTACAACCCTTTCTGGGCTGCGATAAGGGATAACCTTCATAGTCAATAAGCTCATAAGCCCCATTATGTAACACACATTTAATGATGTAGGGCCCATGCCACATGGGTTGGAATTTTCCTACCCCCAACTTACCATGAGCTTGGTCATACAAGAGAACGAGATCACCTTCAATAAAAGAACGAGGGGAAACTGTTTGGTCAAAATGGGCTTTGACTCGCTTCTTCTGTGCTTCGATGAACAAGGCAGCTAAGCGAAGAGTTTCGTCCAATATCTCTAAGTAGAGGAGACATTCTTCTTCAGGTGAAGTATTAGGCAGTAATTCCATAGTTAATTTAAGTGAAGGAATTTCACATTCAATCATAAGCGTGGCTTCCAGACTGTATACCAACTGAAATGGGGTAAATCCGATTGCACTCTTAATCGACATTTGGTAAGCCCAAAGAGCTGAAAAAAACATGAGATTCCAGTTTTATTTATGGATCCCAATTGTTCATTGAAGCATTGTAACAAGGAATTTGTTTACGGCTTCAACTTGGCCATTAGCTTGAGGATGATAAGGCATTAAGCTGTCATGACGCAGACCCAACTTAGACATCAGCTACGCCATCATATAATCCCAAAAATGAGAACCATGGTTAGTAACAATGGCTTGAGGGACACAAAATTGAGATATAACATGATTGAATATGAATTGTGCTGCGGTCTTACCTTCTGCAACCAGTGTAGGCATTTCTTCAGCCCATTCCATAAAATAATCGATGACGACGATAATATAGGCATGCCCCCTAGCTGAACGAGGGTTACACGTCCTAAAATCTATGCCCCATTTGGCAAAAGGACCAATGGTAATGACAGGGTGTAAAGGAATAGGCGGCGCATGCATATTGCGTTGATAAATCTAGCATGCATGGAATTTGCGTATTGCAATAATGAAATATTTAAAAATGGACGGCCAGAAATAGCCAGCATCAAGGATCTTATGTGTAGTGGAATAACTAGACATGTGACCACCATAGGCACCAATGTGGCAGTAATTTAAAACTTTCTCATCTTATTTGAGGGTCAGACATCGGCGGAGTATAGAATCAACTCCAACATGATAAATGGTATCTCCAACAATACGATAAGGTTGCGATTGATGCCAAATGCGGTGTCGGGCATCTTTCGTTAACTCAGACCTGAAAGTAGACATTTGGAGATACATGATGATATCATTGTACCATGGATCAAGGGTGCTGATCAAGAAAAGAGTTTCATCTGGAATATGATCCTCTAAAGAAGAAGGAGCAGAGTCGGCGGGGAGAGAACAAATCAAATCAGTGAAAACAAGTGATTTCTTCGATTTGGCGATAGTAAACTCCAAATCAAAATCTTGGCGGATAACGATCCACTTCGAGTATTTGCCCCCCAAAAACTGCCGAGACAGAATATAGGTCATGGGGTTACAATCAGAAATCATGGTCATTGTGCGTAAAAGTATGTAATGACGAAAACACTAGATGGCTTGGACCGTAGCTAGTGCTAACTTCTCGACATGTGCATAATGAGTTTCAGGGTCGAGAAGGTTCCGAGACAAGTAGTAAACGATGTGCTTGTTACCGTCATCATCATCTTGAACCAAAACCATGGCGATCGTACTGAAGGCGACAACTAGGTAGAGGGTGAAATCATGATGGTAATTCGGAGGACGTAATAGAGGAGTGTTGACAAGCAACGTCTTAAGCCTATCAAAAGACTGCTGAGCAATATCATCCGAACAGAAAGGGACGTCCTGCTTTAAAAGTCGTGTAAATCCTTTGGCTACTTCAGCGTAGTTTGGGATGAAACGACGTAGGAAATTTGCTTTCCCTTGGAGAATCTGGAGCTGATGTAACGAGGATGGGGAGGGGAGATTGACAATAGCCTCAACCTTAAGAGGGTCAAGGAAAATTCCATATTTAGATACGATAAACCCTAAAAGTCTACCGGAATCAACGTAGAAGATTCATTTATGCGGATTGAGTCGAATGTTGTAGCGTCTACAATGAAGAAAGATCTGGAAAAGATGTTCCGGGTGGTCTTTTCGCGTAGTTGAATGAGCCGGAAGGTCATCCAGGTATGGTTGAACAATATGCCGAATATCGTGAAAGGCATAAGACATTGTGTGTTGGAACGTAGCCCCAAAATTCTTCAAGCTGAAAGGGAGTTTCTTATACGCGAACGTTCCCCAAGGACAGATAAAAGAGGTCTTGTGTTGATAAGATGGGAGAATTTTGATTTGATTATAGCCAGAAAAACCATCCATAAGGGAGAAGATTTCACTCCTCGCACAATCGTCAATGATTTGATCGATGAAAGGGGTGGGATAGTTATCTTTAGGACAGGCCCAATTGATATTGTGATAATCAACACAGACGCAAATTTCTCCCTACTTCTTACCCATAGGAACAATGTTAGAAACCCACTCAGTCAAGGGAATCAGATAAATGAAAATCGCTTTGAGAAGTTTTTCAACTTCAACTTTTATAGCGGAAGCTTTCTGAGGATGCACAGGATGAAGACGTTGGCGAACAGGCTTCACACTTGGGTAGGTGGGAATCTCATGCAGCACAATACTGGGGTCGATTCTAGGCATCTCTTTGTAAGACTAGGCGAAAACATCACGGAATTCGTGAAAGAGACTAGTGTACACTTGGACTTCCTCGAAAGAGCAAGTGACTCCCACATGGATGTTCTCGAAAATCCCTGGTTTCACGGAAATGTCGATAGGCATCATCTGAGTAATGTTACCCAAGTTACCTTCAGTGAAGACTTCATGAGTCAAAGTAGGCATTTGAAGTGGCGGAGAAGGAACTTGAGACGCAAAACGCTCAAGACAGTTAGACATTGCCTCGAGGTAATGCATAAACGAGGAACGATGATGCCCATCACTCCATGGTAGATCTTCAAGAGACATGGTTTCCATGATAGCCTCATCAGATGGAAACACTTCTTTCAAAGGATCAGGAAAATCCACATCGCCGAGCCAGGGGGGATTGAGAATACATGTCGAGAGACATGCTCAAAGGAGCACTTTCAGGAGGGGGAAAATCAGACGCAGTTGTAAGCTCACAATAATTGACTTCGATTGGACTAAGCGACATTGAATCTCCAAATGAATCAACCTGTTCAAGTAAAGGGACGATCCATGGGTCATCTGACCGAGAGACCATATTAACTTGAATGGTATTTGGTGGTGGAGGGGGAAAGATACCCATGAGAGCAGGATCTTTGAAAAGACCCGGCCCTACAATGTTAGGGGGATTAGGAATCTGATCCACATATGGTACGTTGTTCTCGGAAGACAAGGTAAAGAACGACAACTGATAGATAGTAATGATTTTTCCCTCGTGTGGAAACTTTAGAAGCTGAAAGAGGGTGGATGGAATGCATAGCATAGCATGAGTTCAACTACGACTGAGTAGAAGATTTTAATTGAGTTTGGCGGAAATGACTTCTACTTCAACGTTGACTGTCTTTCCTTGCAACGTGATCGAAAAGCTAGCGAGAAAACCCAAGGGTTTTGATTCCCTTCCATCGAATGCCTCAAGGGCATTGGGTGACGAAGTCAGTGCTGGAGAGCCAAAAGCCTTCCAGCAAGTAGATGCACCTTCATCCACTATGGCTCTATGGATGTTGAGACCATTAATATCGACTTGTATAACAAGCGTAATCTGGTGTGGAAGTCGGGGGATGAAATTCTCTAAGTCAAAAGAGAGAAGGCTAGAATCAGCTGGGTCAATCCCATTGATCACAGATAATAATGCTTTCCGTTGAGATGGACAACTCTAGAGCACTTCTAACACAAACATCGTGGAAGGTGCCTGTGCTAAGTCCTCAACAATAATGTAATGCTGAGCAGCACAGGCGTTAGGATTATAAGAAGATTTTCGGAGAACACCTATAGAAGGTGGCCGTACAATGGGTTTAGCACTGGGCATTTCAATTTCAAGAGGACCAAAGGTAGGTGGGGGAGGAGGACCATCAACGACCTCTTTCTCAGCTGCCTGGCATGATCCAGCATAATCCTTCGACTGAGTAGCGACGGAAATGGATGTAGAACCATTCATCATGAAAACTTGAGAGCCAAACAATGCAAATGGTAGAGGTTGCTCGACCATCTGGGTTTGCTGAGATGGGAAAGGTTACTTAAGGACCGCCAGAGTTCCCTTAGCACCTTTGAGCAGTTGAATAACCTCAGATCGTCTAGGACAATCCTTAGTGTAGTGGTACTCATCACAAATCAGACAGGGATACTTCAGCTTTTGCTGTGCACCATCATCAGCACGAGGTTTAGACGATTCCGATTTTGGGGCATCGGGTTTGGCCTTGCCTTTTCCCTTCTTTCTCCACTTGGAAGTCTTGTTCACAGGATTGCCCTAAACGACGTTGAACTCCGAGGTTTTACCAAAATATGGGATAGCCTAAGGAGCATAATTATTGGAAGAATTTGATTTCTGCTTCCCATTGGAAGACTTGCATGAAGTCTGAGACACAGAATTAATAATGCCATCGACTAATGGGGTAGGCAGTGCTTTAGATGTCCCAGGTCGTGGAGCCTCGGTCAAGATGTCATACAGAATGCCCGATTGAGAGTAAACTAAATAAAGGTACTGGGCACGAGCGATGGCTTATTCCTCGGTTACACATGCTCCCATGGCGATATCTTTTGCAATCTGATTGACAAAAGAGGTAGTGAACCAATGAATAAGAAGCTGATCAGGAATTTTGAACTTGATCAGGCGACGGCGTCGTCTCCATTCATGAATGTGGTCTGAGATATGGGTAGCCCGGTCCTGTTTCAAGGATGTTAGGAGATGCATTCTGGCTTCATAATGAAACCGCAACTGGAAATGAGTAAGGAACGCCATAACAAGAGTGTTGAAATCTTGAAAGATGCCACGAGGTAGTTTGACATACCACTTAGCAGCAGCTTCGGTGAGAGTGCACTGGAAAAGACAGAGTCGAACAGAGTCATCGATCCAACAATTAGAAGAACACCATAAATGGTATGTCATGACGTGAGCTTGGGGGTCTTCTCCAGACCTACCCTCAAACTTGGGACAATCACCAAGAACCTTCGTTGGAACTAGAGGCAAAAAAGGATTATGAAGAATGGGATCATTTGTCAATTTGGACACATCCAGTAACTCCAACGTGGCGAGAAAAGGTAATTGATGGTTAAAAGGCATAGCAGGTCCGTGATAAGGACTTGTACCCATACTCCATCCTGGTTGAGTATAACTCTGCCCCCATTGGTTCTGTCCCGAAGGATTCAGACGATAAGGGGTATAAGCTGAATAATTCGGTTGATATGGTGGCTGAGGACCAGGATACTGATTCTGAGTATACGAGGGTCCTTTTTGAGAAGCATAAGGATTCTGCTGTGGAGTATAAGTATAGCATGGCTGTTGAGGGTAATAAGTAGGACCTTGGGGTAGGTTGTAAACCGGTCGATATTGAGCTTGAGGGAAATAACCACCTTGGGGTCGAACGGGTTTCTGATAAGTGGGGCCCTGCTGAGTTGGATAAGTCGGGCGTAGAGGTTGATTCGACGACAGCATAGAGTAAAGCGGTGGCTGAGTAGGGTGAATGGGCTATGCAGGTTGGCCCGGCTGAGCAGGTTGAATTGATTGATGAGGGCCACCAGGTTGCCCCCGCGGAGCAGGTTGGCTTGATGGCTGTGGTGGGCCAGGTTGTGCCTGATAACCAGGTTGACCTGGAGCAGGACCATAAGATGGTCCTGGTTGTGCAACATTTGGACCAATTGGAAGATATGGCTGTTGAGGTTGCAC
Source organism: Pinus albicaulis (assembly GCA_034641835.2). Lineage (NCBI taxonomy): Eukaryota > Viridiplantae > Streptophyta > Pinopsida > Pinales > Pinaceae > Pinus > Pinus albicaulis. The sequence goes on from CM076576.1 coordinate 999,640,954, forward strand.
CAAAGGTTGAGATGGATGGATCTGCCCCCCAGGACCATATGAAGGTCCGGGTTGATATATTGGTTTCCCAGTTGGTCCTTGAGGTTTCCCTGGTTGGATTACAGGCTGAGCTTGTAAAGGTTGACCTTGAGGATTGCAAGGATGCCCTTGCGGGCCGTAAAATAATCCTTGCTGGATTGAAGGTTGTCCCTGTAAGGGTTGCCCTTATGGGTTGTATGCATACCCTTGCTGCACCAAAGGTTGTCCCTAAAAGGGTTGTACTTTTGGGTCATAAGCATACCCTTGCTGAACCAAAGGTTGTCCCTGAAAGGGTTGTCAGGTGGAAAACCACTTCCCCTACATGGAGATCTGGAGCCAAACCTCCCAACCCATTTTAGAGACTCGTTCAAGAGTTGGTTGGAATCAAAATTCCACCATTTATTTTAAAAAACAATCATTATTAAGCTTGGCATGAGTAATACACTGGGACAGAGCACCAGTTGGCACGCCCTCTTTGGTGGATTTTCCCCATTGGCGCGAGGGCTGAATTGGCTAGTCACGCCAAGGCCAAAATGTCTATTTTTAGGGCTTTTCACAGGAAATTTTCTTCAAGGGAATGATTTTACTTGTCAAGGGGGATGCCATGAAAGTGGTTTTAGGTCATGTCACTACTCACAGGTCACAGAATAGGCCCTCCAATGTGCGGGATGGGGGATTGCAGGGACGGTGACAAATTACTATGTAACACATTTTATGGGATTTCACAACCACAACCTAGTTATACCTACCTCAAACAAATCCAAGTTATCCTAATTTGAGTTATAACATTGGTGGATAGACCCCTTGGCAGCCTCAAGCGCAAATACCTTAGACTTCATTTCAACAAATATCATATCCAGGTTTTGGTCAACAGAATCCTCAAGCATTTTCTTTTCAAAAAAACCCCTATCTGGGTTACCAGCAACAAATTCCTTATGTTGGTGCTCAAAGGCCTGTTTCTCAAGAAATTCCATCATACCCTGGCTATGCTCAACTTAGCCTTAGTAGACATTTTCCCTTTGTTGCAACTTTAGAGTTACCAAATTTAAATCGGCTAACCAATGATCCAGTCAACTATGCTCCTTAGTGGCCGATGATACCTCACAAATTACCCTCAGACATTCCTAAGTTCAATGGAAACCCTGGGGAAGACCCACCGATTCATGTCATGACTTATCATTTATGGTTTTCATCAAATTCCCTAAATTATGATTCTGTTCGACTACGTCTTTTCTAGCATACGCTTACTGGTTCGACTACAAAATGGTATATTGAATTACTAGAGCTTCTTTTGATAATTTCACTGCCCTAGCTACTATCTTTTTGAATCACTTCCAGTTACCCATACGATATGAAACTAGAATGGACCTCTTGACTAATTTCAAATAGACTAATGCTACTCACATTTCTGATCATATTCATGAGTGGCGTCGTTGTCGTAGAATGGTTAAGACATTTGTTCCAGATCAATTTCTTGCTGAGTGGTTCATTAAGTCCCTGTTACCATCTATAACTGAGGATGTGGCTAAGGGTGGCTCATCACAAAAGAGCAGGTTATTGCTCATGCCCAATATTTAGACTTGATTTATACTCAATCTGGCATGCTCTATGAAAAATTCCTAACGTGCCGAGATCTAATTTTACTGTTCCTCCTCAATTAAAGGACTCATGCCGAAGATGGCTTGATTGGCACTTCAAGTACACAACATACTACTACATCTAATCCTGCACCTTCTTCCGAAATTAATGCCGTGTTGTTTGACAAGGGAAAAAGTGAAAAGCAACTCGGAAGTAAGAAAAAGGGGAAATCTAAGAAAAAGAAAACTTCTAACTTGCAGGAAAGATCATCTGATCAATCATCTAGACCTAAGAAACCTCGTTATCCATGCATAATCTGTAATTAGGAACACTTCATTTGGGATTTTCCTCACCACGGTGAAGTCTCAAAAATCACTAAGACTTCCCATGCATCAGCTGTGTTTACAGACCCATTTCCAAATCCAGACACAAATTTGGTTGCTACAGATCCAACTTCTAGTTCCCAAGTGCTTATGTTCTCTGTCACAAAACCTTCAACAAATATTTTAGTGTCAACGTGTAACAAAGATTATGGTATTCAGGCCACTGATCAACCTACTACGTCGACTACGAATCTGTATACGGAATTGGTACTGCTTACTGCTATTCCTGAATTGACAATCAAGCCACCAAAGGGAGTAATTCACAAGTCGACATATAATGCTCGAGCAAGAGCTGCTCAAAATTATAATATATTTGAATATTTGGCTCAATCCCCTTCATCTATGTCTGTTCTTTAGGTATTACAAAATTTTCCCTCCCAAAAACAGGCTTTATTGTCAGCTATTGGTGGAATTGATTTGACTGATTCTAATCTTGTCATCTTTAATCATACGGGCTATGTGCTGCAACTACTAGCAGAATTGGCATTCTCCATACAAGTAAATGTTCTCAATCACCTTGTTCATCCTACTATTATTGATGAGGGAGAATATACATGCATTGTGTCTCTAAATTGTTGGAAGTCACTTGGCTCGCTGCGCTTATCTCAATCATCAATGACGTTGAAGGCTTTCGATGGACGTACATATAAACCTTGTGGTATTATTAATAACCTGCATGTTGAAATTGGGGGAAAAATAATGAATGTTTATGTCGAGGTTGTTGACGGACCCCTTGAATATAATATTCTACTTGGAAGGCCATGAGTATATGCTATGACTGAAATTGTTTCTACATATTTCAGAATGATTTCCTTTCCATATAAAGGTACTGTCACAGTCATGAATCAACTATCCTTCTTTTCCTCTGCTTCACAGGTAACTGGAAGTGTTCCATTCATTCAAGCACCCAAACTAGCACTTCAGAACATTAGTGTAGGACTCTTAAATGATTGCACTCTCATGGGAACCTTTGCATTACTGCTGCTTGTGACGTCGACAAAAATTACAAGAATAGAGACCTGCTACATGATATCTTCCACTCCATCTAGCTTAAGGGAGAGTATGGATGATTCTGAAATTGTTACGTTGGATGAATTTTTTCCACCCAACCCTATTGAGCTAGCATAGAAATCAATCTATATGGCTTGGGCGGCGAATCTGAAATCAACATCGCCGGTTGTGTGGGTTGATCGTTCCTTAGATTTTGGTACTCCATCTGATCCATTTTCCTCAATTTTCTTGATAGATGAGAATATTTTGGAAGCCATGATGTCAGAAGGAGAACCATGGGAAGATTATCATCATTGTTTCCATCTTCCTGATTATGAAGAAAATTATCTTAGTGAACTAAATCACCCATCAATCAAAAATTTATTTTCGAATTCTTTACCTATTAATGCAATCAATTCCGAGTGAAATCTATCAGATATTGAAGAAACCATTTCTATTGATATTTTGACCAAACCTAGCGTTGTAGAAAATATTCATGTCGGTGTGTCTTGTTGTCCATCAGAACTTGAAACATATCGCTCTCTATTTCATGAATTCTGTAATGTATTTGCTTGGTCTTACTAGGAAATGGAAGGTATAGATACTAGTATTGTTGAACACACTATTAATATGTATCATGATGTCAAACCGGTGCGTCAATGGATTCTTCCTATTCATCCAAAGAAAGTTGCTGCCATCAAAACATAAGTTGAAAAACTTTTGCGTGCTAGTTTCATTTACCATGTTTCGTTAACTGAGTGGGTTTCCAACGTCATTCCTATAATGAGAAAACAAGGAACCATTATAGTGTGTGTCGATTATCGGGACATCAACATTGCTTGTCCAAAAGACAACTATCCTACTCCCTTTATCGACCAGATTATTGACGATTGTGCTGGTTGTGAAATCGTTTCTTTCATGGATGGATTTTCTGGCTACAATCAAATCAATATCCACCTAGAGGATCAACATAAGACAACATTCATCTTTCCCTGGGGCACATTTGCCTATAGGAAACTACCGTTTGGTTTAAAGAACGCTGGGGAATTTTTTTAGAGAGAAATGGATTATGATTTCAATGACATCAAGCACATTGTTCAACCTTATCTAGATGATTTACCAGCACATTCATGTAGTCGGATTGATCACCCGATGCATTTGAGAGCCATATTTTTATGTCGCCGAAACTACAAAATACGCCTCAATGCACATAAATGTGTGTTTTGTGTCGGTTCAGGTCATTTACTTGGATTCATAGTCTCAAATAAGGAATTCAAATCAACCCATTGAAGGTTCAGACCATTCTTGATTTTCCTACACCATTAAATTTACTTCAGATGCAAAAAATTCAAGGAAAGGCTAAATTACTAAAAAGGCTCATTCCAAACTACGCCAAAATGGCTAAAGGATTTACTTGACTCTTGAAAAAGGGGGTTCCCTTCCATTGGGACCAAGTTGCGCAAGCTTCTTTTGATGCTGTCAAGGATACTCTTGTCCAAGCATCATTAATGTATCCCCCTAATTATCAAAATGATTATTTCCTCTATATTGCCATGGCTAAAATGACCATTGATATGGTTTTGGTCCATGTAGAAAATGGAATTGAACGTCCAATCTATTATTTGAGTCATAATCTCAATGATATGAAATTTAAGTATTCGTACGTAGAAAATCTTGCCTTGGTAGCTGTTCAAGCTGTCCAAAGATTTTGCCACTATATCCTGGTCCAAAATACCAATGTCATTTTAGATTTCAATCCCATGACTTATATCTTATCACGTCAATTGTTGGGGGGAAAATACTCAAAATGGATTGTCATTTTGCAGGAATTTTATTTGGAATTCATCAAATCTGAATCAAAGAAGTCTTTAGTTTTGGTTGAGCTTCTCTGTGACCTTCCCTCTGATAGTAATCCTACTACGTCAGAACCATCAATTACTGAAGAGTCTCTGTTTCTGATCAGATCATCTGATCCTTGGTATGGATATTTCATCATTTATCTCCAAACTCAAACTTTTCAGCCTAATACCTCTCACTCTGAACAACGAGGTATTAGATACCAAGCCAAAGATTATCTCATCGTCAGCGATACACTTTATCATCATGGTGTCGATGCTATTTTAAGAAGGTGCCTCACTCATGAGGAGGCCGAAAAGGTTTTAAATGATTGTCATGTTGGGGCTTGTGGTGGAAATTTATTTGGATACACTACCGCACAGAAGATACTCCGCGCTGGTTACTTTTGGCCTACAATTTTTGGAGACTACATCATTGTGGTCAGAATTTGTCATTCGTGCCAGATTTTTGATCATAAAATCTGAAAACCGCCAATGCCAATGCATTTTTTCATCTCTGTGGGACCATTTTTGAAATGGGGTATTGACTTCATGACCTATAACCCTCATTCGTCTGAGGGGCATGGTTATATTATTGTCGCAGTCGACTACTTTGCCAAATGGGTTGAAGCGATGCCTACATTCAACAACATAGGGTAGACAACTGCATTGTTTTTTTTAATCATGTTATTTCACGGTTTGGGGTCCCGTAGGCTATAGTCATAGATCATGGGAATCATTTTCACAGCCACATGATGACTTAATTAACTGCCAAGTTAGGATTGTCACATGATAATTCTACTGCTTATTATCCATAGTCAAATGGACAAGTTGAGGCTATCAAAAAAATTCTTAAATGTATGGTTCAACGAATGATAGGAGTTCATAAAAGAAATTGGAATTTTATCCTATACTTGGCCTTGTGGGCATAACTAACCTTGGTAAGAAACGCAATTCGATTTACTCCCTTTCAATTGGTGTATGGTCTGGAAGCTATATTTTTGATCGAATGTGAAATACAATCATTGAAACTCGCAATTGACTTGTTACCTCAAACCTAAGAAGAAGAAGAAGCACATATTTTTAACCTCATCCATCTTGATGAAACACGTTGTGAAGCCCAATTGGCCAATGAAGCACATAAGAGACGTATAAAGGTGCAATACGACAAAAATGTCCAACCTCACATTTTCTCAGAGGGCAACTTGGTCCTACTTTATGATCAAGAACTGCTGTATTAGGTACAGGAAAATTTGAGCCATTATGGCATGGCCCCTATATTGTCAAAAGAGTTATTGCTAAGGGTGAATATGAGTTAGTTTGTTACGACGAAATTCCATTGGTGTAACCTAGAAATGGGTTGTATCTGAAATGTTACTATGCTTAATCATGAGCATAGTAATTTTTTGTATTATATTGTATATATATGCTATTGAGTTGCATTCACTATCTTAGTTTGTTTTTAGAGTTTTCTTGACGTTAGTAATCCACTTTACATTTTATCGCAGATGTTTGAATCTTCAGAACCATTTTTTGGATATGTTGAGGGTGCTATTCGTAGTACACAGAATCTATCCTTTGCAGCATGGGCCATTTTCGCTTCGAACGATGAGTTAGTGAGTTTTCAAGGGATTTCTATGGGTAGATTGATGAATAATATCACTGAGTATAGCGCGTTGATTGAACTTCTCTCTAATGCCATTTCATTTGGTATTAACCAAATTATCATAAGGTTAGACTCAAAACTCGTGGTATTACAACTTACTAGTGTTTATACTATTAGAAATCCAACACTGCATCGTTTGTTCCTAAGGGTTCGATTTTTGGAAAGACACTTTGATTTTATTCAATATTAACACATTTCTAGAAATTTGAACACATTGACTGATTCTTTAGCTAATCAAGTTTTAGACAGACATTTGCAACATATGTAAAGAAAAAATTCACATCATTGAATAGGATTGCACAATAAACATAGGAAAACATTGAAATCAAATAGATAGATAGTTATAGGTTTTTACAAAATTTGTGCCCAAGACACATTGGCCATCTGACCTCAAAATGTATGCAAAAGTGTCAAAAGTAAACTAGTGGTGCTCGTGGTAACATGCTATATATGTAGCTATCCTACATAGTAACAACATCCAATGGTTAGGAACACCTATAGTGTGACACTGCATTCGCATGGGTAACACTTTGATCTAGCAATCTGGAATCCAGAAGGTCAACCCCTCTATGTGCTGCCGAAGCTCAGACAGAGTCTCAGCTATGTCAAGATCCTGAAGGATTGCTCTCTCAACAACCCTCTCTGCTGGCTCATCTGCTACACATTCTGGTTCCTCCACCGGTTGAACTCGACCAACATCTGCATTACATCAAAAATTTATTTTAGTCTTGGGAAAACATAAAAAATACAAAAACATTGTATAAACCTTAGGAAAATAAAAAACATGGTAATAACATTCTTAGCTATTGCACCCCACTGAGTGCCTTATGGTAAAGTTAAATCTGGATCTCCTTGGAAATCAACGCCTGTGTATGCATACTCATTGATGGCAACAATTTGTTGCCGGAACCAGGCGAAGAATGCAGTCGAGAACACAATGGTAGATTGGCATGCATGCCTACCCATTAGTTATACCCATCTCTGCATCCTCCTATCTCTAGGATTATACACATCCAGTGTGACATGCTGTGGCTGCATCAGTGGAATCTGTTCTAAAGAAAATTATATGAGAATCGAACCGTAACTAAATTTCTTCTTCCTTCCTCCCTTTTCTTTGTTCAGTTGTTCTTTTATCTAAGAAAGTACAAATTAAGACCAGTAGAAGACTGTTGGCTCCATGCACTCTAGCGCACACTGCACATATGATCTATTCGCTACATGTAGTGTAACAGTGCCAGCAATTTTTGTAATCCTGAAAAGGATGGTTCTTAAAGGAAAATCTCTAACATCCTGGATGTTTATCTTTCCATCTTTCCTTGGCTCTACCTCTAGATAGCAATGTTGCAAAGCATAATCTCTCACAGTCTCTCCTCCAAGAATAGACCCTGAGAGTTAAATAGGTAAGCCTCTCCTCGAAAAACCTATGAGAAAGTATACATCCTCTACTGTTATGGGAACCACTTGGTTCTTAATATGAAATGCCTCGATAGCTAGATCCCATGCTCGAACTAAGAACTCTAAGAGTTCTATTTGTTGCCTCATCCATGACAACCAGAAGTACTTTAACAGTCCACAATCCCTTAGGGCTCTTACTGTGCCCTGATCATTTAGGGAAATCATATCCTGTTCTTCATGCTCTCTTTCCCTCCATATAATTGTCATTGTAATCCAATGAAAACCTGAAATATAACCATAAGAACCATTAGATTCCATTCAATGCAAAAATTGGGAAAATTTTGGGCATGATGCAAAAAACAAAAATGAAGATTGTGCCCAACGCAACTTAGGACAAGAGATAATGCGTTGTATATGCAGCTAGCCTTCATTTTAGCTGCTATGAAACACACTTTTCAACAATTAGGGGTACGTTGCCCTCTTTAAGATCAGAATTTACCCTAGGGGCTCCAAAACCCTAAAAAATTGTAGTGAAAGGAAATGAAATGATTATTGAAGGAAAGAGAGGGTTCATGGCACTAACCTAGATCAAACGACAATGAAATCTGTCGACAAAAATGATCACAATCAACAACTGAAGTTCGAGGGTAAAATCAGGTTTAGAGCTCCAAAATGCAAATGGTAACTATGGAATGGTAAAAATGAATAGTAAAACTCGTTTTAATAGTCATTTAATTATTTGAAAAGAATATTTATTGCTATGACTATGGTTTTATTATTTTTTTTATCATGAAACATGTATTTTTAATCTATTTGATGTTGTTCTGAACATGTCTTACAACTGATGAACAGATTAGTCGTGCAGATTTATTTCAAGAATGATATGACCAAAAAGCATAGTTTTTATCCTTATTTTTTGAGCTTTGTTAAAAATGAAAAAGGATTTGAAGTGCACTTTTATCTCTTTTTCGAGCTTCCATAACTGTGAAAAAGGAATCCTTGGAGTCTTCTTTCAACTCTTTTCAGACTCCAATAATGTGAAAAGATTGCCGAGCACTTGTATTTTCGAGCTCGTAAAAGTAAATGAATTGATATCTACTTAGTATAAGTTTAACCCTTTTCCGGACCAAGATAGATTATTTATGAAAAAGGAATACCTTGGTCAAACATGACTAAAGAGGTTCTCTCAACTATTATTTTACACTTTTTCGGATCTGAATGACAACTTTACGAAAAATTACTTATGGAGTTTTCTTTTCGTCCTCTTTTTAAAACTCTCTAAACATTAAAAAGGATTGGGCTGTCACTATCGTTAGGCTCATTAAAACATAAAATAGCGACAAGCTTATCAATCATGGCAAGAATAGAGTTTCATTCATCACTAGACTCCTTAAATTATTAAATAGCGATACTTTATTTGCCCGAAGGGTTGAATTATAGGTCAAGAAAATTCTATTGTTCTCAATATTGTTAAAAAATAAAGAGATACTGGTTGACAAATGACTGGGAAAATTTGGGAAAGTGAAAATAACTTTTAACGATAGCAGGTTGCTCTTGAACATGAAACTTCACTCCATCACCGTGACTGTTTGGGTTGGGTAATATTCTTGAAGGTTCATTCATACCTATGGTTCATCATATCTTCACTTCGGTTTTGGGTCAATGCTGCCAAATCATCTCAGTGTCGTCAATATGTTCAAGAGAAGTCATTAAATGAATACTCATCCTTTTTCAATACTCATAAACCTTCATTCTCATGACAGTCATCCCTGAATATTGATATATTAATTCATACCTTTTTCTCTGAAATCAGTAACTCCTGTTTCACAATAAGGTGGTTTCCTGTCGACGAAAAATCATTATCTAGGAAGTTCACTTATAAACATCATATTCCAGTACCATGAGGCTTGTTATAGCATCGACAAGATCCTGACTTTCGAAATTTTGACCGAAAGATTTTTTTTGGCGTTCAACATCAAATCATCTATTCACACCTTACGAAATGTACTACAGTACCTTGAGGGCCATTGACATCAATGGTGGTTCTCTCACGTTTGTTAACAACTCACAACATTGGATGGTAATCAAACAATGTATTTCCATGTTCGACTACAAATTATATTTTTGCATTGCTATACTTGTACCCGAATGATCGAGTGAACGAGATAAGAAGACCCCTGATCTAGTTTCAGCCATCTGGGCTGCGATTTTAGGATTTTTGTACACATCATCTATACAGTGACCTTAAATACAAATCGTCATCCGAACATGGGCCTATATCTGTAGGCACGTCTGTATTGGGAAACATTCCAATGTAGATGACTTTTTGAATTATGTACATGTTATTAGAAAGTTTATGTGCTGAGCATGGGAATGCCTTACCTCAGAAATTTATGATCAAGAGGATATATCATGATGTAATGTATTGTAAGATTGATGCAGGTCGCCACTCCACTTCATCTCCAACCCATCACAGTGTAAAGCATCTCAATCAAAATATTGTTATTATTATTTTGACTTCATGCTTTAGGGGGGAATTTTGATAGGTCAATTTGGGCACCATTCCCAATGACCTGGTTAACTGTAAATCATCTCCAAAACCAATGAATAGGGTCTATAATTCCCTATCATTTCAGTTGTTACATGCCCTAAGACAAAGAAAAAGACAAATCATCCATGAATTTCATTTGCAAAGGTTTCCAAGATTTGAAGTTTATAATATATCATATGAGAGCTCACCAACACTGCCTCTAAAGGGACTAAGTGCATTGCATATGCAAGTAACCCCACTCAAGGGTGATCTGCAAAGCACTTCCTGACATTCATGGGTGCGTTTCACATTGGGAGAGAAATTCTCATTGTTCTAGAATCTCCACTTGGCCAGTGCCTTCTAGAAGAGTTCACATGGGTCAAACTTCGAATCCATGTGTCCAATTGATACCTCTGAGACTGGGAACATGTTTTGCCTATTATTAGAAAGTCATTGATTGTAAAACTACCTTCAGATCCTTTATAAATTGCACACAGATCCCAGTGCTTGAGAAGGAATAATTTGAGTAGAGAAATGCTGGTGGAATTTCAATCGAGCAATTGATTTGAGTGACATGCTGCTGGAGAGATGTGCATTGTGATGAGGCTGGGATGCTGCTGGAGATGGTGACAGTAAATCAATCATTTGGTTGTAACCTCCCCTTCTATCCATTAATAAATATTGTTGCTTACTTTCCCACATATGTATCTGTATAAGCTTCTGTCTTTCATATTATGAATTCTTATCTGATGTATATGGTTCATGTTTTATTGATTTAACTTAATAAATTGAATATACATCTATATTATTGCTATCTTTTGTTGTTTAGTGTTCATATTTGCAGGAAATATTTTGGTGATCTAGCTCATATTTGAAGCTGCAACAAGAGCGACAGAAGGAGAATAGGAAGCGCTTGGAATCCAAGTAATCTCTTTGATCTGTTATGTGTGTCTATTTACAGTTAGGAAAAGTAGTTGAAAATTCTTTAACCTGTTGTTATAGATGAGCACTACATATAGGGAATAATTTTTTATCCGTAATCCATAATTCCACATAACACATGGTGCTGCAACTTTAATCTATCAAAGTCCTTTTGGAATTGTGACATCTTCATTTTAATCTTCTTACTGGAATTAAACTGTTCCTGTTCTAGTAGTTTCTCCAACTCTTGAACTTTGTCTTCTTGTTATTTGAGAGGAAGCTTGACTTCTTTTGATTTGTCAATGGTAGTAGTTGCATATGCTCCAACAAATTGCGATATTCTAGTGAGATGTTTAGTAGGAGTAGCACAAGAGTCCTTCCATACAACATCCACTGATTCATTGTTAAGGGAAGTTACTGATTCATCAATCCTTCTTCGTTTTCTTATCTTAACTACACTTTGTGGCTTGGGCTGTAGAAAACATCTAACAGAGGAGTTTATTCAATCTTCAAAATGATTTCCTGCATTGGGGAGCCCAGCATAATATCTTGATCCTGATCTTCTGGTACCTTCTGTAGTGGCATTGTAGTTTCCACTAAATTCTAGGTCTGATCTGGAGTTTGGAAACTTGTTGATTCATAAACATTCGGTTTTGGTGGTGGTGGTGTTTCTAGTGCTTTAGAAAAATTCTCCCATTCTTTCTTTAAATCCTTTGCTTGAGGTTTCTGCTTAGGTGTATTCTGGATATGCTGAAATTCTTTAGAAGATGATTTAGCTCCATTAATTTCTCCTTTAGTTTGCATATCAATTCCTTTAATCACTTTCTCAATTATTTTCTCAGGACTCTCATTCCTGCTTTTAGATTCATTTTCAGAGTGATCTGAATTCTGAGAGTGGTGTTGTGATTGTTCTGTCTCTTGATTTTATTTTTCCTGAGATTCATCTTCTGACATGTGTTACACAATATTTTTTCATTGTCCCTATAATCCCCATCCCGCACATTGGAGGGTCATTTCTGTGACCAATACGCAGTGTCATGCTTTGCAAATAACATAGTTGCATCCCTTTTGATGAAGGCAACATTCTTCTTGTTGAAATTTTCCTAAACAGAACATCAAAAATCCCTGTTTTTTCCTTGGCGCGAGTAGCCAGTTCTTCCCTTGCGCCGATGTGGAAGATTAACACTAGGTCCCACGCTACCTAGCATTCTATCCCAGTGTAATGCTCGCACTAAGATATTTATGAAATGTTTTTAAAAAATAGAGGCGGAGGTTCCATTCCAACCACCTTGGGGATAAGTCACTGGGAGTGGTTGAACTGAAACAACCATGAACCTCCTCCTTTAGTTAGTAGTTTCCACCTCCCTTGGAACACTGCTAAAGGATAGGCCTCCCTTCCACCTTTGTAGGGATCCCAACCTCATCTTTTGCCTTTATATAAACAAGTCTTCTCCCTTTATGAAAACTAGCTGAACAAAGAGAATTATACATTTGAAGTGTTGAACTTGAAGGACTAAGCTATAGGTGAATAACTGAGTTATTGAGAAGGTAGAACAAGGAGAACTCCATCGAGAGGTCCCTTTTCCCATCTGAATTCCCCAACGAGCTTTGAGACGTGCTTCACCAGAGCCCCGCTGGAGGAAACCACAATGTCAGAGCATGGTTGTATCTCTTCTTTCTACCTATTAATATAAGTGACTATTGTTTGGTTCCTGTCTTGTGTTTTGTCGTTATCTAATGCAATATGCTAGTCTTCTCTGACTGACTAGTAGTTTTTGGATGGAATTAATATGTGGTATGTGGTTATCATTTTCTGATCTCTGTGAAGGTGTCCAAACGTGATAAGTGGAGGGGTTGTGACTTGCCTTCGATCAAGAGCGAGAGTTTCTCATCATCACTACGAGTGTCGACGACAACTTTGGACCATGGGTAGGCTATCTTATCGCATCCTCTTTCATTCAAATATCTAGGAACCTACACTCTAGCATGATTCCTTGTTACTAGACCCACCCTAGGACTAGAGGGATTGTCTCTGTCTGCAGAGAGGATTTACCTAGATAAAAAGTTGGTGACCATACTGGGGATCAATGTGAGTTTGTCTTTGATCTTGTTGGGTATTTTTATGGGTTTTTGGTCTTGTTTTTTACCAATTTGGTTGTTTAACTGGGCTTCAAACCCTTGTTCAGCCCCAGAGTGTTAAAATTGACCTCTGCTCTATTTATTTTTTCCCTTTTCCTTGGTTAACTAGATTGGCGCGGTTTTTCCTTGAACATTCATGCCAATTGGCGCATGTTTCTTTTGTAGCACTCACGCCATTGCCTGTTTGGCACTGAATACCGCCTCACAGTCGCGCTGACCCCTGTGAGTTTTTGGGTGTGATATTTTCATGAGTTTTTGGTCACTTGTCTTTGTTTCTGGGTTCTCCTTAAGAGTAATTGAAGTGTTTTGGATTGTCTTTGATTGCTGGAGGCTTGTTTTCCTCAGTTGTTTGTTCATTTATTATCAGTGTGACTTGAGGTCTTAGGGAATCTGAGTGCCTTGGTACACTGAGCGTTCTGTTTGGAGATCGAGTTTCTTGATAAGCTATTGAATTCGTTCCCTGTTTAATTTCTCTTGGTCTCTTTGATCCTATTGAGTATGTTCATTGGTTGAATGATCATTTCCTTGCTCGCTTGATTTTTCTTCCTCTTACTCCAAGCACCGATTACATTTCATGCATGGGTAATTTTGGAGATTTCTCTTTGACTTGAAAAGTTTGTATCATTGGTTTGAGTATTGTTGTGTTTTTTTTATGTTGGAGGAGTCATTCTATTTCAAATTTTACATTTTCTCTCTCAAGCTAGTGTTTAGTTTTGTTTTTCATATCATTTAGTGCATTGTTTTCTCTATTGCATTGAAAAAACAAAAAATATTACATTCTTTTTGCTTTGAAAATGAAACTTTCCTTCGCTTAGTTTGCATTGTATAGGCTAGGAAAAAGTTTTGTTTTATTTAGATTGTATTAGATGCATTAGTGGATGTTTTCTCATGATTTTATTATTTTCTACTGCTTGAAAGTCTTCTTTCCTTCTCATAGATAGCTTTCATTGAACGAAAATGTTATCCTTCTACATGTAGTTTTGCATTTAGGAAGATTTCAGATCCGACATACGTTAAGGCCTGGAAATTGAAACCTAATCCAAGATCAATGTTAAAATTTATTTCAATTAACCTAAGGCAACATTGAAACCTAACGAAATATTTTAGTGGTCTAAGTTAGAGATGTGTTCCGGTGTCTTAAAATCTAGTAGTTGTCGTTCGCCATCTGGCTCTAGACAGCGCTAGTACGGACTTGTGCTCCTCGTACCATTGAGTATATAAAGAGAGAACCCTCTAGGTTGCAATCCTTTTATCCATAGGAAGACGAGTTTTCCGCCCTGTAACCATGATACACTGAACACAACATTCGGGGAGACTACCTACACGTGCGTCAAGTCCTTGGTCATTTCTCTTTCATTTGATCACCAAGGTGTATATGGAAGTTCACGGAAACCTGGAATACCCTCTTGCTTAGAATACCTGATTAGTCATTTTTGATCTTTATTGACTCTTTAAATTGGAAAATATCATCGAGCACTTGTCATTTCGCACTCGTTCAAAATTGAAAGTGACTAGAGTCATCTTTTGCTTGTTTCTTGACTCTTAAAACATGAAACAACAAAGTTTGGTTTCAGTGTCGTAAAATAAACTACCCACGATCACACACCCGTAGAAGTTTTAGTACTTGGCTTGTTTTTTGAGTATTTGCTCGGATTTCTCTTTTTCCTTCTTGTTGTGAAGCAGTCACGGTGGCAGAACCACCGGTTTCATTGTCCTCGCTCCCTTCTATAGGTAGTCCTTTACCGGACAGTTCATTTGAAACTCCTCAATCCTCTAGGTCTGCCGAGCTTTAGTAGCCTATTCTCCCGTCGATCTTACTCCTCACTACCCAATCTCCCGCTGACGAGCCAACTGAGTTTAATTGGCCTCCCTCGGGTGCTTGGTCTAGTTTTGGGGACGAGGAAGAATTCCCTCCTCTTACGTCGAGATTGCCATTCTTAGCTGCTGTTATACCTCCTAGTCCCCATAGTATTTTCAAAGATCTTATAGAGGAGTCAGACATGGACACATCAGGTCCTATTGACAGTGATGGAATTCCTATTTCTACTGAAGAATATCAACTTTTCCATAAAAACACCCCTCATGTGTCTGCTCAATCTTCACCATCGGTGTCACTTCCAGCAGGATATAGGTCCCTAGGTCAGATTATTGCTGGTGTTGCATCCATGGTAGAATCTACTCCATCCAGGAGTCTAGTCCTTCCATCATTAGGATTTTCACCGACGACACCTGCTTCGTTGCTTTCAGTTACATCTGTCCTAGTTCAACCTACTGTCTATGCGGCTGCGTCTGTACCGGTCACTCAATCACTAGTAGCCTTGATTGAGATACCTTGTGGCCTCACTTTTTAAGAGTATCTATTGGCTATTCATCAACAAAACTCTCAGGTTTCTCAGCAGCCTCATGCTCCTGTTAATTCGCCACACCATTATGGCGAATATGGCAATCCTGTTTATTTGCCTTATCTTACTCCTCATCACTATGATGCTGTCGGTACCCCCATATATGTGTTTCCTACTCCCCATCATTATGATGAGTGTGGTGTTCCTATTTATGACCCTTATGAAATCGTTCCTAAAATTGGAATGAATTATCAGGTGCAACCTCCTGGTCCACAAAGAAAACCCTTTCAGGGACAACCTTCGATTCAGTCAAGGCTTGCATTAGGTCCTCAGGGAAAACCTCATGGTCCACAAGGAAAACCTTTACAAGGTCAGCCTATGGTCCAACAAGGAAAACCCCAGGGGCCTTCTGGTCAACCTTTATATCAACCAGGACCTTCTTATGGTCCTGGGGGGAAAATCTATTCGTCGTAGTAACAACCTTTTGTACAAAAACTGAGATCATATACTCAAACTGGTCCGACTGTTGGGCAACAAGGACAAACCTTTGGTCGTCCTCCGGGACAACCTGGTCCATCGCAACCATCAGGCCAACCTGATCCGCAGGGGCAACTTGATCAACCGGTCCAACAACCTGCTCAATATGCTCAACATAAATTTTACTCTGCTTCACAGCAGGGTCCTACCTTTCAGCAGCCTGTTCAGTATGCTCAGCAGTCGGTTTACCTTATTTATTCAACTCAACAGGGCCCCACTTATCAATAGCCAATTCAACCCC
Organism: Pinus albicaulis; assembly: GCA_034641835.2. Classification (NCBI taxonomy): domain Eukaryota; kingdom Viridiplantae; phylum Streptophyta; class Pinopsida; order Pinales; family Pinaceae; genus Pinus; species Pinus albicaulis. Next base: position 999,657,529 of record CM076576.1, read on the forward strand.
AAGGCATTTATTATTCTCGTGGTCAATATCGACTAGTATATAGTGTGCCTCAAGGTTTTACTTATCACCCTCAATATTATTCGCAACACAATCAACCACAAGGCCATGCTTACATTCTGCCACAAAATCCTTATGTTTCTCAGCAAGGACCTTGATGGTATACTTAGAATCAGTATCCTCGTCCTTAGTATCAACAAAATTATTCATCTTATCCCCCATATTGTCAAAATCCTTCGAGACAGAACCCATGGGGCAGAATTTTTCTCAAACAGGATGGAAGGAAAGTTCAGGTTCTTATCAAGGACCTGCTATGCCTTTTAAACCTCAACTACCATTTCTTGCCACATTAGAGTTACCAGATGTGTCAAAGTTAACGAATGATCCTATTATTCATAACCCATATTGGCCTCCGGTTCTGATTAAGATTCCTGGTGATTGTCCCAAATTTGAGGGAAAGTTTGGAGAAGGCCCCCAAGCACATGTTATGGCTTACCACTTGTGGTGTTCCTCTAACTCTTGGGTTGATGATTCCATTCGGCTTCGTCTTTTCCAACGGACTCTTACTAGTGCTACTGCTAAGTGGTATATCAAGCTCTCTTGCTTTATCTTTCAAGATTTCAACTCTCTCGCCGTGGTGTTCCTTACTCATTTTCAGTTACCGGTTCATTATGAAGCCAGGACGCATCTCCTTACCTCCTTGAAATAGGACTGGACTACTCATATCTTAGACCATATTCATGAATGGAGAGGTCATCATCGCTTGATCAAATTCGAAATTCCTGATTAGCTTCTTACTCATTGGTTCACTACCTCCTTTTTCAATCAGATTACGAAGGACATAGCCATGGGGGCATGTGTAACCAAGGAACAGGCCATTGCTCATGCCCAGTACCTTGATCTCGTGTACTCTCAATCAGGCATATTGTATGATATTTTGACTGATGCCCTTCAAACTGGAACTTCTAACGCACCGACGACCTCGTTCGTCGATGGTATTATTGGTTATGTGTCTCAAACTTCACGTAATTCTTCTTCTTCCAACCCTGGGAGGCAAAAATCTAATTCTTCCAATGATATTTCTCCTTAGTCTAGTCCGAATCCTAGTAAAGCCTCGAAGGTCAATGCCGTTCAGGCCAATCCTATAGATAAGACTTCAAAAGGAAAAAAGAAGGGTAAAGGAAAACCCAAGGCCGATGCCCCAAAACCAGATTCGTCCAAACCTCGTGCTGATGATGGTTTGCAGCATAAGCCAAAGTATCCATGTCTAATTTGTGATGAAGAGCACTACACCAAGGACTGTCCTCGACGGGCCGAAGTGAGTAGATTGCTCAAGGGAACTCAGGGTACTCCTACTGTTCTTAAAGAACCTTTTCCATCTCAGCAGACCCAGATGGTCGAGCAACCTTAATCGTCTGCTCCATTTGGTTCTCAAGTGTTCATGATGAACGGTTCTGCATCCATTTCCATCGCTACTCGGTTGAAAGATTATACTGGATCGTGTCAGGCAACGGGGAAGGAGATCGCCGATGGTCCTCCTCCCCCACCTGTTTCCGACCCTCTTGAGATTGAAAGGCCGAGTGATAAATCTGTTGTGCAACCACCTTCCAAAGGTGTTTTCCATAAGTCTTCTTATAATCCCAATGCCCGTGCTGCTCAAAATTACAGTATTGTTGAAGATTTTGCATAGGCACTATCTGCGATGTCTGCATTAGAAGTACTTCAGAGTTGTTTGTCTCAGCGGAAACCTTTATTATCTGTGATTGGCGAGGTTGATCCTGCTGATACTAGCCTTCTTACTTTTGATCTAGAGAATTTTGTCCCACGACTTCTGCACCAGATTGCGCTCATTATAAAAGTCATTATTAATGGTATCAACATCCATCGAGCTATTGTGGATGAAGGTGAATCAACCTACATCATGTCAACTTCGTGTTAGAATGCCATTGGCTCTCTGGCCTTGAATTCCTTACCAAATTCCCTTGAAGCATTTGATGGAAGGGAATCAAAACCTTTGGGTGTTCTCGCAAGTTTGCCGATTACCTTGAAAGGGAATACCGTCAATGTTGAAGTAGAAGTAGTTGATGCTAAACTCAATTACAATATTCTACTCGGTCGCAGTTTGACTCACGTTATGCTTTGCATTTTTTCCACCCTCTTCCGTGTTTTTAAATTTCCACACGAGGAAAATTAGTTACTGTCGATCAATTTTCATTCTTCACCTCTTCTTCCGAGAACAACATTCCGTATGTGGATAAGATCCCTACTCCCTTCGAGAGCGTTGGGTCAGGTCTCTTCAAGGATCAAGCCCTCGTGGGTATTTTTCCCCTTCCACCACCTAAGACTGTTCAAGTTAATATTATCTGTCGGTCCGATGACCCATGGATTATTTCTTCGCCTGAACAAGTCAATTCATTCGGTGATTCAATGCCTTTGAGTCCGATTGAAATCGATTATTATGAACTCATTGCTGCATCAGATACTCTACCATCTGATGGTGCTCCTTTTAGCTTGTCTCTTGCATGTATTCTCAATCCCCCTGGCTTGGCAATTCAGATTCGCCTGATCCTTTGAAAGAAGTGTTTCCTTCCGATGAAGGCATCGTGGAAACCATGTCTCTCGAAGACCTGCCATGGGACGATGGTCATCATTGTTATTCATTTATTCCTGGCCTCAGGGCCATGTCTACATGTCTTGAGAATTTTTCATCTCAAGCTCCTTCTCCTCCACTTCAAACACCAATCCTGACACATGAAGTCTTTACAGAAGGAAACTTAAGCAATATCACACAAACGATGCCTATTCCAGATGATACACTTTTCTTGATTAGCACCTTGACCCCTGGTACAGTGATATCATCATATATCTCCCAACTTACAAATTCTAATATGAGTTGACAAAGGATGCCCGTCGCTGTATCCGGCATTACTTGCAACCTTATCGTATAGTTGGAGATATGCTCTATCACGTTGGAGTTGAATCCGTACTCCGCCGATGTTTGACCCTCGAGGAAGCTGAGAAAGTATTGAATGATTGTCACAGTGGTGCCTGTGGTGGTCACATGTATAGTTATGCTACAACACAAAAGATACTTCGTGCTGGTTATTTTTGGCTTTCCATTTTCAAAGACTGTATTGTCGCAGTTCATAAATGTCATGATTGCCAAATTTATGAATGCAAGATGCATACGCCACCTGTTCCTCTTCACCCTATCATTACCATTGGTCCTTTTGTGAAATGGGGCATTGATTTTATGATGTGTAACCCTCACTCGGCCGAAGGGCATGCTTATATCATCGTAGCCATGGACTACTTCATCAAATGGGTCGAAGCAATTCCTACACTTGCTACTGATGGTAAGACAACTGCTCAGTTCATATTCAATCATATTATTGCTAGGTTTGGTGTCCCTCAAGCCATCATTACCAATAATGGTTCCCATTTTTGGCATTATATGGTGGCGGACTTTACTTCCAAGTTGGGTCTGCGTCACGACAGCTCAATGCCGTACTACCCTCAAGCCAATGGCCAGGTTGAAGCTGTGAAAAAAATTATTGTCACAATGCTTCAGCATACGATTGGGATCCACAAATAAAACTATAATCTCATGTTATTTTCAGCTCTTTGGGCATACCGAACCTTAGTGAAGAGTGCGACTGGATTCACCCCGTTATAGTTGGTTTACGGTCTGGAAGCTACTCTCCCGATTGAGTGTGAAATACCTTTGCTCAAGTTAGCTGTGGAATTACTGCCAAAAACTTCAACAGAAGAGGAGTGTCTCCTTTACTTAGAGAGGTTCGATGAAACTCGTTGCTTGGCTGCTTTGGTCATCGAAGCACAAAAGAAGCGAGTCAAAGCTCATTTTGACCAATCAGTTTCTCCTCGTTCCTTCATTGAAGGAGATCTCGTCCTCCTGTATGTCCAAGCTCATGATAAGCTGGGGGAAAGAAAATTTCAACCTATATGGCATGGGCCATACATCGTTAAACATGTATTGAAAAATGGGACCTATGAGTTAATTGACTACGAAGGTCATCCTTTAGAACAACCTAGAAATGGGTTGTATCTCAAAAAATATTATGCATGAGTCATTCGTGCATAACAGGTGTACATAGGTGTTTTTTTTCATTTTTGTGCATGTTTTTGGGTTTGGTGTGCTCTGTGAGCCTTTTCTTGCTTATTGGGTCTTTCTTATTGTGCAGATGTCTATTATCCCTTATGTCGGTTTCGTGGATGGTGCTTCCCGCAGTACCAGGAATTTTTCTTCGACAACCTGGGTAATTTATGATTCTGCTAGTGAGTTGATAGATTTGCAAGGTATTTGTCTAGGATGGACTGCAATTTTTTTTGCTGAATATAGCGCTGTCATTGAGTTATTAACTAAGGAAATCATGTTGGAAATACTGAGGGGGGGGGGGGTGAATCAATATTCCTTTCAATTAGAGCATTAGTTAATCTTCAATTATTATCAGTGTTTGTACAATGATAGCAGCAAAAAAGAGGAACAAAAATGCACACAGTTTTTAAGGTGGAAACCCACTCCGGGACAAAAAACCACCTAATGATTTTCTAATAATTCTTTAATATTCAACTCCAATTGAAAATAAAGCTCCAACTTCCTAGAATCTAGAAAAACATTCTTCTTCAGCTCCCACCGGGATGGACACTCGAACGCCGAGATTCTTCAGTAGTCACTGAATGGATGCCCCAACACCAAATGAGCTACAACTCACCCTAGCACCACCCTACCACCCTATAGAAGAATAAAAGAAGAATGGACTCCCGTACCAGGGAAAATGGTCCACTTTACAATGATATAGAATGATGTAGAAGAAGAAGATATACTAGACCATAACCCCAACTTTGATACAACCACCTAATGATGATCCTAGACCTCCCAACAATGCCTCTTCAACCCTTGGCAGATAGACACTAGTACAATTTTTACAATAATGTATTTACAATGACTTAGTACAATGATACCTTTACAATGATTGTATGCAGTGCTTCCCACTTGAAGACTTCATATGATGAACTTCTTGTTGTTGTTATGCACCTTGGTTGCTTCTCTTGTCATTCTACTCTCTTCTGCACCTTGCTTTGCTTTTCTATCGTAGAAAGTCTGGTCCTTTGCAACCCTTAACAACACATGATCTAGCTTTTTCTTGCCTTCTAGGAGCTCGATATTGAATCTAGTGTATCTCTATTATTTAAGATCCTCAATATCTAATTTTCGATCCTGTAGTAGTCCTCTGAGTCTTCTTTCCAATTCCATAGGTCTAACTGAATTTGGATTCTTCAAGAGAAATTTATACCCAATCTCTCACAATGCCCTAATTATGGATTGTTTCAGTAGAGCGCACTTGTATGGAATGCCACGTGTCACTTTTTCTTCATTTGGCTCTAAAATTGATAGAGAAAAAACTACAGACCATGCACTATCTACCACTTTTTACAGAATTCCAATTCGATACTCAAAGAGAGAGTTATGACGAATTTACCAAGGTAACTTCTTTGAGATGAATTTCAAGAGCCTGCAAAACCCTGACTTCCACAGATCATATCTCCAAAAATATTTTCACCTTGATCTGAAATTTTTACAACAGCTTCCTCAGGATTTCAGCTTCACCTCATAAAAATTTCAGCTTCTGAACCTTAGTAGAAAAAAAGTTAGAGTGAAAATTCCACGATGACATGTTTCAGATAGCGAAATCCCTTACATAAGGAGGAAATGAGGATCACAATTTATATAAATGCTTAGGTTGAGAGGGGCTTGAACAAGTGAACGTGGGAGGGATTTTAGGAGCTCAAAAAATATTAATTATGACTTTTCAATGACCCATGCCCCAACCCCATGGGGTTTTAGCCCACTAACTGGGGGTACAAACTTCAAACATGAATATCTCTCAAACCGTGAAGAATTACATAGCGTGCCATATATCAACAAAAACATCTCGACAAGTAGAAACCATTAAAGAATTATTGACCCAGAATATATTAATTTGGTAGGTCAAAATTCCCATGCAATATTGGGTTAGCCCCTGGTGCTGCTTGGGTTGACATCAATGACAACCGTTGATCAACAAATCAACCTCGGCATACGCGCATTACTTGTAAATGTAGATTCAAAACTTGTTGTTCTACAACTCAATAATCATTATTCGGTTAGAAATCTGCACATTCTAAGATTGTATTTACGTATTCATTTATTGGAAAGAAATTTTGATTTCATTAATTATCAACATATTCCTAGACGAATGAACACGTTAACTGATACAGTGGCTAAAATTGTATTAGATAGACATTTGCATAATTTGTAAAAGCTTCATCATATGTAAAAGATCCATGTAGGGAAATATATGTATATATATATCGCATGTTTGCAACTGTGTGCATCATAACGTCAAAAAATATATATGTATTTTTCTGTTACATCCCGAGACATCATGTCTCACAAAATATGCAGATAAAATAAACCCAGGTGTCTAATCAGCATGGTGCTCATGATAACATGTCACATCATGTACTAGCCACCTCAATAAGAAGTGAATTCAGCTGGGCACCCCTATAGTATGCCTCTGGTAGGCATGAGGAACATCATCAAAATGTGCATAATATGGAACCCCTTGGGTGATCCCCTCCAGGTTGCGCACTATCTCGTCTTACTTGGCACCCTCACCTTGAGGGTCGAAATCACGAGGGATTCTCCTCGCTATTGGTGACATACAAGCAGGTCTCTCTGGGCCAACATCTGCATCGCATGGATTTAATGTAAGAACATACATAAATAAACAAAAAATCATAATACTCATAAAACTTAAATTTTTTTTGAGTCTTACCCAAATCTTCATCCCAATCTTCTCCCTCCAGGAGTGGGAGGTCTGGATCATCAGTGAAATCTGTGCCAGAGTAGGGCCAATCCTCCACAACAATTAGTTGTCGATGGAGCCAATCAAAAAATTCTGGCCTCTAAGACATCTGTTGGTCGCCCCCTACCCTTGGCATCAGTGCTACCCATCGGGCCATCCGTGGTTCTCTCGTTGGTGGTGTCGGAACTATAACCTACTGTCGCTGAAAAATTGGTAATCATTCCAAGAAGAACGATACCAGAATGGATCCATAACCAAATTATTTTAGTTTTCCCTTGTTGCATTTGGTTAGTTGGCTCTTCATGTTGATAGTCATGGCCTTTGCTCAGTTGTAGATGGTCGGTGCCATGCAGTCCATAGCAAAAAGCAACTGTGTATTTGTTGCTTTGTGTGGTGCTTGTGATCCCGCAGCCCGTGTGATGGTATGAAATACCACACGTAGTGTCAAATTAGGGATAGTTTGAATATCAACTTTCCCACTACCTGAACCTTTCCACACTCCTCGACATACCCTGTTGATCACCATGGTCATGTTTTCCATACAGGGCCGGGTGCCGATTAGGATGGCCAACTCATCTTCTTCACTATGTTCCCGTTCTTTCCATTCTATGACCATTTTTCTCTTTTCTACCTGCAAACACACACATACAAGTGGTATTAGTAAATATTTGTCCTTGAAATTGTAAACAATTGGGACATTTGGTGCATAATTTTTCTAGAAATTGGTTTGTTCCGTTGGTTCAACTGTTTCTAAAACAGTCGCGCCAATGGGCACGCCCTAGTGTAAAAAAATAGGTGGTTGGCACGACTCCGTGCCCAAAACCCGTGCCAACCGCGCAGCCCTAATTTTTGCAACTTCTCCTCCAAAAATCAAAATTGACAAATGAAAAAAGCAAGAAATAGCTTAAAATGACAAGAGGGATCTCAGATCTTACTTGGAGTTGACGGATTTGCGATTGGTATACTAGATTGGCCGCCATTGTTGCCGCAAGATTGCATAGTAAAATGGGTAAAAATTGCTCCACAAGAGGTAAAAGTGAAAAGTAATTATTTTTTACCATTTTTGGCATTTTATAAATTTGTCACAACCCTAATTAGGTTTTAAGACATTTTTTTCAATTATTTTATTGTATTATTTTCAAAAAATATGTTTTACACATGTCTCTTGTGTAGCAACAGGTTTTTCATGTGAAAATGATGAAGTAACGAGTTATATTTTATACTTTTTCGGACTAGGTAAAAACACGAAAAAATCACTACTGGAGTCATCTTTCAGCTCTTTTCTGACTCTCTAAAACTGAAAATATTATCGAGACGCTTGTCATTTTGAACTTGTTAAATGGCTACGAAACGATATCTACCCAGTATACGTTTAACCCTTTTTCGGGCTGGGATAGATTATTTACGAAAAAGGAATACCTTAGCCTATCGCGACTAAGAGGTTCTTTCAGACTTTTTTTTCTACCTTTTCATATCTGTGAGACTACCTACGAAAAGGGACTGCTGGATTTTTCTTTTCTGCCTTCTTTTCAAACTCTCTAAACATAAAAATATGTCGAGTTCTTCCTTTGTTAGACTCGTTAAACCCTGATGACATCGAATTTCGTCACCATGACGTTATTCGAGTTCCTCCTTCCTAGGGCTTGTAAAATGTACTGTGATGAATTTTTCTGAAGGAAAAAATTACAGTACAAGCATATGCTATCTCCTTCAAGCTTGTTTTCAAAAATAATTGGGGTACTCCCCAGAAACGGTGGGGGAAAATGGAACCAGATTTTAGTTGTGTTGGCAGTATGTCACTCTTGAACATGGTACTTTTCTGCATTCGTGTTGGGTTGGGGACATCTCATTTTGTCATTTTTGCCTCCATGGGTTTGGGTAATCTCTTTTGGCCTCTCATTTTCTCTTTGCCACGTCATCATGACCTTAGATCCTTCGATGTCAAATACTTCCAAATCCAGTGTCATGCTGCTGATATGTTCATGAGAAGTTTGCCTCTGAAGTTTTCAACCTCCCTCTGATTCTCTATTGGTCTTGATTCACAAACATCGTATTCCTCTGTCTCGTGTCGATGATGTGGGAAACATTATGGCCCACCTTCGATCAGGTCACTTCTTGTCGACTGCAGCTCATTATCTAGGAAATTGATCTAGAGACTCCCTTCTGCTACCTTGGACCCTACATGCCTCAATGACAGGTTCTTCACATTCGATGTAAGGTTCACATCATTGGCCTTCGATCGACTGACTCTGCGGGTGTTCGACGCCAGATCACTATTCACATTTTGTGGATTGTACCTTCATACCTTGAGAGCCATTGTTATTATTGGTGGTTCCTCTCGCGTCTGTTAACAACTTTCATCATTGGCTGGTAATTAGACGATTTTCTTGCATGTTCGAATTTAGCTCATATATCCACATGATTGAATTTGTACTTGTTCGGATCAAGATAGAGCGAAAGACCCTGGGTTTTGTTTGTTAAAATATAGGCTACGAGTTCTTTGTGGATTATCATGACTTATTACATGAATCTTTGATTGGATGGTTACAACCATACTTGAGTCTATTTAGTGATCTTTACTACTGGATGGCTGTGTCCATACCTAGATCTCAGTTTTTATATACTCTATTATGGATGGCTGCACCCATGCCACATGTTCATGTATCAGAGATATCAATTGTATTTTAATTGTATGTTTTTCGACATCGGTGTTTGGTTCGAACATGTTCTCATAAAGCATTTCACCCCTCCCTCTCCCTCGGACTTCATGCTTTAGGGGGCATCTGTTACATAGAATTTTTTCACTGTCCCTACAATCCCCATCCCGCACATTGGAGTCATTTCTGTGACCAATACACAGTGTCATGCTTTGCAAATAACATCATTGCATCCCTTTTGATGAAGGAAACATTCTTCTTGTTGACATTTTCTTGAATAGAACATCAAAAATCCCTGTTTTTGCCTTGGTGCGAGTAGCCAGTTTTGCCCTCGCGCCGGTGTGGAAGATTAACACTAGGGCCCGCACCACCTGGCACTCTGTCCCAGTGTAATGCCCATGCCAAGCTATTTATGAATTTTTTTTTAAAAATAAAGGTGGAGGTTCCATTCCAACCACCTCAGGGATGAGTCACTGGGAGAGGTTGAACTGAAACAACCACAGGCCTCCTCCTTTAGTTAGTAGTTTCCACCTCCCTTGGAACACTCCTAAAGGATAGGCCTCCCTTCCACCATTGTAGGGATCCCAACCTCCTCCTTTTCCTCTATATAAACAAGCCTTCTCCCTTTATGAAAACTAGTTGAACAAAGAGAATTATACAGATGAAGTGTTGAACTTGAAGGACTAAGCTATAGTTGAATAACTGAGTTATTGAGGAGGTAGAACAAGGAGAAGTCCATCGAGAGGTCCCTTTTCCTGTCTGAATTCCCCAACGAGATTTGAGACGTGCTTCACCTGAGCCCCGCTGGAGGAGGCTGCAACGTCAGAGCATGGTTGTATCTCTTCTTTCTACCTATTAATATAAGTCACTATTTTCTAGTTCCTGTCTTGTGTTTTGTCTTTATCGAATGCAATATTCTAGTCTTCTCTGATTGACTAGTAGTTTTGGATGGAATTAGTATGTGGTATGTGGTTATAGTTTTTTGATCTTTATGTAGGTGTCCAAACGTGATAAGCAGAGGGGTTGTGACTTACCTTCGATCAAGAGCAAGAGTTTCTCATCATCACTACGAGTGTCGACGATAGCTTTGGACCACAGGTAGGTCGTCTTATCACATCCTCTTTCATTCAAATATCTAGGAACCTACACTCTAGCATGATTCTTTGTTACTAGACCCACCATAGGGCTGGAGGGATCGTCTCTGTCTGCAGAGAGGATTTACCTACATAACAACATGTCCTAAGCCTAATCATCTAGACTAATGCTGGGAGTTGGCCTTTTGACATATTCAATAAATAACATGTACAAAGGAGCTGTTTCTAGTCTCTTGCTTCTATATGCTTGAAAATATTCAAATTATACTTTACCGAGTTTATTATATGCGATTTTCAACACATCTGTAAACTTCTCTAGACCTTCAAATAAATCATCGAACATTTCCTTCTCATTCATGAAAGGTTTAAGTTTAAGATTATTGGTAAACTTTTGAACCACATCATCAGGATCATATGGTCTCTTAGGCATTAAACTAGCTTCAATGAAGTAATATTTGAAATATATTTGGCTGCAAGACCAATGTCAAAAAGGGAAAAAGTGCCACACTGTACTGGGAAAGTAAGCCAGATATATTTTTTAGAATCTATGAGTTTTTTGGTCGCACCGCTGACTAAATTTTGATAAGAAATCTCTCTGGCTAAAAGCTTATCAGGAACATAATAAGGAAAAACATGGGGGGAAGAATAACTCCCAAAAATCTGATATAAGCGAAATTTTCTTCAGCAAACCATCTAGCAACTGGTAAAATATCTATGCTAGCTTCCTTAGAAATCCTAGGGGCTCTTTAATTAAAGATGATCTAATGGATGGGCAGCATAAATCCATTACAAATTTTATATAAATGTAGATGAAACCCAAATTCCCACAGTTATTTATGGTAAATATGAATTGGAGTGGGGTCTTGGCTTGTCCATTTCCATCCCATGATAGGAAATATTGAACAAAAGCAAATTGCATCCATGATGTAAGCACTCATGTAGAAGGGAGGTATTTTCCTAGTGAAATAGACTCTATTTGTCCTATAATACATTATGGTTTTAGCCATATTATCAGACAAAATGATTTCCCAATTCATGATAAAGGAATTGAAAATTGCGTCATTCAAAGGAACCCATTCTATGGAAAATATATTGGTATTTGGTTTAGAAAATAACCTACATAGCATTCCAACTACATAACAATAAGGGGAGGGTAAATGTGATATCGGATACATACCAAGTTTATCCCGCTTTAGCTTGCCTTGTTTTTCTTTCCATCCCTTTATCACTTTCATGAGGTCTGTATTCTTCTTCGTAAATCTTTTGACAAAAGCTTTATCATAATTATTCTGTGGCATGGGAAAGTGATACATTATCCATAAATCCTCTGTAGTGAATGAACCAATATTATCTAGCTTAGAATTCTTGAATGATATGTCTGCTATGTTAAGGTTGACAATGACCCACTTTACCATATCTATTAATGGTAAAATATTCGACCTCGTCGCTATTTTGTGAAGAAACAAACATGCAACTTCAAAGTAAGACGGGTCTAATGAAACTGCCTCATATGTTGTTACTATTTTTGCTAATTCTCTTGGCTATTCTCCCTCAAAAAGGTTGTACATTGCATCCCATTAAGAAATCCCACAATCCTTGTTGCACATTGTTTCTGAGAACAATGGAGGCATTTTTGTGTCTTCTGCAGTGAATGTTTGGGAAATTTCCTTGCCTTTCTTTGTCATTCCAGTTATTCTTACTTCGTTAGGTGGTTTCCTGAATTCAAGTGAAACGAGTAAATTCAGATCTGAGATGAATAGAGAGAGGGATAGAGAATAGAGTCAAAACATCTTAATCAAAATCCGACGCTCTAAATTTAAAACACGCTTCAAGTAGATATCAATATTTTGAACCTCGTACCCATTAAATGCCGTTAATAACCCATAATTCTTTATATCAAATCTCTTACACACCTTACACAATATGCTTAATATAACGATCTAAGTCATTATATATTATAATAGATTGATTAAATACGAATCATTTCACACACTTTAATACTAAGTGTTTATATCGCACATAGAAACTTTTAACAGATACCAATAATTATGTTTTCGCCTCCGATGAATCTTGCGAAATGTGATCTGCGCAAATCACACATCACAACTTATCATGGTGTATACAAATTTTCATTTGGTTTCTCGCTACGAAATGCGAAATGCGCTAAAGACTCATGTTGTTGCGCTTTATCGGACTTTTGGATACTTTTAATTGTTCTTTTATTGTTTCGTCGGGTTCGACTCATCACAAATTTTTCGAAATGCTATAAGTTTCTTATTTTAAAAAGGCATGTTGCGATTTAATTTTTAAAGGGATTTTTAATATTTTTCATTGGGGATTTTATATAATTCCAAAAAGGTTGAAGCGCATATCGTAATTTGCAAATCTTATATGTGTTTTAACTTAATTGGCTTGTAAGTTATGCGATTTGTGGTGAGCGCTTTGAAATCAAAGCAGAAAGGAAAAAAATTTTATTCTTAAAAAAATGAAATCATTCTCATAAATTTCTATTTATTTTTTAAAGGGTTCCTATTTATTATTAATATAAATGGGGGGTGTTGTGTAGTACAACAATTGGCAATTCACTTGGGAGAACCAATTATCTCTGATTGGTTTTTGAAATTTCTAAAACTTTTCGAAATAAAAATAGTTGTAGGAATGAATTTCATTACAAATAATATCTCACTAGCAATAAAATCTCACTTGATCATAATCCATAAGATTTCCTCTTTAAAAATGAAAGTATGAATATCTATATCAATCTGTACTAAGTTCAAAAAGATGAATCAGGTGGCTCATTCAGGTTAGCTTTATAAATATATACTCTTTTATCACAGGTAGAGCCTCTGATCCAGTAGGAAATTTAAGCTTTTGGCAGGGTTACCTTCTACCCAACAATGATTCATTGTCCCATCTTGTTACTCTTACAATCTTCCAAAAATAAGTTCAATTTTAATTAATTTATCTATTTTGGAACTTGTTTTTTTTGTATGTGGATATTTTCTATGTATTTTTAATCACTTAAAATCCATTGTCTTGGCTTGGTAATGAAATATTGAAAATTCCATACACTAGTTGTAATTAAACTGATCAAGTTGGCTCTTGATGAGACCCCTTGCCCTTTGATATAATCTCAAGTCATTATCCTCTTTTGGTAGGCAATATTTGGTAATGTCAGTTTAACTATTTTCCTATGAACATGGTTTTACACAGCATATTGTCACTGTCCTTGCAATCCCCATTTCGCCCATTGGAGGGTCATTTCTGTGACCAATAAGGAGTGTCATGCCTTGCAAAGACCATCATTGCATCCCTTTACATGAGAGAAATATTACTCCTATTGACATATCCCTGAGCAGGACTGTAAAAACCCTTGTTTTTGCCTTGGTGAGAGTAGCCAATTACACTCCCGCGCCAAGCTGGAAAATTAACACTGAGCCCACACCAGTTGGCACTCTGTCCCAGTTAAGCGCCCGTGCCAAGATATTTATGGAATGTTTTTTAAAAATAGAGGCAGAGGTTCTATTCTAACCACCTCGAGGATGAGTCATTGGGAGTGGTTGAACTGAAACAACCATAGAATCCCTCCTTTAGTTAGTAGTTTCCACCTCCCTTGGAACTCTCCTAAAGGATATGACTCCCTCCCACCTTTGTAGGGATCCCAACCTCCTCCTTTTCCTCTATAAAAGAAGCTATCTCTCTTAGTACAAGCTAGCTAAACTTAGAGAACTGATATTATAGCTGAATGACTAGAGAAGATAGGTAGAAGGAATTATGTTGAGGAAGCTCGAGTCCATGCCTTCATCCCATCCAAATTCCCTGACAAACATCTGAGATGCGCTTCGCCTGAACCCCGCTGGAGGAGACTACGACATCAAAGAATCGGTTGTAACTCTTCCTTCTATTCATTTATATACATGACTACTCTTTGGTTCCACTATTGTGTTATGATGTTTATTTAATGAAATATGTTTAACCCTCTTTGACTAGTTAATATTTATGAGTGAAACTATGATGTCATATGCTATTCTTGTTTCTTGTTCAATGTGCAGGTATCCAGGCGTAACAACGAACAGATTGTGATTTGCCAAGGTAGGAGCGAGAGGCTACTACTCTTTTTGCAATGACGACAGCATTGGATTCCAGGTAGGTTGATCTACCATGTCTCTTGTTCATTCATTAACTAGGAAGCAACACTTTAGCATGTCCCTTTGTTTCTAGACCCACCCTAGGGCTAGAGGGACCACCTCTGTCCGCAGAGGGGATTTACCTGCATAACAAATTTGTGACTCCACTAGGGATCAATGCGAGTTTGTCATTTCATCCTGTTGGTTCAGTTTCGATTATCGATTTCGTTTTCTGTATTTTTCTAGTTTTGTCTTCTTAATTTCCATCCTCTGTTCAGCTCCAGAGTGTCAAGATTGGCCTCTGCTCATTAAGTTTTGGGTTTTACTCTTTTTCCCATAGGCATCTAGTTTGGCACGGTTTTTTTCTGAAAATTCGCGCCGATTGGTGCAGGTTTCTCTTTTTGCACTCGCGCCAACCCTTGTATGGCATGTATTATAGCCTTACAGTCACACAAACCCCTATAGGTTTTGGTTTTACCTCCTTAATGAGTCTTTTGGTCAATTTTTCTTTCTTGTGAGTTATTTTTTGGGTGTGATTTAGCCTTTGGAACTGTGTTGACTTCTGCAGACTTATTTATTTCATTTTTTTGTCCATTTTCTTATCAGTGTCATTTAAGGCCTTAAGGTCTCTAAGTGTTCTTGTACACTGAGCATTTTGTTTGAAACGTAAGTCTCTTTAATTTTTGTTAGCCTCGTTTTGTTTTGCGTCATTGTGTTGAGTTTTTCCTGATCCTTTTGAGTGTTTGTTTTGGTTGAATGGTATTTTTGTTTCATCGATTGATCCTTCCCCTTAGTGCTCCAGGCATCGATTACATTGCTTGTGTTGGGTCAATTTGGGAAATTCTCTCTATTTGATTAAAATTTTGTTGCATTAGCTTGAATTTTTTTGTGTTTGTTTCGTGTTGGTTGAATCATTAAATTTTAAATCCCTACATTCACAAAACTAAAAATAGTGTTTCTTTTGTTTTCCATTTGAATTAGTACATTTTGTGCTTTTTTCCATTGAAAAATAAAAAAAATATGTTTTGCATTCTTTCGTTGCATCAAAATTGAAACATTCCTTTGCATAACTAGCCTTTGTCATCTAGGAAGGAATTTCGTCTTCGATTTATTGCATTAGAGGCATTAGAAGTTTTCTTCATATACTTTGTTTGTTTGTTATTGTTTGAAAGACTTCTATCCTTCATATAACTAGCATTCATTGAACTGAAATGATGTTCATTTGCATATAGTTTGCATTTAGGAAGTTGAGCTCCAAATTCGACAAGGCCTTGAAATTGAAACATAATTCAAGATTAACTTTAAAATTTACTCAATGAACCTAAGGCAACATTGAAACCTAACGCAACATTTCTAGTGGTCTAGGCTAAAGACATGTTTTGGTGTCTTAAAACCTAGTAGTTGTCGCTCGCCTGTTGGCTTCAGACAATGCTAGTACGAACTTGTGCTCCCCGTACTGTCAAGTATATAAAGGGAGACCCCTCTAGGTTGCAATCCTTTATCCATAGGAAGCCGAGTCTACTGCCTTGTAACCGTGATACACCGAACACAACATTCAGGGAGACTACCTGCACATACGTTAAGTCCACAAGGCCAACCTTCACAAGGTCAGCCTTTGGTCCAACATGGACAACCCTTCGGTCTTTAGGGTCAACCTTTGAATCTACCACGACCATCTTTTGGTCATGGGGGGGAAAATTATCCATCACAGGAAGAACTTGTTGCACCAAAATCATAGCCACACGTTTAGTATGGCCCAAATATTGTGCAACCAGGACAACCCTTTGGTCCTTCTCTAGGTCAACCTGGTTATCAGGGACAACCTCGTC
Source organism: Pinus albicaulis (assembly GCA_034641835.2). Taxonomy (NCBI): domain Eukaryota; kingdom Viridiplantae; phylum Streptophyta; class Pinopsida; order Pinales; family Pinaceae; genus Pinus; species Pinus albicaulis. The sequence continues at coordinate 999,674,102 of CM076576.1, forward strand.
TGTCACAACCATTAGGCAAAATTTTACCACAAGGAAAACCTGGTGTTCCCCAACAATAATTTCAACAGCCGGTTCAACCAGCTCAGCAGCCATTTCAACCTACCCACCAGCAGATTCCTTCAATTTCATAGCCGGTTACCTATTTACCCTGCTCAATAACCTACTCAACCTGCTCCGCAAGGTCAACCTGCTCAACCACAGGGTGCTTACTACCCTCAAGTTTCATATCAACTGGTATATAGCGCGCCCCAGATTCCTTACACTCAAAATCTACCTGTGTATCATCAACCTCGAAGCCATGCTTACATTCCACAACAGAATCCTTATACTTCTCAGCAAGGATCTCCGTGGTCTACTTCGACTCAATACCCTGGTACTCAACCCCAGTATCAACCAAATTATCATACTTCTAATCCATATGATTCGAATCTTTTGGGACAAAATTTATGGGGACAAAATCCCGTTCGGACTGGGTGGAATGTACACACAGGTCCTCATCAAAGACCTCCGATGACTTTTAATACTCAATTACCGTTTCTTGCTACATTGGAATTACCTAATGTTTCAAAGTTTACAAATGATCCTATTCTTCATAATCCGTATTGGCCTCCGGTTCTGACCAAGATTCCTAGTGATTGTCCTAAATTTGAGGGTAAACCTAGCGAAGACCCCCAAATGCATGTTATGACTTACCACTTGTGGTGTTCCTCTAACTCTTGGGCTGACAATTCTATACGACTCCATCTTTTCCAGCGAACTCTTACTGGTGCCGTTGCAAAGTGGTACATTGAAATATCTCGTGGAGTTTTTCAAGATTTAAATTCCTTAGCTATGGCATTTCTTACACATTTCCAGTTACCGGTCCACTATGAGACCGAGATGCACCTCCTCACTTCATTGAAACATGACCAAGCTACTCATATCTCGGATCATATTCATGAGTGGTGGCGACGTCATCGCATGATCAAATTTGAGATTCCTGACCAGCTTCTAACTCATTGGTTCACTACCTCCTTTTTTAATTAGATCGCTAAATACATAGCTATGGGGGCATGTGTAACCGAGGAAAAAGCCATTGCTTATGCCCAGTACCTCGATCTTGTGTACTCTCAATCCGACACTTTATATGATATCTTGCCTGATGCTCCTCGACCTGGAACTTCTAAACCACCAACAAATCCATCCGTTGATGGTATTATTGGTTTCGTATCTTTGACTTCTCTAAAGTCTCCATATAATTATGGGAAGCAGAAGTCTACTTCTTCCAATAATGTTGCTTCTCAACCAATTCCTAATTCTGGCAAACCCACAGAAGTGAATTCCATTCAGGCCAATCCTATGGATAACGCTTCTAAAGGTAAGAAGAAGGGTAAAGGTAAGGCCAAAGCCGATACCTCGAAACAAGATTCTTTGAAATCTCGTTCTGCTGATAGTTCTCAACACAAACTAAAGTATCCTTATTTAATTTGTGACGAAAAGCACTTCACCAAAGGTTGTCCTCGATGGTCCAAAGTGAGTCGATTTCTCAAAGGCACTCAAGGAGCTCTGGCTGTTCTTAAAGAACCTTTTCCTACTCATCAAAATCATATGGTAGAGAAACCTCAATCCTCTACCCCATTTGGTTCTCCGGTTTTTATGATGAATGATTCTGCACTCGTTTCTATTACTACTCGATAGAAAGATTATTCTGGTTCACGTTAGGCAACGGGGAAGGAGATCGATGATGGTCCTTCTCCTCCACCTGTTTCTGTCCCTCTTGATATTGAACGGCTTAATACTGAATCTGCTGTGTGACCACCTTCCAAAGGTGTGCTTCGCAAGTCTTCATACAATCCCAACGCCCATGCCGCTCAGCATTACAATATTGTTGAGGATTTGGCTCAGGCGCCATCTGCAATGTATACATTAGAAGTAATTTAGAGTTGTCCATCACAAAGGAAAGTGTTGTTATCTGTGATATGTGGGGTTGATCCTGCTGATACTAGCTTTCTTGCTTTTGATTTAGAGAATTTCGTCCCGCGACTCCCACACCAAATTGCGCTCATCATTCAAGTGGGTATAAATGGTTTGAACATTCACCGAGCAGTTGTGGATGAGGGTGCATCTATCTGTGTTATGTAATCTACTTGTTGGAAAGCCATTGGTTCTCCAGCTCTCACCTCGTCACCCAATTCCCTTGAAGCATTTGATGGAAGAGAGTCTAAATCTCTTGGTGTTATCGCTAGTTTACCGATCACATTGGAAGGGTAGATAGTCAATGTCGAGGTTGAAGTCGTTGATGCTAAAATCAATTATAATATTCTCGTCGGTCGCAGTTGGACTTACACAATGTTATGTTTTCCGTCCATTCTCTTTCATGTTTTGAAATTTCCCCACGAAGGAAAGATTATTACTATCGATCAATTGTATTTTTTCAATTCTTCTTTCGAGAACAACATTCCATATGTGGATAAATTCCTACTCCTTATGAGAGCGTAGGGCCAGGCCTTTTCAAGGATCCTGCCCTCATGGGTATTTTCCCTCTTCCACCACCAAATACTATTTAAGTCAACATGATTTATAACACTGATGACCCATGGGTTATCCCTTCTCCTGAACAGATTGATTCTTTTGGATATTCGGTGCCATTGAGTCCAATTGAAATTGATTATTGTGAATTCAACACTGCGTCAGACACTTCATCCTCTGATTCTGCTCCTTAGAGCATGTCTCTTGACATTTATTCTCAATCTACTTGAGTTGGTGATTTTGATTCGCCAGATCCTTTGAAAGAAGTGTTTCCCTCTGATGAGGCCATCCTAGAAACCATGTCTCTCGAAGATACCCCGTGGGACGATAATCATCATTGCTCCTTGTTCCTCCCAAGACTTGGGGCCATGTATACCTTTCTTGAGAGTTTTTCTTCTCAGGTTCCTTCTCCTTCACTTCAAATGCCTGTTCAAATCCATGAAGTTTTTTGGGAAGGTAACTTGAGTAACATTACACAGATGATGCCTATTGACATTTCTGTTAAACCCAAAATTGTCGAGAACATCCATATCGAGGTCACTTGTTCTTTTGACTCCGCTCCTTTTCGTTCTGAGGAATCCATTCCAAAATATTCTCTTTTATTGATTAGCACCCTCGATCCTTGGTACGGTGATATCATCGTTTATCTCTAGACTTCGTATTTTAGATTTGAGTTGACGAAGGATTCCTGCCGACACATCTGCCATCAGTCACAACCTTATCAAATAGTTGGAGATAAACTCTATCGTATTGGAGTTGATTTTATACTTCGTCGATGTTTGAATCTCGAGGAGGCTGAGAAATCACTGAATGAATGTCACAATGGTGCCTGTGGTGGTCACATGTATGGTTATGCTACTGCTCAAAAAATCCTTCGTGCTGGTTAATTTTGGCCTTCTATTTTCAAAGACTACATTGTCGCGGTTTGTAAATGCCATGATTGCCAGATTTACCAATGCAAGATGCGTGCGCCACCCATTCATCTTCATCATGTCATTACCATTGGTCCCTTTATGAAATGGGGCATCGATTTTGTGACGTGTAACCCTCATTCGGCCAGGGGGCATGCTTATATTATCGTAGCCGTGGACTACTTCACCAAATGGGTCGAAGAAATGCCTACACTTGCCTCCGATGGTAAGACAACTACTCAGTTCATGTTCAATCACATTATTGCTAGGTTTGGTGTCCCACAAGCCATCGTTACCGATCATGGTTCCCATTTTCGACATTATATGGTGGCGAAGTTGACTTATAAGTTGGGTCTGCGTCACGACAGCTCAACGCCATACTACCCTCAAGCCAATGGACAGGTTGAATCTGTGAACAAAGTTCTTGTCACTATGCTTTAGCGTACAATTGGGATCCATAAATTAGATTGGCATCTCATGCTATTTTTGGCTCTTTGGGCATACCGAACCTCAGTTAAGAGTGCAACCGAGTTCACTCCTTTCCAGTTGGTCTATGGCCTGGAAGCTACTCTCCCGATTGAATGTGAAATACCTTCGCTCAAGTTAGCTGTTGAATTATTTCCAAATAATTCACTGAAGGAAGAACGTCTCCTTTATTTAGAAAGACTGGATGAAACCGGCCGCTTTGCTACTTTGGTTATCGAAGCACAAAAAAAGTGGGTCAAGGCTCATTTTGACCAATTAGTTTTCCCTCGTTCTTTCGTTGAAGGAGATATCGTCCTCCTGTATGACCAAGCTCATGATAAGATGGGGGCAGGAAAATTTCAACCTATGCGGCATGGGAAATACATCATTAAACATGTATTGTAGAATGGGGCCTATGAGCTTATTGATTACGAAGGTCATCCTCTTGAACAACCCATAAATGGGTTGTATCTCAAAAAATATTATGCATGAGTATTGGAGAGGTAAATACCCTCTGCAGATAGAGGTGATCCCACTAGCCCTAGATTGGGTCTAGAAACAAACAAAACACGCTACGATACCGATTCCTAGTTACAAAAGACAAAGCTACGATAGATAGCCTACCTCAAGTCCTATGCTTCTGTTGTCGAAGAAGAAGCACTGCTTCCCGTTCCTAGCTTGACAGATCACAATCCTTCCACTCACCACGTCTGGACACCTGTACACATGCAGAGAAGAAATGATGACATACAACATAATAATTCAAACATGTAACTATCAATCAGTCGGAAAGGATTGAATTAAATTGCATTACACAGATAAGAAATACAACAGTGGAACCAATAACGTAGTCGAGCATATATTAAAATGTGAAAGAAAGATTACAACCGAGTTCCAACGTCGTGTTATTCCTTTGGCAGGGCTTCCAGCGGAGCATGTCTCACAAAGCTCATCGGGAATTAGACAAGGCTCTCTCTCTTACGAGTTTCTCCTTAGCTCTGCTTTCAATAGTCGCTCAGCTATTATTTTCTTCCAAAATGTTTAGCTAGCTAGAAAATGGAGAGGGCAGGCTTTTATAGAGGTAGAAAGAGAGGTTGGGCTCCCTATAATCATGGGGAGAGTCATATCTCTTAGGAAGGTTCCATGCGAGGTGGAAAACCACTTCCTAATCAGGGGGATCTGGAGGCAAACAACCCAACCTCATTTTGGTGATCCATTTTGGAGTTGTTAGAATCAAACTTCTGCATTCTATTGTTAAAAAACATTCCTTAATAGGCTTGGCACGAGTGAAACACAGGGACAAAGTACCAGCTGGCACACCCACTAGTGTGCATTTCCCCATTGGCGCGAGGGATGAACTGGCTACCCGTGGCAATGCCAAAACATGGGTTTTTAGGGTTTTCCAGAGGAAATGTTCTTCAAAAGAATTCTTGCCCTTATGCAGAAGGATACCATCAAGGTGTTTTTAGGACATTTTACTATTCACAGGTCACAGGAATAGTCCTCCAATGTACGGGACGAGGGATTGCAGGGACGGTGACAAAATGCTGTGTAAAAATGAGTCTTTCATGTGTAATAGGTGTACATAGGTGTCATTTTCATTTTTTGTACATGTTTTGGTTTGATGTGATTTGTGAGCGTTTTCCTGCTTATTGGGTCTTGCTTATGGTGTAGATGTCTATTACCCCTTATGTTGGTTTCATCGATGGTTCTTCTCGCAGTACCAAGAATTTATCTTCGGCATCCTGGGTAATTTATGATCCTGCTGGTGAGTTGATAGATCTGCAAGGTATTTGTCTAGGATAAGCTACAAACAATGTTGCTGAATATAGCACTATTATTGAGCTATTAACTGAAGCAATCAACCTCAGCATACGCACATTGCTTGTAAATATAGATTCACAACTTGTCGTTCTGCAACTCAATAGTCATTATTCAATTAGAAATATGCACATTCTGAGATTGTATTTACGTAGTCGTTTGCTAGAAAGACATTTTGATTTTATTACATATTAGCATATTCCTAGACGAATGAATACATTAACTGATTTAGTGGCTAATATTTTATTAGATAGACATTTGCGTAATTTGTAAAATCATCATCACATGTAAGAGATCCATGTAGGAATATATATATATATATATATATATATATATATATATATATATATATATATATATATATATATATATATATATATATATATATATATATATATATATATTGCATGTTTGCAGTTGTGTGCATCATAACTTAAAAAATATATATGTGTGTTTTTGTTACATCCTGAGACATCATGTATATCAAAATATGCAGATGAAAATAAAACCTAGGTGTCTAATCAGCATAGTGCTCGTGATAACATGTCACTGCCCGTACAAGCCGCCTCAGCAAGCGATGAATTCGGCAGGGCACCCCCACAGTATGTCTCTAGTAGGCATGTGGAACATCGTCAAATCATGCATAGTTCGGGACTCCTCGAGTGATTCCCTCCATATTACGCACTATCTCATCTTCCTCGCTGCCCTCGCCTTGAGGGTCGAAATCGCGAGGGATTCACCTCACTATCGGTGACATGCTTGCGGGTCTCTATGGGCCAACATCTGCAAACACATGGATTTAATGTTAGAACGTGCATAGATAAAAAAATCATAATACTCATGAAACTTAAAAATTGAGTCTCACCCAAATCTTCATCCCAATCCTCTCCCTCCGGGAGTGGGAGGTCCAGATCTTCAGTGAAATCTATACCAGAGTAGGGCCAGTCCTCCACAAAAATCAGTTGTCTTTGGATCCAATCAAAGAATTCCGGTCTCTAGGACATATGTTGATCGCCCGCTGCCCTTGGCATCAGAGCTACCCATCGGGCCATCCGTGGTTCTCTCGTTGGTGGTGTTGGGACTATGACCTCCTGTCGCTGGAAAATGGGTAGTCGTTCCAAGAAGAATGATACCAGAATAGATCCATAACCAAATTGCTTCAATTTAGTCTTCTTACATTTTGTTAGCTAGCGTTTCATGTTTATTGTCATGGCCTCTTCCCAGTTGTAGATGGTTAGTGCCAAGCAGTCTACAGCAAGGAGAAACTATGTATTTGTTGCTTCATGCAACGCTTGTGATCCCGCAGCTCGTGTGATGGTATGTAGCACTACTTTGAGTGTCAAGTCTGGGATAGTCTGGATATCCACTTTCACACTGTTTGATCCTTTCCGTGCCCCTGGACATACCCTCTCAATCACCATGGTCATGTTTTCCATGCAAGGCCAAGTGCCAGTTAGGATTGGTGCTACTCCCCTCCACGATAATCCTATTATGAAATAGATGTCAGATACTTCAATCTCAAGTTCTTGATCCCGAAGGATGAACTTCTCTTGATTTTCGTCCCATATGCTGATTAGATACTGTAATAACTCTGGTTGGGCTCAAAGATATGGCGTTAGGAAGAATATTTTCACACCACAATTTCTAAGAGCTTCCATGACTCTCTCATTTTTCATGGCCAACTCTTCTTCTTTGTTATGTTCCCGTTCATTCCATTCTATGACCATTTTGTCTCTTTCTACTTTCAAACACATTCATATGAGAGGTATTAGCCATTTTTGAACCATAAATTTGTGAATAATTGGGGTATTTGATTAAATTTTTACGTAAAAAATGTTTGCGTTGTTTGCACGACTGTTTTCCAAACAGTCGTGCCAATGGGCGCGCCCTAGTGTAGAAAATTGGGCGGTTGGCGTGACTCCGTGCCCAAAATCCATGCCGACCGCCGTGCCCTAATATTTACATTTCCTCCTCCAGAATTTAAAATTGGAAATTTCAGATAGTAAGCAATGACTTAAAATGACAAGAGGGATCTTGAATCTTACCTGGAATTGACAGATTTGAGATTGGTCTGCTGGATTGACCGCTATCGTTGACACAAGATTGTGCAGTGAAATGGGTGAGTATTGCTCCACAAGAGGTAAAAAGTGAAAAGTAATTATTTTTACCATTTTAGGCATTTTATAATTTTTTCACAATCCTAATTAGGTTTTAAGACATATTTTTCGATTATTTTATTGTATTATTTTTGAAAAAATGGGTTTTACACATGTCTCTTGTGCAGCAACAGGTTTTTATGCAACAACGATGAAGTAACAAGTTATATTTTATACTTTTTCGGACTCGGTAAAAACATGAAAATGTCACTATTGGAGTCATCTTTCAAAGCTTTTCTGACTCTCTAAAATTGGAAAGATTGCCAAAATTCTTGTCTTGCCAAGATTCTCTAAAATGGCTGCGAAACAATATCCACCCAATATACGTTTAACCCTTTTTCGGGCTGGGATGGATTATTTACAAAAAAGGAATACCTTAGCCTGTTGCGACTAAGAGGTTCTTTCAGATATTGTTTTTTACTTTTCAGATCTGTGAGACTACCTATGAAAAGGGACTGCTGGAGTTTTCTTTTCTACCTTCTTTTCAAACTCTCTAAACATGAAAAGATGCCGAGTTCTCCCTTTGTTAGACTCGTTAAACACTGATGACATCGGATTTCGTCACCATGACATTACTCGAGTTCCTCCTTCCTAGGGCTTGTAAAATGTACTAGGATGGATTTTTCCGTAGAACAAACTTATAGCATAAGCATATGCTATCCCCTTCAAGCTTGTTTTAAAAATAATTGGGGTACTCACCAGAAATGGTGGGGGGAAAATGGAACCTGTTATCGCTCTAGTAATTATTAAGTTGTGTAATTTTAGTTTTTACTCAAAGAATTCTAGAGGTAACCACAGACCAACTTCAAAGTCTAGGATCTAGCCTTCCTAGGGTTCAGAGAGGGCTCTCTCTTTAAAATTTAACTTTGTTTGATTGGTAAATATTAGGCTAGTTATGAATGTGTAGATTTGGTTTGGTTTTGATTGGTTTGGTGGGAAAAATCATTTGAAAGAATGGATAGTGGGAAATCTATTTTTCCATTGGGTTATGGAGTCAAAATCAAGCTAACAGGACTAGGATCAAGGGAAAAAAGGTCAAATGTCTTCATGGCAAGATAGATAACCCTTGGAGATCTTGGAAAGTTGTTTTTGTGAGGTGGTATGATCGGGATAAAGGGCACTTAAGAATCCTTAAATCTGGAAAAGGGAAATAGTAGGAGAGGTCAAACGAATGAGGGAGAAATTTAGGGTTCCCTACACTGGAAATCAGAGGAAAAAATATAAATGATAACTAGTTAAAAACATGGTGCTATTAACATATCCTGTAGTAATACTCCTAGTTATACATTCAGATTTAGCATAGACATAAATGGATGCATGTAACAGAGAAAAGAAACAATGACAAGTGAAGAAAATACTTCACTCCAAATAGCTCATCACAGGGATCCTGAAGTATGATGCCAATTTGCTTGGATCCAGCCTGCTACTCGAAGTTTTGACACACAAAAGCTTTAAAGTCCAAGAAGAAATGACTATAACAATCCCAATAATTTTATTCCACACAAAATACTTCAAAGAGTGAAGTATTTATACATAATGTTTTACAAAATATCCTAGATGACTTCTAGGAATTAACTTAGGAAAATAAAATATATTTACAATAAAAATAGAGACAACTGCTTAAAAAATCAGAAAACTATCCTATTTTATCCATAAGAAATAGAAACAGTTTTGAGGATAAAGCAGCTGGCTGCCTTGGTGTCCTCCTTGCTGGCCTTTAGATATTTTTTGAAATATGACTTGCCTTGAATGATACTCTTTCTAGGATCCTCTTTATTCACTTATACTCTTTAAATAATACCATTTTAACCTTTAGTCAAAAATGTTTACTGCTAAAATTAAAATATGTTTTGACTGTCATTCTGAAAATTATTTTTTGTCTTCTTTTCATCTGCTTGTTTTTATCATTCATAGTAAATCTTTGAGAGCTTGCCAATCCTCATTTTTAGGAATCTGAATATTGTTTAATTTCCTAAATTTCTCATCAGCTTCTGTATATCTAGCAAAGGTGGGCCTGATGACAAATAAGTGCTTGATCTCATACTGTAAGTAAAATAAATATTCAAAACTCTTCAGTAACACTTTTCCTGTGGGGATGCCTTGACCTGTTGGTTTATTTACCTGTTCCTTGGCATATTCCCTTATATTCTTGTCATAATCATTTTGAGGCATCAATTAATCATTAATAACCATGATATCAGGAATTCCTTTTTTCCTCAAGTTGGTGAACTTAACCATAAATATAGTTATAGCAGTATTCATACCTTCACATTTTTCTTCAAGTTGCCTCATAAAATTTCTCTTTGTTGTGAATTTCCTAATTTCTAGGATAGTTGCTATTCTGTATGTTATTTTTAGCTCTTCCAACTCCTGTTTATTCTTGCTGTTAAGGAAATTGATTAGCCTTACAACCTACTCTGGTTTGTCAGCTAAATTAGTTCGAGTCTTTTGGATTTTTGGTTGGGCTACCAATAATAACTCTCTTTGCTAAAAAATTACCTAGATTGAAGGCCATACATCATGGATGGATTCAATAAAATTATTCCATAGGTAATTTTTTATGTATGATATCTGATCCTTGAGAGTTAATTATTTTTGCAACTTATTTAGCTCTTCACTCAATCTGTTGGCATTTTGTTCATATGTCTTAGCATTTACATCACCTAATTTAGTTGATTTTTTCAAGATTTTCAACCATTTTTGTCAATATGTTAATTTCATTTGTCTTCAAAGACATCTCTTCCATTGCTTTTATTATCTTGCTGGCATCATCTGTAGGCTGTACTGCTGTGGTATATGATTTAGTGGCTGATGTAGTGGAAGAAGTCACTGGCACTGTAGTGGCTAGTGGTTCTCCTAAAGTGGATGGCATTGCTGCAGTGATAACTGGGATGATTGTAGGAATCACTTGTTCTTTAACTGTCTCCTTTTCTTGGACAAGTTGGTCCATCTGTATTTCCATTTCCTTAATCTGAGCTGTCAAATGAAGAATTAAACTCATCATTTCATCTTTTTCCTTCTGTTCCTATAACACTTCCTTTGTCTGAGGATGCTCACTTTGAGGAAGTTTGAGTTGTTTCCTCAAGGTTGCTATATCCTCATTTTTTTTTTTACCAATGATTTTGTTGCTTTAATGTTTGTAGGATCATATCCTACCTGCAATACTAATTATTCTAAGGCTTTTATCCTTATATATTTGGCATACAATTAAGCTTTGTCCATCTTCATTTTATCTTGCATATTAGCGATGGTGTTTTGTAGCTTATGAGCACTCATAGATTTTGTTGTAATTGTGGAATATAACATCTCTTAGCTTTGCCTGTGAAACTCTATTTTATCTAGTTCATGGATGCTCTCTATAGCTACTTCTAGATCAACCTTCTTATAGTCAACAACTATCATTGGCACTCATACTATGGGCTGCAATACTGACATAATCAATTTTTTACTTGAGTAATCAAATGCTGATAGGAATCTATTTTGATTACCTAGCTTTTGTTTCAAGAACTAAGAGTAAATTTCAGTTTTTATTTCCTCATTCTTCAACTTGATTTGCTTATATTTCTCCTTAATATCCAAATCCTTTTCCTCAACTAAATGTGAGGAAGAAGCTTCCATGATTTGGTGTCTTTCTATCGGTTGTGTGTCTTCATTATTGAATTCTTCATTCTAATTTGGCTCATTGATAATTACAGTAGCTACATTTGTCTCTGGAAAATTTGTGTTGGTATTAAGAGGCTCTGTTTCTTCAACATTTATTGTCACTTTTCCTTTACCTACTATATCTAATTTAGGCCTTTTGTTATACATGATTTTGAGCTTTGTTTCTGTTGTAGTCTCTGCCACATAGGCTCCTTATTCCCTTATTCTTTTGATGGAATTTTCTGGTTGATTAGCAGTTTCTAAGGTATGACTAGTATTACCTTTGCTTACTGCATCTATTAATGCGTTTTCAATCCTTTCAAGCTGATTGTCAAAATTTTCTATTTCTGGTTCAAATTCATGTATAAAGGGTGTTAATTTGCATTTCACCCTTAGTTTTCTCAATATCCCTTGTGGATCATAGTTCCAAGGGAATCTCTCTTCAAATTTATATTACAATAACTGATTTGCTGCTTCCTTTTCTGCATCCTTGTGATTGCATATGAATGGCCCAATTTGATTTTTAAGTTTGAATTGAGTCTTCTTCTTAGCTTCCATGAAGTTGATTGAATCATAATTTAGGATTTGCCTGATATACTCCAAGGCAAAAATCCTCATTGGAGGATGTTTGGGTAACTTTTAAGGTAACAAGTTTGTCCCAAAAACTCTGATTTCAGTATATTTCTCATACAAATACCAGTCACCAACCTTACTCTGTTATGATAACTGCAATATTTTCTTCATTTCCTCATTTATTCTAGGCTACTCTGTCTTGGTCAACATGGTAATCACTAGATGAAAAAATAACTCTGAAAACTCTGAATAGCTGAAATTCGTACATTATTTTTCGAGCAATGATGTCCAAAATATGACAGATAGAGGATTTTCCTCTATGTCAAGTTTTTGAACAATGATAGGAAAATTATCTGATTATAAGTATAAGAACATGTGGAAAAGGTAGGAAGTATATCTAAAAATCCCTCTATTTTCAAATTTGTCAATTGATAATGGATACTATTAGCAATGAAACTAGCATAATCAAATATGAATGAAGGTGGTTGACCTAGAGAAAAGGTGAAAAAAAATCCCAAGATAGACTCATCAGTGTGTTCATCAGTGAAATTTCCAAGTATGAAAGAGAGCATGGAAATTACATGTCTTAATCCTACAGGGAATTTAGCAGTAGAATAAGGAGGATTTAACTTTGGAATTTTTATATGCAGAGGCATAAAATTCTGAAAAATCATGAACCTTTTAGGAAAATCTAGGCCAATGTATAGCTTGGTGAGGGCCTCAATAGACAAATGTAATGCTTGGGGGTCAGGTTGAAGCTGCAACATTTGGTTAATTGACTTTGCAGTGATGGTAAATAGGACTTCTTTTATGGCATTTACAATAGCTCTTTGTTGTGGAACATAGTACTGCTGACACAATCTAATAATCTCCTGACAAGGGTGAGTCAATGGGACAACATAATTGGGTAGATGGGACTCCCAAATATGAACTTCTTCATGATCATCTAAAGATTTCTCATAGCACCAGTTATGGATATCTAATAGGTTGAATTCAACAATGGGATCAACTATTTTGTAATTAGTATCAACAAGGGGAATGTGCTCAATATCAACAACTGGGGGTTGTAATGGATTTACAACAATAGTAGTACTTGGAGTCATGGTAGGGGTAGGCTTAGGAGCTTTAAAACCTTCAGGCTTGCTTTCAATCTATTTTTTAGGCATTTTGATCTGCTTCTGCAAGTTTAGACAGTTTGCAGAGGAAATTTTACTATAGTAGAGGCTTAAATGGGAAAATTTTGGCAAAGTATAGGCTTTTCTTTGGTTTTTCTGTTCAATTAGGCCTATCAAAGAGTTTTGGAGGCTTTAGAATTGGCTTGAAACAAAAAATAGGGGTTTTGAGTATTTTTAATGGAAATAGGGCTGAAAACCCTTTTAAAAGGATAACATAGGGTTTAGGGTACCTGTAGAGGCTTTCTAGTTTATTTTAGGGCCTGAAATAAACTAATAAACTGTGAAAATTTCACCAATTTCCTCAAAATAGCACACTGTAGAGAAAAATGGTTTCTTGGAAAAATATTCGAGATTTTGGCCTGTTTTTGGGACTTTTTGTAAATTTATTTAATCAATTTCTGAGACCGTTTGTTCTTTAAAAGGTTTTCAAATTGATTGCAGGTTTGATTTTTTTAGAAAAATACCCGTTGTAATGCAGGTATCAGCTTTTTGGAAGAGTTTCTTGAGGTTATTTACTGATTTGAAGGCTTCAGTAGCTTATCTGGAGCAACATGGAGCTCCTCAGTAGTCTTCAGAGGTTTACTGGGCAGATATTGCAGGTTTTGGGCGTAAAAATGGTAGAAAATGGCTTGAACAGGTTTTTCTTATAGTCGGGAAATCTTTGCAGAGGGTTTAAACGAGCAAGAGTGATATGAAATGCTTTTACAAAGGTTTATTATGCATTCCAGGTGCATGAATCTGGCATTGAATGTAAGTCACATCGGGCGGGAGGGTGGTTTCAGAGTTTGAATGGATTGAAACCGCGAGTGGTTATCGCGGCTATTGGGTGGTAAGCAGTTTTGAACTCAACCCACGCGATCCAATAGAAAGAGGGCACATGGAGGAGAGAAGTCTTTTCAAAACAACCCATTTCATGCGGCTTTGGTGTTTGGGCGATCGTGCATCTATTCTGTGTGATATCAGATATGAATCGTTGAATCTGGAAGTTGAAAGCGAACGGTCAAGATTAATTCGGGGGTTGCGTCGGGATAAGAGTAATGGGACTGGGTGTGTTATGTGGCGGGATAAAAGGATTTAAAGCTTTATGAAGTGTGTTTTTACTAAAGTTTAAGCCTTTTAGACTTTATTAAAATGGGTGGAGGGGTTTTGAATTTTATCAATAGTCATGTATTTGATTCAAAACCTTGGGTTATACAAAATATAGGCGAGGGAGTAATGCAATGTATTTCTATTTAAAACATTTGTGAAATGTTTTAATAAAACATATGCGAGAGCTGGTGTATTATATAGTTTTTAACCTTTCAAATAGTTTAAAAACTATAGGGGTGGGGTATTTAATTGCGCCGAGAGGCGCATCTACAGCCCAGTATGACCCCGATGTCAGGTGGGTCATGTCCTCATACAAAATGTCGGCTTAAGTTTTAAATTAAAAAAAAAAAAAAAAAAAAACTAATCGCATTGTACTAGAACATATATTAATTTCTAATACAATTATGTATTATTTATATAATTTGAATGGATAGTAAATTATATACGTGAATTTGAATGGATCATAAATTTACCTTTAAAAAAAAAATTACCACATTGAATTTCCAAATTAAGTAAAATTTTAAACATCTTTACTCTTTACTAAAGTAATTACCATTTCCTAAATCAAAGGAAAAGAGTTAATTGAACACAAACAATAAAAATCCAAAATCTTTTAATATTTCTTCTAATTAAATATTTGTAAAATGAATTTATACTTACTCCAGAGCTATGGTAAATAAATAAAAACATATATAAACTAGATGTATGGTAAATAAATAAAAATTATTTTTATATTTATTCCATAAACCTTTTTATATTTAAAAAAAATTTAAAAAGAGGTTTTATTTAGATGAAGCCTATGGGAGGAATACCATGGGACAAATTAATATTGATACCATGGGCTAGATACCATGGGCCAAATACCATGGATAAATAAATAAATATAAAAGAGGTATAAACAAGTATGATAAATAAATAAATAAATATAAAATAGATATACAGAGGTATGGTAAATAAATAAATATAAAAGAGGCATAAAGAAGTAAGGTAAATAAATAACATTATATCAAATAGGATTATAAATAAAAATCTAATTATATAACAAGCCTATGGGCCAAATACCATAGTAAAGAAAAGGGGTATGGTAAGTAAATAAAACCTCTTTTCATATTTACTCCATAATCTCCTTTATATTTACAAATATTTATGTTAATTAGTTTACATAACTAAGAAGAAACAGAGAGAGAGAGTAATAAGGGAGAGATGGAGAGAGAGTGTGTATGTTTAGGGGTGAGATAAAGAGACAAAGTAAAATGTATGGAAAGAAGGGGGGAGAGAAGAAGTGAGAAGGAGAGAGGGAGGGATATAGTAATGTAGTTGGAGAGAGAGAGGGGTGGAAAGAGAGAGAGAGAGAAAGGGATGGGGGAAGAGAGAGGATTAGAGAGAGAGAGAGAGAGAGATATGGGGGAAGAGGGAGAATTGGAGGGAAAAGAGAGAGAGAGAGGTGGGAGAGAAAGGGGGAGAGAGGTAGAGAGTGATGGGGGAAGAGAGAGTATTGGAGAGAGGGATTTAGGGGAGAGAGAGAGAGGAAGGATGAGAGAGAGGACTTGAGAGAGAGGAGGAGAGAGGGATCGATAAGAGAGATGGAGTTAGAGGGGGAGAGATGTAGGAAATAAGAAATATAGAGAGTGAGAAGTGGAGAGAGAGAAGGAGTGACAAGGGAGAGACAGAGAGAGAGCGTGTATGTTTGGGGCTGAGATAAAAAGACAAATAAGGAGAGATGGAGATAAGGGGGGAGGGAGGGATATAGTAACATAGTTGGTGGGTGAAGAGAGAGAGAGAGGGAGAGAGAGATGGGAGAGAAAGGGAAATAGAGGAAGGAAGAGAGAGGATGTGAGAGAGTGGAGAGAGGGAGGAAAAGAGAGATGGACTTGGAGGGGGAGAGGGAGAGAGGTAAGAACAAAGAAATAGAGAGAGAAAGGTGGAGAGAGAGAGAGTGTGAGTGAGTGATAAGGAAGATGGAGAGAGAGGGAGAGAGGGGGAAGATAGAGATATAGATGGAAGGTGAAGAGAGGGAAGAAGAGAGAGATGGGGAGAGGAGGGAATTGACAAAGAGATTGATATATATGGATTGCGAGAGTGTGTGTGTGTGTTTATGGGGGTGAGATAGAGAGACAAAAAAGAAGAGATGGAGGGGGATATAGATATGGATGGAGGGTGGAGAGAGGGAAGAATATTTCTCACACTAAATGGATTGATATAAGTGGAGATGGTGATTTATAATTCTATTTGATTATTTGCACTATATGCATCGATTTTAGTGTAGATATTTATTTCTAATGATATTTGATTACTTGCACTAGATGCATTGATTTCAGTGTAGGTGGTGATTTCTAATACAATTTGATTGCTTGCACTGAATTTGTTGATTTCAATTTAGATGTTGATTTATAATTATATTTTATTACTTGCACTAAATGAATTGGTTTCAGTGTAGATGATTTCTAATCTTATTTGATTTTTTGCACTAAATGCATTGATTTCAGTGTAGATGGAAATTTCTAATCCTATTTGATTTATTTGAGTAAATGCATTGATTTTAGTGTAGATGTTGGTTTCTAGAGAGAGAGAGAGATAAGGAAGATGGAGAGAGAGGGAGAGAGGAAAAAAGGAGGAAAGAGAGATATTAATGGAGGAGAGGGAGAGAAGGGGAAGATAGAGATATAGATGGAAGGTGAAGAGAGGGAAGAAGAGAGAGATGGGGAGAGGGGGTGATTGAAAAAGAGATTGAAATATATGGAGTACGAGAGCGCGTGTGTTTAGGGGGGGTGAGATAGAGAGACAAAAAAGAATAGATGGAGGGGGATATAGATATGGATGGAGGGTGGAGAGAGGGAGGAATATTTCTCGCACTAGATGGATTGACATAAGTGGAGATGGTGATTTCTAATCCTATTTGATTATTTGCACTAGATGCCTCGATTTTAGTGTAGATATTTATTTCTAATGATATTTGATTACTTGCACTAGATGCATTGATTTCAGTGTAGGTCGTGATTTCTAATACAATTTGATTGCTTGCACTGAATGTGTTGATTTCAATTTAGATGTCGATTTATAATTATATTTGATTACCTGCACTAGATGACTTAATTTCAATGTATATGATTTCTAATCCTATTTTATTGTTTGCACTAAATGCATTGATTTCAGTGTAGATGGCGATTTCTAATCCTATTTGATTTCTTTGAGTAAATGCATTGATTTCAGTGTAGATGTTGGTTCCTAGAGAGAGAGAGAGAGTGAGTGATAAGGAAGATGGAGAGAGAGAGAGAGAGAGAGAGAGGACAAAATGAGGAAAGAGAGATATTAGTGGGGGAGAGGGAGAGAAGGGGAAGAGAGGGAAGAAGAGAGAGATGGGGAGAGAGGGTGATCGACAAAGAGAATGATATATATGGAGTGCGAGAGTGTGTGTGTTTAGGGGGGTGAGATAGAGACAAAAAAAAAAGATGGAAGGGGATATAGATATGGATGGAGGGTGGAGAGAGGGAAGAATATTTCTTGCACTAGATGGATTGATTTAAGTGGAGATGGTGATTTATAATCCTATTTGATTATTTTCACTAGTTGCATCAATTTTAGTGTAGATGTTTATTTATAATAATATATGATTACTTGCACTAGATGCATTGATTTCAGTGTAGGTGATGATTCCTAATACTATTTGATTGCTTGCACTGGATGTGTTGATTTCAGTTTAGACGTCGATTTATAATTATATTTGATTTCTTGCACTAGATGCATTGATTTCAATGTAGATTATTCCTAATACTATTTGATTGTTTGCGCTAAATGCATTGATTTCAGTGTAGATGGCGATTTCTAATCCTATTTGATTGCTTTGATTAAATGCATTGATTTCAGTGTAGATGTTGGTTTCTAATCTTATTTGATTGATTGCATTAGGTGCATTGATTTCAATGTAGAAGTTATTTTCTTATCTTATTTGATTGCTTGCATTAAATGCATTGATTTCAATGTATATGTTGATTTATGATTTGATGTAATTGGATATATGATGGTACATTAATATTAAAGTGATTGGATTAACAATATGCATTAGGAAAATAGTTTGAGATTGATTGTAACATGAATACGTTCTTATTATTCACATTTTCTATCTTTCAACACTATTATTGTCACTTTGCATTTAAAAAAAATATTTCATCATTTTTCATCATTATAGTTATTAACAATAATTATCATCTCAACGAAGTGAGGTAACTAAGAAAATTTAAAATTAAAATGACCAAGTTAATCTCAGAAATATTTAGCATATTTAAAATGATTATATTAATATTTGATATATTTACATATTACTGATAAAATTAATCATATCTTTGATAGATTTTCCTTGGCAGCACACTACTGAAACCAACCTAGATCCATCTTACATCTCAAAAATATACAAAAATTTTAATAATCTGGAAAATGTGACGTTGATGCCTCCGAATGGAACCAGCCTAGATCCATCTAACTCTGGATCTATCATGCGCCGAGAGGGATCAAATCTCTCGAGGTGCAAAGCTTTCCTCAAGTTTTGCACTCAAAAAATAGGTTTGCACCTCGAGAGATTTGATCCCTCTCGACGCATGATAGATCCAGAGTTAGATGGATCTAGGCTGGTTAATGATAAGTTCAGACCAAAGGGTTTATAGGTGGGGTCTTTATTTTATGCACATGGAATATTTAACTATGGTCTAAACTTTATAATAGTGGGATTTTGGGGGTTATTTAGTTTATAAGGGAATTAATATCTACGGGTAGGTGTAATTTTTAGGGATTTAATAAAAATAGGTTAAAATTTAATATGGAAAAGGGAAACAAAACACATATTATCTCTAAGTAAAAAATAAAGCATTGCTCAATTTTATATGTACTTCACTAATACTTAGGATAAATGTAATTTGAGGGTTCTATGAATGCTTTTGAAAGAATGAAGTTAATTATTTGGGGTTTATCTTTACTAAGTAAGAATGTGTCTTTACTTAGGAAAAAAGGGCTTTTAATGTATGAATGAAGGGTAAATGATGATAAATGTGGGTTTAACATAAGGACTCAATATTTTTAACTAACTAGTCATTGTGCCTTGGGTCCGGTCCCAACAAAAGTCAGAGAAATTATCTGAACCTGTTTCACTAATAGATTAGAATACTAAATACTTATAGGGGAGGGGAAATTAGTGATTTTTCTCGTTGATGCTTTATTACATGATTTCCCAACTGCTTTATACCTACCAAACTTTATTTCTAACATTTTTTTTCTTCATTTTGTAGGTGCATTTAGGCTTGCAACCTTAAAATATTTTTCTTTCAAAGCATAAAACTTATCTAGATCTACCTTATTTCAACCGAGGGCTTAGATTAAACTGTTGAGCTCCTCATTATTCTCTACCTATCTACTGATTTGTCAAGTTTAAACTGTTTGACAAATCTTCATTCTCTAACTAAAACATAAAATTGAAATATGAAAATTTAATATTAAACTGTTTAACTGATCATGGATTATGGCATTTATTGACACTCTGCACATAATCATTATTCTTGCAGTAAAAAGTAAAATTAGTGGCATTTGGACTTGCTCACTTTTAGATCTTATTTCTTTTCTTTTGGGGTTTATATTTTTCTAAGTCCTTTGATCTTTCTTTTAGGACTTTTTACCCTATTTTTGGCTTTTTAATTATTTTTTCATTTTTTCAAAATATGGGAAAACAACTTGCAGAAAGCAAGGTATTTACATATTTACAAAACTATCAAAGTCAATTCAAAATTTATGAACTCTATTATTATAGGTCCCTAACAGTGGTTCCACATAGGGATGACATTTCCTGGTGAAATATCAAGAACTTTGAGATTATTAGCCTTCTGAAATTTGACTGTGATGACCCTGTAAATGTCTTCTGATAACTGCGACTTATTCATACTTATGATATTAACCTCTCAAAGCTTAGAGCCTTCTCTTCAGGCTTCAAATTTGTTAGGGAAACATCCAATCCAATCTAAACTTTGCAATGTATATGTACAATGATCAAAGTGAATAAAAACTAACTATTTGTTAACTTAGGAGAGTAGTAGTGCTTCAAAATTTTACCATTTATTGGTCCTTCTTGTAGATCTGTTCCATCCATTTCTTTCAGGAAGAAAGCATTATTACATCTATATCCTTAATTCACCTAAGGTCCTTTCCACAAAAAATAAAATTTTCCATGTTTACCTTTGTCTTCTCTTCTGGAATCCCACTTTAACACTTTATATCCTATGTAGAAATTATCCTCTTTATTATTTTTATCAAAAAATTTCTTGATTTTATCTTGAATGACTTGAGATTTGATATAAAATTCTTCCCTTGTTTGTTGCAAGTGAATAGTTTGATTGATCCTTCTTTGAATGTCATTTGTTTCCACCTGTAACCCTTGGATAAGTTTCATCACTGGTACATCTAGGGAGGATGGAAAAGCAACGTCCATTCCATAGACAAGTTGGTAAAGGGAAGTACCAGTGGATTTTTTAGTAGTAAGCCTATCTGCCCATAAGGCATTGACTAAATTTTTATTCCAAGTCTTTTTATTGTCTTCAAGTAACTTTTTGATGATATTTACAAGGCTTTTGTTTGAGGATTCAACTAGGCCATTACCTTGGGAGTAATATGAGGTAGAATGACCTAAGGTAATATGGTATTTGTGGCAAAAGTCAACCATTTTCTTGGATTTGAATGCTGCTGCATTGTCAGTAATTATCTTTTGGGGGCATCCAAATCTTGAAAGGATGTTGTTTTCTAGGAAGGAAATAATGACAATGTCTATGGCTTGTCTGGAGGGTATGGCTTCAATTCACTTAGTAAAATAATCAGTGGCTTTCAAAATCCACTTATGTTGGCCTAGAGAAGGAGGATGAATTTCTCCAATGAAGTCTAAATCCCATTGTTGAAATGGAATTTCAGTTGAGATAGGCTTTAAAGGGAGGGGTAATAATTTCTTCTTACCCTAAAAAATTTGGCACTTATGACATAAAGTTACAGGCCAGTAAAATCCAGCTCTCAGGATCTTATCTGCTGTAGTTTTCCAATATAAGTGTCCTCCACAGTCACCTGCATGGAATTTTTCAAGTTTTTTGTGAGATTTTTCCTTTAATAAATAATTTAATAAAATCCCACTATGATCTCTCCAAAAAAGGACATTATCTAAGATGAAAAATCTTACTGCTTTAAGTTTTAAGAATCTGGCTTTGGTTCTTGACAATATAGGAGGATCTTGTAAGTTTTGGAGTAAAAATATGATATATGTATACCAAGGTGAGTCTAAAAAGACTTCAATAATCGATGGAGTCGCCATCTCTTCCTGATCATCTACTTGAGCAATAAAATTTATGTCTAGGGCATTGCAGTTAGATTCAACCATAAGTCTGGCTAATCCTTGACCTTTGATGAGTTTTTTGGGTTTTATATCTATGTCATATTATAAGATAGTGGCAATCCACTTACCTCTCCTTCCATCAGGACCATCCTGAGTAAGAATGTCTTTTACTACAAAATTTGGGACATAGGAAATGATATGAGAGTAGAGAATATAAAATCTGAAGTCTTTAATGGCCTTAACCAAAGCTAGGGCTTGTTTCTCCATAATGTTGTACTTCAAAGGGGAATCTGTAAGGGTCTTACTGAAAAAATCTATAGGTTGTTCAAATCCTTGGTCATATTTCTGCAGTAAAATTGCAGCAATGATGTGTTCTGAAGCAAATGAAAAAATTATGAAATCTTTCTTAAAGTTAGGACTTATTAGGACTGGAGTTTTGGTTAAGGATTGTTTAATAGAGTCAAATTATTTTTTAGCCCCAACAGTCCATCTAAGAATTGAATCTTTTTTGAGCATGTTATTTAGTTCTCTAATTATCTCAGCTAAATTAGATATGAATCTTCTTAAAAAATTAATATTACCTAGAAAAGCTTGTAATTATTTGATGTTTCTTGGTGGACGGATGTTTAGAATTGCTTCTATCCTAGCAGGATCTATCCTAATTCCTTCTTTTGAAATTATGTGTCCAAGTAATTTACCTTCTTATAATCCAAATAGACTTTTCTTAGGGTTTAAAGAGATGCCATATTTCCTGCACTTAATAAAAAATTTTCTCAAATGATCCAAGTGTTCATTATTAGTTTTGGAAAACATAGTAATATCATCTAAGTAAATTACTAAGAAATCATGTATTTCCTTTGAAAAAGCTATGTCCAGAGCCCTTTGAAAGGTTGCTCCTGCATTCATTAGACCAAAATGCATTTTCACATACATAAAAGTGCCCCATGGAGTGGTAAATGCTGTTTTAGCTTGATCTTCTTTTTGGACTAAGATTTAGTTGTATCTTGAAAAACCATCTAAAAGAGACATTCTAGAAGAGCCAACTACCCTTTGTAATATATGATCCATTTTAGGGAAAGGGTAATTGTATTTCAAGGACACTTTGTTTAGATTCCTAAAGTCAACACATAATCTTATCTCTACTGTTTTCTTTCTTGTAGGAACTAGGTTTGAAACCCAATCAAAATATCTGATTAGTGCAATGATCTGTGCATCATACATTCTTTTCACTTCTTTTTCTATCAAAGGTAATAAAATAGGGTTAATTATTCTCAACTTTTTTCTAAATGGTTTCTGATCTTATTTTATCGGAATTTTATGTTGAATTATGTTGATATCATAGGATTTGAGATCCTCATAACTCCAGGCAAAGCCATCTTGATATTCCCTTAAAAGAGTAATGTATTTTTCTTTCTCTTGTTGAGGTAAAATTTTGCAAAGTTTGATTGTTTTGGGTTTTAACTCTGTTCCAATATTGCATTCTTCTATATCAGATCTAACTTGATCCATTTTTGGTTTTCTAGATACATCATTTGAGTCAAAAAGATCTTCTAAGGGAGTTAAACCTTTAGGTAAGAAATTATCCTTCAGATTCAATATGTTTGATTCATCCTCAATAATTTCTTCAATCTCTACTTTCTCTAAGCTATCTATATCAGCTTGACTAAATCTAGTTGTTTTATCAAAATTTTTTCTATTTACATCTAAGTTATTTAAATATATTTCACAAACCAAATTATGATTTATAGTACAATCTGTATCTATATTACAATTCTGAAATTCTCCTTCATTGTTCATAAACTTGTAAATCTGTTCATCCTCAGAATTTTTTTTCCAATACTTAAGATTATCTGGAATTATTGGCATATGCTTGACTTCAACAGTATATCTGTGATTAGGTTGGAATGGTAGATTTCATGTACTAGAAAAAGTTTCAAGACTATGAGCTTGTATATTTTATTTTCTAGGTATAGCAACAAATTCACATTCCAATAAATCATCAGTTAAATCTATCACAGTGTCTCTGTATTTGATTAGTCTAGGATTGTAGATAGAATAAATTCCATTTACCTTTTTTATGATCAAATCTAAATCTCCCATGATTAAAATTATTTTACCTCCCGAGTTCCTAATTATTTGGAGTCCTAGGATGAGGGCTTCATACTCAGCCATATTATTTGTACATTTGAAATTGAGCCTGAAAGCATGGCCTTCTGAATGATTAGTCTCCATATTTGTTATCCAAACTCCTGTTCCTTCTCCTAACTTATTTACTGAACCATCAAAGTTTAAATGCCATAGAGATTCATGAAAAATATTATCATTATTTGGTGCTTTCCTTTTCTCTACTAGTTCAATTTGGATTTCATTAGTTTCAAAGTTGCATAGGATAAAAGAATCAAGGTCAGTTGGTGTAGAATAAATTGGATAGTTTATAGATATTTCAACACTACTGACCATGTATTTCATCAATGTTTCCCTATATAAATTTTTAGGCTGGCCAAAAACTGATATAGTAGCATAAGACATGTCCAATTGTAGAGATCCCTGTAACTTTGCTCCCCATGAGCGAGAAAGTAACATTCCATATTTAGGTGGGATATCAGCTACTATAATGTCCATTAATATACTCTTACCAGGATATTGAACTAGTGTTACACACAAATCTTTAATTAAACCTAGGTATTTAACTTTACTTGAATCAAAAGAAAACAAATCTTTCTATGGCCTAGTAATTTCTAGATTGAGAGTTTCCATTATGGCTTTAAGCATTAGATTATGAAAAGCTCCCGAATATAGCATGGCATTGTGTAAAATTTGATCATGAATGGTAAGAATGATATAAAATGGAGGAACTGCTCCATCTGCATGTTTTCCATTTACATCTGGGCCAAAAATCAACTCTGGCTGATCATCATTTAAATTTATGGAATCTTCTCCATCATTCATATTTAATGTTTCAGTTATGGTTGATTTATACAATTCATTTTTTACCAATTCAGTCAAAGGAATTGGTATTTTAAGCTTTGCAATTTTTGATTGTATGTTGAATGTAGGTTGAGTTTTACTAATTTGAATCAATTCTTCTTTGGTAACTGTAGTTTGTGTTGGTTTGTCTTGTTTTTCTACAGCTATTTTTTCATTTTCAAGTGGTTTGAAATTCTCTGTTTGTGTTTCTTGTGTTTTACTACTCCTAAATTTATTTTCATGGATTGTTTGTGAAGCAGTAGATGTTTTTTCAGACTTAGAATTATCAGCAGATGTTTTTGAAGTAACAATTTTTGGATCTACTGTTTTAGGATCAGCGGAAATTTTTTTAGGATCTAAATTTGCTGTTTTAATAGAATTAGAAGTTTTAGAAGCAATAGATTTTTGTGAATCTTTTGTTGCTTGAGCAATTTCATTAGTAATATCAAGAATTTAAGGACTTGATGATTTTTAGGACTATAAATGTTTTGGGAAGAAATTGAGTTTTGCTTATTATCCCTTAGGAGAATTTGCAGAACTTTTGTTTTGGGAGCTTCTACTATTTTTTTTTATTTTGAGTTTGGGAAGTTTTCTTGGTAGAAGACTCATTGTTTTTCTTGTTTCTAAGGTTATATTGACTGTGTATTTCATTTATTTCATATTCATAACCTTGTTTATAATCAAAGGATTCACTAGAATCTAATTTGAGTTGTTGAAGTTCAAATAATTCCTGATCTTCCTGAGTAAGGAAAATAATATTATTGCAATCTATTCCCATTAGATTTATAGCATCCTCATAATCATTATTATTTTGAGAACTTTCAGCATAGTTCTCTTGGAATGGGAGCCTTATTGTTTTTTCTAGGGCTATTTCTTTTGCTTTTCTAGAATTTATGTTTTTCCTAAAATTGGGATTTCTGATCTGTTGTTGGTTATCCCACTGAGGTCCGCTCTCTATATTATCTAGTCTATCCATCACATTTTCTAAGGTTTTAGCTATCACATCTATTTTTGTGTCTGAATTGCTAGTTTCTTCTTTGATGGTCACTCTTCTCTCATTTCTTAGTCTAGCTTTTCTGGTTAAAATGTTTACTTCTACTCTAACAACATCTGTTTGCATTTTTTCTAAGGTATATGCATCCCTTTCCCTTAATTGGTAAGCCATATATGTATCAAATCCATCAGGGAATTTGAGCAGAACGGAATAAGGAGTAGGTTTAAGATTTGTAGGGATAGAATTATAGACACTATTATATCTAGTGCAGTAATCTTGGACTGACTCATTTGGAGCTCTTTTCATGGAATAAAATTCAGACAATATTTGGAGGGGGTTATTTTTCTTTTCCCATTTATTTAAAAAAAATATATGAAACACAACTAAATCAGTTACACTACTAGTAGATAAATCTTTAAACCACCTCTTAACTTCTCCAGTCAAATTTTGTGCAAACAGCCTCATTTGAACATCCGGTCATCAATTTCATAAATTTCAAAGAATTCTGTAATCTTAGTAATGTGTTGCTGAGAATTATATTAGGTAGTGCCATCAAACAATGGTATTTTATTTTGATAGTCTTGAGGCATGTCATGAAGTTGTTGTGGTAAGACTAGGGGAGCATATCTAGTAGCCATACCTTGAAGCTTAGCTTTTCTAGGAGGTAAGGTAGAACTGCTTGGAGTTGTGCTGGAAATGATAGCTGATGAACTAAAAACTGTATTTGAAGTGCTGGGAAATGAAACTGGAATGTATATGGATTAATAGGAAATGAGGATGATGTGTTTAGGAAATCAAAAGGTGAGCTGATGGATATAGTGGATGAAGTGATTGATGGAAATAATACTCTAGGTTGTAAAGGTAATCTAGGGATAAATGGATCTGTAGATGAGCTCGTAGTGAAATTTATAAATGATGTAACAACATAAAGAGATGAATCTCTAGCTGGTATTATTGTGGTATGCAATTGAGAAACTGGAGGTTTGTTTGCATAGGTCAAAAATTGAGCTAATTCAAGAGCTTCATCAATATCTTTGAGAATAGTAACATTAAGCTCTTCAATTTTAGTCTGATCTTGAACTTTCTGTGTTTTAAAATATGTTGTAATATTTTTCTGTTTTGTATCCAAAAATGAAATGAAAACAGGGTCTAAAACAATAGTTTTAAGATCACTTTCAGATTTTTTTTCTAAATAAAGAATGCTCAAATTTCATATCAAAACCAATATCTTGTAGACTTACTAACTCTTGTGGTAATGAATTGACTCTTTTTAATGATACTTCAGCTTCTAAATTTTTTGACTATTTTTTCTTTTTACCAATTCGGTCTAGGTTGTCTACTATAACTGCAGGCTTAGGATCTGGGTTAGACTTTGTATAATAAACTTTCCTAGAAGCCAAAATTACTGTTTTCAATATACACAACTTATAAAAGCAATCTTAAAGTTAAAGGATGTATAAAAATATTCTCTTTAATACTAGTTTTAAGACTGAGGATTGATTAGTTCCCCAGTATGGTCGCTAGTAATGTTATCACTCTAGTAATTCTTAAGTTGTGTAATTTAAGTTTTTAGTCAAATAATTCTAGAGGTAACCACAGACCAACTTCAAAGTCTAGGATCTAGCCTTCCTAGGGTTCAGAGAGGGCTCTCTCTTTAAAATTTAACTTTGTTTGATTGGTAAATATTAGGCTAGTTATGAATGTGCATCTTTGGTTTGGTTTTGAATGGTTTGGTGGGAAAAATCACTTGAAAGAATGGATAGTGGGAAATGTATTTGTCCATTGGGCTATGGAGTCAAAATCAAGAAAAAAAGACTGGGATCAAGGGCAAAAAGGTCAAATGTCTTCAGGGCAAGATAGATAACCCTTGGAGATCTTGGAAAGTTGTTTTTGTGAGGTGGTATGATCGAGATAAAGGGCACTTAAGAATCCTTAAATACGGAAAAGGGAAGTAGTAGGAGACGTCAAACGAATGAGGGAGAAATTAAGGGTTCCCTACACTGGAAATCAGAGGAAAACATATAAATGATAACTAGTTAAAAACATGGTGCTATTAACATATCCTGTAGTAATACTCCTAGTTATACATTCAGATTTGGCATAAACATAAATGGATGCATGTAACATAGAAAAGATACAATGACAAGTGAAGAAAATGCTTCACTCCAAATAGCTCACCACAGGGATCCTGAAGTATGATGCCAATTTTCTTTGATCCATCCTGCTACTCGAAGTTTTGACACATAAAAGCTTTAAAGTCCAAGAAGAAATGACTATAACAATCCCAACGATTTTATTCCACACAAAATACTTCAAAGAGTGAAGTATTTATACATAATGTTTTACAAACTATCCTAGATGACTTCTAGGAATTAATTTACGAAAATAAAATATCTTTACAATAAAAATAGAGTCAACTGCTTAACAAATCAGCAAGCTGTCCTATTTTATCCATAAGAAATAGAAACAGTTTTGAGGATAAAGCAACTGGCCGCTTTGGTGTCCTCCTTGCTGGCCTTTAGATATTTTTTGAAATCTGACTTGCCTTGACTGATACTGTTTCTTGGATACTCTTTATTCACTTATACTCTTTAATTGATACCCTTTTAACCCTTAGTCAAAACTATTTACTGCTGAAAATAAAATCTGTTTTGACTGTCATTCTGAAAATTATTTTTTGTCTTCTTTTCATCTGCTTGTTTTTATCTTTCATAGTAAATCTGTGAGAGCTTGCCAATCCTCATTTTTAGGAATCTGAATATTCTTTAATTTCCTAAAGTTCTCATCAGCTTCTGTATATCTAGAAAAGGTGGGCTTGATGACAAATAAGTGCTTGATCTCATACTGTAAGTAAAATAAATCTTCAAAACTCTTTAGTAACACTTTTCCTGTGGGGATGCCTTGACCTGTTGGTTTATTTACCTGTTCCTTGGCATATTCTCTTATATTCTTGTCATAATCATTTTGAGGCATCAATTTATCATTAATAACCATGATATCAGGAAGTATTTGTTTCCTCAAATTGGTGAACTTAACCATAAATCTAGTTATAACAGTATTCATACCTTCACATTTTTCTTCAAGTTGCCTCATCAAATTTCTCTTTGTTGTGACTTTCCTAATTTCTAGGATAGTTGCTGTTCTATCTATTATTTTTAGCTCTTCCAACTCCTATCTATTCTTACTATTAAGGAAATTTATTAGCCTTTCAGCCTGCTCTGGTTTTTCAGCTAAATTAGTTCGAGTCTTTTGGATTTCTGCTTGGGCTGCCAATAATAACTCTCTTTGCTCAAAAATTACCTGGATTGAAGTCCATACATCATGAATGGCTTAAATAACATTATTTCATAGGTAATTTTTTATGTATGATATCTGATCCTTGAGAGTTAATTATTTTTGCAACTTCTTTAGCTCTTCACTCAATCTGTTGGCATTTTGTTCATATGTCTTAGCATTTACTTGAGCTAATTTAGTTGATTTTTCAAGATTTTCAACCATTTTTGTCAATCTGTTAATTTCATTTGTATTCAAAGACATCTCTTCCATTTATTTTACTATCTTGCTGGCATCATCTGTAGGCTGTACTGCTGTGGTAGATGATTCAATGGTTGATGTAATGGAAGAAGTCACTGGCACTGCAGTGGCCAGTGGTTATTTGGGTGCCAAATTTTATCCTAAAGTGGATGGCACTGCTGCAGTGATAACTGAGATGGCTGTAGGAATCACTTGTTCTTTTACTGTGTCCTTTTCTTGGACAAGTTGGTCCATCTGTATTTCCATTTCCTTAATCTGAGCAATCAACTGAAGAATTAAAATCATCATTACATCTTTTCCCTTCTATTCCTGTAAGACTTCCTTTGTCTAAGGATGCTCACTGTTGTTTCCTTAAGGCTGCTACATCCTCATTTTTCTTTTTTACCGCTGCTTCTGCTACTTTAATGTTTGTAGGATCATATCCTACCTGCAATAATAATTCTTCTAGGGCTTTTATCCTTAGATCTTTGGCATACAATTAAGCTTTGTCCATCTTCATTTGATCTTGCATATTAGAGATGGTGTTTTGTAGCTTATGAGCATTTATAGCTTTTGTTGTAATTGTGGAATATAACATCTCTGAGCTTTTCCTGTGAAGCTCTATTTGATCTAGTTCATGGATGTTGTCTGTAGGTACTTCTAGATAAACCTTCTTATAGTCAGAAACTATCTTTGGCACTGATACTGTGGATTTCAATACTAACATAATCAATTTTTTACTTGAGTAATCAAATGCTTTGTTGGGGTTCCCATGTTTTGGCAAGGTTGGCAATACCAAAAGATGAGACAACATAAAACAACTTTCAGACCTCAGGGTCTAGCCCTCCTGGGTCCAGAGAGGGATCTCTCTATATGAGCAAAGGTTTATGTCTATGAACCTCAGATGTTATGATTTTAGGCTAGTTATAGGCACAAGGTTTGTTTGTTTAATTGTTTGTTTTGGTTGCTAGTTATCAGGAATGAAGGTTTCGATGTAAGATCAGTATGAGCAAAGAGGGATAAGGCAGTGGTGAAATAGTCCAAGAAATATTCAGAACCATTGGGAAATGGAGTCAGGAAAGGATTTGCTTGCTACTCAATAGGCAGGCTTTCAATTGGGCTAGTCATCTGAAACATAGGATCTTTCAAGATGATTATGTGATATAGAGAGAAGGAGTGAGGAGATAACACAGATTTCAGAGTACAAAGTTATGGATCAGCAGGTCGTACAAGGATCCTAGTGGACAGAGCTAACTCTAATCGCTAGTGTTCCAAAATATTTCGACTGAATCAATAACAAGAAACATCTAAGAAGTAAATTCATTTAATTCATACATCAGAGAGCAGGCAATAACATCCACTACACTGGTTAAACCAACTGAAAACACTTCTCAGATAAAACACTTTAGAAGATAAACATAAATGGCAAGGAGAGCAGGAACATAGGGTACCTAACAAGGGTAAATCCTATGTCAAACTTCTGATGCAAGCTAGTAGAAACGAAAGGCAATGAATGTAAACACAAAGATATGAAAACATCACCACTGCTTTAGATCAGGATCCAAAGAAATGTGCTTGTCATATTGAATAAAAATACCAATCAAGTACAATATTGCCGATAGCTGAATACTCAGACTGAAAACATATCCACCAACCTATCTTACAGTCTTTACACAGAGACTGAGTCTCAAAAGCAACTACTTATAGTTCTCTGATAATTGATCAACAACCTTTACAATAATTTCTTCCTGAGTTTTATAGCAGAAGATGAGCCGAGGAGGTAGGTGGAGCACTAAATGAAACATTAAAACACAGAAAGGTAGAAGAGGACCGAAACCCATTCTGTTTTAAATCTCTGCATTTATCCCTGGTACCTTTTTGGAACGAAGGAGTGATCTTCTTCAGCTTCCATTTACTTTGACATGGTCCTGATGTACTCTGGCTACAGTGGTACTCTGTGGTACTATGGGTGAATAAAAAAACTGGTAATAAAAATGGAATGGTCTGCCATACCACATTAACAACTACTCTGGTAGCTTGGACTGTGTTCTGGGTAGAAATCTCTTCACTGGAGCACGACATGGAGTAAAAACAGTATGGGCGCTCTGTCCTTCCATGGAGAAAAACATCCCTGCTGATGAGGCTGCCCTGATGACTTGGTTTCTGTGCATTGAACTTTGCCGCTTCACTTATATCTTTATCTGAAAAATCTTGCCACTGTAAGGAAGACTGTGCAATCATGGTGGCCCCTTTACTTCTGCACCCTGTAGAACACACAACTGGACTTAGAAAACAATGCAATGGGAGGGTGGATGAAATGGTAGCGCGGCGACGAAGTGGTGGCTTTGACTACACAATGGTGAAAAATGCAAACGTAAGGGTGAGAATTCATGAATAATAGGGTTTGGTGGTAGAATGCAGCGCTGACTATTAGATCATGGTCCGAGGAAAAAGATCGACGGCAGAGATCGAGCAGCGGAATAATATATGAAAGTGGGCGGAACGAATATGAAATATAAGACTTTCGTGTAAAGTCTTAAAATTTATACTTCAAACAAAATAAAAAGAAATGCGAAGGAAATGCAATGAAATGTGATGAGGTGGAACCCAGCCAGAGGCGGAGGGCGATCAAATCTTGACCGTTAGATCCTAGATCCAATGGACAGTCAGGATCAACTTGGAGCATCACAATCGGGAGGAGCAAGGGGAACACACTATATAAGTTTTCGATTGCGATTGGGATAGGGGAAGCGATGGCCGTTGGATTTACCGCGGGATCAACGGTGGAGATTCGTTCAGAGGGCAAAAGGGAAAGAGAGACGGGCTTGATGCGATAAGATCTGGGCCATTGATTTAAAATACGGACGAAAAACTGTGATTGAATCGGGCAATCGCAATCGAAGGAGGGACAGGGGTGACACATTTCAAAATTGTGATTGTGATCGGCGGTGGGAGCGCGATTGAGCGCTGACCGTTGAATCCAGAGATCAGATCGACGGTTCACGTTCAATCAGAGGGACAGCGCGAATGGGGATCTGGAGTTCGGACTTGCGATTGCGATCGGAGGTCGGGGCGCGATTGAGCACTGACCGTTGG
The DNA here is from genome assembly GCA_034641835.2 of Pinus albicaulis. Classification (NCBI taxonomy): domain Eukaryota; kingdom Viridiplantae; phylum Streptophyta; class Pinopsida; order Pinales; family Pinaceae; genus Pinus; species Pinus albicaulis. The sequence goes on from CM076576.1 coordinate 999,706,363, forward strand.
ATCAAAAGGGAGATGGATGACTAGGATTTGATCAGAGCAATCACAATTGGGGGGCGTGGAAGAGGGGATACGATTGAACTTTGCGATTGTGACGGAGTGATTAGCGCTCGACCATCCGATCTGGCGGGAAAATCGATGGTGGAGAAGTGGATCGGGGGATCGCAATCTGAGGGGGGCGGGGTGGCACATATTAATAATTATGATTGCGATTAGGTAGGGAGTGCGATTAGTGCTCTGCCATCCGATATTTATGTCAGATCAACGGTAAAGAATGCGTCGTGGGACTTTGTTTAATAAAACAATCACATCGAAACTTTTTTGATGTTACAGAGGATTGCACCCACCCGACGGTTCTGATTGCGATTGGCGCTCAAGACTTAGGTGTTCAACCTTAGGCTAAGGGCATATGTGGGGAAGTGGTCGGGGCTTGCGGTAAAGGGGATAAACCCTATTACAAGGTCAAAAAGTGGGTTTTTAACCCATTTTAGTGCATTCCAAGGCCTAAGGAGGGTAACGGTAGAGGGATTAAGGGGGAAATTGGGAAAATAAAGGGCAAGGGTGGGACCTCATGGGGATTTTGGGAAAATTTAGGAGGTTGATGGGGATATTAGGGGGAACAAAGGGGAATTGGAAAAAAAAGGGGAAAAAGGACAAAATGGGGGAATTTCTACAGGGGAACAAGGGGCAGATAATGGCCTTTTTGAGCAAAATTTATCGTTCAGTAAGGCTCATGAACAACAGAACAACAGGGGGAAACAGTCATAGGCAAGGAATTTAACAAGACTTCAAGGATGATGTGTTTTCAAGGGAAATGCATTCCTTGAAGGCTCATAAAACATTCTATCCCCTTGCTTGATTTGTCAAGGAATTCATAAGGGGCTAACAATGGCTCCACATGGGGATGACTTCTTCTTGAAGGAGTTAAGAATTCAGAAATTGATCTTTAGTGTAGGCCAGATGCCTGCTGCTTAAGCCATCTTTATTTCCTGACTTTCAACTGCCACAAATATGTTAGATCAGCACAACATCCCAACAATCTACCTACCCACCCTACAATCCTAGCATTTTTTCTTCTAGGGTGCATTTGAGCTAGCAGACCCTTTACATCATTTATTTTTATAACGGAAAATAAACCTATTCTAAATCTACCCTTATTGCTCCATTAGACAGATTAGATTGTTGGTCTCATATGTTTCTCTACCTAATCTAATATCTGCTGGGATTAAACTGTCCAACAGACTTCTTCTCTATATTCTACAACAAGAAATTTAAAAACAATCAAACTAGGATTAACCGTTCTAGTATGCTGTAGATCCAAGGCACAAAGACAGTTGCACATGGACAAAAAAATTTGCAGAAACTTAACAAAACCTTGAAGGCTTGAAATCTGAAACTTGAAGTATCCTTCTTTCTTTTTGTGACTCAAGATTTGAGCATGTTAGAGTCACTTATTTTTCATCTCAGCTCTGGTTTTGGGCATGTGAGAGCTGATTCTTCTTTCTTCTTTGCTGGCCCAGACTTTGAGCATGTTAGGACCAACTGCTTTACTTGCTTTGGCTCAGGTTTTGAGTTTATTAGAGCCACTCTTTTGCATATCAGAGGTTCATGTTTTAAGCATGTCTGAACCTCTCTTTTTCCTCTATTTTTTGAAGCATTTTCTTTTTCTTGAAAACAAAAGGCTGCAATGGTATGTACAATGGAAATGGGAACTGAAAACTGTAAATTAGTAGAAGTAATGTTTGAGCATCCTGCCATTGACAGGGCCCCCAAACAGTTCAGTGCCATCTAATTCTTGTAAGAAGAAAGCATTGGGACCCACAGTGGCCTGGATGAGGTATGGACCTTGCCACAAACTGTCAAATTTGCTATGCTTTCCTTTATCCTCTCTTCTCGAATCCCACTTCAGAATCTTATCTCCAACTTTGAAATCAACAACTTTGGTTCTTTTGTCAAACAATTTCTTTATATTCTCCTGAACCTTCACTGCTTTGTTGTAGACCTCTTCCCTTGTTTGTTGAATATGGATTGTCTGATTTATCCTCCTCACCATGTTGTATTCTTCTGTTTGGATCTCCTGGATCAGTTTGATCACTTGTATCCCAAGGCTGGTAGGGAATACTGCTTCTGTTCCATAGACAAGCTGAAAAGGTGACATGCCAATAGAGTTCTTGGTTGTAAGCCTGTTGGCCCACAAAGCATGTACTAGCTTGTTATGCCATGATTTTTTGTTCTCTTCCAACAATTTCTTGATGATGATCACCAGGCTCTTGTTTGATGATTCAACTAATCCATTACCTTGAGGGTAATAGGCAGTTGAATGAACAAGTGCTATTTGGTACCTGTGACAAAAATAAACCATCTTTTTGGATCCGAAAGCAGTAGCATTGTCAGTGATTATTTTCCTTGGGCAGCCAAACTGAGAGAGGATGTGACTTTCTACGAAACTGATGATGACTGAATCTGCAGAATTCCTAGTGGGCATGGTCTCTATCCACTTAGTGAAATAATCTGTGGCTGTTAGGATCCATTTGTACTGAGCAGAAGAAGCAGGGTGAATTTCCCCTATGAAATCTAGGCCCCATTGCAGAAAGGGACCTTCAACGGTGATGGGTTGTAGGGGTAAAGGGAGGAGTTTTCTCTTGCCCTCAAAGATCTGACACTTGTGGTAGGAAAATATTATTTTATGAACATCATTGAAGAGTGTGGGCCAATAGTAGCCAGCTCTGAGTATTTTGTTTGCAGTGGCTTTCCAACTCAGGTGGCCTCCACATTCTCCAGCATGGAATTCTTGTTTAACCCTCTCTGCCTCATTTTCAGGAATTTTTTTTAGCAATAGGCCATTAGGATTCTTCCAGTATAGGTTTTCATCTAAGATGCAGTAATTTCTGGCTTTTAGCTTTAAGAATCTGGCCTTGGTCTTTGATAATCCGGGAGGGGCATTGAGGTGTGTAAGCACATACAGAATGTCGGAATACCAAGGAGAGCTCTGAAATTTTTCCTCAATGGCGAGATCATGAAATTCTTGTTGCTCATCTAAGGTACTTATCATGTTAATGTCTAGGGCTTGTAGGTTCGATTCAACCATTAAATTAGCTAAGCCCTGACCTTTAATCAGTTTGGTGGGTTTTATCTCAAGGTCATATTCTAGGATCACTGCTATCCATTTGCCCCTTTTCCCATCTGGGTCTTGGGACAGTATATCTTTGACTATGATGTTGGGCACATAAGCTACAGTGTGGGAATGCAATATGTACACCCTGAAGTCTTTCAAGGTCTTAATCAGAGCATAGGCTTGTTTCTCCATGATATTGTATTTCAAGGGTGCATCTCTGAGTGCTTTGCTAAAAAAGGCAATTGGCTGTTCCATTCCCTCTGTGTTTTTCTGCAGCAAGATTGCAGCCACTGTATGCTCAGAGGTGAATGAAAAGATCAGGAAATCTTTGGAGAAATTTGGGCTGATTAGGACGGGAGCTTGGGTAAGTGCAAGTTTCAATGATTCAAAAGATTGTTTAGCTCCTACGGTCCATTTAACTCTTGCATCTTTCTTCAGCATGTTAGTCATGTTCCTAAGATGTTCAACTGGATTTGGAATAAAGCTCCTAATGAAGTTAATCTTTCCAATGAAAGACTGTAATTCCTTGATGTTTCTGGGGTGCGTGATCTGTAGTATTCCCTCAACTCGCTGTGGGTCTATCCTGATTCCCTTCTCGGATATAATGTGGCCAAGGAGTTTGCCTTCCTGTAGCCCAAAGACAGTCTTTTTGGGATTCAAAGACAAACCAAACCTTCGACATTTTTTGAAAACTTTCCTCAGATGTTTCAGGTGTTCTTCTTCAGTCTTGGAAAAGACTGTTATGTCATCTAAGTAGATGACAATGAAGTGACCTATTTCATCTGAAAATGCTATGTCCATCGCTCTTTGGAAGGTGGCTCTAACATTCATCAATCCAAAAGGCATCTTCACATACATGAAGGTACCCCATGGAGTGGTAAAGGATGTTTTGAGTTGGTCTTCTGGGATCACTAAGACTTGGTTATATCCTGAAAAACCATCCAGCAAGGAGATCCTCTTAGAGCCCACCACCTTTTGAAGAATATGTTCCATTTTAGGCAAAGGGTAATTGTCCTTGAGTGAGGCTCTGTTAAGATTCCTGAAGTCTATGCACAATCTGATTTCTCCTGTTTTCTTCCTCACAACCACTAAGTTTGATACCCAATCAGAGAACCTCACAGGCACAATTATACCTGCTTCATACATCTTCTTGATCTCTTTCTCTACTGCAGGCAATTGCTTGGGATTGATTCTGCGAAGTTTTTTCCTAAAGGGCTTCTGATTCTCTTTCAAGGGTATCTTATGCTGAATGATATTTGTGTCATAGGCCTTCAAGTCTTCATAGCTCCATGCAAACACATCAATGAATTCCTTGAAAAGGTCAATGTATCTCTTCTTCATGTCTGCAGGTAAAGACTTAGCTAATTTAATCATTTTGGGCTTATCTTCAGTGCCTAGGTTGCATTCTTCCAAATCAGAGTCTGCATGTTCTATAGTGGGATTTTTTTCCACATCATCAAAGTCAAAAAGGTCCTCTAAGGGTGCCAGGCCTCTGGGTATATTCTTATCTCCGGCCTGCAACACCTCCATTTCCTCACTATCTGCATTTTCACATTTGCGGTCTGGGTTTCCAGTATGTACATCTAAAGAGTTTATTTCTATATTACAGGGTGTCTCTTCCTCATATGAGGACTCATCTCTTAGGCAGCTATGGTCAGGTTTAGAGTCTGAATCGGAAAATTCAAACTCGTTTCTGCCTACTAGGAAATCTTCGATTTGTTTATCTCCTTCAAAAACTTGCCAATATTTTTCGTTGTCTAGCACAGCAGGTCTGAATTTGATCTGAATGATGATCTGTTGGTCATTAGGAGTCTTGGGGTAGGAACTGTCTAGGCAAGCTAATCCATTTGCAATGAAATTTTGACTCCTAGGAACGAACACTAATTGGTATTCAACAAACGTTTTCAGTAAGTCCATGGTGTCATTCCTATATGCTCTTAGCCTAGGATGTTTCACTGTGTACTCCCCATTCACCTGTTTGATAACTAACTCCGAGTCTCCCCTTACAGTTATCCTACGAGCTCCCTTTTTCTTCAACAGATTCAGGCCCAGGATTAGAGCCTCGTACTCAGCGACATTATTTGTGCATTTGAAATGTAGGCTACAGGCGTGGTTCTCAGCGTAGTCATTTTCTGTGTTATGAATCCACACTCCTGCCCCGGCATTTATTCTGGTGCATGACCCGTCGAAGTTCATCACCCACAGGGGTTCATTTCGTTTTCGTTATCACTCATTTCCCTATGGCTGGTTTCTTCATTATGTTGCGTTGTAGGGTCTATACTAGGATATGGATTGCTTCATTCTTCGTGAAATGTATGAGTTTCAGGGATCTGGTTGGATGGATGTTCATGCTCTGTTTCTTGTTCCCTCGGGGTTAGGTCTCTGCTGCATATCCTACAGGTTTCATTGCGGTTTTCTTCTTCGTTGTCCTCTAAATCCAGAGCAGCCATTATGTTCAAATCAACAACTTCTATCTCTCTATTTGTATCTCTGTCTTGGGACTCTGACCCTTCTAAAGATTCATCATTACAAAATATGAAGGAGTCAAGGTCTGTATGTATAGAATAGACAGGTGAATTTTCTGGTTTGTCGGGGCTACTGACTAATAATTTCATCTGCGTCTCCCTATACAGTTTTCTAAGTTGGCCAAAGATTGGGATTGTGGCATATGAGCCATCCATCTGCATTGTACCCTGCAACTTGGCTCCCCATGATCTTGATAGTAGCGTGCCATACTTAGGTGGCACATCTGCCACCACAACATCCATGACCATGCATTTAGCTGGGATTTGAGTTAAGCTCACACACAAGTCTTTGATCAGGCCAAGGCATTTCACTCTGCTAGAGTCAAAAGAGTATAAATCTTTGTAGGGTCTGGTTATCTCTAGACCTAGTCTTTCCATGAATACCTTAGGCATTAGGATGTGAGATGCTCCAGAATCATGCATTGCGTTGTGCAGGATCTTGTCATGAATGTTGAGACTAACCTAGAAAGGTGGGACTACCCCTTCCTGAAACTTCCCCTCTATCTTAGGACCAAACAAGAGGGCAGGTTGATCATCATTCAAATTGACAGTGTCACTATTTTCACCTAAATTTAATGCTTTCAAAATCTGGCCCTTATATACATCTTGAGTGGCCAGCTCAGAAAGTGGGACAGAGATTTTAATTCTTGTAATCTCACTTTCCAAATTGAAAGTGGACTGACTCTTTGGAATGCTCATCTCCGTTTTATTTGCCACTGCCTTAGAGGCTGAATCAGTGGGAAGATCCTCGTTATGTACAATTTTTGTGACAATTTTATCAAAATCACTAACTACAGTGCTAGTGCTACTAGCTGGTTTACCTTGTGTATTAGTGTTTTGGTTGTCCTGTTCTTCACTCCTTCCAGAACTCTCAGCTGCTGATTTGCTACTTTCAACAGTCGCTTTAGAAGATTTTTCAGGTCTCTTCTTGATGGTAGTCTCATAAGCTTTGGGTTTAGCATTTTCTTGACTCTTTTTGCTTCTAAGTTAATATTTCTCTCTGACCTGCATCATGGCATTTTCAAACCCTAACCTGTAATCTTCAGATTCCAACCATTCCTCCTCCCAACCAGAGGTTGAAGGTTGGTCTTCTTCTGAATAACAGTAATGGATTGAATCTTCTGTTTCAAACATATTAATTGTGTTTCCCTCAGACTCTTCTATGATTCCCTCATCTTCATCAAGAAAGTTTTGGAATGGGGGAATAACTTGTGGATCTGATTCTTTTTGTATGTTGGGAGTGTTATTGTTTCTCCTAAAGTTCTAGTTCTGATTTTGGTTTATGTTCTGATTACTGACTGTGACAACCATTTTTTCCATCATTTGTTGTAACCTTCCACATTTTTAGACAGCTTATCATAATTTTGGTCAGATGTGGAAGCTACATTGTCATCTCTATATGTTACCCTTCTCTCGGATTTCAGCCTAGCTCTTTTCTCAATCAGGTTGGCTTCTATATTCACTGCTCCTTTCTGCATGTCCTCCAATGTGTTGTATTCCTTATCTCTAAGCTCGTAGGCCATGTCCGCATCAAAACCCTCAGGGTATTTTTATAGGGCCATGCCTGTGTGGAGGTTTCATATGTGGAGGGAGAGCATTATAAATGCTGTTGAATCTTGTTGTGTAATCGTGAACACTCTCTCCTACGTTTCTTTTAAGGGTCATGTATTTTGCTAGGAGCTGGCGAGGGTTTGCCCTAGTTTCCCATTTGTTTATGAAAGTCTTATACAAGCCCGGAAGATCATTGATGCTACCTGGAGGCAGGCCCTTAAACCATTTCTTCACATCACCCCCTAAGCTTTGGGCAAAGATTCTCATTTTGACAGTATCATCATCAATTTCCATGTAGTCAAAAGAATCTTCCATTTTATCTATGTGTTGTTGGGCTGTGATGGATTCCTTTGCAGTGAAGTGTGGGATTTTTGACTGATAATCATTAGGTAAGGGTACTAGAGGCTGAGGTAAAACCAGAGGTGCATACCAAGCTACCATGATGATGTTTTGATGAGTTAAAGTGTTGGCTTGGGCAACTGGTATATGGATGACAGAGATACTATGACCAGCAGAGGACTGATGAGCAGACCTAGGGTGTCTGAGCCCCAAGTTTTGTATGAAATGTAAATCAGGAGGTGTAGATGGAGGGGTCTGTCTATTCCCAAGGTGTCTGCCACCTTGCTATGGTGAATCAGGAAGCTCAAAGTCTGGCTGGTCTAAGCTACTGAATGACCTAGTTCTAGATAAGCTGTTTGGTTGGTCTAGGTCAAGGTGAAAATGTGAGAGAGCTGTCAAATCTTCTGGTGTAGAATTAGCTCTATGGATGTGTTTGGAAATAATTGATCTTTTAAGTGTAGGAGCTCCCTTGAGGATGCTCTTAGGATTGTAAACTATTTCAGGTGGGTCTGGGTTAGGATAAGCTCTTGTATGAATGGTTCTAGAAGCCAGAATGTTGTTTTCTGATCCAACAGCTTAACCCTACTTGTCACTTCTACCGTGGTTGATGTTGTTATGGGGGGTTGGTCTCCAAGTGGAGTATTTAAACGTTTATGAAAAATTGGAGTCACCAGGTGGAGGGTTTAGGAAGTTTTTAGAGGGTACACTATCCACCTCAGTGCACTAGAGATGTCCCTTTTCAAGGATGTCTTCCCGAAACACAACAAACTCTAACCAGAGATTGACTGGGAGGGCATTTACCAGATATGTCACCTCCGAAAGAGTGTGAGATCTCGAGGCTACTTGGCCCTTTCCAGGCTCTGTCTAAGAGTATGGGGTAAAACACACAAGAGGTAAATGGAATGTAAGTGTAAGTGTTTTACTACCAACCTGACCAGAGATTTTAGGTTTTCTGAGGCTTTGTGATGTAGTAGGATGTGAAATACTTAGAAATTCCCCAGTGGAGTCGCCATTATGTTGGGGTTCCCATGTTTTGGCAAGGTTGGCAATACCAAAAGATGAGACAACATAAAACCACTTTCAGACCTCAGGGTCTAGCCCTCCTGGGTCCAGAGAGGGATCTCTCTATATGAGCAAAGGTTTATGTCTATGAACCTCAGATGTTATGATTTTAGGCTAGTTATAGACACAAGGTTTGTTTGTTTAATTGTTTGTTTTGGTTGCTAGTTATTAGGAATGAAGGTTTCGATGTAAGATCAATATGAGAAAAGAGGGATAAGGCAGTGGTGAAATAGTCCAGGAAATATTTAGAACCATTTGGAAATGGAGTCAGGAAAGGATTTGCTTGCTACTCAATAGGCAGGCTTTCAATTGGGCTAGTCATCTGAAACATAGGATCTTTCAAGATGATTATGTGATATAGAGAGAAGGAGTGAGGAGATAACACAGATTTCAAAGCACAAAGTTATGGATCAGCAGGTCGTACAAGGATCCTAGTGGGTAGGGCTAACTCTAATCCTTAGTGTTCCAAAATCTTCCGACTAAATCAATAACAAGAAACATCTAAGAGGTAAATTCATTTAATTCATACATCAGAGAGCAGGCAATAACATCCACTACAATGGTTAAACCAACTAAAAACACTTCTTAGATAAAAAATTCAGAAGATAAACATAAATGGCAAGGAGAGTAGGAACATAGGGTACCTAACAAGGGTAAATCCTATGTCAAACTTCTAATGCAAGCCAGTAGAAACGAAAGGCAATGAATGTAAACACAGAGATAGGAAAACATCATCGCTACTTCAAATCAGGATCCAAAGAAATGTGCTTGTCATATTGAATAAAAATACCAATCAAGTACAATATTGCCAATAGCTGAATACTCAGACTGAAAACATATCCACCAACCTATCTTATAGTCTTTACACAGAGACTGAGTCTCAAAAGCAACTGATTACAGTTCTCTGATAACTGATCAACAACCTTTACAATAATTTCTTCTTGAGTTTTATAGCAGAAGATGAGCCGAGGAGTTAGGTGGAGCACTAAATGAAACATTAAAACACAGAAAGGTAGGAGAGGGCCAAAACCCATTCTGTTTTAAATCTCTGCATTTATCCCTGGTACCTTTTTGGAACGAAGGAGTGATCTTCTTCAGCTTCCATTTTCTTTGACATGGTCCTGATGTACTCTGGCTGCAGTGGTACTTTGTGGTACTATGGGTGAATAAACAAACTGGTAATAAAAATGGAATGGTTTGCCATACCGCATTAACAACTGCTCTGGTAGCTTGGACTGTGTTCTAGGCAGAAATCTCTTCATTGGAGCACGACACGGAGTAAAACCAGTATGGGCGCTCTGTCCTTCCATGGAGAAAAACATCCCTGCTGATGAGGCTGCCCTGATGACTTGGTTTCTGTGCATTGAACTCTCTGTCGCTTCACTTATATATTTATCTGCAAAATCTTGCCGCTGTAATGAAGACTGTGCAATCATGGTGGCCCCTTTACTTCTGCATCTTGCAGAACACGCAACTGGACTCAGAAAACAATGCAATGGGAGAGTGGATGAAATGGTAGCACGGTGGCGGAGTGGTGGCTTTGACTACACAATGGTGAAAAAATGAAAATGGAAGGGTGAGAACTCATGAATAATAGGGTTTGGTGGTAGAATGTAGCACTGACCGTTAGATTATGGTCCGGGGACAAAGATTGACGGCAGAGATCGAGCGGCAGAACAATATATGAAAGTGGGTGGAACGACTATGAAATATAAGACTTTCGTGTAAATTCTTAAACTTTAGACTTCGAACAAAATACAAAGAGATGTGAAGGAAATGCAATGAAATGCGATGAGGTGGGACCTAGTCGGAGGCGGAGGGCAATCAAATGTTGACTGTTAGATCCTAGATCCAATGGACGGTCAGGATCAACTCAGAGCATCATAATCGGGAGGAGCAAGGGGAACACACTATACAAGTTTTCGATTGCGATTGGGACAGGGGAAGCGATGGCCGTTGGATTTGCCCCGGGATCAATGGTGGAGATTCATTCAGAGGGCAAAAGGGAAAGAGAGACGGGCTTGATGCGATAAGATATGGGCCATTGATTTCAAATACGGACGAACAACTGTGATTGAATTGGGCAATCGAAATCGGAGGAGGGACAGGGGTGACACATTTCAAAATTGTGATTGTGATCGGCGTTGGGAGCACGATTGAGGGACAGCTTGATCGAGAGATCAGATCGACGGTTCACGTTCAATCGGAGGGACAGCGCGATCGAGGATCGGGAGTTCAGACTTGCGATTGTGATCGGAGGTCGGGGCGCGATTGAGCGCTGACCGTTGGATCAGCAGGGAGATGGACGGCTAGGATTTGATCAGAGTAATCAATATCGGGGGGCGCGGAAGAGGGGATGCGATTGAATGCTGTGATTGCGACGGAGCGATTAGCGCTGGACCGTCCGATCTGGCGGGGAGATTGACGGTGGAGAAGTGGATCGGGGGATCGCAATCGAAGGGGGGCGGGGTGGCACATATTAAGACTTCCGATTGTGGTTAGGCAGGGAGTGCGATTAGTGCTCCGCCCTCCGATCTTTATGTCAGATCAATGGTAAAGAATGCGTCGCAGGACTTTGTTTAATAAAACAATTGCATCAAAACTTTTTTGATGTTACAAAGGATTGCACCCGCCTGACGGTTTTGATTGCGATTGGTGCTCAAGACTTAGGCGTTCAGTCTTAGGCTAAGGGCATATGTGGGGAAGTGGTCGAGGCTTGCGGTAAAGGGGCTAAACCCTATTACAAGGTTGGAATGTGGGTTTTTAACCCATTTTAGTGCGTTCCAAGGCCTAAGGAGGGTAACGGTAGAGGGATTAAGGGGGAAATTGGGAAAATAAAGGGCAAGGGTGGGACCTCATGGGGATTTTGGAAAAATTTAGGAGGTTGATGGGGATATTAGGGGGAACAAAGGGGACTTGGAAAAAAAAGGGAAAAAAGGACAAAATGGGGGAATTTCTGCTGGGGAACAAGGGGCAGATAATGGCCTTTTTGAGCAAAATTTATCGTTCAGTAAGGCTCATGAACAACAGAACAACAGGGGGAAACAGTCATAGGCAGGGAATTTAAGAAGACTTCAAGGATGATGTGTTTTCAAGGGAAATGCATTCCTTGAAGGCTCATAAAAAATTCTAGCCCCTTGCTTGCTTTGTCAAAGAATTCATAAGGGGCTAACATGCTAATAGGAATTTATTTTGATTACCTGATTTTTGTTTCAAGAACTGAGAGTAAATTTCAGTTTTGATTTCCTCATTCTTCAACTTGATTTGTTTATATTTCTCCTTAATATCCAAATCCATTTCCTCATCTGTATGTGAGGAAGAAGCTTCCATGCTTTGCTATCTTTCCATCAGTTGTGTGTCTTCATTATTGATTTCTTCATTCTGATTTGGCTCATTAATAATTACAGTAGCTACATTTTTCTCTAGAAGATTTGTGTTGGTATTAAGAGGCTCTGTTTCTTCAACATTTATTGTGAATTTTCCTTTACCTACTGTATCTAATTTAGGCCTTTTGTTATAAATTATTTTGAACTTTTTTTCTGTTATAGTCTCTGCCACATAGGCTCCTTCTTCCCTTATTCTTTTGATGGAATTTTCTGGTTGGTTAGCAGTTTCTAAGGTATGAATAATATTACCTTTACTTATTGCATCTATTAATGTGTTTTCAATCCATTCAAGCTGATTGGAAAAGTTTTCTATTTCTAGTTTAGCTTCATGTATAAAGGGTGTTAATTTACATTTTACCCTTAGTTTGCTCAAGATCCCTTGTGGATCATACTTCCAAGGGAAACTCTCTTCAAATTTATATTCCAATAACTGATTTGCTGCTTCCTTTTCTGCATCCTTGTGGTTGCATATGAATGGCCCAATTTGATATTTAAGTTTGAATTGGGTCTTCTTCTTAGCTGCCATGAAGTTGATTGAATCAAAATTTAGGATCTGCCTGATATACTCCAAGGCAAAGATCCTCATTGGAGGATGTTTGGGTAACTTGTAAGGCAACAATTTTGTCCCAAAAACTCTGATTTCAATATATTTTTGATTCAAATACCAGTCACCAACCTTACTCTGTTCTGATAACTGCAATATTTTCTTCATTTCCTCATTTATTCTAGGCTGCTTTGTCTTGGTCAACGTGGTAATCACTGGATGTAAAAATAACTCTGAAAACTCTGAATATCTGAAATCTGTACATTCTTTTTTTAGAAATGATGTCCAAAGTATGACATATAGAGGATTTGCCTCTATGTCAATTTTTTTAAGAGTGATAGGAAAATTATCTGATTGGAAGTATAAGAACATGTGGAAAATGTAGGAAGTATATCTAAACACTCCCTCTATTTTCAAATTTGTCAATTGATAATGGATACTATCAGCAATGAAACTAGCATAATCAAATATGACTGAAGGTGGTTGACCTGGAGAAAAGGTGGAAAAAAATCCCAAGTAGACTCATCAATGTGTTCATTAGTGAAATATCCAAGTATGAAAGAGAGCATGGAAATTACATGTCTTGATCCTTTAGGGAATTTAGTAGTAGAATAGGGAGGATTTAAATTTGGAATTTATACATGCAGAGGCATAAAATTCTGAAAATTCATGAACCTTTTAGGAAAATCTAGGCCAATTTATATCTTGGTGAGGGCCTCAATAGACAAAGGTACTGCTTGGGGGTCAGGTTGAAGCAGCAACCTTTGGTTAGTTGACTCTGCAGTGTTTGTAAATAGGACTTCTTTACTAGCATTTACAATAGCTCTTTGTTCTGGAACATAGTACTGCTGACAAAATCTAATAGTATCCTGACAAGGGTGAGTCAATGGGACAACATACTTAGGTAGATGGGATTTCCAAATATGAAATTATTCATGATCATCTAAAGATTTCTCATAGCACCAGTTATGGATATCTAACAGGTTGAATTCAACAATGGGATCAACTATTTTATAATCAGTATCAACAAGGGGAATGTGTTCAATATCAACAACTGGGGGTTGTAATGGATTTACAACAATAACAGTACTTGGAGTCATGGTAGGGGTAGGCCTAGGAGCTTTAGAACCTTCAAGCTTGCTTGCACTTTGTTTTTTAGGCATTTTGATATGCTTTTGCAAGTTTAGAAAGTTTGCAGAGGAAATTTTACTATAGTAGAGGCTTAAATGGACAAATTTTGGCAAAGTATAGGCTTTTCTTTGGTTTTTCTGTTCAATTAGGCCTATCAAAGAGATTTGGAGGCTTTAGAATTGGCTTGAAACAAAAAATAGGGGTTTTATGAGTATTTTTAATGGGAATAGGGATCAAAACCCTTTTAAAAGGATAACAGAGGGTTTAGGGTACCTGTAGAGGCTTTCTGGTTTATTTCAGGGCTTGAAATAGACTAATAAACTGTGAAAATTTCACCAATTTCCTCAAAATAGCGCACTACAGAGAAAAAGGGTTTCTGAGAAAAATTTGCCAGAGTTTGGCTTGTTTTGGGGACTTTTTGGTAGTTTATTTAATCAATTTCTGAGACTGTTTGTTCTTTAAAAGGTTTTCAAATTGATTGCAGGTGTTGATCATGTCAGCCCCCTATGAAGTTCTGACCAGAAATATCATTTAAAACCTTTCAAAATCCCTCTAGTTGGCCTGAAAGTCATTTTCTGCCTATCATTACCTTTTCCTAGCCTCAAAATTATATTAAAAAAGGCTGCAAACCCATATTTGAAAATCTGCAAGGCCTAGCCCTTTCGGTCCTTGCCCCCCCTCTACCTTTTCATCAACGTGACTGAAAGCCGAGACCAAGCGCTAGCCATGAAGGCGCTTATCACATATATATATCAAGAGCAGTATTAATCATTGATCTGTATAGATTTGACGATGTTCGCAAATCTTCATCGTGCCCGTGGCCCACTCCGTTCATCGCCCAAATCGCCTGTCCGCCGTCCGATTAAACCGCAGATCAACGGTTCACAGCTCACCCGCCCTTGTGGTCCCCCCTCCATGCACTGTACAAAACTGGTGGTTTATATCGCACCGCCTTTAGGCGACAGACGATATTTTATTTTTTAGAGTGATTCCATACATCATGCGACGCCTGTCTCGCGCACTATTTCAAAACCGCTCTCCATCGCACGTTATTGTTCGGAAAAAGATACAGAGCGATATGCATTATATCCATTCGATCTGGGGGTCTCCATCCAACGGTTGTCGCTCCTCGAAGCTGCGCAGAAGTTAACATGGGGAAACCGTACCCCTGGCCCACGGTCCATCGCCCTCCGACGCATTCTCAGCCATTGATCTCATCTTGAGATCGAATGGTCAAGATCATTTGCATGCTCCGTCATTGACTCGGTCTTCCTCCACATCACCCATTCCACGTGTGTGTCACATGTTTCCTCCTCCCGTTATATATTCCAGCCATAAGTCAAATTTTCATTGTTTTACTTTAAAAACCTCCGCCCAGTTCGTCCGCCATTGTTCCACTGCATTTTTCATCGCCACCCCACATACTTCCGCCATTTCATCATGCCACATTGCTACACAGTCATCCCCACTGCATTGTTGTCCCCATGCATTTTTTTTCTTGACGAGTTTGCGGGTTTTGCAGGTTTACAGCGGCGGAAAACTATCATGATTCACAGTCTCTATTACTGTGATAGAGGACACATCAAAGGACCATTTCCAGGAGTTGAAATTATGAAGAAAGGCCCGGGAAGATATGCCGACAAGACTTCCATTAAAGCAGCAGGGTTAGAATCTGTCAAACCCTCAAGAGTCATTCAAATCACAGATTGCACAGATGGAGACATTAATGGAGTAACAGAGAAATATCAGTGAAGGATCAAGAATCCAACGTTCAACACTGAAGATATTAAACCATAATTCAGAGTTAGAAGGCAGAAGGTATCCCTCACTGATAAAATACCTCAAGGCTTTCTTTTCAGCACCATTTTCATTCAGGAAAGGACGGAATGTTTATGTGATTTTACTGCTTTGCTGTGTTCCTGGAGAGATTTCTACCCAGTGCATTTATTTCAGTTAGCAGGCCACAGAGTACAAACAACATTACAATGTCATCAAGCAGTATGGGCGTGCACGTCTTCGCCATTTTGTTTTAATGAGACAAATAAATGTTCATCACCTACTCCCTTTTTCGAGCTTTCTTGTTCTCCGGTAAAGCTCCCAAAGAACAGATGATTTAGGGTTCCATGTTTTATCAGAAAATTATGCAGTGAAAGGATTTTTGTATACATTTTGTAGAACTCTTGTATGAAGGATCAGAGCCCATAGGGTCTCAGTGAGGAGGAGTTCTATCTGTTAAAGAGGATTCTAGTCTTTGGTATTTCACAGTCTGTAACTTTCTCTTATGTGTTATTTGAATAGAACATTTCATTTCACCCATCTTTCCTGTATCATGTTTTGGAATGCGAGTGGCTCACTAATTCTTGGTATGGATTTATCCTAGTTGATACCCATGCTCGAATTATTCAAGCGCTTTAAATATGGCTCATGCATGATATTCTGTTCCGTTATTCATCTAAACCTTATTTCTGCTATATTAGTTTCTTTGGGAGGGTTTTTTTAAAACGCTATTATCATGTATGGATTCTTAGATTGGTAAGCCCATGCATGGTGGTATTGTGTATCTGGATATCAACTCAATGTTAACTAGTATCTTCTCAATATTTCATTCACTGCATACACCTTCTGATATTTTATTTCTGCGAGGTATTTCTGAACCGGTCCGCTTTACAGTAAGCTGCCTCTGAATTGTCTGTCGCTTTTACATTGGAGTTTTGCATGTCGCCTCTGCAATATCCATTTTCTCTGTGTCAGTTTTCGAAGGTCTTGGTCCTATTCAGATGAATTTTCCTTGTTTTAAAAGAGGTAGCACGAGAGCTTGTTATTGATAACTCCCTCTGTTATACCATATGCTCCTTGCTAGATAAGATGTCCTAGGCACTGGTCTATCACAACTCTAGGCTGTCTCTAGGAGCGACAACAACATGTTTGATTTTTTTAGAAAAATACCTATTGTAATGCAGGTATCGACTTTTTGGAAGAGTTTATTGAGGTTCTTTGCTGAGTTGAAGGCTTCAATGGCTTATCTGGAGCAACATGGAGCTCCTCAGCAGTCTTAATAGGTTTACTAGGCAAATATTGCAGGTTTCGAGCGAAAAAATGGCAGAAAATGGCTTGAACAGGGTTTTATTACAGTCGGGAAAGCTTTACAGAGGGTTTAAATGAGCAAGAGTGATATGAAATTATTTTACAAAGGTTTATTATGCATTCTGGGAGTATTAATCTGGAATTGAATTTAAGTCGCATAAGGCGGAAGGGCGGTTTCAGAGTTTGAATGGATTAAAACAGTGAGTGGTTATCGCGCGGGTATTGGGTGGTAAGCAGTTTTGAACTCAACCCACATGATCCAATATAAAGAGGGCACGTGGAGGAGAGAAGTCTTTGAAAAATAGCCCATTTCACGTGGCTTTGGTGTTTGGGCGATCGTGCATCTATTCTGCGTGATATCGGATATGAATCGTCGGATCTAGAAGTTGAAAGCGAATGATCAAGATTAATTCGTGAGTTGCGTCAGGATAAGAGTAGTGGGACCAGGTGTGTTATGTGGTGGGATAAAAGGATTTAAATCTTTATGAAGTGTGTTTTTACTAAATTTTAAGCCTTTTAGACTTTATTAAAATGGGCGGAGGGGTTTTGAATTTGATCAATAGTCATGTATTTGATTCAAAACCTTGGGTTATACAAAATATAGGCGGGGGAGTAATGCAATGTATTTCTATTTAAAACATTTGTGAAATGTTTTAATAAAACATATGCAGGAGCCGGTGTATTATATAGGTTTTAACCTTTCGAATAGTTTAAAAACTATAGGGGCGGGGTATTTAATTAATGATAAGTTCAGACCAAAGGGTTTATAGGCGGGGTCTTTATTTTATGCACGTGGAATATTTAACTATGGTCTAAACTTTATAAGAGTGGGTTTTTGGGGGTTATTTAGTTTATAGGGGAATTAATATCTACGGGTAGGTGTAATTTTTAGGAATTTTAAAAATATGTTAAAAGTTAATATGGAAAAGGGAAACATAACACATATTATATCTAAGTAAAAAATAAAGCATTACTCATTTGTATATGTACTTCACTAATACTTAGGATAAATGTAATTTGAGGGTTTTATGAATGCTTTTGAAAGAACGAAGTTAATTATTTGGGGTTTATCTTTAATAAGTAAGAATGTGTCTTTACTTAGGAAAAAAGGGCTTTTAATGTATGAATGAAGGGTAAATGATGATAAATGTGGGTTTAACATAAGAACTCAGTATTTTTAACTAACCAGTCACTGAGCCTTGGGTCCGGTCCCAATAAAAGTCAGAGAAATTCTCTGAGCCTGTTTGATTGATAGCTTAGAATACTGAATACTTATAGGGGAGAGAAAATTAGTGATTTTACTTGTTAATGCTTTATTACATGATTTCCCAACTGTTTTCTACCTACCCAGCTTTATTTCTAACATTTTTTTTCTTCATTTTGTAGGTGCATTTGCTTGCAAACTGAAAATATTTTTCTTTCAAAGCATACAATTTATCTAGATCTACTTTATTTCATCCGAAGGCTCAGATTAAACTATTGAGCTCCTCATTATTCTTTACCTATCTACTGATTTGTCAAGTTTAAACTGTTTGACAAATCTTCATTCTCTAACTAAAACATAAAATTAAAACATGAAAAGTTAAGATTAAACTGTTTAACTGATCATGGATTATAGCATTTATTGACGCTCTACACATAATCATTATTCTTGCAGTAAAAAGTAAAAGTAGTGGCATTTGGACTTGCTCACTTTTAGATATTATTTCTTTTCTTTTGGGGTTTATATTTTTCTAAGTCCTTTGATCTTTATTTTAGGACTTTTTACCCTCTTTTTGGCTTTTTTATTATTTTTTCATTTTTTCAAAATATGGGAAAACAACTTGCAGAAAGCAAGGTATGTACATATTTACAAAAATATCAAAGTCAATTCAAAATTTATGAACCCTATTATTATAGGACCCTAATAGAACCAAATTTTAGTTATGTTGGCAGTATGTCGCTCTTGAACATGGCACTTGTCTGCATTCATGTCAGGTTGGGGACACCTCATTTCATCACTTTTTGCCTCCATGGGTTTGGGTAATCTCTTTTGAACTCTCATCTGTTCTTTGCCGCATCGTCATGACCTTAGATCCTTTGATGTCAAATACTACCAAATCCAGTGTCGTGCTGCTGATATGTTCAAGAGAAGTTTTCCTCTACAGTTTTCAACCTCCCTCTAATTCTCTATTGGTCCGGATTCACGATTATCGTGTTCCTCTGTCTCGTATCGATGATGTGGGAAACATTATGGCCCACCTTCGATCAGGTCACTTCCTGTCGACTTCAGCTCATTATCCAAGAATTTGATCGAGAGACTCTATTCTGGTACCTTGGAGCTTGCATGCCTTAATGGAAGGTTTTTCGCATTCGATGCAAGGTCCACATCATTGGCCTTCAATCGAGTGATTTTGCAAATGTTCGACGCTAGATAACTGTTCATATCCTGTGGATTGTACCGTTTGTACCTTTAGAGCCATTTTAATTATTGGTGGTTTCTCTCATACCTGTTAACAAATTTCATCATTGGTTGGTAATCAGGTAATTTTCTTGCATGTTTGACTTCAGCTCATATATTCGTATGCTTGAATTTGTACTTGTTTGGGTCGAGATGGAGTGCAAGACCCTAGATTCTATTTGATAAAGTCTAGGCTACAGATTTTGATGGATTGTTATGAATTATTAAATGACTCTTTGATTGGATGGTTGTGACCACACCTGAGTCCATTTTTCGATCCTTACTGTTGATGGCTGCGTCCATACGTAGGATCTCAATTTTTATATATACTCTATTATGGATTGCTGCACCCATGCCACATGTTCATGTATTAGAGATATCAGTTGTATTTGTAATTGCAGGTTTTCTGACAATGGTGTTTGGTTCGAATGCGTTCTCATAAAGCATTTCGCCTCTCCCTCTCCCTCAGACCTCATGCTTTAGGGGGCATTTGTTACACAGCATTTTGTCACTATCCCTGCAATCCCCATCTCGCCCATTGGAGGGTCATTTCTATGACCAATAAGCAGTGCCATGCCTTGTAAAGACCATCATTGCATCCCTTTACATGACAGAAATGTTCCTCCTTTTGACATTTCCCTGAGAAGGACTGTAAAAACCCTTGTTTTTTCCTTGGCATGAGTAGCCAGTTACACTCCCGCGTCGAGCTGGAAAATTAACACTGAGCCCCCACTAGTTGGTGCTCTGTCCCAGTTAAGCGCTCATGCCAAGATGTTTATGGAATGTTTTTTAAAAATAGAGGTGGAGGTTCTATTCCAATGACCTCGAGGATGAATCATTGGGAGTGGTTGAACTGAAACAACGATGGAATCCATCCTTTAGTTAGTAGTTTCCACCTCCCTTGGAACTCTCCTAAAGGATAGGACTCCCTCCCACCTTTGTAGGGATCCCAACCTCCTCCTTTTCCTCTATAAAGGAAGCTATCTCTCTTAGTACAAGCTAGCTGAACTTGGAGAATTGATACTATAGCTAAATGACTAGAGAAGATAGCTAGAAGGAATTATGTTGAGGAAACTCGAGTCCATGCCTTCATCCCATCCAAATTACCTGATGAACATCTAAGACGCGCTTCGCCTGAACCCCGTTGGAGGAGACTGCGACGTCAAAGCATTGGTTGTAACTCTTCCTTCTATTCATTTATATACATGACTACTGTTTGGTTCCACTGTTGTGTTATGATGTTTGTGTAATGCGATATGTTTAACCCTCTTTGACTGGTTAATAGTTATGAGTGAAAATATGATGTCGTATATTGTTCTTGTTTCTTGTTCTATGTGCAGGTATTTGGGCATAACAACGAATGGATTGTGATTTGCCAAGGCAGGAGCGAAAGGCTACTACTCTTTCTGCAATGACGATAGCATTGGATTCTAGGTAGGTCGATCTACCATGTCTCTTGTTCATTCATTAACTAGGAAGCAACACTTTAGCGTGGCCCTTTGTTTCTAGACCCACCCTAGGGCTAGAGGGATCACCTCTGTTTGCAGAGGGGATTTACCTGCATAACACATGGTAAACAAGCTCTTGATGAGACTTATTATATTCTAATATTTTTAGCATAATTTTTGAATTAATTTCTGAAAATTGAAAATTTTGTTGGATGGGGTGAATCATTAGTCCTTTTGAGGATTCTGAACGATAATTTTAGAGTTTAAGATTTCTTATCTCTAAAAGAGTCTTTACTATGTTAAATATTATTTTCTTGACTGATAATAGAGTAACCATACTTTATAAAAATGAGAGTTTAACAAAGAATAACTAACTTCATTGAAATTACATTTTTCAGTGAAATAAAATCTATTTGATATTCAAATCTTTCAATTGTTTCCTTAACAATTCTTATTTCTAGAAGCAATAAATCAATTTTTTTTTTGTAAGATGTTTATTTAAAAAGCCAAAAATAAATACTATTTAAATTTATTTTCCTAAGAAAAAGAAAAGACAGTAATATACAGGGAATAGAAGGGGTTACCTCCTATGAAAAAAATTTCTTTAAAATCTGCCCATTAACAGGCAAAGAATCTCTTTTGCCTGACAGATCTTGCAATAAAAACGTTGATGGGCCTATTTCTTCTATGATTTGAAATGGTCCTAGCCACATCATTTGGAATTTGGTATGTTTAACTTTTTCCTCGTGTTCCTTATCCCATTTCAATACCATATCACAATTTTGAAATGTTTTTGGAGTGACAAAAGTTGTATCAAATGAAGCTTTAACTAACTATTAATGACGTGCATGCGTAACTTTAGATTTTTATCTTTCTTCATTTTTAAGGATTTGAAATTGTCTTACTTGCAAAGAAGAAGAAGGTGATTCATCAATAAATTGGACCAAGGCAAGAGACAGAATAAATACATTGGTAGGAAGAACAACTTCTTTCCCATAAACAAGATTAAATGGAGAAGTGCCAATGACAACCTTCTGAGTTATTCGACCTACCAAAAGAGCAAATGTTAATGATTTGTGCCAATTTATTTGGTTCTGGTCACAGTTCTTTTAATGATTCTAATAAGGTTTTTATTTGTTGATTCTGCTAAACCATTTCCTTGAGGATAATAGTTAGCATAATATTTGAGTTTAAAACCTCTTTTAATACAAATTCTATCATAACAACTCCTGAGAAATAAGATGCATTGTCAAACATCAAAGTAGTAGGTAAACCAAATCTAGTTATGATAAAGTGATGAATGAACTCAATAATATTATCAGAGTTGGCTACTTTTAGTGGAATTGCTTCCACCCATTTAGTAAAATAATCAGTAGTTGTGAGGATGTTTTTATGCTGTTTGGAAGAGTCAGGAACAATCTCACCAATTATATCTAATCCCCATTGCTTAAATGGTTGTTCAATATTAACCGATTGTAATGGAAAAGCTAGTTTCCTTTGTCTTCTAGATGCACTTTGAAAAAAATTGCATTTCCTTGCATAATCCCGAGCATATTTGAAAAGTGTTGGCCAATAGTAACCTGCATGCATGATTTTATGTGCTGTTGTATTCCCTCCAAAATGTCCTCCAGCTGGTCCATCGTGGAGTTCCTGCAAAACTTTCTCTACTTCAATTTTCTCTACGCATCTTAATAACATAGAATCAAAGTTTATTTTAAAAAATACATCATTGATCATTTCGTATTTCTTAGCTTTCAATCTTAAAGAATGATTTGTTTTTAACTGATCTGTGTTGGGGCATATCCATTTTTCAAATAAAACTTGAGATCAGTATATTGAGACTGAGCATCATTGAGGCTTACCTCTGACACTTGCACATCATTACCTGAATTTGCCTCTGATGATAAATGGGATGCTCCTATTAGCATTTTGCAAAAACCTTGACCTCTAAAATTTTTATAAGGTCTAATTTCTACATCATATTCTTGTAAAGCAGTAACCCAGTTAGCCCTTTTCTCTCCTCGTTCTCTTTGAATCAATAATTTCCTTACTGCAGAGAATGGAACTATTATCTTGGTGTGAGTTTTAAGGAGAAATGACATAAAATGATTTATAGCTTTGAAGAAAGCAAATGCTTGTTTCTAAAAAGATGAATAGTTTAGTACCGCACCTTGCAAATTGGAACTAAAAAATGATATTGGTGCTTCCTTTTGTTGGTCATTGATCTGTGTCAGAACGACATCATAAGATGTATCTGATGAGAATGTATATAAAGTGAAAGGATTAAGAAAATTGGGAGTAGTCAAGAATGGAGCATTGATAATAGATTGTTTGATTAAATCAAATTCTTCCCTTTCATTATGTACCCACTTGAAGTCTGAATTTTTATTAATCATTGTTTATAAAGGTAAAACTATATGTGAAAAGTCAGGAACAAATCTTTTTACAAAATTTATCTGTCCAAGAAATGTCTGCATGGTTTTCTTATTATGAGGTAAAGGAATTCTTTTAATCTCTTCGATTCTTTCAGGATCAATATAAATACCTTTTTTGGACACAATGAATCCTAAAAGTTTTCCTTCATCTAAAGAAAAATATGACTTATTTGGGTTTCGTGAAATTCCATACTTTTTACATCGCTCAAAGACTTGTTTGAGGTCATTCACATGGTTGGTTGCTTGTCTATAAAAGACTGTAATGTCATCTAGATACATAACCACTGATTTGTTAATGAGTCCTCTAAAATTTGTGTCCATGGATCTTTGAAAAGTGGCACCTGCATTGATTAAACCGAATGACACCTTTTGATAGGCATAAGTTCCCCACTTAGTTCTAAATGTAGTTTTTAATATGTCATCTGGATGTACCAATATTTGGTTATATCCTGAAAACCCATCTAGAAAAGACATAAGTTTAGAACCAACTATAGTTTGCAGTACTTGTTCCATGGTTGGTAATGGAAAATTGTCTTTCTGACATGTTTTATTCAAATTTCTAAATTCAATACAAATGCTAATGTTACCATTTTTCTTCCTAAAAGGAACCAAATTTGAAACCCATTTTGAATGTCTAAATAGAAAGATGATCTTAGCTTTGAGGAGCTTATTCAACTCTGTTTTGATTTGATTTTCAAGATTAGGATGAATTTTCCTCAACTTTTGTTGTATTGGTTTCTCATCTGAAATCATAGGAATAGTGTGTTGAATAACATAAGTGTCATATGTTTTAAGATCAGTATAATCCCAAGAAAAAAAACTTTTGTAGGTCCTTAATAACTTGACAAATGATATTCTTTCTGTTAGTATGAATCTTAATTCCAAGCATACGAAAAAATACCACTTTAGCTGCGCATAACAAACATCCCTAACAACAAAGATGGCTGCCACTATCTTCAAATTTGTAGTTAGTTGATCAAGATAAATGCTGCAACAATCTAGATCTATGCATCTAAATACATTAAGCATTAGATAAAACAAGATTTACTCCATGAATCCAATAGAAAAGACAAGAATATGTAGAATGAATTTTGTATTAAAGGCACCTGGGAGAAAAACACAGAGGGTGTTACCAGTTCTCTTCAATGGGATGGGTTCTTGTAAGTCTTCAGCACTTCAGATCTAAAATTCCTCTCTCTTGATGGTGTAGAAAACCTAGAAAAAAATGGTAGCAAAATATGACTATGATGGTGGATCAAAGTCATACCGAAAGTATAGATCCAGAGTGATCTTTTGGCAAAAAAAGGCGGTAAATGAATGGGAAAACCCTTCTATTTATAAAAAAATATTGAGTTAGTCTAGATATTGGTGCATAATTAAAATATTTTTAACCAAATCAAGATCCAACTTTTATGGAATATTTTATTATATTTGTTGGAGGGAAAAGGAATTTGACTTAGGTCAAATCCCTTTATTTGTAAATAATAAATAAACAAATGATTTATTTATCATTTTGAGGATGTGGTTGAGTAATAATCAAATAAATAATGATTTTTTTAATTATTTAAGGGTGATTTAGTCATATTTAACAAAGAATATTATTTAAATAAGGTTTAAATAATTATTCTTAGGAAATAATAAGATAAATAATGATTTATCTAATTAATTTTCCAGTTTTGGGTTAAATATAACTAAGAATATTAATTAAACTATTGTTTAACTAATTATTCCTTGAGGAAAATAAAAAAAATATAGATTTATTTAATATTTCCTCACGGGGTTTCCTGTGTAGACCATAAACAACTTAATAAAGGTGGTTTACTAAGTTATTTTTCATAGTGAATCCAATTTTACTTAGGGTAAAATTGGTCTTACATGGTTTACTTGGGTCCATCTAATGAAAATAGGTTAGATGACCAAAAAATGGTGTAACAGATTTCCCCCCAATGTGTGAGTGTTAGGAGCTAATCGTATGACTGAAGTACGTTGTAAGAACTCAATCACTAGACACCGAAGGGGAAGTCAAAGAGAGAGAAGTATAAGGTAGAACAAAGTGCTGAAAGGACTAGACCCTGAGGAGGCAAGACTTATAGGTGTGACAAGTCTCTTTTATGAGTGAGTACCTGTGCTATAAGCGGCGGGGGAAGCACACCTATGCCCGTTGAGACAAAGTACAAAGAATAAGGCGTCCAGTAAAGAAAGGGATTGAACAATATAGTACATGCTGGCATAAACATGAGACATATAAATAACATGATAATTAATCCCACATACATATTGTGCCTGGGATAACAACCAAGACTTGTATAATAATATCTGAGTACATGAGATATAAATACAACCCAGATGCCCCTGTAAACAAGAAAGGGCTCTAAAAATCTGACTGATACATGCAATCAAAAATGCGCTGCAAGCAGCTGAGGTCGACATCATCAAATCTATGGAGCTGCATCAAAGGTTGTAATGAAGAGGTCATCCGGGCATGTGGGGGGCTACCTGTAGGGCCACCCCCTCCTGAGGGTTGAGACATCTCTCACACACCTGGGAATCACTGATATCAGCTGCTACATCACTGGACCATCAAGTATATAGATCTCGATCATGCTGAAAGGAGCTGGAGTTGAGAAAAAATCAAGTCAAATTGAAATAAGGAGTCCCTTTGCCTGATTCGAGGCATCGAACAAGAGTGGAAGCTGGAACCAAGGTACACCGCCCTTTAGACCTATCTTCTGAAATGAATGAGATGATGTTGACAGAAGGAGGTTCGCCATATGTGAGGCCATAAGGGATCCTCAACTAAGGCATGAGAGAAAATAGTAGAGCAACTGACAGACTGACACTAGGGATGATGATGAAATGGGGGGTACTGAGTAGCAGAAAAACGACTTCCCTTGTTAGAGCATAAAGGGCATGGATGACCTGGCAGCGACTGACACAACATCATGAGGGATAGGGGATAGTGGGATAGGTCATAATGTGCAAGAAGAGAGAGGAACCAAGAAATGAAGGATGTAGGACTATAATGAGATACAAAGGGAATCGAGATAGACTCCATGAATGCAATGATGACTCAAATCAGATGCTCTAAACAAGGGGGACTCGATGGTGCTACCACATAGAAAAAGGTCCAATGGGGACCATAAAAACATGAGTACATGATGGTTACTCATGACAAAGTTCGACACAAGCATGGACAAGTGTGAAAGCACAAGGGTGCCCCCAAGTACAAGTGTTGCAGGTGAAGAAATTCTATTTTTAGGAGTGGTGAAGTGACCCTTTTTGGATAAAATGTGTCCCAGTGAAGTATCAAATCACGAAAAAATAATAGATACCCATTTGAGGGCTTGGTGAGAGATTTCCAACGGTACAAACGATTTGGAAAACAGAGCTATGGTTTGGCCGCAACAGGTGAAAGAAAAATTAGGGGTTTCTCTTTTAATAAGGTATTTTCCCTCCAAATTCACTCATTTTCATGTGTAGCTATGGTGAATATAGAGAGGAGAGAAGGCCCTAAATCTTGTGGCGATCGTAGTGGACAAACCGACCGTTGGAATCGAGATCCGTCAGTTGCAGGTAAGAGGCCTAACCCTACTCTTTCATTTCAGTGGTTTGAAAGTTCATTTTAGGTCCTTAGGGCTCAAAAAAAGACCCTTGCTCCTCTTCACGGTCGGGTCAAAATTTTTGGGGAAAAATGTGTGACTTGGGTAGCAGGATTTGGGCAGAAAATTGTGACCTGTCCCAGGTTTGGGCCTGAAAAGTGCGACCTGTCAGGGAGGGGTTTTTCTATGCTGTTTTTTGTCTAAGAAATGGGGTTTTATGTTGAGATAAAATATTTCCTATCTATGCACTGACAAATATGATGATTTTGTGCAGATATGGCAGAATTACGGATCAATTGGAGAGAGAGGGACCTGGGCGCATTACGGTCAGAGATCCGGGAGGATCAGGGTGTCCGCAATGCATTGGCCAGTTTGGGGTTCTGAAGTTTGTGGAGAACCCTTTGATGAGAGCTGGAGAGCCCTTATTAGCCTGTATTGTCAGCTATTAGGATCCAGACCATGAGGTATTTATAGTGCAGGGGCACCAGATCTAGTTGACAGTTGAAGATATATATTTCCTAACTGGTATTCCACCACTTGGGATGGTGGGGAATACACAGCCAGTGTTACCACGAGGGAAGAACATCATGGAGTTTGTAGAGCACCATTGTCGACTAGGTCTCCAAGTCAAGGGGACTCAGATACCTATCAGGGCTCTAGAGAGGTTAGAGACCCGTGCTATGGTTGCAATGGTGCTGCGGATCCTAGGCAGCTAGGCACTTCACCACATCACCAGAGGGAAAATGATGCTTGTGGAGAGTGTGTCGGGTGGGACCTACTATGGGTGGGCCTAGATGATGCTGTCGTCATTGAAATGATAGTTGTCGCTATGCAAGAGACAAGTGAACCATGACTGTGCATATGGTACAGTTTTGTGCTCGCTCTTCTTTGAGAATATACCCACACTTCGACCTCATATACAGCTCCAGGATGGGGGCCCAAGAGAGCCCAGGATGCACCGGTGGGGGAGACTACTGTATAGAGGAGGAGGTGGGGTAGTTGGACAAGTGTTTCGACCCGAGTTCTTTGCGCATTGGGATTAGATGCCATTGTACATAGACGACTATCCCTATAGTGGGATGAGTTATTTTGGGGACCCGGATTTTCTGCTGCCTCTTGGTCGAGTATGGGGGCTTGATGGTAAGTGGAAAATTTCTAATCTTTTTATGTGCATTGTAAATTTTTAGAATATTGTAGATGGCACTGATTCTTCCACTTTTGATATGCAGATACAGCATCGGTAAAACCGATTGGGTATATGGGATAGCCCACAGTATCAGGAGCTGCAGGACCTAGTGGATCAAGGGCGTAGCAAAATGAGGATGCAACAACCCTCCTGGAGGACATCCATCGTAGATGTGAGAGGCTCCTGACCGGTGTTTCAGAGCACATTTGGAAATACCTAGAGGAACAATACATCGAGCCATGTATTGGTCTACCCTCAGAGTGGAAAGGGGTCATGCCGCACATGGTGATGGCTGGACAGGGGATGTGTGATCTACAAGCTGTGGGAGCAAAGCCATTGGCTAGAGATCCTCCAGATAGTGATTAGTGTGTAGGGGAAGGTGGTGCCCCTATTTTTGAGTTTTTGTAACGTGCTATGGGCATTTCGTATGTATCAGAGTTGATGGACTCAAACATTTGATACGGAAAATATTATGGATATGCATTGGTTTGATATTTTTATGTTATTGTCTTGTGTTAAATGCATGTGCTAAGTGCCAATCTAGAATATGGTTTTCAATGCTATCTACATAGTGATTTTGTGCTCTAGGTACATGACTGAATGTAATGATTTCAAATTCACGCATCAAAAGCTTCACTCGTAAATATCTTCTAAAAGGATAGGATTATGCACACGATAGACACCATTCAATTGCATGAAAAGAAGTAGGGAATCTAAACGAATATGAAGGTGGAGGGTGCAATGTGAAAGAGAATCGGCTAATAAACCTTGCACTGCATCATATTCGCCCTGAATATTGATAGCAGTACCAATGCATACACCGTTTGAGAGAACAAGGGAGTGTAAGCGGGTAAAGATGGCCCAACCTGCCGAGGCTATATTCTTGGAGTAGCAACTTGCACCATCAACAAAACTGATATAAGGTGTGGATGGGTGGTCCATATGAAAGGTGCCACAAGACAATAAATGGGAGGATGATGAATAATGATGGCAACTTGAGCGCAAAGTAGAAATCGAACGCACTCCGCGAGAGGGAGTGATCTGGGTAGGATGTCTACTACTCACACGACGATGGTGAGGTGGAGTGTGAGAGCTACCGGAGGTGTAGCTTGTGCTAAGATTACAAAAGTTACCATAGGCACGGAGGGTGCCATCCCGTTTATGGGTAGGAAAGATGAAGTTAGGGGTGGACATGGCTTCCATGATGTCATCATCACAATAGAAGATGGAGTGATTGGAGGAAGGGAGACCACATGATGCGGTGAAGCTACTTGAATCATCATCATGAGAAGAAAGGTTTACATGTGCATAATCACGAGGGATGACATAAGAACAAGCAGATAAGGGATCTACTGATGTTGAGCCCAGGGTGATCGCTGAAGGGAGGTCAAGCAAAACAACAGGGGAATATGTAGAGGGATCTTCCACTGAGGGTCTCATGGATGATGATAGGTAGAGGATGGTGGCCGCAGGCTCCATCATCTCGACATCGGGAGGGGGAATGTCAATGGGAGTGGGTAAATCCTCAGTCTGGCTTGCAACATACTACGAAAGTATGGGAGGGGCTGATTGGTTTTGTTCAATCTCGTACTCCTAAACTACCTCTAACGAGGCGCGGTAATGCGTAAGGCGGGGAAAATGGTGAGAATAATGGCCATGGAGATCACACAAAGCACAAGGTTGGTTAGTGTGAATAGTCTTAGGATTCTTGGCTGCAGTCGAGGAAGAAACAGAGGTTTCAGGGACCGTAGACTCAAGGAACGAAAATTTAACCATGGGCTTGATATGGGGCAGTTCAGGATAGTTATGGGTGGCATGGCCAACGACATCACACAAAGCACAGGACTTTGCGAGCAGTGGAGGTGCAGGGTCTGTCGGGGTAGCCTTGTCCTTGGAGGCCCTCTTGCAAGCTTTGCCCTTCTTACTCGAAGCGGTCGCAACATAAGGTGGTTCCTGTTGAGGTGGTTAAGGCACTATTGCAGTGGGAGAAGTCGTGGGGATCGGTTGAACTGGAGTCAAAGAAAGATAAGTTTTGGCTTGACCATGTGGGGTAGTGGCTGGAGGATCAAGGTACCAAACGGGAATCCCAAGGGTCAGGTTAGGAAGAGAGAGGGTGGCCATGATAGGTGCCGTATACAGTGCTGGTGGGGGAGCTAGGAATGGTATTTGAACGAAGGGGTAATGACCAGGCATGACGACTCCTAAATGGTTAAGGCCTAGAGGAACCATTCCAGGAGGGTAAAGAGGCTCATGAATACTAGCTGAAGGGCCAAGAGGAGGAGGTACAGAAGGCTGAATCGAAAGGCTAGGAGTAGGCTGCAGAGGGTGAGGAGGCTGATGACTAACTGAGGCGGGCCGCTTAAGGGCAGCCCGAGATGATTGCATCATGCAAAAATTTGATGAGATGGGATCAGAGATAGGAGGAGGAAGACCAGGGAATGTATCAAGCAATGAGGAACCTTTGTAGACTCTGGGTGAGACACTGGTCAAAGGATCGACGGTTTTCTTATTGGCCACCGAAGAGATGATGGACTCAGAGGAGGTCTGAGACTTCGGTTCATAATATGTCAACTGGTCAATGGTGACTATCTTTCCGTTATGAGGGAAGGAAATCTTGCGGTGGACCGTGGAAGGGACAACAGACATCACATAAGTGTAGCGACGACCCAATATAATTTTTTAATCTAAGGATCATCTATGACTTCTACGTCAATGCAAACAGTCTTGCCTACAAGAGTAATAGGACAATTGCGGAATACGCCAATGGGTTGGGAGGCATGGCCATCCCACGGTCGGAGAGTGATCGTGGAAGGAACTAACTCAGGTGATCCAAGTTGCTTCCAAACCAAAGCATAAATCACACAGGTGGATGCCCCCTCATGAATGATGCATCGGGAAACGTTGGCGTTTTGTATCTTGACCAGGATTTGGAAGGCGACAGAAGCATGGAGAGGAGGATGTTCTGACCGATCAAAATCAAAGACAATCAATCGATCGTCATAAGAATATATAGCACCCATGGTAGATAGAATATATTTTCATTGTGAAGGGAACAACTGGAGGAGTTCCAGTGTTGAAATGGTAGCAGGGGATTGTGCCAAATCATCTACTATGCTATACGAATGGGCAGCTTTTCCAGAAGCAACACTTCAGCCTAGTGGTCCCTTAGGGATCTTGGTATGAACCTCCGCCTTAGGCTGGGGGATTTGCAAGGGACCATTAGGTGTCGAAAGAGGCTTTGTAGAGACTGAAGGAGGCGGTTCGGGGATAGACGTAGCGGGAGGCTTGTTGTACTGACGAGACCGAGTTTGAAGATTGATGTCTACGGTTAGAGGTTGATAAAAGTTCATCATGAGAATCTGGTAATCGGAGGTACCAGATGGAAGAGGTTGAGTGGCCACCTAACCTTCAAGTGGTTGGGTAGCCACAAATCCTTGCTGAGGGAAAGGATTAGTAAGCACAACCGGCTGACTAGGCGCAGCACTGGGAGGGATGGAAGGGGAGGCTGATTGTCCTCGCAATGTTGCTTGAGACTCCCACAACTGCTACATTTGTGGTAAAAGAGGAAAATCATGCATGTAATGACCATAAACACCACAACATGAATAGGGCTTGTTCATGTGAACAGGCCTGTCCTACTTGAGCTGAGTGCCCGGTTGCTGGTTCGTAGTGTTAGGAGCATTAACTTGATTAGGTCCAGGATTACCAGGGACAGCTTGATTTTGAGTGCCTTTCCTCTTCTTTTTTGAGGGAGGAGGATTAGTTACACCCTGCTGTGCATACACCTGTCCCTGAGGGGGTGGTGGTTGCTGTTGCGGGGGTTGAGAAGGCAAGGGAGGAGGAGGTGCTAATACTGGAGGAGCTGGAGCACCAGGCTGTGGATATGGATAATAAGGAGGTTGGGTAACAGTGTGGTAAATAGGAGGCTGGGAAAAAGGAGGAGGCATGTCGTATCCTAGATATGTACTATCGAGAGGGGGAAAAGTGCAGGAGGTGTTAGCCCCCCCCGAGGAAAGCCATAGCCCTTGGGAGGTTGAGCGTATGGATTCAAGAGAGCTCCAACAATACCGTTGGTGACGCGAGATGCCTCCGGTGCGTTGGCACCACCGGGTCTAGGAAGATCAGGTAGAACAGTATAAACATAACTCGACTAAGCGTAGATCAGGTCATATTTTAATGCAATGTGGAGAGCAGATTATTCGGTTTGAGGAAAGTGCGATGCGAAATCTTTCCCGATAGGTGGCAAGAGAGATATAAGGAACCAGTCCATGTAGACATGGTCTTCGAAGGTAGGTGCTCGACATAGGCTATTTCTTCTCCGCCATTCCTGGACATGGTTGGATAGGCAGGTCATAGATGATTGATGGAAAGAAGTCAAGAGTTCGGTACTAGTGTCATAATGAAGGGGAAGCTAGAAGTAAGATAGAAAATCCCGGGCAAGAGTTAAAAAGGTGGTATGAGAGGAAGGGGCCTGATCAACATACCACTTAGAAGCTTCACTTGTAAGCGTACGTTGGAACAACTGAAGACAGATAGAGTCATTGGTAATGGAGTTAGACGAATACCACATGTGGAAAGATCGAACATGATTTGTAGGATCTTCTCCAACAAGGCCTTCAAACTTGGGGATGTTGGAAGGGAGCTTAGTTGGCATAGCAAGCCAACTAGCATCATGGTGTATAGGGTCATTTATCAACTGGTAAAAATTGGGGAGGCTGAGGCCTGCCATGAAGGGGAGCAAGGGCACAGCTGGGGTAGTGTCCGTTGCGGTCCCACTAGTGGTATTCCTAGCATGAGGTCCACGATTAACACCAGCATTAGGTCTTGCACCAGACATGGTGAAGGTGACAAGGGAAGGACTGAAGGTGGAACGAGAAGGAAAATCCAATGAACTAGAAGAAGAGTCAGAGTGCATACTTGCAGGAGGACTAACTCGAATCCTACGCAGAGGAGTAATTCTTCCTACCAGAAACTGAGGATGAAGGCCAAGAAGTCATCGGGATAAATGCCTTGGTGGCGCAATGATGATGACACAAACACGACACAAGGGAAAAAGAGACCGACAAGGGAAAGGAGGTTCAGGATCAACTGATTACAATGTCGAAACAAGGGTAGAGAGGTGCAAGATAAATTGATTTCAATTTTTTATAGTATTTGTTTGGCAGTGTTAACCAAGCCCTTTTTCACTTAGGGTGTGTGTGCAAAGTGTGTAAATTTTAATTTTTAAACCTAGACGTTTGTAGAGAAAAATAAAAAGTGTGTTATGTAACTAAAAATAAACCCGCAAATAACAGTGTATGAAATTGAAATAACAATAAATAAACAGTTAAAAATGCAATAATCTAAACCCAATGAGGCGGGCCTCTCAACAAGTAGTTTGTAGGTGGGAAAAAAACTAGTCAAAACACACCAAAATAGCCAATAGATCTAAGGTCGGGAGGGACAAGGATCTAAAGGTCAAAATTTGTTGGAAAGTGGTGCAGAAAACAACAACAAATCAGAGGAAAAATTGCTGTAAATGAGGTGGAAAAAGGCTATCTCCTAGAGGGAAACTGAGTGAACCCTAGAGGAAAACCCAAAAAAAGCTAAATGAGGTGATTTTTATGGATAAAAAGCCAATCTGAAGTGGATCTAAAGGTGAGGTATCAGATCTGAAAAATGGTTGAACACTCTGAAAATTTCAGACAACCTACAATAGCTAAAACTCTTCCACAAAGTGTGGAGGGTACTAAATCCCTAGGGGGCTAGGTTCCCACTTAGTTGAGTAAAATAGAACAAGTATAGGTCCAAAAAGGGCGGAGACGGAGGTTAGAAAACTCTAAACAGAGGCCTAGAAAAACCTAGAAAACTTTTAGAAAAAATCCTGCAAAAAATCCAGGTTGCAGTTTCTGACATGTTTTCAGCAGAGGTCGCAGTTTTTGGGTTGATTCCTGCTTCTTGAAGCTCCAAGTCATAGAATTTGGGCCAAAAAGTGTGACCTACACTTCTGGCAGTTTTGGCGGCAGATTTTAGAAAAAAATTTCGTTTCAGCTGCGGTTGATGTCTGTCACATGCGCAATAGGTCCAAAAACACACAAAACTTAGAATTTTTATCGTTTTAGGGTTTTATAGGTTAAAAAAACATCATGAAAAGCAAAAAAAAGAGGCTGAAGAGAAATCCTAGGGTTTGAAGTAGCTGGATATGCAAGGATCAGAAAAAAGACAACGGTTGTAATCGTAAACCCGTGTGGAGTCACCAGTTGTTAGTATGAATCTTAATTCCAAGTGTACGAAAAAAGACCACTTTAGCGACGCATAAAAAATAGCCCTAACAGAAAATATGGTTGCCAATATCTTCAGATCTGCAGTTAGTTGATCAAGATAAATGCTGCAAAAATCTAGATCTATGCATCAAAAGACATTAAGAAGTAGATAAACAAGATTTACTCCATGCATCCAATAGACAAGACAAGAATATGTTGAATGAATTTTGTATTAATGGCACCTGGGAGGAAAACAAAAAAGGGTGTTACCAGTTCTCCTCATTGGGATGGGTTCTTGTAAGTCTTCAACACTTCATATCTAAAATTCCTCTCTCTTGATGGTGTAGAAAACCCAGACAAAAATGGTAGCAAAATATGACTATGATGGTGGATCAATGTCAGACCAAAAGTATAGATCCAGAGTGATCTTTTGGCAACAAAAGGTGGTAAATGAATGGGAATACCCTTCTATTTATAACAAAATTTTGAGTTAGTCTAGATATTGGTGCATAATTCAAATATTATTAACCAAATCAAGATCCAACTTTTATGGAATATTTTATTATATTTGTTGGAGGGAAAAGGAATTTGACTTGGGTCAAATCCATTTATTTGTAAATAATAAATAAACAAATGATTTATTTATCATTTTAAGGATGTGGTTAAGTAATAATCAAATAAATAATTATTTATTTAATTATTTAAGGGTGATTTAGTCATATTTAACAACGAATATTATTTAAATAAGGTTTAAATAATTAATCTTAGGAAATAATAAGATAAATAATGATTTATCTAATTAATTTCCCTGTTTTGGGTTAAATATAACCAGGAATATTAATTAAACTACTGTTTAACTAATTATTCCTTGAGGAAAATCAAACAAATGTAGATTTATTTAATATTTCCTCATGGGGTTTCCTGTTTAGACCATAAAAAACTTAATAAAGGTGGTTTACTAAGTTATTTTTCATAGTGAATGCAATTTTACTTAGGGTAAAATTGGTCTTACATGGTGTACTTGGGTCCATCTAACAACAATAGGTTAGATGACCAAAAAATGGTGTAACACTTTTTTTAGAAGACAGACCAAAACCTAAGTTGACATTTTGTGGTTTATCATCGGTTCCAAGATTTACTAACTCAAATCTTAAAGATGAACTTTGAGTTTTAGAATTAGTAAATCTCTTAAGCCTATCTTTTAAATCATTAAGTTCTTCTAATTTGACAACCGAATTTGGTATTGGATTTTCATCATGTTTTATTTTTATGTGAGCATCATGTTCATTTTCATCTAGAATTTGATTATCATAAGATCCTTCAAATGTAAGGAAATATATGATATCAGAATCATGATTAAAGACTCTCCAATTAGTGATATTGTCAGGAACATATGGTGTAAAAATAAATTCAATAGAAAACCTATCAAGACTAAATTCTTGAGATGGAATTAATTTCGATGCTACATTAGCCAATAAATCTGTACTATCATTTTGTATTTTGGGTACAGAGGAAATACTGAAAGCTAAGAAATGAGAAGTCAATTCCTGGACTAATGATGGATAAAGTTTAAGATGTCCAGAATGACAATGGATATTATTTCTTACTTGTTTGACAATGATTTCTGAATCTCCCAGTACTTTCATATATTTAATGTCAAGGCCAATTGCTTTGTACAAACCTTGAATTAGTGCTTCATATTCTGCTACATTGTTTGTGCAATCAAATTCATGTCTGTAGGCTAGCATGGTTTTTTCTCCTTCTGGGCTTATTAAAATACAACCAGCTCCCGCACCATCTTCTAATTTAGAACCATCAAAATAAAGAATCCAAAATAAATAATTAACTACTGGTTTATTTACAAATTTTTACACTTAGAAGTTTCTGTTTGGGAAAAATTTTCAATTTGAGAGATAACCACATTAACATTTCCAAGAAATGATTCTGCCAAGTAATTTCCAATAATATTATTATTGAATGCTACTGGCTCATTGATTCCTTTAAGATCAGTAATGGTATGTTTCATGAATTTCTCATGCTCTACTCAATTTTTTTTTGGATTTCCATTGTGGGGTAGCCACATATGTGACAAGTCTGTTGCGAAATATCCTTGAATTTTCTTAGTCCATACTTTGCTCAATACTAAAACATAGTATTCAGGAATATACGCTACCAATATATCAATTATCTGGGAAACCTTAGGGTTTGATGACAATCTAATAGAAACATAATTTATTTCTCCTACAACCTCTACTTTTTTTCTATCAAGTTTTACTATATGAACAAGGGAACTTTGAGGAGTTATGTTCAATTTAGCACATACTGATTTTGGCATGATATTAGAGGAAGCCCCTGAATCAATTAAGAAATTATGGACGTTCTTATTATATATCTCATAGGTTAAGAGAAATGTCGGAGTATGAGAGATGGATCGATCACCTATGATAATAAGATCTGTGGCATCTATTTTAGTTGAAGGAGAAGGAGGTTTACCCATATGATTAACATCTTGAACTACTACTGGAGCAAGTAAGGCTGAAGCAGGAACTGCATTCAAGTCTCTAAGTAAAATCTTCTATTGCTGTTTTAGTTTAGTAAGTTCATGGATTGAAATGTTAGCCCTGGTATTTTTCATATCCTCAACTACATTATATTCAATGGTGTCAGATACTACCATTGCTTGGATGTAGGTGGAACATCTGAAGTAGCAGGGTTAGTTTGTGTAGTCTTAGATGTAGACTTCTTACTTACTATTTTCTCTTTAGCAGAAGTTGAATTCTTCTATTTCTGGTTAGGCTACATTGCTTTAGTGGTATTCTTGCTTCTTGTACTAACAAGTAAAGCTTCTTGTTGTTCATCATTTGGTAGGATGAAATCCCACATTCCATTTAGTTCAACTTATTATTCGACTTTAGTTTCTTCTTCTTCTATTTTCTCTTCATATGTGTCTTGATTAGACTCAACATTAGATATGATGTTGGGCGGATGAGAATCAGAAGACTGATTTTTCTTGAAAGGTCTGAAAGTCTTCTTTGTAATGGAATTTTCAACAACTTGTTTTTTGATATCTTCCATTTCATTTGTCATGGTCTTTAAAATTTTCTAAAGACATTCTACATCAAAAGGATCTTTTGGTGGCTTCTTCTTTGAATAATCTTTGAAGGATACTTTCTTAGATTTCCTTTCTTCTTGAGAATTCTTATTTTCAAGGGCTATAATGCGTTTCTCTATAGACAAATATTCCTTCATATTTTATGTCAATGTAGGTAACTTTTCTTTGTCAAAAAAAATGGCTATGTTATATGGGAGAGAAGAAATATACCACTCAATTTGAACCTCTGCACCAGGGACTGATGTAGCAGGGATTTTATTGAGTAACTTATTAAATATGGAATTGAAGTCTTTTATTTTCTCTCCTGTTTTAGCCTTTAGATTT
Organism: Pinus albicaulis; assembly: GCA_034641835.2. Lineage (NCBI taxonomy): Eukaryota > Viridiplantae > Streptophyta > Pinopsida > Pinales > Pinaceae > Pinus > Pinus albicaulis. Next base: position 999,743,883 of record CM076576.1, read on the forward strand.
GATAGGTCATTGATGAGCGATGTAGTAGTTCTGTCATCTTCAAATTTAGCTAAAATTTTTTCTTCAAACATATTCCAGCTAGATATAGAGTGAGCAGGTAATCAGAAATACCAGGATCTTGTAGATAATGTGAGAGTCTATGGAAATAGTATGAATACACAATATTCTTCAGTTACCTCTTTTAAATTGATGACTAACATATAATTATGGATGCGTTCCTCAGTTGGAAGACCATCATTAGGATTGAATTTAGGTAGCCATATTTCAGGGCATTTTGGAAGAGGATGAAGAGGGGCAGACATTTGTACAACACCTGGATTGTTCCATGGTTTTACATTTAGTGGAGGTTGTTGGCCTACCATTGGACCTTGGGTGGGGATGATAAGTGAAGTTTGAGTTGAAGAAGAGGCAGTCTGAGTGCTAGAACTAGTTGTAGGAGTAGTAGTTTAAGTAATGGAACTAGTTAAACTAACACTGATTGCTGGAATAGAAGTTGTGGAAGTGAGTAAAGGTAATGGAGGTGAATGGGGTGGATTATTGGATAAGACCTAGCTGGTGGTTGAATCTGATTCAATATTCTTTGTTTTCATTCGAGAAGTATCAATAGAAAATTCAAAAGGAGGGATTCCTGTCTTTTGAGTTTTTGATCGAGTTAATATTTGTCTAGGTTATAAAGAAGATGAAACACTAATTTCAGATGTTTGAGAAGTTTCAGGATTTTTTGTTGGGAAAAATACTGAGAGGGGGGGGGGGGGGGTGAATAAGTATTTAGGGCAAACTAAAATATTTTACTTTTTCACTTTCTAAAACCCATACGCTACTTTCCTTTAGTAAACTCGTGTATACACGCGGATAACCTTCATACAACTCGCGTATTAACAGAGATCTTAGTATGCAGATATTTATTAACTTAGCTCTTTGCAATATTCATTCATATGATGTTAAGTTAACAGTAAACATGTGTAGTAACAACAGAATAAACCATCACACAAAGCATCACACATGAACACCAAGATTTTTTAGGTGGAAACCCAAGCTCAGAGAAAACCATCGTCGCAGCTTGCTCACCTTCAATATTTTATTATAGAGAAAACATCTTACAACATATGTGCTGGCGCAGACTTGACCAGCACGCAGGCACCCACCTGTGCTCGTTTACCAGCCTCTCCTGGAAGGGAGCTCCAACCCCCTGACTCGTTTACCAGCCTCTCCTGGAAGGGAGCTACGACCCCCTGATCTCGTTTACCAACCTCACCTGGAAGGGAGCTCCAACCCCCTGACTGAAGGCTACAACCCTCAGCGCCTCTATGAACCACGTTTCATCAATTTTCACACTGGATCCAAAACTTCCTTTAGGACACCACTTGCAGGCCACGTTTCATCATATTTTTCAGACTGACCCAATCCACACAATTAAGCTCAATCATACAACCAAAATGATACAGACAACTCGTAACTCGTAGAATGGCGTATAGCACCAACACACCGTAACAGATCAGATATTTCATATCATATTTCAAGAACCCTAGTTTAATAATGCCGCTTTCCTTAAATCGTAATCGTAGAATACAGATAGCAGTTATTAAATAATAAAACAGAACAGATCAGACATTTCATACCCCTTGCTTCAGCAAACCCTAGTTTGCATACGCGCTTTCCTTTCACTGATACCACATATATACGCGCTTCCAATCACATCAACCCGCGTATACTTCTGTACATATTATAGAGCTAATTTCACTGTGCATACGCGCTTTCTCTTCAGCAAAGCCGCGTATATACGCGCTTCCTCTGCGTCAAAATAACGTATGGTTATTCAGACATTTAGATCAATGCAATTCTTCAGAACAGATACATCACACAAATTTTACCCTTTACTTCAGACAGATGTTCGCCTCATCTCAGATCCAATCATTCCATAAACAGATCTAGAAAATACAAGTACATTTCAGATCTAGATACCCTTCTTCATCATTGGTGCATCATGCATTCAGATCTATCATTCAACTATAACCCTTTCCATTCAGATATACTTCAGAGAGAAGTATTCATTCAAGCTCAGACATCTTGCACCCACACTAATGATTTGCACAATGAATTTCTTCTCTTTATATAGGTTTACCCTTTTTCAATACCATGAGCCCCTTTTTCAATACCATGAGCCAAAACTACATTACTTCCGATGGTATTCTTGGACGGGGTCATTTAGACGAATCATTACCCAATACAATGGGTCAATACCATGGTGGTTACCCCTGGTTTTGCACTTTATGAGCGCTTTTTCCCATACGCGACTTGGCACGTACTTTACCGCGTGCATACGCGACTTCTCCTAGGCAAATCTGCGTATGCCTTGAGACATACTCTTTTCATCATAGATCTAGCACATATTGAATTCCTTTCTTCATTGCCTTCTGTACTCTCTGTAGATACATCAGATTTACATCTTTAAACAGGTTCATCAAGACATATTCTATCAAGCACAACTTCATCAAGTAAGTTGCCATTATCTTCATCAGGTGGGTTGCTATCATCTTCATCAATCTATCAAGCACAACTTCATCAAGTAGGTTTCCATCATCTTCATCAATATATCAAGCACAAGTTCATCAAGTAGGTTGCCATCATCTTCATCAATCGGGTTGCCATTCAAGGACAACACTCTATCAAGTGGGTTGTCATCAAGGACAACACCCAACATCATATTGCCAACAAACATAATATCACATCAGATTTACATCATTTACCAAGTCCATCAAGTCAGGAATAACTTCATCAGGTGGATTGCCATCAAGGACAACACAAGTCAACAATCTCATGTCTTCATCTTCATACAGTGGGTTGCCATCAAGGACAACATTCTGCATCATATTGCCAACATTTTTAGCAGAAATGGATACTCTCTCCGACTTTTCTATCACAGACTGAACTTCTGAGGAATTTTGGTGAAAATATGGAGATAGTATTGGTTGAGTTTCACTAGGAGACTTAGGAGAGGGATGTTCAACTTTAGATCTTAAGGATTTAGATCTAGCTAATGTTCTAGAATTTGAAGGGGATCTAGAGGGAGAGAGACTCTTAGATTAGATTTTAGATTGATCAGACCTTCTTGCCATTCACAATTAGACCTCCTTCTAGTGCCAAAATGTTGAAGCCTCATAATTCCATTACAACAACATGGGGGAAAACCACCCGGTCTGGATCTTAGAGCAAGTCCTTTTCCATTTGGTGTAGTGGCTTTGACTGGGGGTAAATGGACCAGTTTCCCAATAAGGATGATGAGGGTGTGTTTTGTTTATAACATGCAAATGGAAAATGATTTAATATATCATATGCATTAATTAAATATCTATTCTACTATATACCCGTGAGTGTTCATTCCTTAATGCATTCTAAAATATATCTTTCAAAAATTGGTAATGAAGATTATTCAAAAGTTGAAAGACATGAAAATTATGTAAAAGTAATTCTTTTGAAAAAATAGTTTAATCAAAAGGATTGTGAAATATATATCGCATTCATATGTTTGATTATATATGAGATAATTAATCATAAACACATATCACTACATAAGTGAATTTAACATTCACTTATGATAACAACTTTCATATATAATACATTTAAAAACATGACTGTCAATTCAAGAAGCAAAACTTAATATAACGTGTAAAAGTACCATATGTATGAGGTTCTACTCATTCAATCTGACAATAGTTTTCTTCTCCTCTTAAATTTAAAGCAATACAATGAGTACAATAGTGCAACTTCAGTTAAATAGCTTCAATGCCAAAATATAATAGAATTTGTTCCATTAATTCATCAAGGCAATCACAAACTTACAGAAGTGCATTCTTTTCAAATGTTTTTGAAAAATTTCTGGACCCTTCTCTAAATGCATGAGAAGGGTTTAAATACTAAACTAAATATTTTTAAAATAGATTATTACATAAAAATTGGAGGACGTTTCAAACAACATTCCTCGTAGTGAGTAAACTTAAACTACAATCTAGGAAATAAAAATAACAACATGCTTAGGTGGGTTGATTCTCTTTGCGCATTTGATCTATGAGGTGAAAAATATATACCATTGGCTTTAACTGAGCTGGATGTGTAATCCAGGATCTGACATGGCCTTTAAACACTACATTCGAAAGTGCTGGTAGTGATTTATTTATAGAATCAGTTAATGACTGCAGGTTCTGATACTGATGATATGGTTTGATTAGAAAATATCATTAATTTTCCTGATCAAACTTAGTTATATTTTTAATAGATTTTGCCTGTATTTCTACACTTTACCTCCACTGTGCGCTTTCCTTCCACTGTGCTTCTAATGGTTTAAGCTCTGGGAGTAGTTCGAATGTAGCTTCTTTGATAAGTTCAGCTTTTAGAAGCTGTCCATTAATAGATTCAAGATTTCATTGGTCAAATTTGTTGCCTTTGATGTTTTCTTCCCTGCTTTTCTTAACTGCATCTCCCAATGTTTGAATATGATATCTTTGTGAAATTTATCAATCTTGGGGAGATCAACCTTCTTTCCTTCATTAGACTCTTGTCATTGGATGAACTTGTAAATATTCTTTTGGATCTTTTCGCATTCTAGCCTCCTATTAGCCACTTGTTGGATCAAAATCTTGCTTGTATCACAGTATGAAATTGTAACTAACATTTTATGACAAAAATATTCTTGTTGCTTCTTTAATTTTTTCTTCCATTCAAGTGCCTCTTTAATAAATTTCTCTGTTTGAGGCTGAATTTTCAATTTATCCATAACTACTTCTATCTAATTTTCCTTTTCTTAAATTTGTACCTGGTGGTACAAATTTAATCTATCAAAGTCCTTTTGGAATTGTGACATCTTCATTTCAATCTTCTTACTGGAATTAAACTTTTCTTGTTCTAGTAGTTTCTCCAACCCTTGGACTTTGTCTTCCTGTTGTTTGAGAAGAAGCTTGACTTCTTCTGCTTTGTCAATGGTAGTAGTTGCATATTCTTCAACAAAGTGCGATAGTCTAGTGAGATGTCTAGTAGGATTAGCACCAGGGTACTTCCATACAACATCCACTGATTCATTTTCAAGGGAAGTTACTGATTCATAAATCATTCTTTGTTTTCTTCTCTTAACTATAGCTTTGTGGCCTGGGTTGTAGAAAATATCTAATGGAGAAATTTCCTCAATCTTCAAAATGATTTCCTATGTTGGGTAGGCCGGGGTAATCTCTTGATCATGATATTCTGGTACTTGATATAGTGGAATTGTAGTTTCCACTAAATTCTGGGTCTGTTCTGGAGTTTTGAAACTTGTTGATTCATCAGCATTAGGTTTTGGTGGTGGTGGTGTTTCCAGTTCTTTAGAAAACTTCTCCCATTCTTTCTTTAAATCCTTTTCTTGAGGTTTCCCTATCTACTCAGGTGTATTATGGATATGCTAAACTTCTTTAGAAGATGATTCAACTCCATTAATTTCTCCTTTAGTTTGCATCTCAATTAATTTAATCACTTTCTCAATTATTTTCTCAGGACTCTCATTCTTGCTTTCAGATTCATTGTCAGAGTGATCAGAATTCTGAGAGTGGTCTTGTGATTGTTTTGACTCTTGATTTTATTTTTCCTGAGATTCATCTTCTGACATGTCCTTAGCTTCATCATCTAGACTAATGCTAAGAGTTGGCCTTTTTCCATATTCAATAAATAATAGATCCAGAGGATCTGTTGCTAGTCTCTTGCTTCTATATGCTTGAAAAGCTTCAAAGTCTACTTTACTAAGTTTATTAGATGCAATTTTCAACACATTTGTAAACTTCTCCACACCTTCAAATACATCATTGAAAATGTACTTCTCATTCATGAAAGGTTTGAGTTTAAGATTATTGGTAAAATTCTGAACCACATCATTAGGATCATATGGTCTCTTAGGCATTAAATCTAGCTTCAATGAAGTAATATTTGAAATCTCTTTGGCTGCATGAACAATGTCAAAAAGGGAAAAAGTGCCTTACTGTACTGGGAAAATAGGCCAGATAGATTTTTTGGAATCTATGAGTTTTTTTGTCACATCGCTGAATAAAGTTTGATAAGAAATCTCTCTGGCTAAAAGCTTATCAGGAACATAATAAGGAAAAACATGGGGGGAAGAATAACTCCCAAAAAATATGATATAAGTGAAATTTTCTCCAGCAAACCATCTAGAAAATGGTAAAATATTTGTGCTAGCTTCCTTAGAAATCCTAGGGGATCTTTCATTAAAGATGATCTGATGGATGGGAAACGTAAATCCATTACAAATTTTATAGAAATGCAGATGAAACTTAGATTCTGACAGTTCTTTATGGTAAATATGAATTGGAGTGGGGTCCTGGATTTTCCACTTCCATCCCATGATAGGATATCTTGAACAAAATAAAATTTCATCCATGATGTAAGCACTCATGTAGAAGGGTGTAATGTTCCTTTTTCAGAAACATTGTCAATCGACAAAGCAAATCTATTCTAGAGATAGACTGCAGAGGAATTTACTAGATTTATCACCTTTGAAAAAAGGATGAGCTCCAGAGGCTACCTGGCCCACTAGCAGACTCTGTCTATAGAGTGATTGTCAAGGGACAATATCCCTAAGAGGGAAACAAAACAAGATTGGGAATCTCTTAATATAACCCCAACATTGAAGCTACAACAATAACAAATACATGAAATGGAAATAGCAGTGACTCATGAACACATAAAATGTTGGAGAATCCAATGGCCATCACATTAACACATAGCAGCAAATAAGAATACAAATCCTTGAGGGAATGATCACTCAAGCAATGCACTAGAAGCCTCAAGGAACCTGTACATGTAAATATGAGAATACATTACTGCATAAGAAAGACCTAGGCCATGGATGCATAGTTATAGAGAGGAACTGCTACATAAATGATGAAAATACAATGATATAGTAATGTGGGCTCAAATAAAGAAGGGGGAGCAATATCTCAACCCCTAAAAATATATAACATCAATCCTTTAAGAGGATTGGATGAAATCTATACAAAGATGCTATAATACATAAATGTTGGAGTTGCAGTAGCTACTTCAAATCAAGAGCTAGAAATGGATGGAGAAGGCTGAAATAGCTACTGTAGATGAAGAGCCCTTCTCCAATGAAAATCTGAAGTGAAAGTCTGATCCTTTCACCCAAGAATCCCCCTCCAAAATCTACTAATCCCTCACAACAAATATTCACCAAGAAGAACGCTGTCTAAGAGAGGGAATGCGCTGCAAATGATCGAATGTGGTTGGAATGATGCCAAAGATGATGTATTTTCTCATAAAACCCATTTTTATGATCTCCCAAAGGATGGAACCTCCCTCCACTGGAAAACTAGCTTCGGATGGTGTGTGGAAACCTCCCCAGCAACACCTAGCAACACTGCACAATATCTGCTACAGAGACTGCGCTGATGTAGATGGCTAAAGCTATGGCCTAAATGCCTGAATATGGGATATGGAGTGCAATCCTTCATGAGATCCTCAAGAAGGAGAGGAATTCCTAAACAGGACTCCCTTGTGCCCGAAGGCACTGCAGCTCTGCTGAACAACAAGAGGCAGCAACAAGTCTCCAAGACTCAAATGTAAAATGATCAAAGATGATATCAATGGGTGCCTTGCTCCTATTTTAAACAAGTGAGCCTACCCTCCATGGGCCATAATTTGAATTATGGTTTCCTTGCTCGAGAAGCTTCCCTCCTACGTTGTCCCACTTAGTGCTTTCCAACTCAAGCCAACGCAGTTTGACTTGGTCAACCTTGGCCAAGCCTTTATGAAAAAACCTCCTTTCACACATGGAGGTGTGAAATCCAGCTCCAAACATGATCCTCTTTCATAATTAGAGGATTTTTATTCTCTAATCATGCAAGGAATTGGTCCCCTACCCATTTTATTCATCTCCTATCAAAAATTAATGTTCCATAAAAATTTGGAACATTATTGTCCTCCCCTCTCAAAATATTGCTTGCCCTCAAGAAATTGCAAGGATGAACTGAGTTTCTTTCTGCCCTTCCTCCTGTAGCATCCTTATGTGATGATATCCTCAAGAAAAGGATGCCATATCAGCAATAAAGTCTCCAAACTATCCCTCCAACATATGCAATCTAGCCTCTGGGTGAACATTGCCAAATAGCTATCATGTAGAAACAACTATCCATGAAGGAACCAAGAGTTGTATAAGGGCTTCCTTGAGGCATAGGATCTGATATATAATGGGAATTATAATCCCAATATGAATCTCCCATCCTCAAGCCATCAATCATGAAAAATAAGCTGCCTCCCAACAAGGCAACTCATGGAAAATCTCCCTCCACCTAGAGCTCCAGAAATGAAGGTGGGCTGAAATCTGATCATGGCAAGCACTATAACTTGCCCCATGCTATCATATTCCCTAATTATGACAATTGTGGAGTGTATTCTAATCCTGGGCTGCAAAAATATTTCCCTCAAGTGGCAAAATGAAGAGCAATTCTTCAAGGATTTCTCCTCCATCAATGAAGAATGAGTTTCTCCAAGACATTTCACCCATGATGAATAGGACATGGTCATCATAGGATACCCCATGACATTTTTGATGTAGGTAATACCATGTGCAGCAAGGTACAAACAATGTCTCATAGGGTTACAACGCAATCTCACCCACTGTAGCTGCAGAAAATAGCATGGCAAGTACTGTACAAAAATATCACCTCTATTACTGAACAGTAAATATATGAGTGAAACAACAATACAAAATAAAATACATGCCAAAATATAAACAATGGATGGATGTAATCATCATACTCATGGCCTTCCTCAAGAGAAATCAAATATATGGTTGTGGTGGCCATATCTCCTCTCATGTTCCCACTAGAACATGTAATGCAGAAAATATGGGAGTCCTCCCTCATCAAGGACACGTTCATCCTATGTGTCTCTTCCCTGATCATGTCCTCCATTGAGATAACAAAAATATCATCCATGGAGACCATACTCAGAAATAAAATGAGGTAAGTATTGAAGGTTTCATGTTGTGCAAAGATGTACCAACAGTCTCCCAAGTGGTCACAGCGCAGTTTCCCAAACTGCTGCTTTGAGAAATGACATGGCAAGTTGTTTTCATCTTATGAATAACAATGTATGTTCTTACATCTGATAATGCATGGCAAGTGGCTGAACATAAATGATGAAAATACATGGAAGGTAACAATTTCCTAAGGCCATATAAAATATGGTTGTCTCCATCACATGGTTTGGCCCAATTTTGCTCATGGAGCAACATGAAAAATCTACCCCTTTGTGAAGCCCTGCACTGCATCATAATGATAAGAGTATGTAAATCATCAAAGGTACACACAAGACTCTTACGATAGGCTAGAAGTGAGATGATAGATGGATCTATGCATGTGATCCTCCTCCCAAATGAAAACGTTGCGAGCTCATGCAAAAAGGCTCTTGCCCATGCCAATCTTTGTTCCTTGACATGCTCCTTGTCAAGAACAACTCTGGTGATGCTGCTGCAAATATGAAGCCTATCCCAAGAGGGAAATGCTTCCCAATTAATCCCAGCTAAGGAGTGATCCCCTTGCACTACGAGATTTCCCTCCTCTACTCTTGCAACACCATCAATCATATGAGGGCAAGTCTGCTTGTGCTCTCTCCCATCAAGGCCAAGCAACTCAAGTGCTTGATGCCTCCTCATGCTCACATCATATGACTCATGTGATGAAGGTATCATGAATGATATATATGTCATATCAGCAATATGTATCCCTTCTCCTTGCTTCCAAATGATGTAAACATCCTACCATCTCTTATCCATTCTTTTGGTACTCCTCCCATGAGGGCTACCATCCTCCCAAACCAATTCTTTCTCCTTGCATTTCATTAGAGTTTGAAATGTAGCTCCTTGGAGACCTCTTAGGAAAGGCCTCTCTCCCATGACTATGTTGGATCTATGAGGATCCAAATGTGATGCAGGTGATTTCTCCTCTCCACCCATGTTCAACGGCGCTGCTAATTCCTCCAATGATGTAGCAACTGTCTCTTCCTCCGGTTCACAATTTGTTTCATGGTTCTCCATGGAGGTGTCATGGTTTACTTCATCCTCGAAAAGTTCACACTCCCACCTTAAAGGCTGAATTAAAATCATCAAAGGTGTGTGAGGATGAGGGTTCATCTTCTCCTTGAACCCTTTGCACAACATAGTGCAATCATGAGGCCCTAAAGTGGCCATGTGATTTGATCCTTGGACCTCCTCATATGAAATTCCACCATCCTTAAGATTATTTGCTAAAATAGAATCTAGAACTTTACTCATACCTTGGTGGATCTTGGGACCTTCTTGTGTGGCTGCAATGTCTTTTCCTCCAATGGCTTCCTTATCCATAGATGTTGAAGGCTTCTCCTTAAAATTTGTAGCAGCGTTGGTGCAATTCTCCTCCCACGGTGGTGTGAGATTCTCTTCCATTTTTATTTCTCCATCAAAGGTGTGGATCAAACTTTCAGCAAAGACTGCAAAATAACTCACTCTTGAATGGACCAAGGGTTTGAACCACCCAAAAAAGGTTTCCTTCTCCATGTGCAGTGCTGCCATCTCCACTGCTTCTTTCTCTGCCACTGGATGCAGTAATAAAAATGCCTCCAGCTTCTTCTCCGAAGCTCTAGCTGAAGTAACCCCATCAAATGTAGACAATAGAAGCCTATTGCCTCTGATTTCTTCTTTTCCATAGGGCCTTCTCTCCTCCATCTGCTAAATATACTATGAGAACACTGTATCTCCCATAAATGTTGCAAAATGGGGTTTATAGTCACCCAGGTACTTACTTAAGATCTGAAAATCCAAGCATCTCCCATGTTGGTATTCAAAAGAATAGGAAGTGCATGGACCTTCCTCTTCTCCCCTTTTCTTCTCCTCCTCCTCAGGGAGGCTCTTATTTATTTAAAAAATAGATGAGTTCAGGCTCATATTCTTCATTATTCTCCCCTGAAATCAAACTCATAGGCTATGCCAAGTTAAATTCTCCGATACCACTGTAATGTTCCTTTTTCAGAAACATTGTCAATCGAAAAAGAAAATCTATTCCAGAGATAGAATGCAAGGGAATTTACTGGATTTGTCACCTTTGAAAAAAGGATGAGCTCCAGAAGCTACCTGGCCCACTATCAGACTTTGTCTATAGAGTGATTGTCAAGGGAAAATATCCCCAAGAGGGAAACACAACAAGATTGGGAATCTCTTAAGGTAACCCCAACATTGCAGCTACAGCAATAACAAATACATCAAGTGGAAATAGCAGTGACTCATGAACACATAAAATGTTGAAGAATCCAATGGCCGTCACATTAAGACATAGCAGCAAATAAGAATATAAATCCTTGAGGGAATGATCACTCAAGCAAGGCACTAGAAGCCTCAAGGAACCTGTACATGTAAATATGAGAATACATTACTGCATAAGAAAGCCCTAGGCCATGACTGCGTAGTTATAGAGAGGAAATGCTACATAAATGATGAAAATACAATGATATAGAAATGTGGGCTCAAATAAAGAAGTGGGAGCAAGATCTCAACCCCTAAAAATACATAACATCAATCCTTTAAGAGGATTGGCCGAAATCTATACAAAGATGCTATAATACATAAATTTCGGAGTTGCAGTAGTTGCTACAACTCAAGAGCTAGAAATGGATGGAGAAGGATGGAATAGCTGCTGTATATGAAGAGCCCTTCTCCAATGAAAATCTGAAGTGAAAGGCTGATCCTTTCACCCAAGACTTCCCCTCCAAAATTTGCTAATCCCTCACAACAAATATTCACCAAGAAGAACGTTGTCTAAGAGAGGGAATGCGCTACCAATGATGGAATGTGGTTGGCCTGATGCTAAAGATGATGGGATCTACTCATAAACCCCATTTTTCTGATATCCCAAAGGATGGAACCTTCCTCCACTGGAAAACTAGCTCCAGAAGGTGTGTGGAAACCTCCCCAACAACACCTAGCAACACTGCACAATATCTATTGCAGAGATTGCGTTGATGTAGATGGATGAAGCTATGGCATGAATGCCTGAATATGGGAGATGGAGTGAAATCCTTCATGAGCTCCTCAAGAAGGAGAGGAATTCCTAAACAGGACTCCCTCGTGCCCAAAGGAACTGCAGCTCTGCTGAATAGCAAGAGGCAGCAACAAGTCTCCAAGACTCAAATGTAAAATGATCAAAGATAATCTCAATGGCTACCTTGATCCACTTTTAAACAAGTGAGCCTCCCCTCCATGGGCCCTACTTCTAATTAGGGTTTCCTTCCTCTAGAAGCTTCCCTCCTATGTTGTCCCATTTAGTGCTTTCCAACTCATGCCAACGCAGTTTGACTTGGTCAACCTTGGCCAAGCCTTTATGCAAAAACCTCCTTTCACACATGGAGGTGTGAAATCCAAATCCAAAAATGATCCTCTTTCATACTTAGAGGATTTTTATTCTCTAATCATGCAAGGAATGGGTCCCCTACCCATTTTATTCATCTCCTATCAAAAATTAATGTTCCATAAAAAATTGGAACATAACAAAGGGAGGTATTGTCCTAGTGGAATTGACTCTATTTGTCTTATAATCCATTATGGTTTTAGCTAGATTATTAAAAAAAGTGGTTGCCCAATTTGTGATAAAGGAATTTATGATTGCGTCAATCAAAGGAACCCATTCTATGGAAAATATAGTGGTACCTTTTTTAGTAAATAACCTACATAGCATTCTCGCTGCATAACAATAAGGGGAGGGTAACTGTGTTATCGGGTACATACCAATTTTACTCGCTTTATCTTCCCTTGGTATTCTTTCCATCCATTTATCACTTTCACGAGGTCTGTATTCTTCTTCGTAAAGCGTTGGACAAAATCTTGATCATAATTCTTCTGCGGCATGGGAAAGTGATACATTATCCGTAAATCCTCTGTAGTGAATGAACCAATATTCTCCAGCTTAGAATTCTTGAATGATCTGTCTACTATGTTAAGGTTTTCAGTGACCCACTTTACCATATCTGTGTATGGTAAAATATTCGGCCTCATCGCTATTTTATGAAGAATGAACATGCAACTTCAAAGTAAGACGGGTCTGATGAAACTGCCCCATATGGTGTTACTGTTTTCACTAATTCTCTTGGGTGTTGTCCCTCAAACAGGTTGTAAATTGCATCCCATGAAGTACTCCCACAATCCTTGTTGCACGTTGCGTCTGAGAACAATGGAGACATGTCTGTGTCTTCTGCATTGGACGTTTGGTCAATTGCCTTTCCTTTCTTTATCATTCTAGTTATTCTTACTTCTTTAGGTGGTTTCCTGAATTAAGGTGAAATGAGTAAATTCAGATTTGAGATGAATAGAAAGAAGGATAGAAAATAGAGTTAAAACATCATAATCAAAATCTAACGCTCTAAATTTAAAACACACTTCAAGTAGATATCAATGTTTTTAACCTTGCACCCATTAAATTATGTTAATAACCCATAACTCTTTCTATCAAATCTCTTACACATCTTACACAATATGTATAATCTAATGATCTAAGTCATTAGATATTATAATGGATTGATTAAATAATAATCATTTCATACACTTGAATACTAAGTTTTTATATCACACATCACAATTTTTAACAGATACCAATAGTTATGTTTTCGCCGCCGATGAATCTTGCGAAATGTGATCTGCACAAATCGCACATCGCAACTTAAATCGGTGTATAAAAATTTTCATTTGGTTTCTTGTCACGAAACGTGAAATGCGCTAAAGACTCATGTTGTTGCAATTTATTGGATTTTTGGATACTTTTAATTGTTCTTTTATTTTTTCATTAGGTCCGAATCATCATAAAGTTTCCGAAATTTTATAAGTTTGTTATTTTAAAAAGGCGCAACGACATTTATCTTTTAAAGGGATTTTAAAGCTTTTTCAATGGGGATTTTATATAATTCCAAAAAGGTTGAAGCACATATCGCAATTTGCAAATATCATATGTGTTTTAACTTAATTGGCTTGTAATTTATGTGATTTGCGGTGAGCGCTTTGAAATCAAAGCGGAAAGGAAAAAACCTTTATTCCTAAAGTTTTAAGACTTACGCTAAAATGAAATCATGCTCATAAATTTATATTTATTTTTAAAGGGTCCCTATTCATTATTAAAATAAATGGGGGGTGTTGTATAATACAAGATGTGGATAATTTTCAAGATGCTTATTTTGTTCAATGATAAGGGACAATAATTGTTCTTTTTATTTCTATGCAACTTCTAATTTAGAAGTCTAAACATGATCAATTGCTGGCATATTGAGATTTCTTGTGAGTACTTGAATATCAATATACCTAGATTTAATCAAAGCTTGTATATCAGTGGAGGCATTTGGATCTACCCACAATATAATAATACTATGCTCCAAGTATTCAATTGTCATCTGTTTGGTTCTTGTTGCAATATTTTCTTGCTTCAACTGATTAGTAACATTTGTGAGAATTATTTATAACTTGGAGGCATTTAAGGCAATATCTGTCAATTTCCTGAAGATCATTTCTCCAGTATTTCTTTGTAAATCAACCTAGTACACCAGATGAATCTTCTTCAAATTAATAGAAAACTTTGTTTCCTTGTAATCCTCTGTAGTTTTGAAAGTTTCAAGCTTTGGTTCCAAAATTTCCATATTAAACCATCCCTTTTCATAATCCAATACAAAGAGTAACCTTGTTTGTGAAGGAGATGAACCTTGCTTCCAAAGTTCTATATATGAATCTTGTTTCATCATCAAATTCTTGTTTTTAATTTCCATAAACTAAGAATACATATTTCTTGCTTGTTTGTTAAAGGAGATACACCAGTAGACGATGGTTCATGAACCACAATGAATGTTAGAATTATCTCCCACTGAAATGCATGATCGCTTGATGTTGCTTCATTTGTGTTTGGAATTGAAACGGAGTCCTTCTCCCCTTCAACTCTTGGCCTTTTATGCAACCCTTGTTATCCATACTTTACCCTTGAGACTAAGCATGACTATTGTATTTCCTCAGATTCTCTCTTGAGTTCCTTATCCTTCGATTATGTTGTTTCCAAAATGATTGGTTGTGAAGCATGGCCTACTTCCTAACTTATTTGTGCAATCTAAATTTGATCCTTTTCCCAAACATCTTTGTTTGAAAACTGATTAATCTCTTGTTTAGGAATATATTTATATGGGGTTGATCCTTGCTTTACCCTCATATTTCATATGATCTTGTGAGGATCATATTTCTAAACTTCTTCTTGAGGAAATTTCATTTGTTACAACATATCCTCAACATATTGTAATGCTACTCTTGTGTTAATGAAGAAAGGCCCAACCTCTTTCTTCAATTTGAAAAAGGTTGGGTGCATTTTAGACACAAAATGAATATGATTTGAATTGAGGATTTTACTAATATATTATAATGAAAATATCCTCATAGGAAATAAAATTGGAAGCATGTAAGGAGGAAATTCACAACCATAAATTCGGATCTCTATAATTTATTTAAACAAATAATAGTCACTAACTCTGGTATCTGGGCTAAGCTATAAAATATTTTTTCTTTCTGGAAAAATTCTAGGAGGAAGAACACCAAATAATAATCTATCTTCAACTGAAAATAACTAATTGAAAATTTCTACAAATCCAAAATCCTAAGAATGTTTTCTCACCATTAGTGTCCAGTGAATTACAAAGATGAATTTGGCACGCTAATATTAAGTATGCAGATGAATAATTGAAAATTTATCCACTTGAAAGTATAAAAAAATATATACAAGGACTGATCGACACCTAAAGGACTCAATGAGACTGTAATAGGATAATTGGACATTAATAACATTAACTAGATACTGACTGAAGTCAAACCTAATGAAATACTTTTTGGCTAGTGAATGAGAAGTTAAGAACCCTAAGACAATATCATCTATAGTCTCGTCATCATTATATTCTAATGGACAAAAAAACATTGATATAATTTACCTTGACATTTCAGGGAGTATGCTAGAGGGATAAGGGGAAGCACTTTTTGGTAAGTGATAATTTAGAGGCAAGAAAGACCCTAGAACAATGGATTTACCTTCATGGGTTAATTCGTTATAAGAATAACCCATGAAGTCTTATTCATTGGATGGGTTTGATTTGTAATCACTATCTTAAGAATTAATTGAATGGCTACATGATTAATGTGAAATAGAATAACTCCATTCTTTGACATGATAGACTATTTATTGGGAAGGTAGGTTTTGGCACACCAAGAAATGAATTATGGTTAAATATTTTTTAAGGGATGATAAATTGTGACAATTAAGACTCCCATGTCAAGGAAATGCCCTGTTGCTCCTTGAAATGCCATAAATCCCATTCTCTGAGATCATAAAAGTTAAATTTATTGGGGGTTTCATGTGAATCCACTTCCCTATTTAATAATGGAAAATCCTCAAAATTAGCAGGGTAGGAAGGATCTAAAGTTTGGGGATTTGTGATTTTAACCTTCATATTGACTAAATTAGGAATAATACGAACTTGAGAAATTACACAATAACTAGCTATAGTTGCTTGTGTGAGATGTAAATTGTCAACAATTTCTTCAACAAAAAAATTACTTAGTGCATTGAAGGTAATGAAGAGAAAAATCTTTCTCCACTTTAATGACTACCCAAACCATTGATACATGTAGTAAAGTTTTATTGAACATAAGTATTTATTATTTGACAAGCATAATGGGCTGTCACTTTATCATTATGCTAACATCATTCCCACACCTTTTACACATAAATCAATACTTTTGCACCATTTGGATGGCACCATTATACCACATGTATTCCATTTGTATGCCAATCAAATACCAATCCTACGTCATTTATTAATGTGATAATTTGTTGTTTAGCGAGTGTTCCACTAGTCACGTGATAAAGGAAATATCGAGGTAGAGGGTGACATACGCATGTCACAATGGTAAATGTCTCAGGTACAATTTCGAACCCCCTGTTACACTTTGGACATTCGGGGGGGCTTGACATGGTTTTCATACCTCCATTTTGATAAATATTAAACAAGTGTTCCCAAAGCTACATGGGAGTTAAAACTAGGCGATAGGGTAAAATAAATACCCATGTATTCAAAAAAATTATTTGTTTAAATATATAAACAAATTTCTCACATCATAAATTAGTTTTTGTTACACTATAACAAATGGTGGATTCATGTCGCATGGACTCAAGCATGAAATCAAGATCGACCATGGATCATAATAAGCCTTTATTAAGCTCCAACGATAGAAGTAATGATTTTCTCATGATAATTTCATATATATATATATATATATATATATATATATATATATATATATATATATATATATATATATATATATGTAATGGTATATGGTGTTTTGATCTGAGTGATTTTACGATAATGTATAAGCATTTCAAGTAGGATTGCCAACAGTATTACTCTTTAGTTTCTTGTTCTGTTCTATTGGCACCATTAGGACACAGTTTTACCAATGAACATGCCTACATTCCATAGCTAAGTTTTGTTACTATGTGGCATGTTTTGATATTGCATATTTAGGATTGGCATTGGGGTCAAGAGAACTTTACTTCACCTGCTCCTCTAAAACATGGTTGACCATGCTTGGTATGTCCAAGAAGTGGATATCATCACCTGATCCATCGTTCAAGGTATTGAGGGACTATTAAAGAGATTCCTTGGACACAAAAAAATTGTCTTAACTATGTGGCTTATTACAAGTATTTCACCAATGAGGAGTTTCTTGATTTACCACATTGTTTATTTCTAGGGGTTGGGAAATCTTTGATTTTGATCCTATTTCTTAAAATTGTCCCAAACTCCTCCCCTCCCTCTAAGTGAAAACCTATTTTGTTGGATCTATCATTTTAGGAGGACAATATTATTTTACATTACCCTATTCTGTTGTTGGAGTGACTTTGTGTTGGTTGGAAAAATTCTCCTCCATTACCCTCACATCCTTGGACAAGAAGATTATCATTTCATTTAAAGTAGTAGTGTTGACTAGAAATTATTACTTAGCTTGAAATTATTGCATTCAAAATTGATTGGATTAATATATGAAAGATAATTATTTAGAAGGAGGTCCCCATTATGTTTTTTATGTTATTGTGAGCTATGTTTCTTGGAGAGTTAAAATTTATTTTGATACCTTATTCACCTAAGCTAAGAAGAATAAGGACCCATTTTTGTTAAAATATGAGATAAGTAGAATGTTTTTCATGTATTTAGGTCCTTAAAGTGTTTTACCACAATGACATTAAGCTCATTATAGGGATACCCAATTTGGATTTTCTTAGTTTTTTTCATAGTACCAAAGCATGGTAAATGAATTTGTTACTAACAATTTATTGCCATATCACCCTACCAACATGATAAAATATGTAACTATGGGAGAAAAAGTGATTGAGAGCACAACTAATGTTAGATCTCTTGTCGTTTCGGCTATGCACAGTGTACATGTAGCTCAGAAAATAAGTTGGGCTCGACAAAATAAAATCAAGGTTTCTAGAACCCATGCACTTAGTATACTTTCCAAATCATTTTCATCCTTAGAAGGAGAATTCAACATTAAATATGAAATTTTCCTTAACCCTTATTGTAGTTTCTTTCTCAGACATAATATTCCTTTATGTTCATTGCTTACCCCTACTATGCCTACAGGGATTCCCCTTACAAGGTGTCCCTGGACTATGCCTTATTCAGACCTAACATTGGTATCATTAACCCCAATGTGAGTATTGTATATAAGAAAATCTTTGATGCATAACTCAGTGCTCTCTTATCTCATTTAGAATTTTTTAAATTTAGGTCACTTAGAGTAATAATGATTAAAATATGGTGGTCCTCTAAGGGAGGCCCTAAAGAGCTATAAAAATTCCAGACAACACTACAACTTACAATAGAAATCTGGTCAGGCATGTGATAAACAACACTGGAAATACTTTGAGGCTTAGCCAAGAGATTTGTACATACATTTTCCCCTCTTTATTGGGAATTGAAAGCTTGGTTTCTTTTGTGATCCTATCGAGTCATCAAAAGTAATAAATGTATGTTGGTAATCATCGAATATTCTAGGGATGATTTAAAATTATCTAGTTTGTTCAAAAAATTTCAAGGACATGGAGCCATGCGAGCCATACTCCCCTAAAATCCACGAGATAGTTTTTTCCCTTCAAAATTTGTCACGGAGCCTCTTATTCGCCTTATATTTTTGGAATGGATATTTTTGTAGAAGCATTTCACCTAGATTTTGGCTATCAAATATTTTTTCTTTTTGAACATTTTGCCTCATTTTTTGGTATTAGGATGTTACATGAATGGTTTCTGCATTTGATTTTATTTATGGATTTATAAGATGATTTCAAGAATAATATTCACATTGGATTTGTCATTTTCCCTTGAATTCTTTAAATCAAAGTTTTCTTCAAATTTTGTGCACATGTTATTTAGCAGGAAAATTAACTTTTCCTTAAATATTTTTTAGGATGTTTAGCAAACAATTTATTTTTTCCTTAAATTATAAGTGTAGGATATTTAGTAGGCATGCTAAATTTCCTTAAGTTATAAGTGTAGTATATTTAGCAGGTACACTAGTGTGATTTTTGTAAACACATTGTTAATAACAATCATCAATAAAATGGATCTGTAGTGTTGTGGTGTATAAAATTTCTCTAGTGATTTGGTTTGACATGAGATCATGCATTTGGAATTGAGTTCCCCTCATGCGGAAGGATTGATGTTTTTCATAATGATCTAAGTTGGGTTGTGTGGGTTTCTTGCTATGTATTTTTTTCTTCAAGATCAACATGAGCTACAATGCCATTCATTTGTTGGTGCTTCTATTCATGATGATGATAATAGAATTATGGTTGGTAGATGCAACTTTATATTCTATCAATTATCACATGTCTCTGATATTTCTTTCATCTGCGCCTCCCATAGGTAGTTATGTGGTGTGATTCTCCTATGGTAATTGGATAAGATTGTAAAAAATGAGCTCCATAATATTTGTCATGGCTTTTTCCTCAACATCACCTAGCCAATTGTGACAATGGTAGAGGAAGCACCTTTTGGAATATCCATAAAATTAAAGATAAAAATTTCTCGCTTTGATTTTATGTATATATTATATTATTTATTTATGATACTTACAATTCTCAATGTTCATTTGTAGTGAGATTAGAGATTGAAAAGAAAAAATAAATTGAAATTAGTTTATTGTTCTATTGAAATTTTTATATTTACATTTAAAAATTTCACGTGAAATTGATATATATATCTTAACTCATGTGGCTAAGTAGATACCACCATTATTTGTAAGTCAAGTTGTAGACCAAAAAATGATTTCATATAAAGTCACTCCCCATAATTCCCTCTCTTGCACTAAATGTCAATCTACATGTGGGTGACAATGGAATTATTTAGTGAATATTTTTATTGCATAAATTTGATTAATGTATGAATTTTTTTGTTTTAGTAGCTATTTTATAAGGTAGTTCTACTTTCATTTTGTTTCTTCTTAACATCATAACAAAAACAAATTTTTTTCTCAACTGTCCATGGCTTTTTGTTTAAATGGTAAGTTGGGGAGCTTTCCATGAAAAGACCTAGATTTTGATATTATGGGAACTACCTACTAGCCAATTTGAACATCAAAATTGCTAGAGTAGTTGTTGTTACTAGTTTATCCACTAATATATTTGGTCTATTATAAACTTTGTTTTTTCCAAAAAGAAAATTTTTGCACCACCCATATCTTACATAGATTTAGGGTTCTGACTGATTTACTCAATCATAAGATTCTTTATTTTGGATTAATCCATAAAAAATTCTCCTTTATACATAAGGTGGATGTCATTATTATTATTATTTGCAGTCATTCTAGATGTCCAAAAATTCCATAACATATCCTATTTTAACCTAATATTTCCAATTCAGTGGATTAGACCCTGCTTTAATAGTATCCTCAACTCCTATCCATTCTCTGCTTGAGTTTTTCAATAGTAGCTCTATAATATTCTAATGAGAGAGGACCTTCAATGCCTACAAATATATACCTACGGCATGAATCCAAATTTTTTTCCTATACAACTTGTTACCCACCATTTTGGTTGGGTACTTAATTAGGAAATTGAAGACCAAACCTTGGTACAATAATGAAGGGTTGAGAAAATCAACCTTCAAAGATAGGCAAAGTCTACCTCCACATATTCCTAATAAATTGATACATTCATTCATAAAGATTATATAGGAATTGGAACTTAACTATAGCATTTGGTGTACATTTCTTAACGCAGACATGAAGGAAAAATGTATACAACCACATTATGTTACCAGAGTAGAGAATTATGGATTAACCGTTAGAAAAAATACTGGTATCACATAATGATGATGTCAACATTTGTAGTAGTTTCAATACTTCTAAAATTGTTTATGAAGAGATAACTAAAGATAGTGATGCCAATATTAGTCTTGAAATGGGCATCTTTGGAACAAAAGTTGCTAATAAAATATTAGATGTAATTATATTGTATGATAGGAATTTGTAGTGATCCCTCTACATCATTTGGTCTTCTCTGCAAGTGTTTTACCATGAGTTTGATAGTGAAGCAAATGCATGGTCTTATTCATACATTAAATGTTTTCATTTCATGTAACTAGATTATATTAGAGTCCCTAAGGAATCATGCTGTTGGTTTGATGAGGAATTTTCCTAAAGATAAAATGGAAGGATGACTACAATGTGTATTTAAGTATGTTTACTATTTTATATAGTTTGACCTCATGTATTGTTTACACTACCTAAAGGTCACCATGAGTAATAACTGTTTTTTTGTGTCATTTTTACCATTGTACAGCAAGGTGTGCTTCCACTTGTGATGTCTTGCAACTGTATTGAACACTACCTCGTGACAAGAATGTCAGTGATGTTATTCCAAAATTGGACAATAGTGATCACTATCATGTGCCACAGTGCAAGGGTAATGTTTTAAAGGACTCTAAGATTCAATGAAATAATCTATAACCCATACATTGTGGAATGAGACAGAGATGGGATGAAATTTCATGTTCCCCAAAATAAATAAACTAGAACACAAAATATTGTGTTAGTAGAGCTAAAAATATTTTGTGTATGCCAAAAAAATAATGGGGTTACCCACATAGAGAAACATATCTGACCGTAATTGAAGTTAGAAAAAAATATTCTCAAAGATAGCAAACCCAATCACTGAATTCCAATGAAAGAATAAATAATTCATGTGGAAAGAGAAGTGTGAAGAAGCATTCATGAAATTAAAGAAAAAATTAACAATTGTGCCCATTCTGAAAGTACTAAACATGGAACAAGGTTTCCTCATATGCACAAATACATTAAAGGAAGGATTTGGGTGTGTATTAATGTAAGACGAAAGGTTAATCACATATGCTTCGAGGAAGGTTAGACCCGTTGAGGAGACTTACGCAACACATGACCTTGAGATGGATGTTATTGTATACAAATCGAAAATTCAGGGACTTTACTTGCTAAGGAGGAGGTTGAACTTAAGATTGATTATTGTGGGATACAAATCGCACCAGGTGCACTGTAGGTGATAAAACACACCAGGCCGTTCTAATTGGTATTGGGATTTGTGCAGAGCCCATAGGTCATATCAACACACCAGTGTGTAGTATTATACAAACACACTGGCGCGTAGTATCACAAAAGTGCACCAATTTTTATAATTGGTATTGGTATTTGTGCGGTGCCCATAGGTCATAGAAACGCACCAATGAGTAGTCTTAGATAAATGCATCGGTGCACAATATCGCACAAACACATCGAAAGTTATAATTGGTATTGGTATTTTTGTGGTGCCCATAGGTCATATAAATGCACCGGTGCGAATTAGAATACAAACACACCAGTGCACAGTAACTAACATGCACCAGGGTTCATTTTGTATATTTTAGAAACATCGACCTGTGACAATGCAATTATTGTGGTTTTTTAAAATTCATTATTCATCAAAAGTCGACACATATCTTATAACAATATTCATATCAATTAATTTTTTATTAGTGCATTTGAATGCGATGTTTGGATTAGTTTTTTATATCATATCATAATTATTATGATTTTTTAAAATTCATTATTCATCAAAAGACGACACATATCTTATAACAATATTCATATCAATTAAATTTTTATTAGTGCATTTTAATGTGATGTTTGGATCAATTTGTTATATCATATCATAAGATTTCACATCTCTTCACTATAATATTTAATCATCCATATATTTAATAAGTAGCGTTACATTTCACAGCGACAATGGAGAACACAATAGAAAAAATTAAAACGTATTTTATTATATATATATGAATAAGACACTCTTTGTCATACAAAATGGGACAATTATTGGTATCCCTTTGTCTTTCAATTGGGACACTATGTCCATTACATTAAACAAAATGTCTGATTTCACAGACAAATATTTCAAAAAATACAACGCCTTGCTTTGATATCCAAACATAATGATCATCATTATTTGCTTGAACTGCTGTCACTGCTCGAGCTACTTCCATGACTTGGGTTATTTTCAGGAATGTTTTGTTCATGGTGTTGATTTCTTTCTTCTTCAACTTCCATCTACAAACATAAAAATAAACTGTAATGAGTGTATATACATTGGTGAGAATAATTAAAATTGTAATATTAAATAATATACATCAATGTAAATCGAAAATAAATGACGTACCATAGAAAAAATTGAATCATCAACTATACACATTATTTCAAAACCAAATTTCATGCCATCTTTCAAGATTTCATTTGTTGGGCAGTTCAATACTTTGTTTCCTGCAAGTTTTATACCCCATAAAAAATCATATATTTAATATAAAATATTTTTTTGTTCTATTAATTATAGACAGAGCTAAGTAAAACAAGATCGATAGATGCTTACAAATTCCACAATTAATTTCTAATATGCCAACATATATTGACAACCCATATTTAACCCAATGTAAATCAATTCGTTTGATGGTTCTTCTTTGTATGTTAGTACTTGTTTGAAGACATTAAATGATGAACGCTGTAAAACAACTTAAAATATACAAAAATAAAATATAGTTAAGTTGTTATAAGGAAGTAAAAATTACTCACAAACTTAGATATCAACTAATCTGAAATGACTGTATTAGTTTTGTTGTGCTAAGATATTTTCTAGTTTATAAACATGTGCATACTTATCTCATTAGTTTTCTTAAGGAATGAGGATTTTAACCATGAATTGTAGATGATTTTTAGTGAATTAGAAGCATGAAATAAGCACAAATAACACTGAAAAACAGTGTAAAATAGAGAAATAAGTCACCACATATAATTTACACAACAGACATGATGAAGCAGTTCACCGCTCCTCGGCTACATCTGCTGGTCCAACTCCCAATGGCATGTCCATATTTCATTATGCTCAAAATTTTGCAGATAATTGAAGTTACAGGCCTCTAATGTCTTTTTTCTCTACACCAATGGCTCCAGAATGCCGCAATTAGTCAAAAATGACTCTTCATTCACTCAAAATGGGCGAAAAATTGAGTCTGCTACTCTTTTGCCCAGTTACACCTAGAAAAAATTCACTAAAAGTTGAGAACTCCACTTAACTGGAGTTAATTTAGAAATTACCTCCACTTTGGGTGTGCCCATAAACCTAACTACCGAATAAACCATGGCATTAAACATAATGGTTGGGGTGGCCACATGCCAACCCCAATCCATGGGACTAACCGTAGTTGTCGAAGGTTTAAAACTTATCTGTGTGGAGTTAATGTTAGCAACTAGTCGTTGCCATGTGACACATAACACAAATGGTTGCGGAGTCTACGGTTAGTTAGTTGGCGGTTGATGTAGACTATCAAAGGTTGAAATATTTTGTTTGAAATGTGGAAACACCAATAGAACCCCTAGCAGGTTCGGATCGCCAGCGGTTCCAACCCCAAACGTGATTTTCATTACAACATAAATTTAAGCTGTGAACTATGATGGTTAAGTAAAACCATGTGGAGTAGTGTTAAATGGTGCACGTGCCTTGCTGGTGGTCCAGGGTTTGATTCCTACGGATTCTCAATAATTTTATAACATGGTTCAAGGGCCACGTGGCACCTCCCAATTGGCCCAAAAAACATAAACGTACAACCATTCGACCAATACAGAATAGACACTTGTAAACTTGGGATTGGTTCTGAGGAAAGGAATATTCCTTAAAATATTCCCTTTTGTTGACTATACCTCCACCTTGCTGACTATGCATCCCATTAAAACTGATCACAATTTTACCTGTTTGGCATTTCGATTAGAACACAATAATCTCCCTCATACGACGTTGTTTTTTCAAACTATTCACGACGCCGAAATCAGGAAGACGAGATCTATGCAAACATCCTAGTTTCAACCCAATCCTGTAGATTTTAATTTTGAGAAAAATTTATCAACTCCTGATCACTCCTCCCCATTGGGAAGCTTTTGGACCCCAAAAGACATGATTACCTATTTAGTAGATTATGGTACAACTCCCTCACCTTTCCAACCTCCATCTAATTTTCCTTGCTTGGTTTATTGCCTTTGATCACAACTCAAAGCTAGTCAACAATTCCCCTCTTGGATGCTCTTATCCTCCTGTCAAGAATTGTATCTTCCTTGAGCTCATCCAGAAATTCTGGCGAGAAATATTCAATAGAAGGAAGCTGAACATCACTTCCTTTATCATCGATCAAAGGTGGCTCATACAAACATAAGTTTTCAACATTAACAACTGAATACATTTGTATACATGAAGGCAAGTCAAGTTGAAATGCATTATTACCAACTTGCTTTATGATCTTGAATGGACCATAGTGAATGGGTTTGAGATTTTTACCTTCCCCTTGCATCCTTTATTTGCTAATGTGAAACCATACCTCATCTCCTTCTTGAAAGTTGTGATCAACTCTATGTTTGTCATGCCTCTATTTTTATTTGCTTTGAATTTTCTCAAGATGTTCTTGAACTTGTTGATGAATAATCTGAATTTTCTCAATGAAATTTTGAGCCTTGTCAATATCACTATGGCCATCAATTGCAACATCCATCCCACAGATGAATTCTAATGGAGATTTTGGAAAATACCCAATGCATACTTCAAAAGGTGATGTTTGAGTTGAAGAGTGATTTTCCTAGTTGCAAGCATGCTGAATGTAATGCAGTTGTTCATCCCACAACTTAGGATGTTTGCTGGAATATCCTATCAATAGATGCACAACGGTTTTGTTCACCACCTCAATTTTTCCATCTATTTATGGATGAAAAGCAATATTATTTTTCAACTTTGTGTCCATCATTCTCCATATATTTGACCAAAAATTCCCAATGAATCTGGAATCTCTGTCACTAATAATAGAAGTTGGAAATCCAAAATGAACCCAAACATGTTGAAAATAAAGTTCAGTAGTTTTTTCAACAGTAATGGTTTTCTTACATGGAATAAGTATACACATTTTACTGAATCTATCCACAACTACATAAAGGTAATCATGCTATTTTCTTGACATAGGTAGACCTCCAACAAAGTCCACGGAGACACTCTCCCATGGCCTTGATGGTACCGGTAGTGGTGTGTAAAACCCAAGCTTCCTATTACTAGGCTCACTTGTTGCACACATAGAACAACCTATTATAAAACACGATACACTATCTATCATGCGAGGCCAATAGAAATATGTCTATTGATGCGCCACTGTTTTAATTACCCCAAAGTGTTAAGAAATAAGAGATGAATGGTATTCTATCATGACACTTAGCCTCTCTCCTTGTCCATTACACAAATTACCCAAATGAAATAGAAATTTTTTATGCATGTGATAATATTTTTCTTCAACTTGATTCCCTTCACTCAAACTAGCATACACATCATGAAAATCAATGTCAGGTGCATATTGTTCTATGTAACTCTCACGTACAACAAAATCATTTTTGAGTAAAGCAGAAGAAATAGTGATTGGTCTTAAAAGCATATCAGAAAATTCGGCCAATAGAAATACTTCTGCAGTACTGCCACTATTTTCTCGACCTCAAAATGCCTAGTGACCCGACTATAGTGTGCTTCCCATATCATCTTCACACGCTCGCTTGAAGGAACACAAAGGTGTCCCAGGTGACATAATAGTGTATCTTGGAGGTGAAAATTTGGAACTTGCATACCCCCAAAGAGTGCCTTGTATGTGTGGCCAAATTCTAGATCGCTCTTGTAGAGAAGTGGCCAATCAGAAGTCTTGTTCCCACAAGAGTTGAGGATGGTGGTTAGTGCCAGGATCGATGGTCGGTTGAGGCAGTCTGCAACAATATTGGTGCTACCCTTCTTTTACTTGATTTTCAAATGAAATTGTTGCATATATGTGGACGACTTCTGATGGTGATCATTTTGTAACTTCCCTTGTGTCTGTATGAACTAAAGGGGTCGGTGGTCTATGTGGATGATTGTTTCCTTCCCCAAAATGTAATGCTTCCATTGTTGAAAAGCCTGCACAATGGAATACATTTATTTTTCATAAGTGGGATACTTGTGAACTATGTCAAACAATGTATCACTATGATATGCCATTGGATGCCCCTATTGAGTAAGA
Organism: Pinus albicaulis; assembly: GCA_034641835.2. NCBI lineage: Eukaryota > Viridiplantae > Streptophyta > Pinopsida > Pinales > Pinaceae > Pinus > Pinus albicaulis. The sequence goes on from CM076576.1 coordinate 999,771,603, forward strand.
ACTACCCCAATAGCAGAGTTAGAGGCATCTGTCTCGATCTTAAATGGTTTTTGCAAGTCTGGTAATGTGAGCAATGGGGTAGAACAGAGGAGATGTTTTAATTCTATGAAAGCCTTTTTTTGAGATTCTGAACAAAAGAATTTTTCTCTCACTCCTCCCTTGGTGACATGACTCAAGGGCCAAGTGATATGAGCGAATCCCAACACGAACCTGCGGTAGAAATTAGCAAGACCTAGAAAGCTGCGAAGCTCTGTTAGAGTGGTTGGGGCTGGCTAGTATCGAATGACTTGGATCTTGGTTAGATCCACATGCACCCCCCTTTCATCAATAATATATCATGGATATTGAACCTGGGTCATGCCAAAAGTGCACTTCTCCAAATTGGCACACAACTTGTGTTGCCGTAGTGTTTGGAGGACTTGTCAGATGTGGTGGAGGTGCCCTTCCCAAGTTTGGCTGAATATAAAAATTTCATCCAAGTACACTATTACAAATGAGTTGGTGAATGGCCTCAAGATGTCATCCATCAACCTCATGAAGGTTGCGGGAGAATTTTTCAACCCAAAAGGCATGACCAGCCATTTGAAAAGGCCCTCCTTGGCTTTCAAGGCAGTCTTCCACACATCAGAGGGTTCGATGGGTACCTGGTGATACCCAAACTTCAAGTCGATCTTGCTGAAATATTTCACCCCTTTGAGTTGGTCTATAAGGCCGTCAATCCATGGGATCGGGTACCTATTCCAGACAGTGATATTTTTCAACGTACGATAGTCAATAAAGAGTCTCCAAGTCCCATCCTTCTTCTGTACTAACACGATCGGGCTCCCACGGGGTGATGAACTTGGTCGGATGTGAGATTTCTACAACAACTCCTGAATCTACCTCTTGATTTCATCGTTCTCTAGAATAGAGCACTGATACATCGGTCCGTTGGGTAGCGGCACACCTAGGGTCATATCAATGGGGTGCTTGACCTGACAGTGCAGAGGCACCCCTGTGGGTGAGGTGAAAATGTCCCTCTACTCCTCCACAACCTTGTCCATTTGTTGTTGTCGTACACAGGAACCATGTCTGGAGGTCATGGCCACATTCTTATTCTTGCCCTGGGGGCGGATCATCAGGAAAAAAAATTTCCTGGTTTGGAAAATGAGCTTACTGCTTTCTTTTGTAGTAACCAAAGAGATAGTGGTAGGTGGTGGTACCACTGGTATCATGTACAACTTATTTCCCATAGTAACAATAACAGCACGAGGTCGTGACTCATACACAACATGTCGCTTACACAAGTATGGTTGGCCTAATAATACATCAGAAACATCAATAGGAGCATTGTCACATAATACCTCATCTGTGAAGGGCTTGATGCTATAGGGAAGGCGGCACTGTTGGCTGACATGGAGATTCCGTCCTTGGTGCAGCCACCCGATGGTGTATGACAGTGGGTGCGCTTTTATTGGCAAGCCCAACCGCTTCACGAGATATGTTGAAATGAGGTTCTTTTGGCTCCTGTTGTCGATAATGAACTCTAGCGGGGAACCCTTTACCCACATCTAGGAGTGGAAGACACGTTCCGCCTCCTCTAGATCTTTCAGTTCCTCCTTCTGGATCTTTGCAGTGGCAACAATGGCATTGGGCTCTGCATCAATAACTTGTTTCCCTTTTTCATTCACCTTGTCAGGTTCTGATTCAGAGTTGGAGCATGCATATGATTCAGAATCCCTCATCTCGACCACGAGCGACTGCTTGGCCCGACACTCACTTGTGTTGTGAGTGGAGCTCTTATGGAACTCACTCCACTTTCCCGTGTCCTTCTTTGGCTTCACGGTGTTGTTATTTGCTTGTGGCTTTGGCAGGATGTCTTGGGCCACCATGCCTTGGCTTTGTCCTTTTTTCTGCAGTTTGGGGGCACCTTTCCCTTGCTTTTGATTTACAGATCAAAAGTCTCACTTCTTATGCTTGAATTTCTGCTTAATCTTGGTAGCATATCGGTATGCCGTACCAAGTGAGGAGATGTCGAGGAACTCCATTTCCTCCTAAATGTATCTGTGTAGACAACTATGATACTTTAGAACCAAATGTTTCTCCGAATCTTTAATACCCAACTTTGTGCGCAGGGTACGAAACATATTCGTCAGCTCATGAAAATCTTGATCTCTTTGTTACTGCAGCGTGGTCCATTGTATATACTTGTCCTCATAGCTCCCAACGGGATAGTATTGTTCCTTGATGGCATCTCGGAAAGAATTCCAAGTGGGTACAGCTGAGAATAGAGAGGGTTCTGTCTCATCCTTTTTCTCATAGTAGGTTTCCCACCAGTCCTTGACATGGGGGGTAGCTTTAAGGAGTGCAAAAATAATCTTCTCCCGGTAGGAAAAGTCATGAACCGAGAAATATCCTTCTAATAGATTCAACCATCTATCTACGACATCTGAAACTATTTGAACCTCAAATATGGGAATGTCAAAGTTTACTTGTACCTTAAGGGGAGTCACGCCTCTAGAGTGGCTATTGGATGCAGATGCACCGTCGGTGGGCAGTCGTTGAAGGAACTGGGAAAATTTATCCATCATCGTATTCCTTTTTTTTTTAAAGGCCTCCTCGAGCAATATTTTGATAGGATCTCCTGCTCCCTCATATTTATTTTCGTCCCCCATGGGTGGCCATTGGGGTTTGGGAGGCTTATCTTGCAAAGGTTCAACCAGATTGAGCCCCAACTCCTTATACCCCGACCTCGTTGGGGACATGCAAAGAAGGATTGAGAAAAATCAGACCGCTCTGATACCACTGATCCAAATTTATGTAGGAACACAATAGAATACACATGTAACCATAAATACAAATATGCAGCGGAAATAACACTTCATTTCATGAATATCAAAGAACTGAAATTTGCTTACAGACATAATAGAAATAAACTAGCTAGGGCGCTAGTAGCTTATCTGAGAGAATATATGTGGTGGCTACAGGCCTCTGAACTGAGTTACAATGAGGCTCGAGGGCCTATTTATTATTTAGAAATAATGGAAAACCCTAAACATCCAAAACCCTAACCCTAGGAGATGAAGCGCCAAAACTATGGGCCCCATTTGGGTAAATTGGTGTTTCAACTTCCTGGGGATGTAACTTTGGCATATGATCTGCGTTTGATGTGCACCATACCTTTTTAGAAAGATATATTCGAGGACTAAAAATTTTGATGCAAGAAGAAATAATTGATCACTCTTGGTTTTCCCAAAAAACGTCGTTTAGGGCCTCAAAACGGCTCCAGAAGTTTAGGACCCAAAAAAATGTAAAAAATAGTAAGTTGTGCCGAAACTGAAAAACTAAAAGAGACAATGGTGGGGCCCCATGTGGAACAGGTGGATGGCCACAAATATCCAACTGGATCATCCATTTTGCTGGCTGTACCTCCACCCTGCTGACTGTGCATCCCAGTCAAACTTGTCGCAAATTTACTTGTTTGGCATTTCGATCAGAATGCGATATCTCCCACATACGACATCGGTTTTTTGAACTATTTGCGGCGCCAGAATCAAGAAGAGAAGATCTATGCAACCATCCTAGTTTCAACCCAATCCCGTAACTTTGAATTTTAAGAAAATTTATGAACTGATCATCAACCCTTTTCTTCCTTGTCATCATATTTTATGTGCTGAATGGGTTCCATTTTCTTTTCTTTAGTGCAAGAAAATACTTGAAAATTAATTTTTAATACTAAATTATTTATTTATTGTACCTAATCAAAAAATTCAATGATTACATTTGAAGCACGTTGTTGTTGAGATGGCTCCTCGTGCGATGCAATTATGTCCATTTCTTTTACCATCCACTTTTACACCTTTTTGGACATTCCTACTGGCATATTTATGATATCAGCTCATTCATCCTTTGATATTTTCATAATATTCCTGAAAATGTAACATGAAAATAAAATATTTATTTTTTATATTAATATATGAAAAGTAAATATAACAAAAGTGATATTTATAAATGATTGTTTCTAGTAATATATACATATAATTCTAGAAAAAAATTTAAAGGAATATTACTTTTTCATTCCTTCTTTTTTGTTGTTGTACATTTTTGCTATTAAAAGTTTGACATGTCTCGTTGACCAATTCTTTGGAAACTTATCCTGAGTTTAGATAATTTTTTTTTCTTGGAATCATTGGATTGATTTTTGTATTGTAAGTGGAAAGAATGTCTATACATTTGTTCCACTAGATCCCCCGAAGTTTTGTAAAAGTCTTTTTCCCTTTCGTCAACCTCTAACACCACTCCAGATGAGCAAAGGAGCAATTTATTTTCATTTTCATGTTCTATTTTTTTTCTTTTCTTAGAAGAACATTCCTTTTCCGAGTTGTTGGTCCCTGTAGAACATTAAACATATGTGAATTAATAGATTGTTTGAAACATGTTATCTAATAATTTTAAGTATATTATTAATCAAAATTGAAAAAATAAACTCATATTGGATCGATAGTATTTTTTCATTCACCTGATTCATCCTTTTGCAATTTTTCCATCAAGCTTTTACGCACTTCTGGTCCTAGATCGCCAGAAATAATATTATCGAGCTTCGTCATTTTGTGGCTCTACATGATACACAATAAACAATACATATTAGTTAAACTTACATATAGTTCAAAAATAATAATTTTTGTAAATAATTTACAAAGAACTTGCCTTTTTTTCTTTTCTTGATGTGCTATCAGTACTTTTGTTACTTGATCTCTTGTCATCCATTTATTTATCAATATGAAACCTGTACCATACCATTCATTAATATATTTATAAATAAATCCTAAATTTTTTAGGTAAAAGAAAAAAATCAAGAAACCGGTGTGCCTTTAATGATGTACACACCGACGTCGGTGCGATGTGTTCTTATAAACGCACTGCAAAAATAGTAGAAACACCGTATGGTGCTCTATGTCAACAAGGAGCACCGATGCGTTATATGTTAACCAACACACTGATTAAAACATATAAATTAATAAAAATCCTCTAGTGTTATTTTTTGTAGCATATGATGTCGTGGAGGGGGCAGTGCAGCATATTCTTATAAATGCATCGCGAAAACAGGGGACCACCATATAGAGCTCTATGTCAACAAGGAGACCCAGTGCCTTATATGTTAAACGGTGCACCGATTAACACAGACATAAACTACTTTTCTTTTTAGTCAAACAGTACATGCGCGATGCGCTATAATGAAATAGTGCACCAGTGCCGTATTTTACATATGGCACACAGATTAAAAATAATATGTTTTTAATTTTTTTTTATCAAATAGTATGTGCACGATGCCCTATGATAAAAAAACGCATCGGTGCGCTAGTTTACACAGGGCGCACCGATTAAAAAAATTCTGTTTTTTAAAAATTCACGCAAGGTTCGACATGGATTGGGATCCGAATATTCAAGTCGTCTCGTGGGTTAGATGTCATAGGCATATATATATAGCAATACAAACCCTATAAATCTGTTAGAGTCGGTCCTTACAGCCCTCCGTCAGAGTTCATTTAGCTTTTTGCATATCATTCTTAGGTGTCTCGCTTGTTCCACTTTGTTGCATTTCGCTAGGAGCATGCCATTGACTGACGAGGGGGTCTGGTTGTCTTGTGTTTCCTCATGCTTGTACCTGCAGGGCTATTTAGAAATTCCTCAAAAATCACTGAAGTTCATCGTCATTTCATTCATGGTCATTAATGATTGTTTTCGTTAAAAAAGAGTCTTTAGTCCTAGAGTCTAGGGTTTTCAAGTCCTTTGCATACATGTCATAAAAGCCCGCAGGCCATGAGGTTGGTTCCAAAAAGTTCTCGTTTCATATTTTATTATCAAAAGCATTTGAAGACATTTCTAGTCCAAAACTCTGTTTTGGAACTAGAAATTGTCTAATTTCATTTTTGTAATAATTGTATCTATTTCACCATAAGAAAATTCAGAGCAAGCCTCTGATCTTTTCCTAAGCCAAGTGCCGGATCCCTGCAAAAGACAACAAAATATTATCAGTCCAAAACTCAGAAAAGCCAAAAGAGAAGCGTTGTATTAAAGATCAAATGTCAAAGTGCTGAAACATTATAAAGTGGGTTAGCAAACAAATTTAAATCAAATCTGATTTGATGAGATATTTTCTTCACATATAAATCATGGCAAACAATTTCATTTGCTTGAAAACCTCAAGGCAGAAATCGTGTTTGTGTTCTTGAAGGCCGAAGCCGTGTTTTCATAGTTGTGGATAGTGATTGGAGGTGCGCGCTACCCATACAGGAGGCGCGCTACCCATATAAGGTGCGCTACCCACTTAACCTTCCTAGCCCTTTGCAGAGAACATGGGCGCTACCCATATAAGGCGCGCTACCCGTTGGGTAGGCGCGCTACCCATATAGCGACAGAGCCAAACAATTTTGTCTTTGCATCCGATTTCGAGCTCAAACGCCTCCATCCACTTGCAAACAGGTTTTTAATCATTGCTTAGTGATTTTTGAAAGATGTTTTGGTATTTTTTGAAGTTGGGAAACAAGCATTGCTTGAGGAGAAATCTATAAACCCTATGTTCATAGCAAATTCAATTCTCAGGGTTTTAAAAGATATAGTGACAGTCTAGTGAAGGGTTTGTAAATTTTCGTGATTGGTATATGTGCTCATATCTATATGGCTTGTGGCGCCCTGGCACATTATGTACATCATCCTCATGCCTTTTTGCCATTCTACCACTGTTGTCACATCCTTTCATGTTGACTTGTCCATATAGTCTCATGTTTTCACATAGTTTTTTGCCATAATATTACCACTGTTGTCCTTGCTATTTGTTTCATTGCCAAACACAAACACAGTCCATTGACAAATCCTTGGCCAGCATTACAAAGGCTGCACACTACATTTGCATTTGGTACTTATTTGTCAAAATCACTTGTGATCCAAAAACATAGACTGTTTTTATGCCACTAAAACAGAGCTATTACCACTGTCACTTGTATGATTATGATGTTTTGGTACATATGCAATATATTTGGGTTTTGAGAATGCATTGAAGCCTTTGACTTCACTACACCTATATCAACACACATATTGCAGACAACTTGTTTTCAAAGCTATGTCAGAGATAGATTCAGTTTATGAGCAGGAGTCTGACAATGATTCCACAGCAGAGGGTAATGTGCCACAGAGGCCTCACAAAGGTGGCAAAGGTGGTAAACATCTCAGGGAGGAGCCTACTTCTTTGGCTCAATTGCAAGCATGTTCGCTTGCAATGGATTGTTTTCGGTATTAGTCATGTTTTCGATTCTGTGAGATGATTTCACAAACCCAGCTTCATCATGAACTAGCTCGTCTATTTGTTCTACATTTACATGATGGCCGTGTAAACCTCGCTGGAGTAGATTTCATTTTTTCACCAGTGCCTATTGCTCAGGCCACCGACATACCAAATATAGGAGAGGAATGGAACAAACGTCAACAGTTGGAGAAATTCCACTATGAGACATACATCAAACTTGGGTATATGAGGCACTTGAGCAGGGTTTTTCCTTTCAAATTCCTGAAGGATGAGTTTGCACCACTGATGAAACTCATCATTCGGTATTTCAGTTGCGAGGGAAGATTCTCGCATCTCTTTGCGTACCATGTCCGTTTGTTGATGCACTTCACGAGGGTACGTATGATGAACATTCCGTACTTCATGTATCGCAACATAGAGAGGATGATGATTTTTGTACAGAAGAAGACCCCAGCACAGCAGCATAGAAGTATATATCATTACGCTCTAATCAAGATCATAGTGGTACATCAGTTGACACAGCAGGGCATCACTTGGGAGGATTTCATCTCCCGTGACTTTTTCACAGCGCCACAGCCGCCTCCCGAGGTAGTTCATGATGCGGGAGAGCCTTCACACCAGCCTGACATTCCTGAGATTGAGCGTATCAGTGCTCCATTGTATGTGACATACCAGCGAGGCCACAGGGCCTTATTTGCAGCTACACGACGAGTATTATCTCCACTCGAGGTGGAAGGGGTCTCGCCGACTCCATCTGCAGAGCGAGTATTATCTCCACATGATGTGGAAGGGGTATCGCCTTCTTCTTCAGCACAGGTACAGATCCAGGACAGGGGCAAGAAGCCCATGCATGTTGAGGGCCCATCAGGAGGCCGAGACACAGATTTCACGATCATTAATGTTGATGCGAGCTCTCCTAGCTCGAAACTGAAGGAGATCATCCAGGAGCAAAGGGCCGAGAATGACACGCTGAAAGATAAATTGCAGAAGGCTCAGTGGGTGATAAACTACCTGGAGTAGCGCAACAAACAGCTAGAGGATGAGCACACACTTTATGAGCTGCGACGAATCCGTGAGGATCGACAATTGGCCCGGAAGAGACCCGACGACATGACACCAATCGATCGAGATTCTGTACTCACGCATGTTAAAATTCATCTGGAGAAGTTGTTGGCAAAGGCCAATAGAGAGAAAGACATGCTTCACCACATGAAAGGTCATTATTGGACCCGCATGCACGTCTGCAAAGCAAGAATGAAGATTCTGAAGAGGAGGTTGAGCGAAGCACTAAAATGGCGGAAAAGGCCTGATCCACTCCGGATTTTGGCCGATGCTTCATTGGCTGGGCATGATACATTATGGAGGGTCTTCGCTCCGAATTTGAGCAAATTCGGAGAAATTTTTGTCATTTTGAAATATTTTGGTCCAAAAACAGATTTTTCCGCTATACAGGTAGCGCGTCGATGTGCTCACTTTTGTTCGGGACACTTGCTGAAGGAAATATTTACATTTTTGGGTTTTTCATAGTAAGTTATGCATGCTCAGGCATTTCCGAAGCATTTCATCAGGTTCTGGATGGTCAAAAGCCCCAAAAACACCATGAAAACCACCTTGTTGCCATCTTTTGCACCAGCAGGAAGTACTTATGGGAGAATGAATTTTTGGAGGGGAAAATGAGCTCCAAATTGGGAAATTCCACTTGGGTTGGATAGCCAACATCCAGGGATTTCCAACGAGCTATCATTAGCTCAATTTGGATGCCAGGAAGTGCCTCAAAATCAGGCTTAATGGCGCGCTACCCATATAGCTCAGGCGCGCTACTCATATAGATTTTTGCTCAAATTTTTAACTTCCAGCTCAGAATTTCGGCCAGTTGGGACCAGTTTTGCTTGTGGATGAAATTTTTGGGTTTTCATGATGTAAATTGATGGTTGGCATGTAAATTTGGCTTACTTTTACCTATTCTAGAAGATTCACTCTCAAAAAAGTGAAAATCATGTAAATGAATCAGTTTCCACTTTTTTAGAGGCAAGTTGTTAGCTGCCTAGATTTTAGCTCCTTGATTAGAATTTGGTTGAAACTGATCCCTGAAGAAGGAATTCGACCCCTAGAGGCATGGGAAGGGGTTAGAGTGATCTATATATTGTAATTTTTGAGACATTCTACAGGTTGGACTCTTGGGAAACTTTTGGCACATTATTGTACATATTTTTCATATTTTCGCTAAGGAAAGATCAGAGGTTTTGCAACACCTGTTGGGATTCTTGTGGCTTTCAGTTCTTGATGGTGTTTTCTCTCAGTTTATTGTAAGTTATTTCATGTTTAATGTATGCCATCCCTTCTTATGCTTCTGAAACTAAAATGAATGAGTAGATGAGGTTGAATACATTGTTTACAGTGCTCTGCCTTTGAATTCATTTAGTTTTGTATGTTTTCGCCTGTTTGAAAAGGATCCATGTTCATCCTTGCCCTTTTCAGCTCCTTGTCTTTCTGATCCATCCATATACTCAATCAAAAGCATCAAGACTATTTCCTACCTCGCCCCAACTCGAATTCTGCAAAGATCTGGCCTTATCCCCGGACCCAAAATTGTTTTTTCCCATTTCTCCAACAAAAACCCAAAAAATCAAAATCAAACATTCCTATCTCTTTACTAGCCTAAAATTAGTATTCATTGTTCATTATAAGTCATCTCAGCCCCTTTGAAGATCCTTTGCCGAGATAGACCCGGAGAGAGCCCTCTCCTGTCCTCGTAGGGCTAGCTACGAGGCTGAGCGTGGTTTGATGTAGCCTTGAGTTTTACCTTATTTCAGCCTAAGGTAGATTTGAGTGCTAACATAGTGGCGACCATACTGGGGAATCTCTCAATGGTTTGCTTGTTGATGTGTTTGTTTCATGAGTCTTAGACGGAGTCTGAAGTCACGCCAGGTAGCTTTCGAAACGCTTTTGCCATGCATAAGCGGAAGTAGATAAACGCTGCTTCAGTCGATCTCCGGTATGCTTGTGAATACAACACTTGATTTGAAAATCACCCCAGTATACTTGTTCATTCTAGACTTTTGGATGATTGAGTCTAGAAGTCGATAGGCTGAAGATAATTGATTGTGTTCCTTGAAATTTTTCTCGAATAGATCAATACACTGGCTTCAAGAAGGAATACTAGGTCAAATCCTGACCCTAATCCACCAACGATATTTGAAAATCCAAATCTGATTCCTAGGATTCTTAGAAGACAAGGAAGTCAAGAAAGTTCTGAAAGAGAAAGTCAAGAGAGTTCTGGAAGTTCTAGATCGCTTTCTAGATCCGCATCCTGTCCTGTGAAAATTATATATGTTGACGAAATTCCTTTTGATGAACGATTTGAAACATCCTTATTTGTAAATTTTTCTGAAACTGAATTATCAAGATTAGTTCCGGATCCATTGTTTTTTGAAGATTTGCAATTCAGATTTGTTTCATATCACTTGGACAGACAGTTGCAAAATTCCATTGCGGCTACCAACATTCCCGAATTCACTGAATCTGCTTCACAAACTCTTGGACCATCTGAAGTTGCATCTAGTTCACGGATTCCCACTGAACCTTCCTTTATCCCTACCATTCCCGTTCAGCCTGAGATTTCTGATCAGTAATCAGCAATAGTTTCTCCTCCGTCTCCACCGTATACACCTCGTTCACCTACTGCTGCCAGTCCTCCTGTTTCTCCGAGACAGCAGATTATAAATCCGCCAAGAGTCATGGCAGTCAGATTTGCACCTCTTGCTTTGCCGTCCAATTTAGATCCTATGCCTGCTGATTACCAGAGCAAGATTCCCATATTTTATGGCACACCACAGAGTATATCAGCTTAGCAGCATATTGTCCGAATGACAGACTTTTTGGACCTACATGAAGTTGATGCAGAAAATGTTTCAATGAGATTGTTTGCCCAGACTTTTGGAGGAGAGGTTCGTAAATGGTTCAGAGCTCTACAGGCCAGAAGTATCAATACATTGCAAGAGCTTCAAACACAATTTTTAGATCGATGGGAGATGAAAAAAGATTCGTTGCAGATCACTTCAGAGTATACAAACATTAAGCGTAATCCTGGTGAGTCTGTTCAGAATTATATTATCAGATTCAATACAGTGTATAATGCAATTATAGATGACTTAAGACCGTCTAAAAAGTCAGCTCTTCTTAAATTCCCAGATGGTTTTGATCCGGAGATGGCTTATTCGCTACGTGACAGAGATCCACCTACATTAGAAGATATGCAGAAGATTGCCGTTAGTGTTGAGGCAAATCTGAACGATAAGAGAGCACGGTTGAAAGCAGAGAAAAGAGTGACTATAAAGGAAGAGCCTTCCACATCTACATCCGAAGCGCACTTGCTTCGTGAGATGGAAAAAATGTTCAAAAGGATGACACTTGACAAACCAGAAACACAGATTCGGAATCCAAACTACCGTGGCCAGCAGCAGCCACAGTTTAGAATTAAGCAGCGTGAACAAAGACCACAAGAGCTGGCAGCCCAGCAACAGATTAAGACACCTCTTTTGCAGAATTTTGTGAGTCAAGATTCAGACGATGATGATGATGTAGCAGGTGAGAAAAATCATTTCTTCACTCCCGACGATCTGCCTATTTATATTACTGAGGATGAAGAATATGGAGAAAGTTCAGCTGCACAGAAAGATGAATATTTCATTTTAGCAAATGATGCAGATTTAGAGGAAGAGTCAGATGATTACCAAAGAGGATATTTGAATGCCTTGTCCACTCAACAAAAGCAATACTCATTGAGAAACCGAGATGTGCCCATAAATCAAATTTAGAAATGAAAAGAAGCTTCATCACCAAAGGCAGATTCACCGATACCACAGAAGAAAGGAAAAGAGACAATTGATCCCGCAGCTAGTAAAGTATCATCAGCAGAAAAGGTAAATCAGCCAAACATAGTGAAAGATAAGGCTGAAAAGAAGTAAGTTACGGTCAAAGAAGTCGAAAAAGTTTCAGCATTTAGTTTGGAAAATGAAATATCCAAATTAAAAATATCTATTCCTTTGACAGAAATCATGAAGAACAACAGCTACCGCGGTCAAGTCTCCAAAATTCTGAACTTTGATCCAATGTTCGATACGGTAAATGTTGAGGATGATCAGCCAGAATTGATTTTCGGGCCTGCATTAGATGGTGAGTCCCCTGACAGTGATGTTCCTCCCTTTTATATTAGTTTGAGGTTGCATGAATATGTTTTGCACAATGCCATGTTCGATTCGGGTGCTTCGCACAATTTGATGCCAAAGACGATCATGGAAAAGTTGGGACTAGACATTACAAGAAAATATCATGATTTGTATTCATTTGATTCCAGCCGTGTGAGGTGTATAGGACTCATCAAAGATTTGGTTGTAAGCTTAGATCAAATTCCGGCGAAGAATGTCTTAATGGATGTGGTTGTGGCGGACATTCCCCCGCGATTTGGAATGCTCCTTTCAAGATCTTGGGGGGCGAAGTTGAAAGGCACACTTCAGTTAGATTTTTCCTATGCTAAAATTCCAGTCTTTGGTCAAATGAGAAAGTTATATCGAGAGCAGAAGATGAAATACATGATAACCAGCAAGGAGAAGCCAATCAATCATCCTGTAAATTATGTACATACCGACTTAGAATTGTTTGTTTTATTTGCTGATAGTTTTAATGATATAGATAGTCAATTAGTTCAGGCGGAAGATATACCAGAAATCACTGAGAATTTTAGAGAATTTCTGCAAAAAGAAAGAAGAGAAAAACAAGCTACTGTGGAGCAATCAACTAAAGACAATGGGCAGCAAACAGGAAAAACAGAGCTGGCGCAATTTCAGCATTTAGAGGACGATGAAGATGGTATTTGGACCATGGATTTTGATGGCGCAGTGGGTAGTGACGGTGCTGGAATTGGTGTTTGGATTCGTAGTCCATTTTCCGTTCCGGATAAGGTTCCGAGCAATGTGAGAGTGTGTTCCTACAAGCTAGCATTTGACTGTTCTAATAATGAAGCGGAATATGAGGCTCTAATTGCTGGCCTTAAGATTCTTAAAAATCTGAAAGCGAAAAGGATTGCAGTGTATGGTGATTCAGAGTTGGTGATAAAGCAGGTTAAAGGTGAGTTTCAGGCCAAGCATCCTTGCATGAGGGCTTACCGTAATGCAGTTTTAGACATTCTGAAATTATTTTCTGATCATACCTTGACATGTGTGCCTCGCATACAAAATGGTGTTGCTGATGGACTTGCTAAGGCAACAAGAAATTTAAAAATTCCAATGAATTCTAGCAACAAGTTCGAGATTCATGTGAAACACCGCCCCACCGTTCTAGACAATCAGCGATGTTGGCAAGTCTTTCAGGATGACGAGGAGATTAGTGATTTTCTGCAGAATAAGGGTAAGTTTAAAGACACCTCCATAGATACAGAACATGATGATGGTAATGATGACATACAAATAAACCAAATGGAAGTGCTGCAACTTAAAGATAACATCATTCCTAAGGGATTGATTCCTTTGGAAGAACTGTTTGATCAAGACGATGTAGCCCGCAAACCGACATTGAGGCCGACGGAGAAAGGGGTTGAAGAGGTAAATATTGGGACAGCTGAAAATCCCAAGATGGTTAAGTTATCAAAGTCATTGTCACCAAAGGTAAAGGTAGAGTATGTGAAATTGTTGTCTGCATTTTCTGATGCTTTTGTGTGGGATTACTCAGATCTAAAAACATATGACACTAACATCATTCAACATACTATCCCCATTAAACCAAATCAGAAGCCTTTCCGTCAAAAATTGAGGAGAATCAATCCAAAGCTGCTACCATCGATTGAAAAAGAGGTAAACAGGTTGTATAAGTCAGGAATCATTGTGCCTATCCGATTTTCAGATTGGATATCAAATTTGGTGCCCGTGAGAAAGAAAACAGGTGAGATCCGTTTATGTATTGATTTCAGAAATTTGAATAAGGTATCATTAAAAGACAATTATCCGCTGCCAAAAATGGACCATATATTGCAGCGAGTAGTTGGAGCATCAAGAATGTCACTACTCGACGGCTACTCAGGATACAACCAAATCTTAGTGCATGAAGATGATTGTGACAAGACTGCGTTCACCACTCCATGGTGAACGTTTCATTATGCAAAAATGCCGTTTGGTTTGAAGAATGCAGGTGCCACCTTTCAGCGTGCAATGGAAATGGCTTTTGCCAACGAGAAAGATGTATTTTTTGTTGTTTACCTTGATGATTTAACTATGTTTTCAAATTCTGATGAGGAACATTTATATCATTTGAAAATTGTTTTCCAGAAGTGCAGAAAATATGGCATTTCGCTGAATCTGAAAAAGAGTCTTTTTTCCATGGATGAAGGCAAACTCCTTGGCCACATCATATAGAAAGATGGCATTCGAGTTGACCCTGCACGTGTTGAAGCCATACAGCAGATTGAACAGCCCCGGAACAAGAAAAAAATACAGTCATTTAATGGTAAAATGAATTTTCTGCGTCGTTTCATTCCAAATCTTGCAGAGCATCTTAGAGAAATCACGAACATGCTGAAAAAATACAGTCAGGTAAAGTGGACAGAAGAGGCGGTGAAATCATTCAATTTGGTAAAGTTAGCTCTTTCTTCAGCCCCTATTTTAATCAGCCCGGACTACACACAGGACTTCATTTTGTTTTCTTTTGCTTCTGAGCACACATTGGCAGCTGTTTTAATGCAAAAAAGGGATGGAGTTGAGAAGCCCATTTCTTTTTTTAGTCGGATTATAAGGGACGGAGCATTGAAATACAACATTATTGAGAAACAAGCACTTGCACTTGTAAAGGCCTTGAAATATTTCCGTGTGTATATACTGCATTCCCACATTATAGCATACGTTCCTAACGTAGCAGTTAAAGATGTTTTGGTACAAGCAGATCCAGAGGGAAGACGGGGTAAGTGGATCATTGCGTTGTTAGAATACAATGTGGAGATTAAACCGAACAAGCTGATCAAAGGACAAGGACTCGCCAAGCTCATGGCTGAAACAAATCTGCATGCTCTAGATATAAATTTGATCGCTGCCATGTCCGATGAAGATGAGGAAAGTACGTCAGTTCAGGTATCAGATATTTTTGTTTCTTCCCCTTGGTATGCTGACATTTTATACGTGCTTCAGAATTTATCTCCACCTCCCGGGATGCCTAGAAATAAGAGTAGAACATTGAAGTTGAGAGCTGCAAAATTTTGCATTCTGAATTCTGCATTGTATTGGAAAGACCCTGGGGAGTGTTGTTGAATTGTTTGGTAGAGGAGGAAGCCAAAAGAGTTTTGGAGGACTTTCACCGAGGTGACTGCGGAGGCCATTTGTTTTGGAAGACAACAGCGAATAAGATTCTAAGGGAAGGGTATTATTGGCCTTCTTTGTTTTCTGATGTATATAAGGCTATTAAGAATTGTCACGAGTGTCAAATTTTCAAAGGGAAGCAAAAATTACAGCCTTTTCCTCTCAAACCAATTCAAGTTAGTGCACCATTCCAACAGTGGGGATTGGATTTCATCGAGGAAATCCACCCAGCATATTCCGGACAGCATAGATGGATATTGACAGCTACGGACTACTTCACAAAGTGGATCGAGGTGATTCCCACTCGACAGGCCACGGATGCGGTAATTATCTCTTTTCTTGAAAACAATATTCTGTCACGTTTTGGGTGTCCTAGTAAAATAATCACAGATAATGCAGCAGCCTTCAAGTCGAAAAGGATGGTTGAATTTTGTTATAAGTACAATATCAGCTTGGGACATTCGACCGCCTACCATCCGCAAGGAAATGGCTTGGCGGAATCTTCAAATAAGTCCTTGGTGAATATCATTAAGAAATTGCTGGAAATCAACAAAAAGGGCTGGCATAAGAAATTAGTGAATGCACTGTGGGCTGATAGAGTAAGTCATAAAAAGTCTATTGGCATGTCTCCTTTCGAGTTGGTGTACGGAATAGACACGGTATTTCCTACTTCGCTTGCTGTCCCGGTGGTCAAATTGCTTCAGGAAGCCGGTAGTGAGGAAGATCCCATGCAGCGGAGGATTAATCAGATGATTCATTTACAGTAGACACGGGAGGAGGTATTTCAAAATACTTTCAAGTTGCAGGATCGCATAAATAATATTTATGACAGGAAGGCAAAAGCAGATAAGTTTCAGTTGGATGAGGTGGTTTTGAAATGGGATGCTCGGAATGAAGATAAGGGAAAGCATGGTAAATTTGAAAACTTATGGAAGGGTACTTTTAAGATTGCAGCGTATCGTGGTCAAAATGCCTTTCTTCTCAAAGAAATGAATGGAGATGATTGTCCTGGAGGGCCGATCAATGGTCGGCTGCTAAAGCGATACCACTTCTGAGTATTTTCTGCTGATTTCATCATCATCGTATATATCATTTTATTTCTGTTTTATTGCAAGTGTGTACTGATCTCTCATCTTCAGTCTGGGGCCCGGAGCGAAGGCTATAATTCTGGAGATAGAGGTTGGTTGGTTTGAAGTTCGTCAAATCAGTTTTATCAGTCTTTTCAGTTTTAGAGTCGAGTTAGTTTTGATCAAGTTTCGGTCGCTTTTCAGTCAAGTTTGCAGTCAATAAATGTATCAAAATTTTTGTGTTATCTGTTGAAATAATGACGCCATCGCCCAATGGATGAAGGCACTGTCTAACTCCCCCAGAGATCTGCCGTTCTTGGCATCTCCATGGAGCCACCATCCCCATTGGAGCCAATGTTAGAGTCTGTCCTTACAGCCCTCCGTCAGAGATCATTTCGCTTTTTGCATATCATTCTTAGGTGTCTCGCTTGTTCCACTTCGTTGCATTTCGCTAGGAGCATTCCATTGACTGACGAGGGGGTCTAGTTGTCTTGTGTTTCCTCATGCTTGTACCTGCAGGGCTATTTAGAAATTCCTCAAAAATCACTGAAGTTCATCGTCATTTCATTCATGGTCATTAATGATTGTTTTCGTTAAAAAAGAGTCTTTAGTCCTAGAGTCTAGGGTTTTCAAGTCCTTTGCATACATGTCATAAAAGCCCGCACGCCATGAGGTTGGTTCCAAAAAGTTCTCATTTCATATTTTATTATCAAAAGCATTTGAAGACATTTCTAGTCCAAAACTCTGTTTTGGAACTAGAAATTGTCTAATTTAATTTTTGTAATAATTGTATCTATTTCACCATAAGAAACTTCAGAGCAAGCCTCTAATCTTTTCCTAAGCCAAGTGCCAGATCCCTGCAAAAGACAACAAAATATTATCAGTCCAAAACTCAGAAAAGCCAAAAGAGAAGCGTTGTATTAAAAGATCAAATGTCAAAGTGCTGAAACATTATAAAGTGGGTTAGCAAACAAATTTAAATCAAATCTGATTTGATGAGATATTTTCTTCACATATAAATCATGGCAAACAATTTCATTTGCTTGAAAACCTCAAGGCAGAAATCGTGTTTGTGTTCTTGAAGGCCGAAGCCATGTTTTCATAGCTGTGGACAGTGATTGGAGGTGTGCGCTACCCATACAGGAGGTGCGCTACCCATATAAGGTGCACTACCCACTTAACCTTCCCAGCCCTTTGCAGAGAACACGGGCGCTACCCATATAAGGCGCGCTACCCATACAACGACAGAGCCAAACAATTTTGTCTTTGCGTCCGATTTCGAGCTCAAACACCTCCATCCACTTGCAAATAGGTTTTTAATCATTGCTCAGTGATTTTTGAAAGATGTTTTGGTATTTTTTGAAGTTGGGAAACAAGCATTGCTTGAGGAGAAATCTATAAACCCTATGTTCATAGAAAATTCAATTCTTAGGGTTTTAAAAGATATAGTGACAGTCTAGTGAAGGGTTTGTAAATTTTCGTGATTGGTATATGTGCTCATATCTATATTTCTTGTGGTGCCCTGGCACATTATGTACATCATCCTCATGCCTTTTTGCCATTATACCACTGTTGTCACATCCTTTCATGTTGACTTGTCCATATAGTCTCATGTTTTCACATAGTTTTTTGCCATAATATTACCACTGTTGTCCTTGCTATTTGTTTCATTGCCAAACACAAACACAATCCATTGAAAAATCCTTAGCCAGCATTACAAAGGCTGCACACAATTGCATTTGGTACTTATTTGTCAAAATCACTTGTGATCCAAAAACATAGACTGTTTTTGTGCCACTAAAATAGAGCTATTACCACTGTCACTTGTCTGATTATGATGTTTTGGTACATATGCAATATATTTGGGTTTTGAGAATGCATTGAAGCCTTTGACTTCACTACACCTATATCAACACACATATTGCAGACAACTTGTTTTCAGAGCCATGTCAGAGACAGATTCAGTTTATGAGCAGGAGTCTGACAGTGATTCCACAGCAGAGGGTAATGTGCCACGGAGGCCTCACAAAGGTGGCAAAGGTGGTAAGCATCTCAGGGAGGAGCCTACTTCTTTGGCTCAATTGCAGGCATGTCCGCTTGCAATGGATTGTTTTCGGTATCAGTCATGTTTTCGATTCTGTGAGATGATTTCACAAACCCAACTTCATCGTGAACTAGCTCGTCTATTTGTTCTACATTTACATGATGGCCGTGTAAACCTCGCTGGAGTAGATTTCATTCTGTCACCAGTGACTATTGCTCAGGCCACTGGCATACCAAATATAGGAGAGGAATGGAACAAACGTCAGCAGTTGGAGAAATTCCACTATGAGCCATACATCAAACCTGGGTATATGAGGCACTTGAGCAGGGTTTTTCCTTTCAGATTCCTGAAGGATGAGTTTGCACCACTGATGAAACTCATCATTCGGTATTTCAGTTGCAAGGGAAGATTCTCGCGTCTCTTTGCGTACCATGTCCGTTTGTTGATGCACTTCACGAGGGTACGTATGATGAACATTCCGTACTTCATGTATCGCAACATAGAGAGGATGATGATTTTTGTACAGAAGAAGACCCCAGCACAGCAGCATAGATGTATATATCATTACGCTCTGATCAAGATCATAGTGGTACATCAGTTGACACAGCAGGGCATCACTTGGGAGGATTTCATCTCCCGTGACTTTTTCACAGCACCACAGCGGCCTCCCGAGGTAGTTCATGATGCGGGAGAGCCTTCACACCAGCCTGACATTCCTGAGATTGAGCATATCAGTGATCCATTGTATGTGACATACCAGCGAGGCCACCGGGCCTTATTTGCAGCTACACGACGAGTATTATCTCCACCCGGGGTGGAAGGGGTCTCGCCGACTCCATCAACAGAGAAAGTATTATCTCCACATGATGTCGAAGGGGTCTCACCTTCTTCTTCAGCACAGGTATAGATCCAGGACAGGGGCAAGAAGCCCATGCATGATGAGGGCCCATCAGGAGGCCGGGACACGGATTTCACGATCATTGATGTTGATGCGAGCTCTCCTAGCTCGAAACTGAAGGAGATCATCCAGGAGAAAAGGGCCGAGAATGACACGCTGAAAGATAAATTGCAGAAGGCTCAGTGGGTGATAAAATACCTGGAGCAGCACAACAAACAGCTAGAGGATGAGCACACACTTTATGAGTTGCGGCGAATCCGTGAGGATCGACAATTGGCCCGGAAGAGACCCGGCGACATGACACCAATAGATCGAGATTCTGTACTCACGCATGTTAACATTCATATGGAGAAGTTGTTGGCAAAGGAAAATAGAGAGAAATACATGCTTCGCCACATGAAAGGTCATTATTGGGCCCGCATGCACGTCTGCAAAGCAAGAATGAAGATTCTGAAGAGGAGGTTGAGCGAAGCACTAAAACGGCGGAAAAGGCCTGATCCACTCCGGATTTTGGCCGAGGCTTCGTTGGATGGGCATGATACATGATGGAGGGTATTCACTCCGAATTTGAGCAAATTCGGAGAAAGTTTTGTCATTTTGAAATATTTTGGTCCAAAAACAGATTTTTTCGCTATACGGGTAGCGCGTCGATGTGCTCACTTTTGTTCGGGACACTTGCTGAAGGAAATATTTGAATTTTTGGGTTTTTCATAGTAATTTATGCATGCTCAGGCATTTCCGAAGCATTTCATCAGGTTCTGGATGGTCAAAAGCCCCAAAAACACCATGAAAACCACCTTGCTGCCATCTTTTGCACCAGCAGGAAGTACTTATGGGAGAATGAAGTTTTGGAGGGGAAAATGAGCTCCAAATCGGGAAATTCCACTTGGGTTGGATAGCCAACATCCAGGGCTTTCCAACGAGATATCATGAGCACAATTTGGATGTCGAGAAGTGCCTCAAAATCAGGCTGAAAGGCGTGCTACCCATATAGCTCAGGCGCGCTACTCATATAGATTTTTGGTCAAATTTTCAACTTCCAGCTCAGAATTTCGGCCAGTTGGGACCAGTTTTGCTTGTGGATGAAATTTTTGGGTTTTAATGATGTAAATTGATGGTTGGAATGTAAATTTGGCTTACTTTTACCTATTATAGAAGATTCACTCTCAAAAAAGTGAAAATCATGTAAATGAATTAGTTTCCACTCTTTTAGAGGCAAGTTGTTAGCTGCCTAGATTTTAGCTCCTTGATTAGAATTTGGTTGAAACTGATCCCTGAAGAAGGAATTCGACCCCTAGAGGCATGGGAAGGGGTTAGAGTGATCTATATATTGTAATTTTTGAGACATTCTACAGGTTGGACTCTTGGGAAACTTTTGGCACACTAGTGTACATATTTTTCATATTTTGGCTAAGGAAAGATCAGAGGTTTTGCAGCACCTGTTGGGATTCTTGTGGCTTTCAGTTCTTGATGGTGTTTTCTCTCAGTTTATTGTAATTTATTTCATGTTTAATGTATGCCATCCCTTCTTATGCTTCTGAAACTAAAATGAATGAGTAGATGAGGTTGAATCCATTGTTTACAGTGCTCTGCCTTTGAATTCGTTTAGTTTTGTATGTTCTCGCATGTTTGAAAATGATCCATGTTCATCCTTGCCCTTTTCAGCTCCTTGTCTTTCTGATCCATCCATATACTCAATCAAAAGCATCAAGACTATTGCCTACCTCGCCCCAAATCGAAATCTGCAAAGATCTGCCCTTATCCCCGGACCCAAAATTGTTTTTTCCATTTATCCAACAAAAAACCAAAAAAATCAAAATCAAACATTCCTATATCTTTACTAGCCTAAAATCAGTATTCATTGTTCATTATAAGTCATCTCAGCCCCTTTGAAGATCCTTTGCCGAGATAGACCCGGAGAGAGCCCTCTCCTGTCCTCGTAGGGCTAGCTACGAGGCTGAGCGTGGTTTGATGTAGCCTTGAGTTTTACCTTATTTCAGCCTAAGGTAGATTTGAGTGCTAACAAAGTCTAAATTGAAAAGCCCTATTTCTGAAATCATAGAAACATGAAGAAGCAAGTGTAGAAACAACAAGAATCAAGGGTTTAGCATAAGAATGGATTTTTTTTTGTTTTTGTTTATTTTTATTCTTTTTGTTTTTGTTTTTGTTTTTGTTTTTTTGTTTTGTTTTTGTTTTTTGTTTTGTTTTCTTTTTTTTTGTTTTTTTTGTTTTTGTTTTTTGTTTTTTTGTTTTCTTTTGAAAATGAACAATAAATTTAAATTTTTTACTTACTGTGTAAAAAATACTGCAGAAAATGTAAAAAAAATAATAAAATTTAATCACTAGATGGTTTGAAATTCTATGTTACAGTGTTTGAATCACTAGAGGTTTCGAATTCTGATTGTCTGAATAGTTATGTTCAAAAGTATTTCGCTGTTCCATAGTGCTCTCGTGCTCTCTTGCTCCAGGTTTGTCTCATGCAAATCTATCCCTGATTTTTTTGCAAAAATAATGAAATAATTAAAAGTGTTTACTATTTAAAGAATTGTTTTATAAAATTAGATTTTCGAAAATATTTTGACACCCATTTTTCAATTTACCTTTTTTTTCACTTAAAAAAAATAAAGTTGCGCCTTTTTATTTGTGGCTATTTGACACCAGTGCATCAATTAATAACACCACACCAGTGTAAAGTAACTAAAACACACCTGTGCGGTTATCTGTACATTAGCACCAATAACAATAAGTCCATTTTTAAGGCACCGAAATTACTTTTAGGTGTGTACACCAAAATTTATTCTTGATTTTTATCAAATGCATAGAGAAAATATCACAATTATATCGAATGGAAAATTATTCAAAATCCATTTCGTTCCATAATATTTCTCAAATTCCATCGCGGAGTTCTCCCGATCCATCTCGAGACATAATATTTACTTCAGATTTTATTTATATTTTCATTATCTAATTGAATTTATGTTTTTTATCCATGTCAATCAATTTAATAAAATTTATAATGTATACAAATTTGTAGGTTCATGTAGATTCATAATCGAGTTCAGATGCACAAAATATTAAAACAACTCTAAAACGTCGGAAGCTTTTATCAGGAGCAACACACTGCAAGGCACATTTGGTTGATGAAAATGGATAGCCGCTTGACCCTGCCAATTGTAACAATATTGCATCTTCTAGCCAAAATGCTAGGAAAATGATGGTAATAATAATTTTTTGGTATATTAATGTAATTATTTCAAAGTCAAATCAATTAATAATGCATTGTCAATGTGCTTACTAATTGATATCAAATATTTTGAACTAATCATGTTTAAATATATTTTTTGAAATTATTAGGATTCTAGTGATGATGAGCGACCTACCTACCATCTTCTGTTGCACCCCACAAAAATGTAAATTTTAGAGAAGGCTGAATTAAGAGAAAAAATCGAAGAGGAACGATACCAATAATGGTTGAATCAACCACCTATTCAATTCCCACTACATCCAGATTATTAGGAATGACTACAACAATAGTAGTTCTTCACAAGCTGGCAATGGAGGTAATCAAATAGAGGTTATTATGGATGATTACTTAAGGGATACAACTGCCATGGAGACAATGTTGTTAGATACATTCCAGAACGATGATCAACTAGGGGATGATGCTCATATCGTTGACACCTTTTTTGAAAGCCTTAAATTTGTTTCCACCACCCCTCTCTTTAGACCTGGTGGTCAGTCAAAGTCTACCCAGTTGGGGATAAAAATGTTACTGTACAACTTGAAAGCAAAGTTTGGATTGTCGAATGTATGTTTCTCTAAAACTTTGAGGTAAGTTACCATAAAGTTCTCCCTTATATTTTGAGAAATATAATCACACAATTAACCTTACAAATGGTCAATTTTATGAACTTTAATAACTATATCGACATTAATGTACATTTAATATTTTCCATGATCACCAACTACAGGTTATTCGAAGATAAGGTTCTTCCGAGTGATAATGTATTGCCCAATAGCTGAGAAAACGCAAAGAAATTGTTGAAAATGTTGGGTGTTGAGTACATATCATATCATGCATGCCAAAATGATTGTATTCTATATAGAGGAGAACATGCATACAAAGAGATATGTCCGAAATGTGGGCATGACAGGTATGATAAATCAAAAAATAAAGGTAAATCACGTGGTACTCCTTTTAAGATATTGAGGCACATGCCTATAATCCCAAGGATTTAAAGGCTCTTTCGTTGCAAAGAATTAGCTATGTTGTAGGGATGTCATGCCTCACACATAAGCGAGTTGGGAGTTATGCGAATCTCAATAGATTTAATAGCCATGAAGCATATAGAGGATACATGGCCCAAAAAATTCAAGGATGAAGTACGAAGTCTATGACTCAGCATAGCCATGGATGGTGTCAATCCATATTCCCTCCAGAACACCAACTATTATGTTTGTCTTGTATTAGTGATCAATAACAATATCCCCCCCATGGTTGTCCATGAAAAATGAAAATATTATGTTGGCTCTCATAGTCCCTGGTAGAAGACAAGTGAAGAATATGGATGTTTACTTACAACCACTGGTAGATGAATTGAAGGAATTATGGGATGGGATAAATGTATACGATGTATCAAGACCCATCGCAGCAGAGAGGAGTTTTATGTTGTACGGAATATGTGCTTACATGACACATGATTATCCAGGCTTAGGAGTTTGCTCTGGTAAATTACATGTTTATTGATTTGTTTATATACGTAACAATATTCTTTCGCATATTATTTATTTAATTCGTTGTAATTGTTATGATCTTCATGATATTATTTAACGTGCCATGCATATATATTGTATACAATTATCTTCCAGGTCTTGTAACAAAAGGGTATTTTGGATGTAAATGTTATGGACCTTCTCTGAAAGCTAGATGGTCCAACGACCTACGAAAGCCAGTGTATGACTGCTCCAGGGTATTCCTCCCAGAAGAACACCCTTACAGAAGAGCAGCATCCACTTTCAATGATAAATGAGAGAGAACCCAAAGGCATCCAATAATGACACCAAATGCATGGCTTAGAGCATATGAGAGAGAGAAGGAGAAGGAGTTCATAGAAATGTTCGATTCAAATGGGGCGCTTATGTTCGATGATCCAGAATTATTCGACACCTATGTTGAGAAATTGCCCATTGGGATGAAAAGGAAATCTATCTTTTATAACCTCCCATATTGGGAGCATCTTAATATTACCCACTTATTAGATCGCATGCATATATTTAAAAGTGTTTCATCTTATTTATGGAGGCACATATCATCGAAACAAAGTGACACATTGCATGTTAAGAAAGATATTATAACTTCAAAAACTAAAAGAAACATTGGACAAGACGATTAGAAAGTACAGGATTAGAGGCAGGTGTTGGTCCCTCTAATTCATGGTATTTCAAAGAAGGTGATGTAACATGGATTTAAAAAAAAGATGATCTTTCTTTGGCAAAGGAAGTTATAATGGGTGTGAGGGTAACATCTTCATATGGGTTTTCACTACGAAATTGCTTCACCTTGGATGACCATTTGTTGGGGTTGAAATCACATGACCATTTGAATATTATAAGAGTATGTATAATTTCAAAAGCATGATTTTATTATTTTTAATATTAATAAATTTTATCCCATGCATAGATCATAAAACATAACTATTTTTGTATATTATTGCACGTGTTTATAACTTTGCAGTGTCATTATCCTTTGTTCGTGCATGGGTGTATGAAACATGAATTCCCCCAAGACCTAGGATGTGCCATATATAAATTATTTGCATTTGTACGTTCGATCACGTCAAAGGAGATTCATGTGGCTAGCATTCCACAGTGGTGTCAATAGATAGTTGAGATTGTTTGTATCTTTGAGAAGGAACTACCGACGCGTTTCATGGACTTGCTGGTTCATCTTCTAATCCACCTAGTATATGAGGTTGAATTAGTTACGGTGGTTTCTTGTCATTGGATGTTCTTCTTAGAGAGTTACATGAAGAAATTGAAAGGTTTTGTTCGACAAAGGGCAAAAACTGAGGGGTCTATGGCATAGGGGTACATATCGTATGAGTCTTTATATTATGCCAGTGAGTACATCAAGCAGATCGACAACAGACCAGGTGCGGTGATTTGGGACGATGAAAGGGATGAAGACAAAAGAGAAGGGGAGCTGCTCTAAACGAATGGAAAAAGGCGCATGATAAAGAGCAAGCGACTTTAATTTTTCAAATTTACACAAAGTAAATATTCATGTTGAACTTCGATATAATGTATATTTTGATCTCATATGTATTATATGTCAGTTTTATTTCATCATTGAATGCATAAATTGAAGCAATCAATAAATTCATTCTTTACAATTCCGAAGAAACACAACCGTGGGTCACATTGCACGAAAAAAAGACGATGAAATGGGATAGTATAGG
The DNA here is from genome assembly GCA_034641835.2 of Pinus albicaulis. Classification (NCBI taxonomy): domain Eukaryota; kingdom Viridiplantae; phylum Streptophyta; class Pinopsida; order Pinales; family Pinaceae; genus Pinus; species Pinus albicaulis. The sequence goes on from CM076576.1 coordinate 999,797,691, forward strand.
AAAGAATTCAGACGATTTAATGGTAGAAGTGTGTTTGATCCCAATCATTTAAAAGAAAATATGCCAAAAATATTCCTGAACAATTGTGTTGCTGACCAAGTCAAAGTGAAATACGGTGTAGCCAGTCGTTACCCGCGTGCTGAAGAGGATGCGCTAAACGTAGGGATTGGGTGCACCCACTCGGTAATAATCTATTTATGTACATTTTGAACTTAATAATTCACCTTTGAAATGTAATTACATATATATCTCATATTTTAACTGTTGGGTTATTATAAGACACATGACACTATGATTTTTTTAACTTTTTTATAGGTGCATTTGTTCCCATATATGCGGGCATATGGACACCATTTTCACACAGAAAATGCCGATTATGGACACATGACACAAGAATGTGGAGTGGAAGTCGAGTTCGATCAATCTAGTCGATCTAGCCACTGTGATCAAAACCTAGTACGAGGGAAGTTAGGTTACGTAGGAAAGATACAAGAGATCATTGAAGTGGATTTCTATTCTTTCCAATGTGTTATTTTTAGGTGCAAGTGGTGGGACACCTTTAATCGGAATAATGTAAAGGAATATTGCAATAGTAGGCTGATATGTATCAACTCTAGAAAGATGTAGGATGAAGCTAAGGAGCCCTCTGTTTTCCCCAAACACTTCAACCAGGTGTTTTTTTACCCAGATGTGTTGGATAGAGATTGGTGGTTCGTATTGAGACATGATCCTAGATCAAAACATATTTTTGAGAACAATAGTGTTATCATGCCAAGTGAGCTGGAAGATAATGAGGGTGATCATGAGAACCAAGAGTGATATGGTACATGTGTTATTTCATCATTTATACTTTTTAAGATGGGTTTTTATAAAGAAGAGGACTTAATTACCTTATAACTAAGACTCTTTTTTCGAAACATTATAATATGTATTTTGAATTAATTGGTAATTTGCATTATGTTAATTTAAAAATCATTTCACTTGATAATTTGCAATTATGTTGATCTCAAAAACAATGACGTACTGCATAAAGTTCTTTTTTTTGGGTATGTAAGATAATAATAAAATAATGATAATTCTACAGTACATGAATTAATTTGCATTATTTTCTAAAATTTATTATGTTACAAAAATTCATATTATTCTAGATTTATTATTTTACAATTATTTATACTCATACAAATTTACAAATTTACAATTATGGTAATTTAACAATATTTACAGTATACATTTACTTACAGTAGTTATGGTCCAAAATTGACAATTAATTTGCAATTTTACAAATTTACAAATTTAAAAATTTAATAAAATTGAATGATGACAATACATACAATTACAATTACAATTCTAGAATTACAATATAATTACAATTTCAATTTTAGAATCTTACATACAATTACAATTACAATCATTTCACATTAATACAATTAAAATATTACAAATATTTTACACACAATTAGAATTAGAATTATACAATCACATACAATTACAATTACAATTTTAGAATTTTACATAAAATTACAATTACAATTACAATTTTAGAATTTTTCATATATACAATTACAATTAAATTACAATTACAACCATTTCACATTAATGCAATTAAAATTTTACAAATATTTTACATGCAATTAGAATTAGAATTACAATTTTACAATTTCACAATTTCACATATAATTACAATTAAAATATTTATAATTACGATTACAATATTTACAATTACAATTTTAGAATTTTACATATAATTACAGTTACAATTACAATTTTACAATCACAATCATTTCACATTAATACAATTAAAATTTTACAAATAGTTTACATACAATTAGAATTAGAACTAGGATTACAATTTTACAATTTCATATACAATTACAATTACAATTAAAATTAAAATTACAATTACAATTGCAATTTTAGAATTTTATATACAATTACAATTACAATTTTAGAATTTTACATAAAATTACAATTAAATTTACAATTTTACAATTTTACATATATACAATTACAATTACAATCATTTCACATTAATACAATTAAAATTTTACAAATATTTTACATGCAATTAGAATTAGAATTACAATTACAATTTCACATATAGTTACAATTAAAATTACAATTACAATATTTACGATTACAATTTTAGAATTTTACATACAATTACAATTTTACAATTAAAATCATTTCACATTAATACAATTAAAATTTTACAAATATTTTACATATAATTAGAATTAGAATTACAATTTTTACAATTTCACATACAATTACAATTACAGTTTTACAGTTTCACATACAATTACAATTACAATATTTACAATTAAAATTTTAGAATTTCACATACAATTTCAATTACAATTACAATAATTTCACATTAATACAATTAAAATTTTACAAATATTTTACATACAATTAAAATTACAATTAGAATTAGAATTATAATTACAATTTTACAATTTCGCTTACAATTACAATTACAATTACAATTTTACAATTTTACATATATACAATTACAATTACAATCATTTCACAAGAAATTGAATATTACAATTACAATTAAAATTTTACAACTATTTTACATACAATTACAATTAAAATTAAAATTACAATTTTACAATTTTACATACAATTAAAATTAAAATTTCAATTACAATCACGACATAATACTTAATAAATATCATGATTTGAAGGATTATACAAAGCAATCGGATTAGACATCAAATATCTACAAGTTTTCGGAGATTCTGAAATTGTAATCAGACAGGTACACAATACTATACATTGTTTGAGCAAATCAGAAAAACACTTGAGGGTGTTGCTTCAACATTAGATCAGGGGTTGGTGTCTTGTGAGGGTGAGCGATGGCGAAATGAGTGTCTAGGGTTTGTAGCTTGGTTTTTCTGGTTTGCGCCGGCTTAGCCTCTCCAAGAGCTAGCTGCCTTCTGCTCAAGAGCCAGATTGCAGACTTGAAGCCGTAGGATTGCAAGCTTTTGCACATGGCTTTCCACAGAATAGATGATGCCGCAGTCTGGGCGGCTGCATTCCATGCATTTGATCCAGAATGCTTTGACACTGTCGCTTTCACAACTATTCACAATGCAAATAAGACCCACTCTGGAGATCCCACAGATTTCACCTCAGCAGCAAGCCAGCAGCAGATCTGCTTCTCGAACCTGCTAGATCTGCCTAGAGAGGTACCAATGTTGGCAATACACATCGACTAGGTTGCAGAGTTGAAATGGCAGGTTAGCAAGCCTCTGCACAGGGCTATCTTTGGCATAGATGATGCCGCCATCTGGATGGCTGTACTCCTTAAAAATGTTCCAGACGGCTTTAAAGCCGCCGTCTTTACAGTAGCCCACAACGCAAACAAGATCTACCCTGAAGATCCCTCAGATTTCATCTCTGCCGTAAGCAAGCGGCATATCTGCTTCTCGAACTCGCCAGATTTGCTTGCAGAGGTATTAAGGTTAGCAGTACACAACGTTAGCGAATGTTCTCCTCGTCCAGATTTGGTCAATGCTCAAAGACTGGCGAATCTGGACATGGATCTGTCTTTGTTTTTAAGTGACAGGCTATTTTTGCAGGAGAAATCCCCTCCCTATCATCGCCATGGCAGATTTTCTCTCGGACGCACAGGAGGCCTTGGCACTGTGTCTAGGAACCTCTTTGACTCCTTTTAGATCCAAATTTCTCAACCTACAGGCAGAACCATCCTGCAATGGGTCAGTTCTTCAGATTTGGTGCTGGATCTCAAACTGGATCTAGAACGACAGATTGGGATCCCTTCAGGCCTTCAGAGACTTCTCTTTCAAAGTAAAAAACTTGAAGACCTTCTTCCCCTCTCTACTTACAACATTACCAGAAACAACTCTTTGGTGTTAACCCTTCGTTTGAGAGGAGGTGCAGCGGGACAGTCATCCTCTGCTCCTCCCTTCTCTTACAAAGATGCAGTACACTCTAAGAACCCCAAACCTTCGGAAGCCCTTAAACCTAAGCCTTTTTTGGTTGACAAGATATAGGAAGTTCCCTCTGTTGAAATCACCCATGAAGGTCTTGCAAACCAACTCCAAGAATTTTCAGAAAGAGCCATCATTTGCAGATTTAACGGACTGTGGCCGTGATCTCTGGATCTCTATGCATGGATCCATGCAAACTGGACTGATCATTGTAAGATCAGTTTCTGTTCAAAAGGATACTTCATTGTTCTATTTGAGGACAGTAAGCATTATGAAAAGGCTTTAGAAGAAGGCCCTTGGTTCATGGGAACTGCAGGGCTCTTCTTGACTCCTTGGTTCCTAGATTTTGATCCAACAACTGCAGTCATAACCAGGACACCTGTATGGATCAGGCTTCCAAACTTACCTGCCCACTTATGGAATTTTGTAGTCTATAAAGCTATAGGCAACACCTTGGGAAGTTTCATTATGGGAGATTATTGGCGGGAAAATAAAGGTCTCTACACATATGCCAGAATATGTGCGGAGTTAGATTTGAGCAAAGGACTTCCAGACCAAATCAATCTCAATATAAACGAATTTGTCTACACCCAGACACTAGATTACGAAAATACTACATTTAATTGCCGCCATTGCCACCAATCAGGACATCTGCAGAACACCTGCCCTTCTCTCCCTGCAAAAAAGAAAAAGGATAACCTCTCCAAGCCCAAGTCCAAACGATGGGCTCCATGCTCTCCACCTCCAGTCGTGGATTCTGAATCCTCTAGCTCTGAAGATGAAGGTAGCGATGCAGAATTGGATCAAGCCCCTCATTCCGTGGTCCCTTCCACCAATGGTCCAGCACATTCCTCCGATACAGCCATCGCCTAGAAACGCGTCCATATGACCTCCTCCTTTGATTCAGAAAAGGAGGGCCCCCCTGTGGAGAACCCCAATCTTCAAGTTGTTATTGCTCATTCACCCCAGGATGGTTGGGTCGAAGTCAAAAAAAGGAAAGGGAAAAAGCTTCGTGTTGCGGCTGTTGCTGCCCATTCTGGGTAGAAGTCAGTATTTTTGCTTCCAGCCATATGTTGTAGCTTCTTGCTTGTTTCAATCCTTCTCTGGAACCAAGGTTGATAGTCCTATGATTTCCGGTTTCCGGTTTTCTGTCTCTCTTGATTGTATCATCTTGTACTATATCTTTGATTAATAGAATTAGTCCAATTCAGAAAAAATAAATAAATAAATATCATGATTTAATATTAAAAATAAACATCACGATCACGATAACCATCTTACAAACATAATATTCGACTTAAAAATACATTCAAATTCGCTAACATCATCTAATCATCGTGATCATGATCATCTAACAAAACAAAAGCATTGTATAACATCATCACAACACAAACATCAAATATACATGTCATGTCAAATAACTGCTATCACATACACATCTATCTACAAGCTGCACATTAGTTGAACATATCTAACATGACCTAACAATATACACATCATGATGATCACCAACATGTAAATTAAGTACAAATGCAACATAAACATAAAATACATGGACCATACATGTATATATCTATATAACATGTAAATTAAGTACAATTGCAACATGAACATAAAATACATGGACTATATATATATACATATATAACTGAATAATGTCAAAAATATACAACTGTAATATAAATGTCATATATCAGATGGTGGTACATCAATAGTAGTACTAGTCGAGGCCTGCTCAGTCAATGGTGTAGCCTCAGCAAGCTTAGATAGATGTCGATCATCACATGCCTACTGATCTGGTGGTGCCTCATGCTGATCAGGATCATCTGCCTGCTCATGATGACTCGATGCAGATGGTCTAGCCTACTCATGATCATGACTACTAGCTGCTTAAGGATGATCATGATGACATGACGTGGATGGTCCAGCCTGCTCATGATCATGACTGATGGATGCTGCAGGATGCTCATGATGACTCAACGTGGATGGTCCAACCTGCTCATGATCATAATTGTTGGATGTTACAGGCTTCTCATCTCCGACACGAGGTGAAAGATGATCACTCCCCTGGTCGTGATCATCAGATGATGAGCCGCTGCTCGACTGTCGAAGTGCTACATCTCCACCACGCCTATGTCAAACGACCCTCCTTAGCCGCACCACTAAGCTGGTAGCTCCAATTACATGCCACATCAGGGTCAACATATCACGTGGCATGACTCTCCATATCACTGTTAGCCTATCATCGACCTGTATCTATTTGATAGTGGACGACCTAACTCCCTCCTCCACTAGGAGTCGAAAGATTTGATCGCCCAAATCCATCCTAAATCTAGTGTCAGTCCTATGCCTCACACCTGCCGGTACAATCATGAGGACCAAGTCTCTCACCGGCCCGATCCTCCGCATCTGCCATCTCTTGATTGTCATCAAGATCTACACCTGGATAATTTGGTGCTGGTGGCATCTCATCGCCAAAAATTGACCCAATATCTACAAAATATATATAAGTACACAATAATAATTGGACAATTTCATTAAACAATTTAATAAAAAAAAGTTAAAGAACATGTTAAAATAGATTTAAGGAAAACACTAATATTACCTTTATCATCCAGAGGCTCATCAGATGTTAAGAGGATGTTGGAACACCCTCGCCAATCCAAACCATCATACATACATGGGACCATAACTAAGGCGTGATCATCAACACTGGATAGCAACTCCAGTGCATCATGAACTATCCTCGCGGAAAAGTTAGACTTGTCCCTCTTGGGAATCATCTGTCCCCACATCTGCATCCATACATGTAACATCAACCTACGAGGCTGCCGAATAAAAGTAGGCCTCGTCTATGGAAACCTCTCAAAAAATAAACAAAATAGCTCTGAAGAAAAAGGGAAGTTCACCCTCCATTGTTCCTGAGCACAACATCTATTTAAAGCTGTATAGAACTACCGCAAAAAAATCGTAGACCACCTCACAAGTCATGGTGCCTGTAATAAAGAATCAACATAAAATACAAGTATGAAACTAATGCATTTCCCATCACTAGTATGGTGTGAAATGGTCGAAATTAGTAGTGAGAGGCACCTCACCTCCTCTCCACCAAATGAAGAAATATGTAACTGACCACGAGAGACCTGAAAATTTGCAGGAGACAGTAGTATATCGGTGCTAATGTATCTTTGGGAGTACACCAACTGACTCCCTATTGCATAGCCAATGGGGACCTCTGGGAATGACGGAAAATCCTACCCTCTCCTCGATAGGACAGTAATAAAATAAATTTCCTCCTCAGTGGGCGCGTACCACTGGTTAGGACCAACCTAGAAAGCCTGTTGGTGGGCATTCCACCAGAAGATAAGCTATCGCAATAACCCATTATGTCCCTTTAGGGATGTAGCATCCTCATAGAATTTAAGGAGGCCTACCTCCCTTAGGAGAACCTGGGTGGTTGCCGTAATAGGTTGAGGGTACATAAGTCTCTCCCTCTCTCATATCTCCCACAGGAGAACCATGTTCTACTAGTCCGCCGTATGTTCCAGTTGTTCCCTCCCTTCTCTCCTTTGACGTCGCTGAATAATTCACATATTAAATACAATTTTTTTAAATGATACATGTATTTAAATATATATATATATATATATATATGAAAAAAAAACAGTTGGTGCACAAAAAAAAATAGTCGTGCACTGGTACCGGTGCATCTATTTTTATGTGCACCGTCTGCGGTGCGCTTGGAAATTTTTAGCGCACTGCACAACATGAAATGTACTTTCTCAAGTAGTGCATTGATGAAACTATCCATCCTGGGGTGGATAATTACGTCAAGGCACCGCCAAACATTAGTTAATGGTCAACAGTGCAGTCGTTTAACTGATCTCACCGTTGACCATGTACAAATTTGGAAGGGTGGTGCGCTGACCAAACTACTCACCCCAGGGTAGATAGTTTCGTCAGCACACTACCCTCCTGGAATCATTACATGGTCAATGGTGAGGTGGTATAACTTTCACACCGTTGAATATGTACCCGTATCGGGAGGGTGGTGCGCCGACCAAACTATGTGCCCTGGGGCGTATATTTTAGTTAGAAAACCACCCTCCTGGCATTAATACATGGTCAATGGTGTGGTCGTTTACATGACCACACAGTTGACTATGGACATGTGTCTCAAGGGCAGTGCGCTGACCAAAATATCCACCCCGGGGCATATAGTTTGGTCAGTGCATCTCCCTCTCGAACTTGGACATAGTCATGCAATTTATGTATTTAAAAAAAACACGGTGCGTTGTTTTGATACCGCATTGGAACTAGTGTAGTTACCATTAGCTCCGGTTGTGGTGCAGCCTATAAATTTACAGGCAACACCACAAACTAGTGCGAGATGAACGGCTCGAGCACACTGCACGGGATATATATATATATATATATATATATATATATTTTAAATGGTGAATTTCATTTTTTTTACAAAAGTAATCCGCTAAAAAGTTTAATTATGGAGAAACAAGTAAAATACCTGTACATTTGGGCATCAAGGAGGCATATTTGTTGTATGATTTGCAAAAGTAAATTTTCCCACCTTTTTCTAAAATTTGAAATTGAGATGGTGGGCAATGGATGGCAGTAATGTGTGTAATGGGAGCATCGATGGCAGGGCACCTCACACAAGGGAAATTCACATCAGTGCTTGAGAGCTTTGGAGCACTGAAGAAGTGAAAATGCAGATTTTTGGCTGTAATTTTTTTTTATTTAACCCTATTCCATTGTGCGGGTTTTTGAGGCGCACTGGGTGGTTTCTTCCAAGTGCACTAGGCTGTTTTAGTTTTTGGGCGGGTTTTTATGATGCACCGGGGCTGAATATTTATAGCACACTAGTGCACTATAGTAATTAGATGCACCGGGAGGGTTTGTACGAAGAGCACGGTGTCCTGGTGTACCAATTTGTTGTACGCACCAGTGCTTTTCTAATTGAACGCACTGGTGTGGTGTAGGATGAGAAACACACCAGACAAAAAACATCTGCAAAAACCTCGACCCACCAACCTACTCTAGAAACCTCTGCTAGAAACTGATATCTCGGCTATTTTTATAAGGGGTTCCTTAATAAAATCTGCTAGAGGGTCTTTTCCTTGTAGTGATAGTAACTCTCATCTCATGTTTAACTTGGTGAGCAAGTTAAAGTGGGTAAATGTGGGGGGGGGGGGGGGGGGGTGGTGTTACATAATGGTATCAAAGCAAGGTTCACAACACTGGACCTCTGGGTAAAAGCAATTTTTATGCATATATATCAACACCTGTCTATATAGTTATTGCACATGTCTATGTGTTTATCATGCATTCATGGCAGTTGTGTTAATGTTGTTCTAGTATATTGATTCATGCATTATGCTAGTCTGAATTGGTCTGTGCAGATGAAATAGCCTCACCAAGAGTAAGTTGATGTAATACTTTGATTATGCCTTTGATTTTATCTAATAATGATATATTATAGGAAAATAGAAGGTCAAGAGATGAATATCATAATAGTTGTGTACATTTCATATGACTCCTTGTACATGTTGGAAGAGACATTGGTGGGTTGGGAGAAATCAGTTGAAAAATGGGGAGGGGGAGACTCTCTTGATCTAGCAGATATATTGAGAAGTATGAAGGCATAGATCATAAGTTGTAAAGTAGATAATGAGCGATTGATCGAGGCCCAGGAAAAACTTGAAAAATTTCAAGAGAAGCAAGCTGAGGGTAATGTGGTTATTCGTTAGATCCTTTCAGATCTACATAAGCAAGGAAAATTGAGGATAAATCATGGAGATATACAAGAAGGAAATAATAATGTTGCAGATGGAATCAAGTCTTAGAAAAGGTACAAGATGGACATGGAAGATATAATAAAGAGTGACAAAATCTTGGATACAACAGAGAGGAGGACTAATACACATGGATTTTATTCTAGGTATTCTTCTGGGAGACATCGTCACCAACACTGCCAACATCATTATATGAGGAGTGAGAAAGGATATTTTCTAGAGGAATTCAAGAAAGATAAGCCTCCTAATTTTGATGGAGATATGAATAAATCAAAAGATGCATAAGCATGCCTGCTTGTAATAAGGGAATTCTTAAGACTTCATGTAACACCCTCCTCCCACATCTACCCAAGTAACTGGCAAACCGGGGTAAACATGTGACAAATAGTTACTATGATATGGTTAAAATCCATATGTATAATTTGAGTAAGTGGAACTGATAGAACACACACAACGTGACCTCCTACACCTACAACAGAATCCCCAGGAGCCACCCAACCCATCTAGGTTACCAACCCCTATGAAAAACTAATAGTTTGATGCATTAAAGCCTCATTCATTCACTTGACATGGGCATGTATGCGAATGGGACCCTCCAGTCTCTCCCACAGCAAGGCATGCATGTGATTGAGGAATTTTCTGGGTAGTTCTGTGCCAACAAATCTAGATTCTGTACGACTTTTTCAGGGCTTGGAATCATGCCACTACACATGAATCCATGAAAATTTCATAAATAAAAAATAACATTGGAACAATGATACAAATGAAAATAATTTAAAAAATACTTGAATAGACCCCTATTAGCCATGACAGACATTTCATCAAACATGTCACAAATATGCCTTCTACAGGTTTAAATAACAAATTTGAGCATAGGGGTCTCACACTTATTTGAGAACCATTAAGAAGAAATGTTTCCTCAACAAAATAACTACATTACCATATATTAAGCCATACATTCATTATACATTCAATTTTTAACCAAAAAATGATGAGAGCCATACATTATCACTATCATAAATCTCAGTCATAACCAACATATAACCTAAAAAAATATCAAGCATATAAAAACCAAATAAATCACATATAAATAAGTATATTTAGCCATAAAATACCAAGGAGAAAGGGCTCGCATTTATGATTTCATAGGCTGACTAGGTATGGGACTTCCATGAACAACCTGACCATAGACTAGGCTGAACCAAATATTTCTTTCAGCCAACCAACCTTATGCCATATTACAAGAATGAATGTGGGATCTCATAAAACACTTCAATAAAAACCAAACTAGGGCTTCTAGAGGCCAAACCAACTCAACTGGTGATTCCACCTCATGGTTGGACATAAATAACCATCACCAGATTGGTTCCACTCCAAGCTGTCTAGGGATCTAGAGCGTTTGTTCTAACCAGGGCTTCAAGGACTAGTATCTCAACCCACAACAACCGCCGGGCTTCCAGAGCGTTTTTCCAATCAAGGCTTCTAGGACTAGTAACTCAACCCACCAAGGGCTTCTAGAGCATTTGTCCAACTAAGGATTCTAAGACTAGTAACTCAACCCAAGATGTTACAGGGCTTCTAGAGCATTTTTCCAACCAAGGCTTCTAGGAACTAATAACTCAACCCAAAACCAAAGGCACAAGAAAACCAACCAGAAAACAAAGGTAAAACCCACCACACCATGAATATCTAGGAAATGGCAAGGCTAGGCAAAAATACTATCAATCTATGTAATCCTCCATGCCAATGAAAGATCATAAAAAATAACCACATTCATATGCCAAGCATGCCAAAAATAGTGAGGAAATCATACATGCAACTCAATACCTACAAGAAAAACCTGTTGTAGCTACTGATCCTGATGTCCTCTTACAATTTCCTAATTTTCCTTTGCCTTCTTGCTCCAAATCCAAACCATGCCACACTCCTCCAAGACTCCTCCAAGAAAACTCTATTTCCAAGAGTATGAGAGAGAGAGAGAGAGAGAGAGAGAGAGAGAGAGAGAGAGAGAGAGAGAGAATGAAAGCTCCAAAACTAAACTGATTGAAAGCCTGAGAAAAATCTTGCCAACTGATCCTCAGAAACATTTTTATTAACGAGGTAACTATTTTATTCATTTTTCATTATTTTCCTTCATTTTCCTCCTAACATGCAACACATGACCTTTCACCTTCCTTTTCTCCTAATTTCCACGATTTTCATAAATAAAGTGCCAGTTAATGCCCCATGCCTTTCCAAAGCCTTTTCCAATTTTCTTTAGCCATAATAAACCAAAGTGACACCCACTAGGATTTTTTGTACACCATTCAACTTGGAATACATGTCCCATGACCTTGGTCTTATATATATATATTTTTTTACATGGATTTTTAACAAGGGATGTTACAGAACCCTCCACCTTGGGGGAACACCATCCTCGGTGTTCAATGACACCTACAACCAAAAAGAATGCTGAAAGAAAAACATACTGCCCATGGAGATTTATAACATATCTCGTTGCAGTATTTATAATGACCACTGCTGAAAACATGACAAGAATACAACTTATTGGAGCTTTATGAAAAAATCATTACGATATTTACAACAACAACTATTTGCACTACAAGTTTTAAAAAAATTTCGAAGTCTTGTTGTCATTGTAAAGTCGTGTCTTTGATCCTCTTTTGTCTCCTAACTCATAGTAAAGAACCTTGGAGGATTAAATTGTATGATTATTTGTCACTTTTTAATAAAATTGAAGAGGAGTTTTGAGTCCAATACTCTCTTTCTGTTACAAGGTTGATAGGGTAAAGTCTCTTCTAAATAGGTCTTTTAACTACTTTCAGTGGTTGAAGTCATAGGTTTCCATTTGAAAAAGAGTCTTATTATTTCAACATCATTTCCTTTCCAAGGTTAGATATAGAGTGTTAGAATCATGAGTTTTGTTAAGCATAATAAAATAATTAGTTGTTCTTTCCATGAAAGGAAACTATCATTTTCAAAAGCTATGGTTTTATAGAAAAGCAGTCTTTTTCAGAAAGGTAGTAATTTCTTGCAAATTTATATAAAGGAGCGGAGGAAATATTATTTAATTGAAGTCAAAATTGCTATTCGATGATTGAGAATATGTTGAAGTAAAAGGTGTTGCATATCCAAAGAACATTGATTTTTAATTGAGAGATGAATTAAAAGGGCGAATATTTTTATGCTAAAGTTATGCCAATGTATTGCTACTTACTAAAAGGGTATAGGTGCCACAAGCACAATACGAGTAGCAATAATGAAGATAGGTGATGGAGTTGGCGGAATTAATTGGAAGTGATTTTAATTCATTCCTGTGATTCATGTCATCCTTATTCATAAAGTCTTAGGGCATGTATAACCCGATTCCATCTGCTCCCGTGACAACTGCAATTAACAAGTTTTATTCTCCATTTTAAATAATTTTTTAACATGCGCTAGCAGGTAGGGTTTCTTGGAGGATTAGTCCTTGTTTTAAAATTGTGTTGGAGGTTAGGGTAAACAGGTGCAATATGGGAAAACGAGGTAATGTAAACCACTTCGAGCCAGCTAACACTTGCTTTGTGGATAGTCGTGCTAAGGCCGAGTTCAAGGCAGCTGGTTGGTACCAGTTGTTAAAGAAATTCTCTGGTGAGAATGTGGCCAACGCTCAAGCGTTTGCTGATACCTTTGATGGTGAGAAGGTTAATATTGGGTCTCGAACCTTCAACATTACAGAAACCATCATTTCACGGGAAACTCAGACTTCTGCAACAGGTGAGTCTTGGCATAAGAATAATAAAACTCTTGTTAAAGCTGATGCAAATGTTTATTTGAAGCCTGATCATGAACACATTGGATGGAATCCTACCATACACATTTCATTCTTTAAACTTGAATGGAAGCATGTTATTACTACTATGCAACGCTACATAATTTTTGAAGGAAGGTTTTCAACACTTCACAAATATCAAATGGGGTTCTTAGTCCATATTTCAGGTGCTAGACTCATGAAATTACCATTTTTTCTCCATATATACTTAATTTCAATGTCTCGGAGGATACAAAAGACTCCAGGTTTCTCACTACATAATCTACACCATAGAGGCCTGATTAAGATATTGATATCTTATCACTTGAGAAGGAGAAGGACTACGTGGGAGAAATTTATAATAGACGAGGGATTCAACACTGCTTATTCTAGAAGGAGGGTAGAGAGGCCCATAAAAATGAGTGATACATAGGCCATGAGATCGAAACCTATTCATTCATCAACTCCCTCACACGATGACCCATCCTCCATGTCATCTAGAAGGCAGACTAGGAGCTTAACCAAGAAGGCTGGAAACACTACATCCACACCAACAAAACAACCATCAAATGAGGTTCACACCAGCAGTTCACCTACAAGAATTTCACCCAAGGAACCACAAACCTTAAGGTCATTCATGGAGGAGTGTAGAAAGAAGTTTAAGCAAAGAGATACTCTGTTTCATAAAAATACTGTCTAAAACAAAGAGGAAGCAAATTCCTCTTCAAGGGGAAAACTTAGAAGAAGGCTCATCATGATAAAGGAATTTCAGAGGAAGTCAACCCTGAAATCCTAACATCCAGCCCTGTACTACCTTTAGAGGAATTCAACCTTGGAGCCAAGAGATCAAACCCTGTTTTAGAAAATACTCAGGAGACTCAACAAAAAAATGGTATATCATTCAAGGAGCCTACTCTTTCATAGGTCTTCTCATCACTTAAGAAAGGGAAAAACAAAATGTCAGCGACTATCAAAAAGGAAGAGCATACCTTAGCTTAACTCATCTCATCCATTGGCTCTTCAGCCAAGAAGAGGATAAAAAACATAATACATTCATATTCGTCTTATGAAGATAGCAGTGATACAAAATACACTGAGTCATAGTTTGAGGTGGGAGAATCTAGCAGATTCATACATGGTGGAAAAAGGCCTATGTATATTCCAAATCCCTACATCCATAGAAATCGCACCAGGCCTAAAAAAAAACTCATATTAATCAGCAAGTTGATTGCTAACTCTGCCCCTTAGGGATGAGATCATAAATGTTGATGACAACCTAGAAAATAAAACCAAGAAGAAAAATATCGAGATAAAAAATCAAATACATAAAAGGAGGTCAAACAAAAGGGTGAAAAAAACTGAGGCTATCAGAATATTTTCTTTCATATTAGACCTCTGAAGAATGAAGCTTCATAGCCTTGAAATATGAAGTAGTCTTCCATTTGGTTTATTTTTAATATTTTCGGATATAGTTACCCTTTTTCATAGGAGGTAGCTAATATTTTCGGATTTAGTATATGGGGCAGAAAATCTACTTTTTGGTTGTATTTTTACAAGGATGTTGCTAAAGTTGATGAAATGAATGTGATATCTATAATGAAGAGTTTTTTCTAGGTGTCATATAGCTTCCAGTTGGTTAGACACTCCTATTGTTTGGCAGATATGCATATAGGTGTTCACAGGTACTCCTTTCAGTTGTTGGATTCCACCTTTTTTGGAGACAGTTTTGATGAGCTACGAGGGCACTCAACGACATTTATTCAGCTAGCTTCAACTCCATGATGTTACACCTTATCTTATTTCTATTTTCAGTTTCCTCTTTAATGTTTTAGATGAACTATACCATACGTAGAGAGTTGTAATAAATTCCTAAAACAAATTTCCACTTTTATTGGAGGCTTTTGTACAGAGCTCCAATTTTGTATAAATATGGTGTAATGCAAAGACATAAGGGTTCATGATTGTATTTTACAGAGAATATTGTGTTACACATTTTTGAATATATAATATATCAGCAATACTCTTGAGGACTTATGACATCTCGTTGTGTGTATTGTTTACTTACCTCATGTGTTTTCATATCTAAATTCTTCAGTTTCAGATTGTGATGTTAACTCTGTTCCTATTTTTGTTAGTATCATTTTTTATCTATGCATGATTATCTAATTTTCTAGTCTTTCTTGGAAATATTTCTTGATAAGACATGTGTGGTAAATTATTTATGAGTATTCCTTGAAACATATATCTTTAAGTGTATAATGAAATCCTTGTAAGACTTCTATAAGCTTTCTTTCATTGATACACTATCAATCTGAATTTTGTGTTATTTTTCTATCCAAATAATGGACTTCTATCTGATAGACCCAATGTCCTTTTGCATATTCTCCTAGCCCACATGTTAACATAATTTACTCTTGCTACAACATCAAGCCTTAGTACCCTCATATGTGTAAAAGATAGTTATCTATTTGAAACCTTTTCAACAGATGTAACATTCAATCACTTTCCACAATCCAATCCAAATCATAAATAGTCTTGAGCTTAATATGTGTCTGGTCAATCACTTGTCACAATCCAAGTGCTGATTCCAACACTCACATCTTTTGGTGTGTCTGCCGGGAAAAGAAGGTTCTGAATTTTGTATTCTCCCGAAATTGTTGCATGAGTGCTTAGTACTAGTTTTTAAACGTGAATAAAAATGAGAAACTATTTATAATTTTAATTATTTCACCTAGTGACTCCACAAAGAGGATGAGGGGTTTCAAGACCACCTACCAAAAGAAGAAGTTAGAGATCACCTCCTGTGATTCCAGTTTCCAATCCAAAGAAGATAAGAAAGGATGATAGAGGGAAACAGAAATAAACTGAACCTACACCACATTCAGTGAAAAATATGCTTGCAAAATAGATTACAAAAGAAAAGGTACCATCATCTGCTTTACAACCAAAATAAATTTAAGTTTCAAAGCAATATCCTGAAATATTTCAACTTGAAACTGTGCCCATTAAAGGAAAAGTAGATGATGTTAGCTTAGGTTCAGTTGAAAATATCTCTTAGTCATCACTTAGTAAATTAGAAACAAATATCATTCCAATGAGAGAAGAAGCTTTAGGTATCACTGAAGAAAATAAGAAATCAGAAACCTTTGTACTAACAGAATAGGAATTAGAACAAATGTTGGAAATTGCACCCTTTCTAGATAGAGCTATTTTAACCGAGGAAGACATAATTTTTTTTTTGAGTTTTCTCCAAACTCATATTTAATATCAGTCTTCTTTTAGTCCACAAAATGAGTATTTTCCTCTGTCTCAAAACCCAACTGTTGGCTCATCTTCTTCTCATAAAAAAGGAGATAACCCTCCTGAAAATTTGACTTTTAGTCTTTCTGATTTTTTAGCCCAGCAAAACAGACTTGAAGCTTCCCCAATCCTTCAAGAATCAACATCTGAAACTGATTCTCTTGGAGAAGTTGAAATAAAACCTTCTACTATCCATCTCTTTGAAAATCCATTATTTTCAACTCCATAAACTGAAATTTACAGTAGTCAAACCTTTGTGTCAGCAAGCTTACCATTTATACCTCAACAAGTCATGGCTCATCCTGTTCCTACAAGGATGTAGTAGATTGGGTCTATAAGATATGTGCCACTCATCCTTCCTCAACCTTTGCATCCTCTTCCTCAAGGGGATTTTCTGAAATATTTTCCCAAGTACAGAGGAGAGATCCCAAGGAGTATCTGCTGAATAACACCTAGTTTCCTTTTACAGTTATGTTGATAACCAAAATGTTGAACATGAAGATGTTTCGTCTAGAATTTTTGTGCAAAGCTTAGATGTTGAATCTAGGAAGTGGTTTAGAAATTTTCCACCCAATTCAATAACATGAATAGATTACTTGGAACAAGTGTTTATAAAACAATGGGCTGACAAGAAAGATTACTTGTATTATCTCACATAATTTGGGGCTTTAAAGAAATAGGCTAATGAGTCATTGGCCGATTTCACAAAGAGATTCAATAAAGTCTAACAAAATATTCCTGTAGAGGTTAAACCCCCTGAAACCAAAACCATGATTACCTTTTCCAATGCCTTAGATTCCAAGTTTGCACTATGGTTGAGAGATAAAAAGCCAAAAACATTGGTGGGTATGCAGGAGGCTGCTATTGGAGTGCAATCAAATGTTTTGGCCTCGAATATGCTGAAAATTGAAGAAGGGAAGGGGGAAAAATATAATAATAAAATGAAAGAGTAGAAACCATCTTCCTCCTCTAAAACTTTCATAGCTAAAGAGAAGCTAGATCAGATGTCTAACTTGATTAATGATCTTGCTTCTAAAATGAAAAAACTGGAGTTGGGAAATAGGCTTGCTACTAGGCCCATCCAAAATGAAGGAAACAAAAATCACACTCCTTTTAGGAGACCTTTTTAGCCCCAAAAAATTTTACAACGCCCAAGGAGAAATCCCGATGATAAAAATGTTCAGCCTCCATTGAACAATTTTGCTGAAGAAAATCAGCAAGAAGAAGAAGTGGAGGATGAAGAAATAAATATTGTTGGAGAGACATCACAGTCAACTTATTTTAATTTACAAGGATATGAAGATCAGTCTAGGATAAATCTATTTTCAGATGATTAGGAAGCTCATATTCATGCTCAGAATGAGAAAAAGTAGTCTGAAAATAAGATGAGAAATTATCCTTTGAGGTCAAAAGGGGATGTCCAATAGCCTAAAAAAAACAAGATGCTGAAAAAATTGCTACCAAGAAAAAATAAAAGGCTAATGATGTTTCTTCATTACCTAACCTTGCTCCAATAATCAAAATAGCTACTAAAAATAAATATTCAATTCCGCTCAATTTCAATTTTAAATATGAATTGAATAAGATCAATATTCCAGTCCCACTCTTAGAATTCTTGAAAAAATCAACCTTACAGAGAATCATTCAAAAGTGTGCTTCAACCATCCCTTTTTCCTGACTCTGTCAATATTGAAGATGAAAGTCCTACTATATTTTTAGGTATCCATGTCCAAGATCAAAATGATGTTACTCTCCACCTTTTTATCTTTCTCTAAACATTCATAACAAATTGTTGCATAATTTCCTATTAGATTCTGGGGCGTCTCATACTTTTATGCCTAAGAAAGTGATGGATGAATTAGAATTGGAAATTACTAAAAAATATCATGACCTTTATAATTTTGACTCCAAAAGGGTCAAATGTTTAGGGGTAATCAAAGACTTGCTAATTTCTCTTACCCAACTTCCTATGAAGAGTCTCGTGATGGACTTAATATTTTCTGATATACCATCAAGATTTGTAATTCTCCTTTTGGTCCAAAAAGCTGGGAGGCACTCTTCAAATGGACATGACATACACCACTATCCCAGTTTTTGGAGGAGAATTTAGGAGGCTGTATAGAGAAACACAGATGGCTTATATCATAAGTGATCAAAAAAATCCATAAAATAATCCTATATATGAAAAAGAGAAGGAATTAGGATCATCTGTTTTTCATCTTGCTGCTGATGACAGTCATTTTCAGCCCGAAATTAATAAAAAAGAACAACTATTCACCTCAAAACAACAAAATTCAGAAGTTGGACAAATCTGGAAATTGTATTTTGATGGAGCCTCATCAAGAGAAGGATCAGGGGCTGGTATAGTTCTTATTTATCCCACTTAGCAGGTAGTGAATTTATCATAATAATTGCACTTTGTTACTACCAATAATACTGTTGAATATGAAGTACTAATCTTGGGAATGAAGGAAAGAAAATATTTGGGAGCAGAGAAATTGACTGTTTTTTGTGATTCAGAGTGGGTGGTACAGCAGGTGAGAGATAACTATCAAGTAAAATATTAAAAGCTAAAGAATTACAGAAATGAAGTCTGAGATTTGATTGAAAATTATTTTTCAACATTCAATTTGAATTTTTTTTCTAGAGCAGAAAATGAAATGGTAGATTCATTGGCCATTGCTGCTAGTAATTTTAAGGTCCCTCTTGATGTCAAAGCTACTTATGATATTCAGATTAAAAACAGACCTTCCATTCCTGACAATATCAAACATTGGAAAGTGTTTGAATACGATAACGAAATTTAGAAAATTTTGGAATGCATTGAGGAGTTTTCAGATATTCAAATTGACAATGAACAAGACACAGCTGAAAATCATAACAAGTAATTCAAAAATACTTTGGTTGGAAAATACATTATTGAGCTTAAAAAAAACTTCATTCCTAAAGTCTTGGTCCCTTTAGAAAGGCTTTTTGACAATAACGATGTATTTTTTAAGCCTAACAACAAGACAAATGGAGAAAGTAAAATTGATTGCAACATTGGTACTAATAACCAAACTAGATATGTTAAAGTTTCTAAATTTCTTCCTGAATAAACTAGAACTAAATATGTCAAGTTGTTGAATTAGTATGCATATATTTTTTCTTGGTCTTACAGTGATTTGAAAACATATGGCAGAAGCATAATGGAGCATAAAATCCTTCTCAAATCAGAATATAAACTTGTGGCATAGAAGATAATGCACCTAAATCCTATGTTGCTCCCTATTATTGAGAAAGAAATTAGAAAAATGTGGGAAGCTAACATAATTCTGCCTTTAAGATTTCCCAATTGGGTAGCTAATATAGTCCCGGTTCGAAAGAATAATGGAAAATCATAATTTGTGTTTATTTTCACAATCTAAACCTATGTTCACTAAAGGATAATCATCCTTTACCCAAAATGGATCATATTTTGCAAAAAGTTGTAGGTTCAAAGAGAATTTCAATGATAGATGGATTTTCAGGATATAATCAGATTTCAGTTGACAAGCAGGACATGGAGAAATTTTTTTTTACTACACCCTGGGGAAATTTCATGTACAATAAGATTCCTTCCGGTTTGATGAATGCAGGTGCAACATTTCAACGGGCAAGGGATATTTCTTTTGTAGGAGAAAAAGATAGATTTTTTGTCAATTATTTAGATGATATAACAATATTTTAAAAATATGATCATGACTATTTAAAACACTCACAACAAGTATTTGATAAGTGCAAAAAATTTGGTTTATCTTTAAACCCAAAGAAATCATGCTTTGATGTTCAAGAAGCAAGACTGTTGGGGCATGTAGTAATAGAAAATGGTATTTGCACTGACCCAGGGAGAGTTGAATCCATTTGGAAAATTTATTTTCCCAGAAATAAGAAAGAGTTGCAATCATTCTTGGGTAAGATTAATTTTCTGAGGTGTTTTGTTCCAAATTTTGTTGAATTGATTAAACATATAAATGTCTTGTTAAAGAAATATGCAAAGTTTAGGTGGAAATATGAAGAAAAAAAATTTCTTGGCAATCAAATCTACTTTAACTGAAGCCCCAATATTAATCGACCTTAATTTTGAAAAGGATTTTCTGACTTTTTCATATGCTTCTGAAGAAACTATTGCAACATTTTTACTTCAAAAGAACAAGGAAGGCTTGGAGAAGAAAATTTCTTTTTTCAGCCATGCATTAAGGGATGCTGAATTGAAATATAACTTGGCTAAAAAATAGGCATATGCACTAGTGAAGGCTCTTAATACTTTTTGAATTTATGTGCTGCATTCTAAGATTATTTCTTTTTTACCAAATATTTTTGTCAAGAATGTATTGTTAGAGCTCGACACATATGGTAGGAGGGGAAGATCATTGAAAAAAATTATGGAGTTTGACATTGAAATCAGACCTACTAAGTTGATAAAAGGACATGTTTTATCACACTTAATGGCAGAATCAAATTGCAAAGATCTGAATCTGAATGTGGAGATAGCTGAAGAAACATATAAATAAGGTAAAACTGATTATCCTGGCATATTTTATTCCAATTGGTACAAGGATATAGTATATTTTTTGTTAAATTTCAGTTGTCCTCCATAAATGGAAAAATAAAAGAGAAGGTATTTTAAGTTGAATGCTGTCAAGTATTGCATTATGGAGAATAAACTTTATTGGAAAGACCTTGTAGGTGTTTTGTTGAGATGTCTAGATGAGGTTGATTCCCAGGAAGTTATAACAAAAATACATGTAGGGGTATGTGGCAGACATTTGTACTAGAAGGACACTGCAAACAATATTTTAAGAGCTGGTTATTATTGTCCAACTCTTTTTTCTAATGTTTTTGCTAAAGTAAAATCTTGCACTAAATGTCAAAGGTTCGCTAGTAATCAAAGGCTACTCCCTCTACCTCTTATTCCCATTTAAACAAACTCTCCTTTCCAGCAGCGGGGCCTATATTTCATTGGTGAGATTCATCCACCATCATTAGGACAACACAGGTGGATTCTTACAACCACAAATTATTTCACCAAGTGGATCGAGGCCATTCCAAATAGAAATTCCACTGACACGGTAATCATCAAATTTCTGTTGTAAAAAATTATGTCAATATTTGGCTGCCCTCAGAAGTTGGTGACTAACAATGCAATGGATTTCAAATCTGCCAAGATGAATAGTTTTTTTCAGAAGTATAATATTGATTTGACTCATTCTACACCTTATTACCCCAAAGGTAATGGGCTAGCTGATTCATCAAATAAAAGTCTGGTAAGAATTATAAAAAATATCATGACTGAAAATAAAAGAAATTGGGATACTGAGCTAGTTCATGCTCTTTGGGAAGATAGGGTAAGCGTTAAAAGATCAATTAAATCTTCTCCCTTTCAACTTGTCTATGGTGCTAATTCTGTCATGCCATTACATTTGGCTTTGCTTGTCATGAAGTTTTTATAGGATGAGATGGATAATTCAAACCCCATGCAAAGAAGGATGCTAAAATTGATAGAAATTCATTAAAGTTGGGAATCCCTCATTGAAAAAATAGAGAAATAAAAGGGAAAAACAACAAAAATTTCAGGAAGATGATTTGGTATTGTGCTGGGATGCAAGAAGAGAATACCACGACAAGCATGGTAAGTTTGATAATTTGTGGTTTGGGCCATTCAAGGTTGCTCAAGTTTTGGAAAATAGTACATTTATTATGAAACATTTAGATGATGATAAATTAGCTAGATGTCCAGTTAATGGTCATTATCTCAAAAATTTCATTGTCTATTGAGTCAGTCAGTCCCTCCATTATAAATATCCGGAGTGTTGTTTTCAATTAGACTCCATGCCCAATGGTGTTTATGTTTGTAAATAGAGTTAGTTTCATTACAATAAAAAAAGTCAGTTTCTCTCATTAGCTTCTAAAATTTGAAAAGTCGTGGAAGTTAAAGGCACCAAATATATAGTCCTTGAAGCCTCATAGGGAGGACTTATCCCCAATAGGAGCCACTGTTAGCACTAGAATTTTTCAAAAAAATTTGAAGTCTGGTTGTCATTGTAAAGTCATGTCTTTGATCCTCTTCTATATCCTAACTCATGGTAAATAACCTTGGAGGATTAAATTGTATGAGTCTTTGTCACTTTTTAATAAAATTCAAAAGGAGTTTTGAGTCCAATACTTTGTTTTTGTTACAAGTTTGATAGGGTAAAGTCTCTTCTAAATAGGTATTTTAACTACTTTCAGTGGTTGAAGTCATAGGTTTCCATTTGAAAAAGAGTCTTATTCTTCCAACATCATTTCCTTTCCAAGGTTAGAGACAAAGTGTTAGAATCATGAGTTCAGAAAGGTAGTAATTGCCTGCAAATTTATATAAAGGAGTTGAGGAAATATTATTTAACTGAAGTCAGCACTACTATTCGAGGATTTAGAAGATGTTTAAGTAAAAGGCGTTTCATATCAAAGAAAATTTATTTTTCATTGAGATATGAATCAAAAGGGTGAATATTTTTATGCTAAGGTTATGCCAATGTATTGCTACTTACCAAAAGGGTATAGGTGTCACAAGCGCAGTACGAGTAGCAATAATGAAGATAGGTGATGGAGTTGGTGGAATTAGTTGGCAGTGATTTTAAATCATTCTTATGATTTATTTCATCCTTATTCACCCAGTCTTAGGGCATGAATGACCTACTTCCATCTTCTCCTATAAAAACTGCAATTAACAAGTTTTATTCTCCATTTTAAATAATTTGTTAATAGGTGCTAGAAGGCAGGGTTTCTTGGAGGATTAGTCCTCGTTTTACATCTGTGTTGGAGGTTATGGTTAACAGGTGCAATATAAGAAAATGAGGTAATTTAAATCGCTCTGAGCCAACTAAAATTTGATTTATGGATAGTCATGCTAAGGTCGAGTTCAAGGCAGCTGGTTGGTACCAGTTCTTAAAGAAGTTCTCTGGTGAGAATGTGGTCGTCCCTCAAGCATTTTCTAAGACTTTTGATGGTGATAAGGTTAAGAATGGGTCTCGAACCTTCAACATTATAGGAACCATCATTGCACGGGAAACTTAAACTTCAGCAACAGGTGAGTCTTGGCATACGAATAATAAAACTCTTGTTAAAGTTCATGAAAATGTTTATTTGAAGCTTGAGAATGAACACATTGGCTGGAATCCTAGCATACACATTTCATACCTTAAACCTGAATGGAAACATGTTATTACTACTATGCAACCCTACATAACTTCTGAAGGAAGGTTTTTAAATGTTCACAAATATAAAATGAGGTTCTTAGTCCATATTTCAGGTGCTAGACCCATGAACTTACCCTTTTTTATCCATAGATCCTTACTTTCAATGTCTTAGAGGATAAAAAATACTCCAGTTTATTCACTGAATAATCTATACCATAGAGGCTTGATTAAGATATTGATGTCTTATGACTTGAGAAGGAAAATGAATAAGTGGGAGAAATTTATAATAGAGGAGGGATTTAACACTGCTTATTCTAGAATGAGGGTAGGGAGGCCCAAAAAAATGAGATATACAGAGGCCATGAGATCAAACCCTATTCATTCATCTACTCCCTCACACGCTGACCCATCCTCCATGTCATCTAGAAGGAAGACTAGGAGGTTAACGAAGAAGGCTAGAAACACTTCATCTGCACCAAAAACACAACCAACAATTGAGGTTCACACTAGCATTTCACCTACAAGAAGTTCACCCAAGGAACCACAAACCTTAAGGTCATTCATGGAGGAGTGTAGAAAGAAGTTTAATAAATTTGATACTCTGTTTCATAAAAATATTGTGTCTAAAAACAAAGAGGAAGAAACTTCCTCTTCAAGGGGAAAATGTAGAATTAGGCTCATCATGACAAAGGAAGTTTCAGAGGAAGTTGACCCTGAAATCCTAACACTGAACCTTGTTCTAACTTAAGAGGAATTCAACCCTGTATTCAAGAGATTAAACCCTATTTTAGAAAATACTCAAGAGACTAAAAAAAACAGTGGTATATCATTCAGGGAGCCTACTCTTTCACATGTCTTCTCATCACTTAAGAAAGGGAAAAAAAAATGTTAGAGACTATCACAAAGGAAGAGCCTACCTTAGCTCAACTCTTCTCATCTATTGGCTCTTCAGTCAAGAAGAGGAATAATAACATAATACATTCATGCTCGTCTTATGAAGATAGCAGTGATAAAAAATACACTAAGTCAGAGTTTGAGGTGGGAGAATCTAGAAGATTCATGCATGGTGGAAAAATGCCTATGTATATTCCAAATCCCTACATCTAGAGACTTTGCACCAGGCCTAAAATCAAACTCATATTAACTAGCAAGATGATTTCTAACCGTTCCCTCAGGGATGAGATTATAAATGTTGATGACAACCCATAAAATAAAACCAAGAAGAAAAAGACTCAGCTAAAAAATCAAATACAGAAAATGAGGTCAAAAAAAGGGTGACAAAAGATGAGGCTATTAGAATATTTGCCTCCATATTATACCTCTGAAGCATGAAGCTGTAGAGCCTTGAAAATCTAAATTAGTCTTCCATTTTGGTTTATTTTAAATATTTTTGGTTATAGCTAATATTTTTGGATATAGCCAATATTTTTGGATTTAGTATATGGGGCAGAAAAGCTACTTTTTGGTTGTGTTTTTACAAGGATGATGCTAAAGTTGATGAAATGAATGTGATCTCTGTCATGAAGAGTTTTTTCCAGGTGTCAGATAGCTTCTAGTTGGTTAGCCACTCCTATGTTATAGCAGATATGCATAAAGGTGTTCACAAGTACTCCTTTCAGTTGCTGGATTCCACCTTTTTTGGAGACAGTTTTGATGAGCTACGAGGGCACTTAGCCACATTTATTCAGCTAGCTTTAGCTCAATGACGCTACACCTTATCTTATTTCTATTTCCAGTTTCCTCTTTAATTTTTTATGTCAACTCTACCATACGAAGAGAGTTGTAATAAATTCCTAAAACATATTTCCACTTTTATTGGAGGCTTCTGTACAAAGCTCCTATTTTGTATATATATATATATGGTGTAATGAAAAGATAGAAGGGTTCGATGATTGTATCTTACATATCATATTTTGTTACACATTTTTGAATGTATAATATATCAACAATACTCTTGAGGACTTATGACAACTTGTTGTGTGTATTTTTTACTTACTTCATGTGTTTTAATATCTAAATTCTTTAGCTTCAGATTATGATGTTAACTCTGTTCCATGTTTTTGTTAGTCTCATGTTTTATCTATGCATGCTTATATAATTTTTTCAGTATTGCTTGGAAATATTTCTTGATAAGACATGTGTGGTAAATTATTTATGATCATTCCTTGAAACATATATCTTTAAGTGTACAATGGAATCCTTGTAAGACTTCTAGAAGCTTTCTTTCATTGATACACTATCAATCTGAATTTTGTGTTATTTTTCTATCCAAATAATGGACTTCTATCTGATAGACCCAATGTCCTTTTGCATATTATCCTAGCCCACATGTTAACATAATTTACTCTTGCTACCACATCAAGCCTTAGTACCCTCATATGTGTAAAATGTAGTTATCTATTTGAAACATTTTCATCAGATGTAATAATAAAACACTTTCCACAATCCAATCCAAATCATAAATAGCCCTGAGCTTAAGATGTGTCTGGTCAAGTACTTATCAAAATCCAAGTGTTGATTCTAACGCTAACAAAAACCATATATACAACCATATTGTCTATGGAGCTTTATAAATCTAGCTCGATATAGTATTTAAAGTAATATACACATATGCACATTTTATCAATCAAAAAACAAAAGGATACGATGCTCGTATCAATCAACAAGGGAATCCATAAGCTCACACATCTACCCTCAAATTAATACCAAGATCCACCTCCATCCCAGGAAGTCTAGAATCCACTGCTAAAGTAAAATCTACATCCAATGTGCAATGCTACAAGCCTATGCCACTTGTCCTCTTCAATGAACATTTATCGACTCATTTTTCCAAGGCACACTCCCAATGTGCATCTGATTCCATCTGAAATTGCTAATGAAAAAAAAAATCCATCCTCAGCCTTCCCTTCGCTGCTACACAGTCCCTTTGGAAAACCGGTCACCCCCTCCCATTTAGTTACACACCTTCCAAGTTCTGCAAGCATCGCCTTCTGTGATACACAGTCCCTCAGGAGACCCCTCCCATGGAAAGGATTCCTCGCATCGGAAGGTAAAATAACCAAGGAATATACCTGCCACAAAACCATAATATTGGTCATGAAATGCTCATGGAAATTAGTGGACACTATTGGGTACCAATGTCCCACAATGGACCTGCTCCTGAAGTGCTTCATCAACATGCTGCTGCCTGTTTCAATTCCTTGTGTTGTTGCTGCTAATTCTAGCAATTAGTTTCAACCACCCAACCAGGAATTTTCCATGCTTCCTGTACCAAGCACGTAAATGCTTCCTGTACCTCATCGGTAGCTCGTCAACAAGGTACACTTTAAATTCTGTTCACTTTCTGTCACCCAAAGCAAACTAGTTGTTTGATCAAATCATCATGTATTAACATATGACATCCGGTTAGCTAAAAAATTCAACCATCATATTTAAAATCATATATCAAATGAAATCATCATAAAATATAATCATAGATCTCATGCATAATAAAATTAAAAAAAATACCAATCATTATCCTTCAATCAGTCCTTTTCTTCTACCTTTGTTCTCTGTCCCTTCCGTAC
Source organism: Pinus albicaulis (assembly GCA_034641835.2). Lineage (NCBI taxonomy): Eukaryota > Viridiplantae > Streptophyta > Pinopsida > Pinales > Pinaceae > Pinus > Pinus albicaulis. The sequence goes on from CM076576.1 coordinate 999,825,315, forward strand.
ACATGCCGGATCAGTTGCCACACTCAACAATCACCTTGTGCCTTCACTTATTTTCAAACATGTACACATACACACTATGTATATCGCATGCATACACCCACATATGGAATATAACACAATACATACACCTACGCCCGGTGTAAAAAAAAACACATACATATGCCTACATCCATTGTACAACACAACAAAATATATACACCTACACCTAATGTACAAGAAAATGAATACACATGTCACGATACCAAGACTACAGAATTCACATACACATTACCACACGTACACAAAACAATGTGTACAACATGCACAAAATACCACATAAGCACAACACGATAAGTACGATAAGCACACACTACCACATGTACAACAGTAACACATATACAACATGTACACAATACCCACCTGTACACAACACCACCTGCACAACATGTGCACAAAATCACATGTACATGGTGCCACCTTCAGAATGTGTACATAACTCCAAATGATTAATGCACCACCTGTACAAAAGTGTTCACAATACCACTTGTACACAACACCACATGCTCGACATGTACACGACACCACATGTACACAATACCACATGCACGACATGTACACAACACCAACTGCACACAACACCACATGTACAACATGTACATAACACCATCTATACCCAACACTGCATATGAAATATACACACAAAAACGTATATACAACAGGAACGAAACATCATATGTACACAATAATACATATGTTACATGTACACAACACCATCTATACCACCCTGTACATAGCATTGCATAAACAACATGTACACACACCATATATACATAATACTACATGCACATAATCATTAGAGGTGAAACATGTACAACATATATACAATAATAGTACTACACATCTGTAGACCACATACTGACTCTACCAAGCAACCTGGCGTCTAATGTATTCCACTATTCATGCATGTTCCAGCATGTTGTCGATCACATTACCCTCAACATTACCTATCCATAACATAAACATAGGCATAGTACAAGCATATAATATCAATTCATATCCACATGATACCAACCTTGTAGATCTATCAGGGTTACTCTTTCCACTCGATTCCTCATAAACCAAGAACATCTTCATGCCATTTACTTGCATAAGAAATCAGTCCTTCACAAGAATGATGCTTGATGATCCTATTAGAAAGCGACACACATACATACACACATACACACACATATATAAACATTAACATAAAATAATAATTATCCCATCAGACAACGACATACACACATGCATATAAACATATATATACATTAGCATAATCATGATCACAACATAATTACAAAATATCATAAGGTTTAAGTTAAGATAACTTCCTTTATCCATGCACAACATGCACAATATTGAGAATAACAATTCCAAACATAGCCAAGGCATCTGACACCTCAATTCTAACGCATCATTTCATTTGATTTCCTTTTCTTATGACCATACCGCCACCGTCCTCCATCTACACCACGGGACCAACCAATCTAAATGGATTTCATATTCTTGCCTTCAACTACCCTTTACTCATGCATAAAGCTTCATCTGAGTCTTACAGTACCTGTTTGGTTTCATTCATCTCTCCCAAGATCCATTAAATTTCCTCTTCCCCCAACCAATTCCCAAGGCCCTCAAAACATAAAAGGAAATAACAAGAAACAAACTAGAAGAAAATCATGAAAACAAATAACAATACAACACCGCAAACAAAGTGGCACGAAATTTCACTAGACGCAATCAAGACCGCAAATCAAACACAAACAAATCAAAAATACCGAAAGCACAATAATAGCAACAAACACCATAACCCAATCCCCATGGTTCCCAATGCTTCCATAGGAAAGCTCAACCTGAGCCTTCTCCAAGATTTCATGGTAGTCTCTTTGTCATGCAATCCCCTGCATCATACTACCAAAAACACATAACTATTAGCGCATAAATAAATATAATAATATACCAGTTATGTAATACCTTGTTGTGCCAAACATGCTTCCTTGTAACTGAACACACATGTTAGCCACATGTTCCCAAAATCAATACAACATATCTATCAATTTGAAACCAACCTTTACCAAGGATAAAAACCATGTCATAGTCAATAATTAACTCACATTCTTCGCCTCATAATACATAATTCTACAACTATCACCTACTTGCACTCAAGTATATGAGAACCTGCTCAAACACATAGGTGTTAGTACAACCATCTAAAACAAGATCATTTCTTTCATGCAATAACATAGAAACATACCATCATGGAAATAAATCAAAAATTCATACAAAAGGTAGATGACATAATCAAACACTCAAACTCCAAATAGGCGACATAATTAGATAGTCAAGCACCAAGTATATGACATAAGAAAACTCATACCTCAATGTATCTCAGGGGAGGCTATCTTGTCTACAAAATCAATCTATACTAGCACAATATAACTTCACAACATATCCACTCAAACATAAATAAGGTCATGATATCCATAACAATTACTAGCTAACATGTTCACATCATAAACTCATAAACAATTAATGCACCTGAAACTCTGAGCGCACTCCACTTGTATCTTGCCATACAAATCAATCCTATTGACTTCTAAAATGCCGAATACCAAAATAATTATTCGTTTTCATCCAACATAGGAACTGGATTCCTTTCTTGTTTCATATAGGGCGCAGCCATATATTTATTTTATATCATATATCAGATACCAGCCACTGGTTTGAAACAAAGCAAAAAAACATTTCCGTCTATTTTGTATTTGAAAACGCAGGTCCTTATTCACAGATATGATTATCTGATAAAAGAACAACTTAAAACGCCTGCTTTAAAACAACTTCAAAGTATAAAGGTTTCTGTGATGTAATCATTAAAAAAATATCACTATCTATCGACCGACTAGCCAATTCAAGGCTATAACACACAATTACAAAATGCGCCTTTAATCTGTAGAATTCCTTCTTCATTTCATCGAGAATGCAGACCATAGATTACTGTTTTTAAAAACATATGACAGTGAAATGTTTTTTTAAAAAAAACGTTGCCGGTCTCTCTTTATTCCCCTTTGACCGCAATTTTAAAATAAAAATCTATACCAACCATATTTTAGTTGGATTTTTATTTTCACACCACATATTCGCCTCCCCCCCAGCTCATTAATACAGGTTTGATATATGTGGATATCGATTGACCGATATTCCGGTCCAACACAACTATATTTGCCACAATCGGCGGTCAAAACAAATATATAACATATATATATAACAATTTATCAAATTTCATGCGATCTGAACCAAGATTGCACACGAGGAATTGGCGTTGATACGCTCTAAGGTATTAACTGTCAGAGATCTTCAGTTTACAAATAATTGCCACCAGAATCGCCCCTTCTTTAACTCCTGTTATAATAGTTACCGAATATGTCTGGTGGTAAGGATTTGTTTCGATGCTGTTGTGGATTCCACGGTGCCAAGGCGAGATTTATGGACCCAATTTCATACATGATAAAAATAACTTCTACTACGTACAGTCCAATTAAAACTCACACGAACTTCTCACTCTCTGAACTATCTCTCCATGGCCAGTTCTTCTACGCAGAATCCCCTCGCTGGTTACAATTTCTCTATATATTTTCCACTAATTACTCTAACAAATAGATAAGGTAATCTTCCATAAATTAATTCTAACAGAAATATTTTGATGCGCCTAACAAATCTTATCACTAAATGGAGCGATTTCACTTATTTTAATAACACACTGATTATGAAATTGACTCTCATAGTAATACTAAAATCAACAGTAAATGAAATTCACTTTGTCAAGCCACAACATGTCGACAATTTTCCACATTGCTGGCCAGTTCCGATGCTCCTGCATCAGACTCCCGGAGAAGAAAAGATTGGTTCTTTAAATTTTCAGGATTTATGCCGTATTTCTGCAATTCAGTTGTTGTCAACCAACTGGAATCTTCCATTGGCTACTCTTTCCACTTGACCAGATACTGAAAATATGTCTGTCCTCGAGTTTTCTTGAATATCCTTTGATCTAAAATAGCTTCAACTTCTTTCTTGAATGTTTTTGGTACCTGTTCTTCCCAATCCACAGTTTGAACTTCATCACCTGTAGCTTCAGTCTGCAACTCTGTTTCGGCCTCTCTGAATGGATACAAGTCTGCAATATTAAAAATGGGGGATATTCCAATCCCTTCCTGCAACTCAATCTCATATGCATTAGCTGAAAATTTCCTTTTGATTTTACAGGGTCCTATCTTCTTCAGTTTCAGCTTATTATAAGTTTTTGTAGGAAATCTCTCTTTCCTCAAATATTCCATGACCAAATCTCCTACCTGAAACTCTTTTTCTCTCCTTCTCAAATCTGCTCTCTGCTTGTATCTTTTGTTGCTTTCCTGTAGTTTACTTTTAACCTCTTCCTGTAACTTCTTCATTTGTTCAACAAAATCTTCAGCACTTTCACTTCTGGCTTCTTGTTTCCCCAAGTCTCTTAGCTCATATACTCCTCTCGGATGCATTCCAAAGACAATATGAAATGGACTCATTCCAGTGCTTCGGTTTGGTGTGTCATTGTAAGCAAATTCAGCTTGGGCTAATGCCAAATCCCACTGTTTGGGATCTTGATGTACCAAACTTCTTAATATATTCCCCAAGCTTCTGTTTACAACTTCAGTTTGTCCATCCGTCTGAGGATGGTAAGCTGAACTAAAACTGAGTTTAGTTCCCAGTTTCTTCCAAAGTGTCCTCCAGAAATGCCCTACAAATTTAGTGTCTCGATCTGATACAATACTTACAGGCAAACCATGCAATCTTACAATCTCTGAAAAGAATAAATTTGCTATATGTGTGGCATCATTAGTCTTCTTACAAGCAATAAAATGAGCCATTTTAGAAAATCTGTCTACAACAACATAAATAGAATCGTTTCCTCTCTGAGTTTTTGGTAAACCCAGAACAAAGTCCATACTCACTGCATCCCATGGTCGATCTGGTATGGGCAATGGCTGATATAGACCGGTATTCTGACTCCTTCCTTTGGCATACTGACATACCCTGCATTTCTCAACAAACTTTTTAACATCAATTTGCATTTTAGGCCAATAATAAAAAGCATTCACCTGAGCGAAAGTTTTATCTTGTCCAAAATGACCAGACAATCCTCCACTGTGCTTCTCTTTAATGATGTTCTCTCTCATGGAACATTTAGGAATGCATAATTTGTTGCTTTTAAATAACAGGCCTCCTTGAATAAGGTAGTCCATCCATTGAATTCTGTTATGGCTCACCGGATTCTGCACTGTTGTGTAGATGTCTTTAAAATCCTCATCATCCTTGTACATTTCTATCATTTCATCAAAACCTACAACACCCACTTTAAATTCTTGCAAAAGAAAACTTACTCTGCTCAATGCATCCGCCACTTTGTTAGACTTACCACTTTTATGCTTTATTACAAAAGTGAAACTTTGCAGAAATTCAACCCACTTGGCGTGCTTCTGATTTAGCTTTGGTTGATTATTAATAAACTGCAAAGCATGGTTGTCTGAATATAAGATGAACTCCTTCGGCAACAAGTAATGCCTCCACTTTTTCAATGCCTGCACAATAGCATAAAATTATTTATCATAAGAAGAATATTTTTTCTTTGCATCATTTAACTTCTCGCTGAAATATGCTATTGGCCTTTGCTCTTGGCTTAGCACCGCACCAACTGCTTCTCCACTTGCATCAATTTCCACTTGAAAGACTTTGTCGAAATTTGGCAATGCTAGAATAGGCTTTTCTGTTATCTTCTTTTTCAGCAAATTAAAATTCCTGTCAGCTGCTTCTGTCCATCTAAATGGCTGATTGACCTCCTTGATTGTCTCAAGGATTGGTGCACAAACTTGACTAAATCCCTTTATAAATTTTCGGTAGAAACTAGCAAGTCCATGGAAAATTCTTACCTCGAAGACACTCCTGGGAGTAGGCCAGTTTCTGATTGCTTGTACCTTCTTCGGATCCATTTTCAAACCGTCTCTGGAAATCACAAATCCCAAATATACCAGCTCCTCTTTCATGAAACTACATTTCTTCAGATTGATTAGTAGTTTCTCTTTCTGCAGAGTTTTCAAAACTAACTTCAAGTGTTCCAAATGCTCTTCTTTACTTTTGCTGAAAACTAGAATATCATCAAGGTAAACAACAACAAATTTACCTGTATATTCTTTCAGAACCTCATTCATTAGTCTCATGAATGTGCTGGGCGCATTAGTGAGCCCAAAAGGCATCACTAACCACTCATACAGTCCACTGTTGGTTTTGAAAGTTGTTTTCCACTCATCGCCTTCCCGAATTCTGATCTGATGATACCCGCTTTTCAGATCTATCTTAGTAAAATACCTGGATCCACTTAAACAATCCATTAAATCATCCATCCTGGGCAAAGGAAATCTATACCTGACTGTTATCTTGTTGATAGCTCTGGAATCGGTGCACATGCGCCATTCTCCTCCTTTTTTCGGACTAAGCACCGTTGGCACAGCACACGGACTCAGACTTTCTCGAATCAGCCCCTTGTCCATCAGCTCTTGAACCTGTCTTGCAACTTCTGCGTTTTCCTGAGGAGTTAATCTATATGCAGCTTTATTAGGTAGACTTGCTCCTGGTATTAAGTCGATATGGTGACTTATACTTCTAATCGGTGGTAATTCATTCGGCAATTCATCCACAATGATATCCATGTAACTATTTAACACAGATTGAAATTATTCAGGAAAATCATTTAAATTTGTGGAGGTTAAAATTACCTTTGGCCTTCCCACGATAGCGAAATGCATCTCTTCGCTTTTATCCACCTCTTGTAGCAATTCTTTGCCACTTATCAGCATAATATTATTTTCAGGCAGCTCTTTATCAGCATCATTCTTCACTGGCAGCAACGTATGTTTAACTCCATCCTTTTCTATGGTGTATGTATTTCTTCTTCCATCATGAATCGCCTTTCGGTCAAATTTCCATGGTCTCCCCAATAACACGTGACATACACCATGGGCATTATGTCACATAAAATCACATCTCTGTATGTACCAATCTGCATTTCCACATTACATTGTTCTGTCATGATGACTTGATGACCCTTCTGAAGCCAAGATAGTTTGTAAGGTGCAAGATGCACTTTCCTTGTTAACCCAAGCTTTTCCACCATCTCTGTAGACACAAGATTGTCAGTACTCCCGCTATCAATTATAACCTTACAACATTTACCCTTTGATTTGCATGTAGTTCTGAACAAGTTCTTCCTTTGCACAGGTTCTCCAATCTCTTTTTCTGATCTCAACAAAGTTCTTCTGAGCAGCAATGATTCACCTTCTTCCGGTGGTTCTTCCTTCTCTACAAGTCGAGGTGGTTCCGGCTCCGCCTCAGCCACATTTTCACCCCTCTGGCTTGCTGATTTGTTATGAGGACAGTCTCGCGACATATGTCCCCATTCTCCACAGGTATAACACCTAACATCTCTTCCTCGCCCTCTTCCTCTAGGCGTGAATCTCCCTCTACTAGATTCACCCATCTGTGGTGATCTGCTGCTTGAACTTCCTGCTTCAAACTGATGCTGTGTTCCTCTGGATCTGGCAGCTCCTCTACCTCTTGCTGAGCTCTTTCCTCTGTTTCTTTGACTCTGTTTCCGCAGTATTTTCTCCTCTGCTTTTAAACTTGCTTGATAGGCATCTTCAACAGTTTTCAAACTTAACAGGCTAATCTCATCTTGGATCTCATACCTTAGCCCATTAACATATCTGGCTACTTTCTCCAAATCATCTTCTACATGCCCTGTTCTGATGCTTAACCTCTAAAATTCTTCAGTATATTCTTTAACAGACATTCCTTTCTGCTTCAAATTTTGCATCTGCTTAAAAAGATTCAAATGATAGTCTTTAGGCAAAAATTTGGCTTTCAGTTTGCTTACCATTTTATCCCACTGCTTGATCTTAGATTTCCCTTTTCTCGTTCTTGATGTCTGTAACTCGTCCCACCAGATGGCTGCGTGACCTTTCAATCTAGTGACTGCAAATTTTACCCTTTTATTTTCTTCAATCTCTTCATAATCGAAGTACTGATCTATGGATCTGATCCAATCCATGAGCTCCTCGGCATTTAGACTCCCTTCATACATAGGAATCTCCACTTTGGGTTTGCTTCCAATCTTTGCCAACATCTTCATGAATTTAACATTTTCATTCTCTTCTTCTGCTTCCACATCTTCCTCAGATTCTTCTGAAGAACTTGCAGCTCCCTCATCAGGTGCTCTTCTCTGGGCTGTTTCCATTGTCTCCATGCGTTCACGCAGTCTTCGCACTTCTTCTATCAAGACTGCATTTGCTTCTGGTCTCCCTCGACCAATTCCTCTCCTTGGCGGCATCTTTGCTGCAAACACCTGCTAGTTTGGCTTCGATACCAAAATAATGCACCTGAAACTCTGAGCGCACTCCACTTGTATCTTAAGCATACAAATCAATCCTATTGACTTCTAAAATGCCGAATACCAAAATAATGATTCTGTTTCAACTCAAACATAGGAACTGGATTCCTTTCTTGTTTCATATAGGGCGTAGCCATATATTTATTTTATATCATATATCAGATAACAGCCACTGGTTTGAAACAAAGCAAAAAAAACATTTCCGTCCATTTTGTATTTGAAAACGCAGGTCCTTATTCGCAGATATGATTATCTGAATAAAAGAACAACTTAAAACGCTGTTTTAAAACAACTTCAGGCATATAAAGGTTTCAGTATGTAATCATTAAAAAAAAAATATCACTATCTATCGACCGACTAGCCAATTCAAGGCTATAACACACAATTACAAAATGCGCCTTTAATCTGTAGAATTCCTTCTTCATTTCATCGAGAATGCAGACCATAGATTACTGTTTTTTAAAAACATATGACAGTGAAATGTTTTAAAAAAAAAACGTTGCCGGTCTCTCTCTATTCCCCTTTGACCGCAATTTTAAAATAAATACATATACCAACCATATTTCAGTTGGATTTTTATTTTCACACCACATATTCGCCTCCCCCCCAGCTCATTAATACAGGTTCGATATATGTGTATATCGATTGACTGATATTCCGGTCCAACACAACTATATTTGCCACAATCGGCGGTCAAAACAAATATATAACATATATATATAACAATTTATCAGATTTCATGCGATCTGAACCAAGATTGCCCACGGGGAATTGGCGTTGATACGCTCCAAGGTATTAACTGTCAGAGATCTTCAGTTTACAAATAATTGCCACCAGAATCGCCCCTTCTTTAACTCCTGTTATAATAGTTACCGAATATATCTGGTGGTAAGGATTTGTTTCGATGCTGTTGTGGATTCCACGGTGCCAAGGCAAGATTTATGGACCCAATTGCATACATGATAAAAATAACTTCTACTACGTACAGTCCAATTAAAACTCACACGAACTTCTCACTCTCTGAACTATCGCTCCATGGCCAGTTCTTCTACGCAGAATCCCCTCGCTGGTTACAATTTCTCTATATATTTTCCACTAATTACTCTAACAAATAGATAAGGTAATCTTCCATAAATTAATTCTAACAGAAATATTTTGATGCGCCAAACAAATCTTATCACTAAATGGAGCGATTTCACTTATTATAATAACAAACTGATTATGAAATCGACTCTCATAGTAATACTAAAATCAACAGTAAATGAAATTCACTTTGTCAAGCCACAACATGTGGAAAATTTTCCACATTGCTGGCCAGTTCCGATGCTCCTGCATCAACAATTGTCATTCATGTATAACAATCACATCTGCACAATCAGTCTATATTAGTACACCACAATAGAACAAATATGTCGACTCATAATTTAATGTCATAACCCTAACCATCTGCATAGGCCAAGCCAAATTAACATGCTGCATATAACATCAATATCTTAAATTCAATAACCCTAACCATCAAGTTAACTAACGTATAACAACAACAAGTTAATCATATAACATAATAATCAAAAACATATAACATAGTCATCAAGTTAATACCATCCATTACTAACCAATGCATGTACATATGATCACACTAATTAACTAACATATATCATAAATGTAGCCGCAACAACCATAGACTCATAGACAAGTAAATAACCCTAATGCTTATAAAAACCATTAGCCAACATACCTACATGCCAAACATAAAATACTTGTATGACGATCTTGTCTTACCCTGAAGTCTAGTGTTGCAACCTCGCTCTAATAGTCTACATCTCCTACTCTATCTTAGCGAACATATCAACACCATATCTTATAAATAACATCATGATGACATAAATACATACAATGACCTCACAATGCATAGCTAACCTATTATGCATGCGTAGTAGCCATAACCATAACAATGCATGCAAAAAAACCTATAGAAAATGACATGCATAACAAATAAATAACCGAAATACACTCATGATGACCACATCCAATAAAAACCACCATCAAATTTCACATGGCGACACTAGTGAAACTATGACTAACACCATGCATATGCAACAAGCACACATACCACAAGCATAAGGAACAAATATGCAATTCACATGAATGCATGACCAACACACACTGCCCATCTAGTCCAAGTGTTGAACCATGCTTTGATACCAATCTGTGGTATCAAATATCACATAAGGAGAACAAAAACCAGACACCACCCAAAGAAAATGAAAACCACTCTGGTACCACTCGGTAACACCCTCCTCCCACATCTACCTAAGTAACTGGCCAACCAGGGTAAACATGTGATGAAGAGTTACGGTGATATGGTTCAAATCCATATGTATCATTTGAGGAAGTGGAACTAATAGAACGAAGACAACCCAACCTCCTACACTAGCAAAAAAATCCCAAGGAGCCACCCAACCCATCTAGGTGACCAACTCTTGAGAATAAATGACATATTTCTACATTAAAGCCTCAGTCACTCCCTTTACATGGACATGCATGCGACTGAGGCCCTCTAGTTGCTCCAACAAGACATGCATGTGACTGGGGAATTTTCTGGGTAGTTCTGTGTCAGCGACTTCAGATTTTGTGCCACTTTTTCAGGGCTAGGACTCAGGCCACTACCCATAACTCCATGAAACTTTTAGAAATGAAAATTAATTTTGGAACAATGATACCAATTAAATACTTGAAAAAGGACTTGAATCGACCACTAATATCCATGATAGACATTTCATCAAACATGTCACAAATATGCATTATACAAGTTGAAACAACAGATCTGAGCATATGGGTCTCACACTTATCTGAGAATCATTAAGAAGCAATGATGCCTCATCGCAATAACTGCATGACCATCTATTAAGCCATACATTCATTGTACATTCAATGTTAGCCAAAACATGATGAGATCCATACATTATCACTATCATAAATATTAGTCGTAACCAACATATAACCAACAAAAATATCAAGGATATAAAAACCATATAAAACACATATAAACAAGTATATTTACCCATAAAATACCAAGGAGGAAGATCTATTATTGATGATTGCATAGGTCTATCGGGTATGGGACTTCCACAAACAACCCAAACATAGATTAGGATGAACCAAATATTTCTTTAATCCAATCATCCCCTTGCAATATTCCAAGACAGAATGTGGGATCTCATAAAACACATCATTCAAAATCAAACAAGGGCTTCCGGAGGCCAAACCACCTCAACCAGTGATTCCACATCACAGTCGGACATCACTAACCATCACTAGATTGGCCTCTACCCCAAGATGTCTAGGGCTCTAGAGTGTTTGTTCCAACTAGGGCTTTTGGGACTAGTAGCTCAACCTAGAACTGTTGCCATGATTCTAGAGCGTTTGTTCATCCAAGGCTTCCAGGGCTAGTAACTCAACCCACCAAGGGATTTCAAAGCATTTGTCCAACCAAGGCTTCCAGGAGTAGTAACTCAACCCAAGCTATTACATGGCTTCTAAAGTGTTTTTCCAACCAAGGATTCTAGGAACTAATAACTCAACCCACAGCCAAAGGCACAAGAAAACCAACCAAAAAACAAAGGTAAAACCAATAACACCATGGATATCCATGCAATGGAAATTATAGGAAAAACTAATGTCAATATAGGTAATCCTCCATGCCAATGAAAAATCATAAATAAATAACCATATGCATATTCCATGCATGCAAAAACTAGTGAGGAAATCATACATGCAACTTGGTACCTGCAAGAAAAATTGGCTCTAGCTGTTGATCTCGATGTCCTCTTGCACTTTCCTTCTTTTACTTTGCCTTCTTGCTCCAAATCCCAAGTATGTAGAAATTATACAAGAAGTATGTATATCATGGATTAAATATGACCTAACAATGTGCTAAAGCTAGATACTGAAGCACTTCTACAAATCAATTGCGGAATTAAAAACACAATCGCCAATCACATGAAGCAAATAAGTATCAATCAAACCACAACACAGATAATTTCCCAGGGAAATATTGCTGCTCAAAACCACAATATATTCTATTGTATATTCAGCATGAATACATGAAACGATTACATACAATTCTTCTCACAAGAGCCCTCCTATATTCAGCTAATTGTCTCACACTGTCCTGGACAAAACTGACCAACACATAGCCAATTCCCAGCCTCTAAACAACCTGCCTTTCTTGTGCAATTCATGTGGAATGCAATCCCTAACAAATAGGAATTTTGGCCTTCCTTGACTACACAAGGATCATAGGCAATCAAATGGGTGTTTGGTTGCATCGGTGCAACCCTATAATCCTACAACCAATAGTCAACTTCCCTTTCACCTAGATCTCAACTGGAACTGACATGCATGCAACTAATAATAGTAAATCCTTAGTTTCATGTGAGATCAATGATTGTGAATTAAATAATATTTAATTCACTTGATCTCTCACTAGTGTATATAACAGTTACAATCAACACAACTGAGTTTAACTCACTTAACTGAGTTAAACTGATTACAACTTGCATTAACTAATGCACCACTACACTTCGAACTCTGTTACAACTGGAATTACTTTTCTTGCCTCACCAACTACCCTCAACTCGAAATTCATGAGTTAACTGAGTTTATCACACTCAGTTAACTATTACAAGTTATTTCTAGATTAGATTACATTTTATTGTCCATCTTAATTAAGGGATAACTAAAATAGAAATGCATCAAATTTAGCCCACACCAGTGTAGGTGATGCTAAGATCTATGGTCACACACTAGTGTAGGTGCTACTTGGACCTCCTAGTCCCACACTAGTGTAGGTGCTGAAATTTCTTGTTGAACTTCAACACTTCCTCTCAATAAGAAAGGGATTATCCTTCAGCCCGATCCTGCCTCTATGGTATTCAAATTTTCTCCTAGTGAGCGCCTTCATCAGAATATCTGCATCCTGATCTTCCGTGGGAATGTAATGAAGCAAAATTATTTTCCTTTGCACACAATATATGAGATGGTGGTACCAGATATATTTTTTCTTGGACCTATCATGAGACACATTATTAATCGAGAGATTAATGAAATTCTAATTATCACAATGTATCACTTTTGGATACATCTGAGAACCAAAAAAACCAACCAAGATATTTATCATCCATATAGCCTCACATGCAGCTTGAATTGCTTCCATGTGCTCTGCTTCCGCTAAACTGAGTGCCACAGATCGCTGCTTCTTGCTATACCAATAAACTACTTTTGACCCTATGTTGAAGATCCCTCCTGATGCACTCTTTCTGTCTGATGGATTGCCTGCCCAATCTGCATCCGTAAAGCCTTGAAGTTTCACTCCCTTTTTCCATCTATACCATAATCCATACTCTGATGTGATCCTCAAGTATCTCAAGACATGCCTCCCCGCATTCCAAAAGAGCTTGGTAGGCTTACCCATAGCTTGACTTAGCTGGTTAACTCCGTATAAAATGTTTGGTCTGGTGTTCACTAAGTACATCAGTGAACCAACTAACTTCCTATAGACAGTAGCATCCACTACCTCTCCTAAAGTATAATCCTCTTTCCTCGAATATCCTGGAAGAGGAGTGTGTGAATTTTCAAGAGGAAAATATTTCTGCAATGCTTGGTTTATTTCTCCTACTTATGAGATAAGTTATTTATAGATGCTTCAGTAGATTTTGAAATAAACACATTTTCAGATCTTCACTATTGTTAAGAGCATCAGAACAAAAATATAATTTACACCAGTAGCACAATAGAAATAACCACATGAAAACACATGTTTTTGGACAATTATCCCCAGAAAAACCTAATGTGGGAAAACCGATGCAATAAATGAGGGTTTTACATTTATCTTCAGAAATGGAAAGTACATTTACAGGAGTTTGATGAGTAGAGAAAAATTAGCAAACACCTAGCTGAATTTTCTAGATCTTCCAGACGAATTTTTGACCCTCGGGGTGACCTCCTTCACCCTCTGCATCATCCAGCGTGAATGCTCTGCGCAGTTCCTCTCTGGACTACGTGATTTTGCATGGAGGGGCTCTTGCTGCTGATCAACTCATCCTTCCCTTCACCCTCTTGACTTCTGCTTCCCGATAAATGACTCCTCCCTCCTCCTTCTGCTTCTGCAACCCAGCTTCTACAAACTCACCCACCGAAATCGAATTCTCTTGCTTCAGAATTGATTTCCTTTGGGTACGTAGAGTGCCCCTGACTTGATTTCCAAATGACCCTCAAGTCTCTTCTTATAATCTTCTTGTTGATAAATCAACGACCAAGATTTTATCATTAATCAATGGCTCATATTAAAAGATGACTTGATCTTCGTCTTCTAGAAGATTCACACTTTGCTCTATCAATACCCTTTAATTATTTAATTTCCCTAAGTTTATACTTAGGGTCTGCATTAAAATAATTACTTATTTTAATAAAGTCATATCTGAGTGGAAATTCCACAAATGATTTCTAGGTTCTCTGGATAACTAATGTCTAAGCCTCTCTACCAAAAATGAGACTTAGAAATTGTCTCATGCTATAGAAATCAACACTACCTCTTAGCGAGGAAAGTGTTTAAGCAAGATACCATTGTACTGTGCTGACTCTACATCATATGCTGTGCTGATGATGTCCTGTTTGCTGCCCCTCATCTCTGCGCTACTTCTTCCTATACTTCTGCCCTAGCACTGCAGCATCCGTACTGCAACTCCCTCTTCTTCAAAAGACCACCCTTTCCTCTAGTGGAAGGGGTTCTCGACTATCCCCGTATTCTCTCTGAAGTAAGTGAACTTGAACTTAGAGCATTTGTGAGGATATCTGCCACCTGTTCTCCTGTAGGAGTGTATCTCAACTGTACTGCTCCTCTCTGTACATAGTCCCTGATAACGTGACACCGAATGTCAATGTGTTTTGACCGGTCATGAAACATAGGATTTTTAGAGAGCTTAATGCAGCTCTGATTATCGCACATAATCCCAGTCGATTCTATCCGCTTCTTGAGTAGGTTCAAGAGAAATTTGCGAAGCCATATGGCCTCACATGAAGCTGTGCTTGCTGCCATATATTCTGCCTCAGCTGAGCTCAGTGCTACAAACTTCTATTTCCTACTGAACTATGAGGTCATTCATGATCTGAGACTAAAACATTACCCACTGGTACTTTTCCGATCTACTATACTTCTAGCCTAGTCTGCATCTGTGAACCCACTCAACTAGATCTCGTTACCCCTGGTGTACTTTAGCCCATACTCGACTATCCCTCTCGAGTATCTAAGATCATGTTTGGTTGCTGCCCAATGATCCCTCCTTGGTTCCACCATGAACTGATTGAGGGTATTCACTGTATAATAGATGTCTGGTCTCGTGTTGACCAGATACATCAATGATCCAATGAGCTGTCTGTACAAAGTGGGATCAAATTCATCATCCTCTGATGTGTCTATATTCTTCCAGTTAGTAATCATTTGCGTGGCCATGGGTCTATAGTCTTCCATCTGAAATCTCTTTAGAATCTCCTTCGTGTATCTTCCTTGTCCTAGGAAGATTTCCCCTTTCTGCTGCTAGACTTCTAAACCAAGAAAATAGTGCATCTACCCGAGATCCTTCATTTCAAATTCTGTTGCTAGGTTCTTCTTACAGTCTTTGATAAGCTTGGATGACCCAGTCAAAAACAGGTCATCCACATAAAGAACAAGAATAAGGGGCTCATCTCCTACTCTCAAGTAGTATAAATTGGGATCTGCGTCACTCTTGACGAAACCCATCTTGTGCAAGTAGCCATCAATCCAACCATACCATGCCCCAGGGGCTTGTTTTAAGCTATACAAGGCTAACTTAAGTCTGCAAACATGAGTCTTCTTCTCATGTGTCTCGAAGTCCTCTGGCTGATCTATGTACACTTCCTCTTCTATCACCCCGTTCAAAAACGCAATCTTGACATCCATCTAGTGAATATCCCATCCCATCTACACTACTAGAGAGATCATGGATTTGATAGAAGTGTATCGCGCTACTGGAGCAAAATTTTCTTCATAGTCAATGCCTTCCTTCTAGGCATAGCCCTTTGCTACAAATATTTCCTTAAATATCTCTTTGCTGCCATCTGCATCATATTTTATCTTGTAGATCCATCTGGATCCTACAACATACCTGTCTGTGGTCTAGGGACTACTTCCCAGAAATCATTTGTCATGATGGAGCTATATTCCTCCACCATGGCATCCACCCATAGCTGATGCTGAGCTACTTCCCGAAAGTTAGAAGGCTCTCCAACCTGAGCTATCAGCGCTTGATATGTTTCAGGTTGTTTCCTTATCCTCTTTCCTTCTATAGGGGCTCCAACAAATCCTTTTGCATCCCTAATAATCTATTGGAGTTCTCTGCTCAGTCTCCCATCAGTGGTGGGCAGTCTCACCTATTCTTCCTCCTGTTCTTCATTAGAGGAGCTTCTCTTAGAAATATTGTTCCTTAGAGAGGCACTGGACCTCTCCTCCATGGGTTTTTGAGCTTGTACCAGTGGATCTTCCTCAATCTGCGTATTTGTGGCCATCTCTCGAGATTTCCTAAAGGCTCTCTCCTCCAAGAATTTTACATCCCTTCTTAACACGAATTTCCTGCTCTATGGAATATAGATGTGGTATGCCTTTGCATTCTTGCTATAGCTCATCAAAAAACCCTTTTCTGTAGTTTGATCCAACTTCTTCCTCTTTTCCTCTGGAACATGGCAGTATGCTATACTGCCGAATATCTTGATGTGGCTCACTTCTGGCTTGCTGCCTGTGGACACACTCTAGGGAGTAACCTTCCCCAAATCTGTATTGGGAACTCTGTTTTGAATATAAACTAGTGTGTTGCAAGCCTTTGCCCATAATAATTTGGGAATCTCCTGATCGCACAACATTTCCCTTGCAGCTTCTATTATGGTCCAATTATTCCGTTCTACAACTCCATTTTTCTTTGGATTGTATGGAGTTGTCCATTCTCTATTGATGCCTTCCTGTGCATAGAAATTTGTGAAGTCTTTATCGATATATTCTCCACTGTTATCTAACCGCAACTTCTTGATCTTCTTCCCTGTAGAGTTCTCCACCGATGCTTTTAAATATTTAGACCGATTAAAGACTTCATCTTTGGTCTTCAGAAAATAGATCCAAGTTTTTTTGGAATAATCATCAATAAAGGTGAAAAAATAATTTTCCCCACTGAGAGCTGTTGTGGACATCAGACTGCAAATTTCACAGTGTATTAAATCTAATGTACCCTTGGCTC
Source organism: Pinus albicaulis (assembly GCA_034641835.2). Classification (NCBI taxonomy): domain Eukaryota; kingdom Viridiplantae; phylum Streptophyta; class Pinopsida; order Pinales; family Pinaceae; genus Pinus; species Pinus albicaulis. The sequence goes on from CM076576.1 coordinate 999,843,102, forward strand.
TACTGCTGCTTCTTGCAAATGTTTCCTTAGCATAATTCCCTAGTATACATCCCCTGAAAACTTCATTTTTATTTATGCTGAGTTCAAGAGCCCCTATGACAATATTTTTAAGAATCCCTAAGGCTCCATGATGTAGATGCCCCATCCTTCTATGCCACAATTCATTCAAATATCTGTCGTTTTTACTGCCGATCACGGCCACCATAGATTCAAGCTGGAGCTTATACAACTTGTGACTCCTTACTCTGATTTGTGCCTTTTTTCTCTAGTTAGGGTGTTTGACATACAACTTATCTTGAATAAAGTATACATCATAGCCCTTGTTCTGAAGTTGAGACACAGAGAGTAAATTCATCCCAAACCCAGGTACATGTAGAATGTTTGTGGCTCGAATATTTTTTCCATCCTCAGTCTAAAATGTTATAGTACCTCTCCCGATGGGGGTAGATTTTGCCTTATTTCCCATAGTTATTTTGAAATTAATCTATTCTTCTTGATAGCTCGAAATATATTATTGAACCCCCATCATATGAGAAGATGCTCCACTGTCAATGTACCAAACACTTGGGGGTGCTGTGCTTGACACATAGGCAAGATCCTCCTCTAATCTAGATGCTAGCACCTTCATGTTATGTTCTCTTTAGATTTCTGTGTGCTCTAGAGGACTGCATGGGTCATGGAAAATTTTAGGGGCTAATATTCGCAGGTGGGCTAATTTTCCATGTTTTTTCAAAAAAAATGATTCGCCAATTTCCATTTTTTATAAAAATGATTCGCCAAAATTTTAAAATACAAAATTATTTTAACTCAAAAATCCCCAACATTATATAGAGAGTATATGGAAAACAACTATAAATTTGAATAATTTTACAAATATATCAATAAGAAATTTATTTTTTTCATATTACAGAATAGTGATATTTGCCAATGTTTTAAACTTCAAAATAATTTCCCATCCTTAAAATTTTCCCTGGCATGGGTCCCTTTGATTGGGTGAACCCTTCTTTTGGTCCATGGTAGATCCTCCCTTTATATTTGTAGCCCTTGGCTCTGATACCATGTGAAATTTTCAAGAGGAAAATATTTTTGCAATCCTTGGTTTATTTCTCCTACTTATGAGATAAGTTATTTATAGATGCTTCAGTAAATTTTGAAATAAACACATTTGCAGATCTTCAATATTGTTAAGAGCATAAGAATAGAAGGATAATTTACACCAATAGCACAATAGAAATAACCACATGAACATAAATGTTTTTGGAAAATTGTCCCTGGAAAAACCCAATGTGGGAAAACCGATGCAACATATGAGGGTTTTATATTTATCTTTAGAAATGGAAAGTACATTTACATGAGTCTGATGAGCAGAAAAAAATTAGCAAACACCTGGCTGAATTTTCTAAATCTTCCAGATGAATTTTTGACCCTCGGGGTGACCTCCTTCACCATCTGCATCATCCAACAAGAATGCTCTACGCAGTCCCTCTCTAGACTGTGTGGTTCTGCATGGAGGGGCTCTTGCTACTGATCATCTCAACCTTCCCTTCACCCTCTTGACCTCTGCTTTTGGATAACTGACTCCTCCCTCCTCCTTCTACTTCTGCAACCCAGCCTCTACAAAATCACCCACTGAAATCAAATTCTCTTACTTCAGAATTGATTTCCTTCGGGTACTGAGAGTGTCCCCGGCTTGATTTCCAAATGACCCTCAAGTATCTTCTTATAGTATTCTAGTTGATGAATCAACAACCAAGATTATATCATTAATTAATGGCTCAGATTAAAATATGACTTGATCTTTGTCTTCTAGAAGATTCACACTCTACTCTATTAATACCCTTTAATTATTTAATGCATTAAAATAATTAATTATTTTAATAAATTCATATCAGACTGGAATTTCCACAAACAATTTCTAGGTTCTCTGGATAACTGATGTCTAAGCCTCTCTACCAAAAACAAGACTTAGACACTTTCCGATGCTATAGAAATCAATAGAGTGTCCATGGGTTTGCAACTGTGCATGTGAAATTTACTCAGTATATCTTTGGTGTACTTGACTTGAGAAACAAAAATTTCACCATCCCGCTGCCATATTTCCAAGCTAAGGAAATAATGAAGGAGTCCCATGTCTTTCATTTCGAACTCCCTTTCAAGATACTCCTTGCATGAGTGTTTCAACTGCTCATCACTAGTCAAAATTAGATCATCAACATAAAGTACAATAATCAATAGCTTACCGAGGTTTGCATCAAATTCACTTTTGGTGAAGCCTAGGACGATGAAAAAATTGTCAATCCGAGTGTACAAAGCACGAGGTGCTTGATTTAGCCCATACAGTGCTCTCTTGAGTCGACACACATGCGAATCACTGTTGAAGATCTTGAAACCTCATGGCTTATCTATGTACACTTATTCCTCAATGAATCGATTGAGAAATGTAGTTTTCACATCCATCTGATGAACGCACCACCCCATATGCGCTGAGAGTGCAAGGATGGATCTAATGGAAGAGTACCTTGAAACTGGTGCAAAAGTGTCATCATAATCGATCCCTCAATCTATGAGAATCCACAGGCCACAAATCTGGCCTTGTATTTCTCCACACTCCCATCAACAACTTGCTTTGCCTTGTAGATCCATCTATATCCAAACATTGATTTTTCGGCTGGTATTGGGACAATCTCCCTGGCACTGTTCTTGACAATGGATTCATACTCCTCCACCATTGCATCAACCCAAATTGGTTTCTGTACTACCTCCTAAAAGGAAGATGGTTCTGTCACAATAAATTTTCTCATAAGATCCATGTATCTAGTAAACCTGTCTGGAGACTATCTATGTCTGCACTGTGAAGTAGGGGCTCCTACATTCTCTATGGTATCAAGTCTCAATCTATCAGCTTCCGTGGTGTGCCTTCTACCATTTATGATGGATGGATTTGCATGAACATTTTCTTCCACTCCAGGATCCTCTGCATGTGGCTGCTCCACATCTTGAGGCTCATCCTTGGGAACCAAGAGTTCCTCCTCTACATGCATATCCAAATCCTTCTCAAGGGACAATCGCATGGCTTTCTCCTCATCAAATTTTATATCTTGTTGCACAAAAATCATTCTGCTATTTGGAAAATACACTTGATAGTTGTGGGGAGTTTCAGTGTACCCCACAAAAATCCCAATCTCAGTTGTTGGTTCTAGCTTCTTCCTGGCGTCTTTGGTCACATGCACATAAACAGAAACATCAGGTTTCTTAAAATGTGAAACATTAGGTTTCTTACCAGTGAAAGCCAAAAATCTTAAAATGTGAAACATCAGGTTTCTTACCAGTGAAAGCCTCTTCTGGTGTATTCATGCAAAGTATCCTATGAAAACAATGGTTCTACACAAATATCTTTGTATTGCATGCCTCTGCCCACAGATGCATCGGTAGGCCCTAATCATGCAACATCGCTCTTGCTGCACCCACAATCATTCTGTTATTTCTTTTAGTGACCCCATTCTATTGTGGGTTATGAGGCACTATCAGTTCTCTCCGAATTCCTTCTTTGCTGTAGAAGTTCTTGAATTCGTTAGAGATGTACTCACCACCATTTTCACTCCTAAGAGCCTTCACTTTCTTCCCTGTGTCTTTCTCCACTAGTTCTTTAAACTCAAGAAACTTTGAGAATGTGTGATCTTTCTTCTGCATGAAGTAAATCCAACATTTCTGAGAAAAGTCATCAACAAATATCACACAATACTTATGCTTTGCTGTTGAAACAACAAATAATGGTCCACACACGTCTGTGTGAACTCTCTCAAGGATCCTCAAGGCTCGGTTCTCCTTCTCATGAAAGTTGGCCTTTACATATTTTCCCATATTACATCCCTTTCATGTGTTTGACTATGCAAGTGTACCTTTGGGAAGACCAGTAAAAATATGCTGCATGACTTTTAAGGCTCCGTGGTGAAGATGGCCCAATCTCATGTGCCATAACTCGCCCTCATCCTGGCTCACCACTTTGTTTGCCTTGCCCATAAATGCTGCATAGCCATCTACATCTAGCTTATAGATATTCTTAACTCGAATCCCCATCTTCTTAGCATGTCCTGTTGTTTTGTGTCGCAGGAAATATTTTCCTTCACTAAAAACAACATCATAGCCTCTATCCTCTAACATTGCATTTGAGACCAAATTTTTCTTCAAGCCTAGTACATGCATTACATATTTTAATTGAAAGGGTTTACCTGACTATCTCTTGAAGGTAATGGCACCAATCTTGATAGCACTGTACCGCTTGTCATCACCCACTTTGATATGCATCTGGAGGTCCTTCTCCTCCAAGCTACTGAAAAGTTCCTTGTCTCCCGTCATGTGAAAGGATCTAAATACCACACCGATCCCAATGCACTTGACACCGTGCATGCGATCAATGAGAAGTCAAGCTCAAATTGCGAGGCCAAAGCCTCACTAGCTGCAGATCCTGAAGCCTTCTTGTTCTTTTTCTTTTGTGGACAGTTAGTGGCATAATTTCCATGCACGTGACAATGAAAACACTTCACCCTGGACATGTCACGCTTCTTTCCATCTTTGGACTCAGATTTGCAATGGAACTTATTTTCTTTCCTTTTTTTTGCCTTGGCAGCCAAAGAAAAATCTTCTTCATCTTCATTCTTAGATGAAGATCCATCTCTGGTATTCCATCTGACTCCTCTTGCACCAAATTTGACCACAGTCATTCCCAATATGGAATATTTTCCCTTCCATTGACAGAGTCTTGATAACTATGCCAACTCTTGGGAAGTCCTAGGAGAGCTAGACTCACCAAATCATCATCAATGACAATAATTCCAACACTCCCCAGCTCATCCCGACATTGGAATTTTTTTTTTAAATATTTTGGCATGAAGTCACCTTTCTCCTTCTTGATCTTCCTGAGTTTAGCTTTTAGTACCAGTTTCCTATGGTCACTATTGCTCAGAAATAGATCTGTAAAAAATTTCCACATAGCATATGGTGTCTCTTTGCCATGGATACTTGAGACAATGTGATCTTGTACTCCCTCTATTAAGATCTTCCTCTCCTTTGCCACTTTCTTTTGCTATGCATCAAGATTTGCAGCATCTGTCACAACGGGTTTAGGAACATCATTGTCAATGAATTCCTTCAAGCCATTGTCGTCAAGTACTGCCTCAATTATGTTCTTCCAAGTAATATATTTAGAGCTACCCTTGAGTGCACACTCCAATCTCAAGCCATTGAAAGCCATTTCGATCCTGAATTAGTTGTAGCACCAAGAAATTATTTCTACAAATTCGAATTCTATTCAGTCACAAACTCAGCTCCTCCTCCATTATTGTGATTTCCTGTGCTCTGATACCATGTATAAATTATAAAAAAAACATGTATATCATGGATTCAATCTGATCTAACAATTATCAAAAACTAGATACTGAATCACTTCTACAAATCAATTGGGAAATTAAAACACAATCGCCAATCATATGAAGAAAAGAAGAATCAATCAAACCACAACATAGATAATTTCTCGGGGAAAGCTTGTTGCTCAAAAAACTACTATCTTCTATTGTATATTTAGCACAGATACATGAAACAATTACATACAACTCTTCTCATAAGAGCCGTCCCGTACTCAGCTAATTGTCTCACACTGTCCTGGACAAAAATAACCAACACATAGCCAATTCTCAGCTTCTAAACAACCTGCCTTGCTTGCAAAATTCATGTGGAATGAAATCCCTAAAGAATATGAATTTTGGCCTTCCTTGACTACGCAAGGATCATGGGAAATTAAATTGCTGTTTGGTTGCATGGGTGCAACCCAATAATCCTACAATTGATAGTCAAATTCCCTTTCACCTAGATCTCAACTGGGTCTCCACTGGAACTGACATGGATGCAACTAATAATAGTAAATCCTCAATTGCATGTGAGATCACTGATTGTGAATTAAATAATATTTAATTCACTTGATCTATCACTAGTGTATCTAATAGTTACAACTAGCACAACTGAGTTTAAATCACTTAACAGAGTTAAAATGATTACAATCTGCATTAACTTATGCATCACTACACTTCAAACTCTGTTACAACTAGAATTACTCTGCATGCCTCACCAACTAACCTCAAGTCCAAATTCATGAGTTAACTGAGTTTATTACACTCAGTTAACTATTAAAAGTTATTTCTAGATTAGATTACATTTTATTGTCCATATTAATTAAGGGATAACTAAAATAGACATGCACCAAATTTAGCCCACACCATTGTATGTGTTGGTAAGACCCGTGGTCCCACAGTGTAGGTGTTGAAATTTCTTGTTGAACTTCAAAAAAGTATGCCACACTCCTCCAAGAGTGCTCCAAGAAAAATATAAGTGTCCAAGAGTATGAGAGAGAGAGAGAGAGAAAATGAGAGCTCCAAAAATGAACTGATCAAAAGCCTGAGAAAATTTTTTCCAACTGATCCTCAAAAGCCTTTTATTAATGAGGCCTCTATATTCTTCAATTTTCATTATTTTCCTTCATTTTCCTTCTCACATTCAACTCATGACATTTTACATTCCTTTTCTCCTAATTTCCATGATTTTCATAATTAAAATTCCAATTAATGCCTCATGCCTTTCCAAAGCCTATGACATTGCCTTTGCTAATTTCCTGTAGCCATAATAAACCGAAGTGACACCCACTAGGATGTTTTTCCCACCATTCAACTTGGAATACATGTCCCATTAACTTGTTATTTTATTTTATTTTTACATGGATTTTTAACTAGGGCAATTACAATTCATGTACTTCGAAAATATGAAAGCCAAGATAACCACCTCCAACTTTAAAGGAAAATCATCTATCTAGTTGGAATGTGTCAAGCATGTCAAAGGCATCAATGAAGAGAAGATGGCTTAGGAAGAGTTTGAGGTAATCTTCAGAAAGAAGTACATATCTGAGAGGTATTATGATGGAAAGGCCAAGGAATTCTATGAACTCAAGATGGGTTCCATGTTAGATGAAGAATATATAACCAGATTTCTGGAGCTGTTGAGATATGTACCCTATATCAAGGATGAAAAAGAAAATATCCAAGGGTTCATCTGCGAATTTCCATTATCATTCAAAGACCAGATCAAGTTTGATGAGAATCAATCATTAGAATAATCCATCAGGAAGTTGAAGCATTGTTATGATCAGTATTAGCACAAGTTTGAGTTCAAGCATGATTTGAAAGGTAGTGAAAAGAATAAAGAAAAATTTCCCAAGAAGCGAAGAAAATCTTAAGATATAGGTGAAAAGGAAAATGTTTCACCTCATAAGAAGTTCAATGCAACTGAGAAAGGACATGGGTCTCACCCCATGGATCAACAAAATAAAGGTAGTGGTAGAGAACCATTGAAGTGTTGGATTTGTTGTAGAGACCATTGCAAGAAGGATTTTCCAATCTATCAGGGTGGCAAGTCTCATATCTACAATTCTTATGAGGCTTAGATAGTTAGTGATGTAGGTAAGAACATTCCTGATATCTATGTATAAATTGATAACATGCAGGAAAACCACAAAGAATCCATTATTGATATGGAAGGTAAGATTTGTGATCAAGTTGTTTCTATTTTGATTGACCCTGGATCAAATTATAGCTATATTAGTCTTGAACTGGGGGATCTGTGCCATTTGAATAAGGAAGTGCATAAATATTCTTGGTTGGTACAATTGGTTATAGGGACCAAGAGAAGAGTTCACCATTGGGTGAGATATTGTGCATTCGAGCTTAATGACATGCCTACAACAAAAAAAATGAATTTTCTTACTTTGTGTTTGTACAATATGTTTTTGAGCATGGAGTGGTTGTTATTCATAGGACCAAGGTAGATTTCTATGAAAATTCCATTGAGTGCTTGAATTACGATGGAGAAAAGAGAGACTTTTGGGAAGGAATAATCCTACTTCAGTAAGGATGGTTACAACTATGAAAGCTAAGCATAATCAAAGAAAATGATGTTTATTGTTTACAACACATATTTCCAATGAAAAAGGGAAGAATGATGAGGATAACGATGTCTTGATGATTTATCCTATCTTGCATAAATTTCAAGATGTGTTTCCTGTAGATATTTCAGAGCTGCCTCCTCATAGATAGATGGATTGCTCTATTGAGTTAATACTAGGAGAGACACTAGCATCTAAAGTACCATACAGGATGAGCACTCCTAAGTTGGTGGAACTGAATTTGTAGCTTAAATATATGCTTGATAAGGGATACATAAGTCCAAGTGTGTCTCCTTGGGGTGCATAGTGTTGTTTGTGAATAAGAAGGATGATACTCTCATATTTTTCATTGATTACAAGAAACTGAAAAAGGTGACTATCAAGAATAGGTATCCATTACCTCGAATTAATGATTTGTTTGATCAGCTAATTGGAGCTGCATTATTCTCAAATATTGGTACAAGATCATGATATCATTAGGTACACATCAAATAAGAATGCATCTACAAGATTTCATTTCGTACAAGATATGGGCACTATGAGTTTGCAGTGGTTCCTTTTGGTCTTACTAATGATCCAGCCACTTTCATGTTTTTTATGAGCAATGTGTTGGAACCTTATTTGGATAATTTTGTGACAGTCTTTGTTGATGACATATTGTTATATTCAAATAATGAGGAGCATGCAGAGATCCTGGTATAAGTGTTGAGATTGTTGAGAGAACATAAGTTGTATGCTAATCTCAACAAGTGTGGCTTCTTTCAGTCTCAAATTCATTACTTGGGACCTATTGTTTCTAAGGAGAGGATAAAAATGGATTTGGAAAATATTTATGCTATTATGGAGTGATTAGCTCCAAAGAATGTGGATGAGGTTAGATGATTCACGGTAATAACAAGTTATTATAGGAGGTTTATCGGGAATTTCTTTAAGATTGGCTATCCTATCACATCTTTGCAGAGGAAAGGAAATAAGTTTGAATGGATTGATGATTTTACAACTATATTTGAATAGTTGAAACAATTACTTACTAATGCTCCAATTTTGAAGATTGTAGATCCTCATAAGGAGTTTGTAGTTTGTATAGATGCATGTAAGGAAGGACTTGGTGGAGTCCTGATGTAGGAAGGAGTGATGGTTTTCTATGAATCACAGAAGTTGAATGAGCATGATAAAAATTAGGTGACTCATGATCTTGAGTTGGCAACTATCATTCATGCATTGAATATTGGAGACATTATCTCCTTAGCATGGGGTTAGTTTCAATGAGTAATCACGGTGGACTAAGGTACTTGTTTGACCATCCTAATATGAACATAAGGCAAGCTAGATGGTTGGATACTCTTAGTGAGTTTTATTTTGAAATAAGGTACATTAAAGGAAATGAGAACCGGGTTGCAGATGCTCTTAGTAGGAGAGTACACTTGAATCATATTTCAAGTGTGATATCTTATGGGATAGATTTGAGATATCAGATCATACATGCAGGGTAACATGATGATAAGTGTCAACAACTGAAGCAAATATTGCAAAAACAAGTTGAAGGTGATAAGAATGAGGAGCATCACCTCACAAAAAATGGCTTGGTTAGATTTATGGTTAGGATCTATGTGCCTGAAAATAGTGATTTGAAGAAGATTATTTGTGAGAGTCTCATGTTAAACAATATTCAGGCCACACAGGTTACCAGAAGAATTTGACAACTATTAAGAAGTTATACTATTGGATGAATTTGAAGGAAGAGATGGTTGAGTTTGTTGCTAAGTGATTGGACTGTCAACGAGTGAAAGTTGAATGCAAGCATCCAAATAGTTTGTTGCATCCTATTATGATTCCAAAATGGAAATGGAAGGTCATTTCCATGGATTTCATTACAGGATTTCCAAGGATATCAAGGAAACATGAATCCATCATGGTTGTGGTTGAAAAGTTGAACACAATATCTCACATCATTTCAATGAAGTCTACTAATTTATCTAGTGAGGTGGATCAGATCTTCATTAAGGAGACAGTGAGGCTATGGAGTTCCCAAGAGGATTATATAAAAAAAATATGTCAAGTTCACTTATAGGTTTTGGAAGGAGTTGTTTTCAGGTTTGGGGAAATAGCTAGCTTTCAGTACAACTTATCATCCAAAAAAAATAGGATTAACATGATTCTTGAGGATATCTTGAGGAGGTATGTCATGCATTAACAAAGGAACTGGGAGAAGTATCTTCCATTGGTGGATTTTTCTTATAATAACTGGTATCAGGAATCCTTGAAGATGAGTCCATTTCAGGCTCTCTATGGGAGGAGTTGTAATACTCCTATCCACTGGAGTGATCTAGTGAGCAGGGTGTTGATTGGATTAGATATGTTGAGAGAGACAAAGTAGGATATGAAAGTTATCAAAAGGAATTTGAAGGTAGCGCAAGATAGGAAAAAGATCTATGTGAATCAACATAGGGTTTTCAAGGAGTTTCAGGTTAGAGAGGATGTGTACTTTCACATCAAGCCCAAGAATAAATCCTTGAATATTGGGTCATGTGCCAAGTTGGCACCTTGATATTGTGGGACTTTTGAGATCCTTGAGAGGATTGGAAAAATGGCATACAAAATTTATTTTCCTCCATTAGTGAAAATCCATGATGTTTTTCACATTTTGTTGCTTAAAATATATGTACATGATGCTGATCATGTGATTGATTTTTCAGTATTGCAAGTGGAACCAAAAGGAGAGTTTTAGCCATAGCCTCAATGAATCCTATAACGGAAGAAGATCATGCCCTTGAACTGATCAATAAAGCAAGTTAAAGCGTAATGGAAGAAATTTGGGCATGATGAAGCTACATACTGCATCAAGCTCCATAAGCAGTATGTTTGTCAGCTTCAACAGTTTTGTCTAGTCATAAGTGTCATAGAACACTGAGGATAGTTTTCCCCCAAGGGGGAGGGGTTTGTAATAACCTTAGGTTAAAGTTCCATGTAATAAATGGGCATTATGAAATGCAGAGATAAAACCAAGGTCACGTGACACATATTCCAAGTTGTATCAACAAAAAAATATTACATGGGGAATCACTTGTGGCTAATTATATATTGGCTATGGAAATTGGCATTGGAAAGAGGCAAAAGGAAATAAATAGAAATTAATACAAGAAATAAATGAAAATAAGAGAAAAGGAATATGAAGAGACAATAATATGCATGCAAGGGAAATTGAGGAAAAAAGAAAGGAAAAAGAAAGGAAAAAGGAGAGAGAGAGAATTCATTCATATGTTGATTCACCTTTGGAGAAGAGCAAGAGGAGAGTAAGGGAGAGAGAAATTGGACACAAGGAAGACACATACAAGCAAGGAAAAAGCAAGGGAGTGCAAGAGGAAAGTTGGAAAACTATAAGAAATGGCAGAAATCAAGCAAAGTAAGAGCAACCAACAGGAAGATTTTGCATGTAATAGGTTACATATATGTTTGTCTTGCTGGTATTTGAATGCATGGTTCATGAATTTGGTTTATTGGTAATTTTGATGTCATTTAAATAAGATTTTCCTAGATTGAAAGTGGTTTACAACCTTTCCTTTTCCATTTCCTAGAAAACCATGATGTAATGGGTTCCCTTTGGTTGAGATTTTGATTGCCGATATATTTTGGATCCTGTTGAGGTGGTATCAGGAAAAATCCCAAGGGTTGAGGGTGGAGATGGTTTTTTTCTGGAAGCTCTTGACAGGTGATTAGATATTGGAAAATTCCTCTAGGTATGGTGAATAATGTTTTAGGCATACAATATTTTTTTGGTTTTAGTGATTTTTGGATGGGTTTAGGTGAAATCACTAGGCTTGAGGGTGGATGTGGTTTAACCTCTGGATTCCCTGGTTGGTTTTGTTTTGGTTTATCTGATGTGATCCAACATTCATGCTTAGAATATGGCATGGGAGCGATTGGATGCAAGAAATATATGGTTCATCCCAATCTATGGTCGGGTGGTACATGAAAGTCCCTGACTTGGTTAGAAATATGCATATGTTAATGTGCTATTATTTATTGATGATAAGCATAAGTGTTGATTTAATGTTTTTTATATCAATGGTTTTTCATGACTTCATTCTGGTTAAATGATGGTTACTTGCATGGTATATTTTTTATTATATGATGTGTTCTTGATGTAAATCTAATTCATGGTTTCATGGGTCATGTTTGAGTTATATGAATGCATGTGCTAATATGTGTTTTATTGTATCTAGTGCGAGATGAAAACAAGCCTTCTTGATGAATATCTGATGAACTAATGAAAACAATGAAAAAACTATGCATTCATGATCTACATATACCATAGTCACAAAGTGTTTGTATAAATGAATATTTTGGATCTCCAAATTCCTGGGGTTGTAACTTTGGCATACGGTCTTCATTTGGATAGCATAACACCTTGTTTCGAAGATCTCCATGAGTCCATGAGGAGGGAAAAAACAATTTTGTGAAACAAATTTGGGCACTTTTCCGATCTCTCCATTTTCCTTGAAAATTTTGTTTAGGCCCTCAAAATGACCTTGGAAGTTTAGGACTCAAAAAACTGCCAAAAATAAAAAGTTGTGTTAAATTTAAGGAAACAAAACTGAAAGGAGATAATTGATGCAAGGATTCTGATATAAAACAATTCCTTGCACATAATAGAGTGTGTGTTTTCTTAACATGAAAACCCTCATCAAATTCGTCATTAAAACCCACACTAATTCAGCTAAAAAAATACATATGAAGAGAGAGCCAACCAATAAAAAAAATAATTGCATAAAACACAACCATAAATTTATAAATGCCAACCTTTCCTTGGTCGAATATTAAAATTATTGGCCTCTCAGCTCTCGCCCTTCACATGAACTCTCACACCATTTCACTCTATCTCTCTCTGTGTCTCTCTTTCCATCCTCACACAAGCTTCCTATTTATACCCAATTATGAATGAACTCCAATCCATGATTTCCTCCACACAAATATCAACCAAAATCTAAAATAGATTTATCCCTTATTTGACTCAACTGAGTTTCATTTAAGGAACTTATAATCCCTAAATTATCTACTCAACTCAATTCCCTCATATTCTCAATTAATTGAGAGAATATTTACAATAATCCTCACCCTCACATTTTTCTCTCAATTTAAATAAAAATGAGCATAATAATTTATAAAATAATTAATAAGGGATCACCCCCTATTTACACAATATTTTAATGAAAATCAAGCAGGATGCTCCTGCATCAGACTCCCCATGTAGAGAAGTTTCCATAGACTCCTGTCTATGAGGTCTGTCACTTTTCTGTAGTAATGTGACAGCCACAAGTCTTAATGACTTGCTCCCTCCAGGATTCCAAAATTTGTTCTACCGCTGGTCCTTTAAAGTATCAACTCTATTTTGTAATTCATCACTCACTCTATCAATTGGATTTGATCGGTCTTTACAACAATTGCTTCTGCCAATTCCTTAGAGTAACTTCTATTTGTTTGATGCTTTCATCTCCAATTGTGCTCAACACTCAACTTTCTATAATGAAGAATAATCAAGAATTTCTCCTTGATCACAAATATAGTCATTGCCTGCTCCTATAGTAACAAATTTCTGATCCCGTGTTGTACCTGTATTCATCAACAAACTATTAGTTTTAAAAATATAATATCTTTCGGCCTTGTTTGATGCTTCAAGCACCGATCTCCCATCATAGACTTATTGGATTTCAGTAGATCCTGTTTTGAATTGCTGGTTTCTTTCATCTTTATCCTGCTGGTTCAAGACTTCTGTTTCCATTATTTCTCTAAGGACATAACTTTCTTGCTGCTCTTGATATTTCATCTCAACTCCAAATACTTTTTGCTCAATTTCTCTGATTTCAAAATCATATATATTTATGTTTCCTTCTGTACCTATAACCACATTATTATCTGAAAAGTTATAACATTCATTCAACTCTATAAATGCTAAAATATTTCATCCCTATCATGCACGACAACTACAATCTCTTTTGTATTATGTTCTAAAAGTTTCATCTCCCCTTCAGGTTCCTTAAGCCATTGTTCCAAGAGCTCTATTTCCATGTGAAATATTTCTAGCATTTCATTACAACCTTCATTACCAGTTTCATTCTTCTTCTGGCAATATTCCTGAGTTATCCTGGTTTCTGTATCATCACATTGCAAAATTATGTCAACAATTTCATTAAAAAAATTCATTTGTTTACCTCCTTGGAATATCAATTCGACATTTTCATTATGCTTCTGCTCCATAATAGCTTCAACTGGCTGTCTTACACAAAACAAGAATTCATTTATGATTTTTTCCTGCTGCAAAAAATCAATACCTTCCTCCTCTAAAAGGCATTCTCCTTTATGCTTCACCTTAAGAGTTTCATTCATCTCTGTGACAGTTTCACCAGACTGTCCACCATCTTCCGCACATCTTGCAAACATACATAAACTGTGAGATTTAAAAATACAAGGCTTCATAGCCTTATTTTCTTCTCTTGTCAACATATCTTCGAATTCTTCTGAACTATTCCAATAGTTCATGAGATCTTTCTCATTGATCTCGTCACCCAGAATTGCACCCTGTTCTAGGCCACAAATGGAAACTTCCATTTTCAACTCAGCCTCTCTGAGTTCTTCACATCTCAATTGCACACTCATCATCTGCTCGAGCTTCCTCAGCTCTTCTGTCAATTTTATGTTTAGCTGTTGTTCCCTCTTTGCGTGTAACCTCTGCCATTTCAATTTCCTCCTCATGGTCCAACCATGTCTCTGGTCTTTATTTCTCTACAATAATTCCATCAATAACTCAAGGTGAACTACTATCTCAGCTTTCTCCTGCTCATACTCTTCATCAGTCAACTGCTTACATATGCCATTTTCCGTGGCATCCTCCTTCTTCTTTCTTCTGTTGTGGTCTTTCTCAGAACCTATGAAATGACTATCAATAGTCATCTTCTCCTCCTTTGCGAACATCATTTGTTCACGTGTGGATTTCATTCGAATCCCCTTTTCAACCAGCCTCCATACTTGCCATTCAAAAATGCAAGATATCTTCCTACGGTTCACCTCTTTCAGTTCTCTGTCTTGGAATCATCTCTGGAAACTCTCTTGCTCCTCTTTGCTGCAAACAACAACTTCAGTAATGTTGGTGTTACAATGACCAAATATTTGGGTGTCAGGCTCCACCAATCATGCACCCAATTACATTCAAACCTTTGAATTTCTTAAGACTCTTTGATTCCAGACTTTACATCATTTTTTCATCTAAAAAATACACCCTCTTATACAATAAATCAATCTTGACTCAGGCTATCCAAATTTTCATTTGACCTTAACCTTCGATTTGACTTCAAGGTTTGACCCAATAATTACAATAGTGGATATTTTAACTCTAATTCAAGTTATACAACATACCAATGAACATCCACCCTTAATACAATTTCATGATGTAAAATCTTCACTCTCTCTCATACTCCATTCTTAAGAAAATATCACAACTCACCAATTACATCATCTCCCTTTATCACTTCACATGGTATTGAAGTCTTTAAATCAAAATGAAATCCATTTTCCCAAGATTTATTTTATGGTGAAAATAAATAAACCATTTAATTTTCAACATTCAAAAATACCTCGTTGAAATGAATGATCATACCTTCAAGGTTATTAATAAAAATTCTCTTTGCAATTTCAACTCTCCAGATTTCACTCTTCTGTGCCATCTTTATCACTGTGAATATTTGCATGCCACTCATCATCTTAGCGCAAACAGTTTTCTTGCACTTCCATGCACCATACAACTGCCCATTATAAATTGTACATCAATTCACATCTTTTCACTTTTGTACAGAGAACAAGCTATTCATTTTCTCAATATCTTTGATGAATAATGTACAACTTGTACATTGTGCTCATCTTGAACAACGCTTCCTTAGGCGCTACCACATGATGGTAAAAACAAGGATTCTACAACATTGAGCAACTGTGGTTTTTTTGTGTTTTCAATCTTAAACACAAATCAAAAGAATTCTCCCATTTCCAACTACAAGCCTTGATCCAAAATGACGCAACCAAGACTGCGAAGAACCCACACTATGCATGCATTCTCCTTTTCCATTCATTTAAGCAGAACTTAATTTACTTCAAAATTACTGTGGTGACAAAACCTTATCCATCCACCTTTAAAACATTTTAATTTTAATTATGAGTATGTTGACATATATATAAATCATTCCCAAAAAAACTCTTATCTATAATTTCGATTTTGGTTTAATAAAACCAAAAATGTCAACATATAATATGCTTAATCCCACAATTTTACTTAACATACCTTTCCAATTTTCTGCGCTCTTCTCATTTGTCCGAGTGAACCTACTCTCAGCCCATTGACTGGTTTCTTCACAAGAAATATCTCCAAATGTGCTTACACATTTCTGTCCATGCGAATTGAAAATTTTCAATTTCATTGTTACTTCTCCATGGCCTTTAATTATTGCAGATCATGATTGTGCTTGCAATCATTGAGATCTCCACCGATCTCCATCTCTCCTTGATGCACAGCTTCAAACAGAACACAACTATGGCTGCATTTGGTAAGTGAAAAAAAACTTATTCCCAATACAATGGACTCTCCATATGTGATTGAATTCATGCTTTGCTTTACTTTTAATGTGCAACATCAATTTTCTGAACAATCATAAAGCATAGAGGCAACGATTTATATTTGTCAAGCTTTGTGAGTCATAGTTGCATCTGCAACTTCACTATTTTCAAATGGCATTCCATTATGAACGTCCACACATAAATTATATTATATTTAGTTCCAAATAACTTAGCTCTCCATACATAATGGAAGTCACACTTTCCTTACTTCTTAATGCGCCACTCTGTTTTCTAATAAATTATAAAACATAGAACAACAATACTTATGGTCAAGCTCTATAAGTCGTAATTTCCTTTGTGACTACACTAATTCTCAATGTAATTACCATTCCATTGCATTGTCAACATAACCAGTAATGTGAGACGTCAGCACAAGGAAGAGAAAATTCCGTACAACATTTCTCTGAAATATTTTCCAAATAAGAACCATCGTAAATCAAACACGGTATACCTTTCCTCTACATTACGGTTGGTGTAATCAACTCTTACACCACTGCTAGAGTCATACACTTCCAACACACTTTTAGAAAGAAGTGTCAACACTGTTCCATCGTCAAATTCCAGTTCTAGCTTTACGGCGTGACCTAGCTTCTCCAACATCTGCATCTAACGTCTGCAGCTTCTCCACTCTGACATTCACTCCAACTTACGTGTTGGCTATATTCGGTTTCGACTTCAATGGAAATTTCGTCTTTCACTTGCACTCCAACCAGTCCAAGGTTACTTTTGCCACCATCGTTGTTCCAAATACATAACTATTCCTGTGTTCACACATTCATTTACAAAACATAAAATTTGAAACTTGCCTTGTATCCACAAAAATTACCCAGAGTCGAGTATGACTAGACATTAAATTGGTGATTCTCATTTATTCAAATCCCTCATCAATTTTTCTCACTCTGCACTAGTGCTGGAATTCTTTGTGAATGCATGTCTGAATATTTGAATCTAGAGTCTCTTCAAACCATGAAACGTGCATTAAGAATCGCCACCACCGCAAGTAGCGATCAATAGGATGATCCAATGCTTGGATCTTGAAAAACAAATTCACGATAAAAAAAATGCAGTTGGTTCACCAATCATTATTACATAGGCTTTGTTTTTTTTCCCAAGTGCCCGTGAGCGTTTGCCCAATTAAAAACTGCCAACACAATAATTACCTACCCGGGTGTCATGTCACCATGGATAGTTACAGGGGCCATGAAACTTTCGTATGTGAAGAAAAAGGCATAACTATTGAGAACTATTTAAGGGAAAAAAATTGTTCACAGAAACCAACCACCTATTACACTGAAAATTAGACCACGCAGCGATGTACAAATAATTGACAGTGACAGAACCTGAAAAAAAAAGTAATAATTGAGGATGGTATTCCATGACGACCGCCGCCCTCAATCCACAACAATTGATTGCCATGCTTTGAAGCAATCAATTGATTGTCCATGTGTTGGAGCAATCATTCAATACTGGACAAATTTTCTGCCATCACATAAAATGCAACCCAATAATGAATTCGGCCTCAAATAGTTGAACTTGTCTACTACATATACAACGCACTTCATCTCTTATCCAAATACCAAATGGTCTTTGATGTTTGGGCTCTGATACCAAATAATGCAGGGATTCTGCTATAAAATAGATCCTTGTGCATAATAGAGTGTGTGTTTCCTTAACATGAAAACCCTCATCAAATTTGTTATTAAAACCCACACTAATTCAGCTCAAAAAATAAATTTGAAGAGAGAGCCAACCAATAAATAAAATAATTGCATAAAACCCAACCATAAATTTAAAAATGCAAACCTTTCCTTGTCCGAATATTACAATGATTGGCCTCTCGGCTCTCACCCTTCACATGAACTCTCACACCATTTCACTCTATCTCTCTGTGTCTCTCTCTCTCCATCCTCACACAAGCTTCCTATTTATACTCAATTATGAATTAAATCCAATCCATTATTTCCTCCACACAAATCTCAACCAAAATCTAAAATATATTTATCCCTTATTTGACTCAACTAAGTTTCATTTAAGGAACTCCTAATCCCTAAATTATCTACTCAACTCAATTCCGTCATATTCTCAATTAATTGAGAGAATATTTACAATAATCCTCACACTCACATTTTTCTCTCAATTTAAATAAAAATTAGCATAATAATTTATACAATAATTAAAAAGGCATCACCCCCTATTTACACAATATTTTAATGAAAATCAAGCAGGATGCTCTTGCATCAATAATATTGGGTCAAGCTAGGCTGATAATAGTGTGATCATGTGTCACTCAGTGTTTGTAGTCAATTTTGGACAGGTGGGCCCCATTTTCCACAAGTGCATCTTAGAAATCGGGTCATGCATAGTAACTCTAATCTCATGTTTACCATGGTAAGTAGGTTAAAGTGGGAAAATGTGGGGTGGGGTGTTAAATATAGTCCTAGTTTAGCTACTTGCTAGGTCAAAAAGGAGATGCACCATTTTTTTCCTTTCCTATTTTAAGGAATATGCCAAGGATCCACTTATTTTTACTATTATTATTAGGGGATGTAATGATGATTTTGATGTACTTTATTGATGTTACTGTTGGGTGTGATGATGATGGTGATGTACTAATTTGATGATGATGTGTAATATTAATGATGACTTCATTATATAATACCATGTTTATATATTCTAATGACTATCTGCCTAATTTCTATTAGTGTTATGTTGAATATTATATTATGCACAATGATCATGATGATTTTGGTACTTATCTTCTAGCATGTGTAAACCTATTAATGACTAACCTTATGAGCATATGTTATTGATGGATATTCAAGTGTGGTAGGATGCCATCATGATGAAAATTCATGTGATGAGTTAGCGACCTTGAGTTTTATCGATTACATACTATTGATACTATAGTTTATTTTTTAAATATTTTCTTTGATGATTTCGAATGTCATGTTAGCGGTTGCAGGAATAGGTCGGTTTCTTGGTTGAATGGCTCACACATGGGTGATGGGGTTGTATAGTATAGATGGAATTTCATGGGGTGGGTGGGATAATGTTCCTGATTCCACCCACTAGCAATCCCAATGTGATTTAGGTTGGAAGGTATTGGGATGCCTTTTCCTTGAAGCTCATGATGCTGTGAGGGTAAACTCCAGATTGGGTTGCTCAAGAGGATTTATAGAGGGGCACACATAAAGGGAAATTCCATGATCCTCAACACCATTGGTCTTGTTACCATAAAATATAGTAGTGTTAAAGAGGGAAACCCTAAAGGACCAAGAGCCATACCAAGTGATAAAAATTGAACAATGACCCATTGTCACAATAGTCAAGGTCTCCTGCTCTTTACGAAATTTCATTGATGGGATAAGTCCTGGTGGGAAGTGAATCACTTGGGATAAATAGATAGATGATTAGGTATGATGTGATTCCACAAATAGCATTCAAGGAAAGACACAACAATGGATCAATTCTTCAAAGAAGATAAAATTCTCTCCAAGAAAAGCCTTAGGGTGAGGAGATCAAGACTTAGGGTTTGAGATATGTAATGATAATAGGTATTCCTAAGACTCTAGGTGATGATGTAGGACATATTAAGGAATATCTATGTGATGCTTTGACACTTCTATGAGGCTCTTTGGTTCATTTAAGAGACCTAAGAAATACTTGCACGAGACTTAGGGTTTTGTGAATTATCATGGAAAAATGCACTCTCAAGGTCAAGGAAAGTAGGATAAATGACTTCTTATTATTTATCCCAATGAGTATTATTCTCATACAACCCTCAATGAAGTCCCAAAACCAAGGAAACACAAGCTAGGTTTATCCCTTCATGAACACCTAAGGCATAGAGTTTTATGGAAGGAGAACCATGAAAAACCTGCAAAACTTGGAGGTCCTCTAGACAAGACCTTAAAGAAGAGTCTTTTGCTCATGGAATCCATAATTTCACTCTCTAGATTATTTCTCTTGATGCCCTAGTATAGCTATACAAGAGGAAGGGGACATAAATTTTAAGGAGGATAATTATGGAGAAAATGATGTTTCATCACAAAATTCCTTGGACCAATGCCTAGTCCTTTGTGAAATGGAGTCTTGAGATGCCTAAGGTAAGATAAAACATCTTCTAAGGAGGCTAAAAATATATGCCTTAGGTACCAACTTCAAACATTCACCCTATTCAATATTTAATGGAGTTTCATGAAAATAAAATACATTCATCTACCAGGAACATTCATTGCATGCTTTTAATTCGATAACATATACAATACTCTACTAAAAAATATCTCCAAACTAATTTTTCAACAGTTAGGGAAACAATTCGCATATTCTAGAGTAGAAATCCATACATTAAGATTTCTAAAAGAACATCATAAATATTTATCACTTACAAAGAGACAAGAAATATATCTATCCATCGTTATGAAGAATCTCCAAAGAAGAGTGTGAATTATCTCCACACATCAAAATGCATCAAAAGAGTCTCCAATAACTCCAAAGAAAAAGTATGAGTTATTTACAAGATAAAGAATCCTAGAGATGATGATCTATCAAAAATGAACTTGAATTATATTTATATGATTCTCACTAATTCGAATTATCCTAATTAGCCCCCAAAATATTAAAATAATGAGCAAGTAACAAGCCTCAGTCACAAGTTGACCAAGTAGTTTTCACAAATTATGAATTTTCCATCCAAATTCTAGCCAAATTGATGATGTAAAGCTAATGTAGGGCCGTTGGAGGGCCACGTTGAGTCCTCTAGGTTCCAATATGTGAGAGATGGCTCATAGAGTATGAATTAGGAGATGACCCCCAATTCTCCATGCAAGTCATCATGTGGGGCCCTAAAGTGGGCCTGGGGCACAAATGCTAGTCTCATAGGTCTCTTGATGATAGAATAGCCTATATATTGCTCCAAATGAGGGCTTTGATGATGGCACCTACCCTGCCATTTCTCAAGGGTGAGACAAACCTCCTCTAAGCCTAAGATCAACTGCCACTTCATAATGTTACGTTGGCTACGCACACTATTCCAAGTGCATAATATCATGAATAATGTGGGGAAATAAACAAATTGATGAAGGCATTGAGGGTGCCCATGGCATGAAATGATGCTCCGCACATGATAAGAGTCCCATGACACTCAATTCATCCCCTGGGGTATCAATATGAACCTTTTCTGGACTTGGGCCCCAATTAAGTTTCCCAACCCATGATGAAACCACATATTAATCATATATAATATCCAATACCTTTCCCCACCATCAGGTACAATAATTCATTTGTGCATTTAACTAATCCAAGCTTTTTTTATCAAGGGCACATTGAGACTTCATAGTGGGTTTCCCTTCCAAATTTAGGGCTTCAATCTCGTAAGAGTGTTACCTCCCTAGTTAGGAGTGGCTAATAAACAACCCTTTTAGGTGTTTCCATCCCTTAATGAGAAAGACATTTCCTTAGTACGTCCTTGAATTGATAGGTGTTATGTGAATGATGATGAATGGATGGGGACATGGGGGTCTTAAGGAAAAATTCCATGGGTTCAAGGATGGAAATGATGAGGGATCTCCACATATTTGGTATTTGGGTGTATATATGTAGGATGGAGAAATAGTGGACACATGAGTTACCCCGACCTTTATTTTTCCACCCATATTTATTTTCTTTTTTCCTTTTCTTTATTTTTATTGTATTACTGTTCGGGTCTCAAGGAAATGAGAGCATACTGTGTATGGTATAAGAAGTTATTACCCCCTTAAGGTGGGGCAGTTCATCGCCCACCAGGGGTTGGGACGTGCATGGGTTCCACAATGATTTGAGGGCACACATGGTGCCCTAGGAACTAGTGTGATGGCCATAATAAGGGCTGGAGATCATATTTGGATTTTTCCCACATGCTATACTAAAATTCCCAAAAATATTTTGCATTTTATAATATTTTTTTCATTCACTTATTTCTTGTGGCCATGATACGATTTTAAAATTATTTTAGCTGCATCAAACTTTGGGGAAATAATTCCAGGCCAAACCCAAACATGTGGACAAGGGGAGGAGGTGTTCCAGTTCCTCATGGACCTGATGGTCATGTTGACCCAGAGAAGTAAAATGATGAAGTAGGGCTTGTAATGCACAAAGGTGAGTGAAAAATGTGGGTCAGGAAAATGGGACCACTCTACCAAAATCGAGGTTTCCCAAGTAGTTCCCTTATTGAAGCCATAGGTCAATATGGGAGATCCCACAAAACTAGGATTGAGGATTAACCCCCCATTTAAGGGAGCTGATAAAACTATGGTCAAAGCCCTTCCTGTTTCCAAGTCACCCAATAATCCATTCCAAATATGCCCAAGGAAAAAGCGTAAGCACCCAATTACACAATGAAAAAATATACCTTTTTGGTTGGATTACATAATACATTGGCTACATTGATGGCTATCAGGGGTTGTCGGCTTCTGATTGAAGAGATGTTTACGAGAAAAATTCTCCTATAGGGTTTCCCACTTTTGGTGGGTAAGATATGGCTCCAAATAGGACATGAGCTCTCTATAGAGTGCACGATTAATGTACTTGAATAGGGAGGTCATGGGAAAACTAGAAATCCTCTAGGATTGCAGACTTGTATCTTGCACATCATGAACAATGTTGGAAGCATGTGTCATGGGCGTAATTTTATCACTCATGTTTTCATAAAATAATAAAACCATACAGAAAATAAAATCTATTCTATAACAAAAATTTAATCTAAATGCACCTAAAATAGCATGAGAACATGAGATGGTGATAGTAGCTATGCAAAATCAATATTAAATGCATCCTACTCTAACATGCATGTGATAATTGAAAAGTATTTTCATATAGAAAATGTATTCAACATATCTATAGATCAAGATCATATTTCTTACCCCTATGATCGATTATGATATACATTTGAAATAAAATGTGATAATCCTGATCCTCATATGCTAGGCCACAAGGAGACGATGAATCATGAAAAGGGGCCATAGAAAAAGGGGAAGAACATGAATAAGGTTAGAGCAATAAGATCATTACCTCAACCCTAAATATGGAGAAATTAATGACCAAGACCCACAACCTTTTCTCAAAGGCTCCTTTAGTCATGGAGTTTCCTTTGATACCTTCATGCTTCTACTTGGAGGGATAGGAGGAAAAGGAAGGTTGGAAAAGGGGATTACACCAATCAGGTTTTCTATTTAAATGATCATAATGAAAATGGGAAACCGCCGCATGCTCATTATTTTTATTATTAAGACCCAAGGATTTCTCAAAAGTGATCAACGTTTCCTGGTAACATGGGATACACGACAAGTCAAGATCCTTTTTGGTTTCATCATCAACATCATAAATGGGGTCCTTATCAAAGTGGTAGCTAATAATCTCCCATTTCTCTTCTTCAAAATGTAAGTAGCATTTTATGCAACTCTCAAGGAAGTCATGGGATCACCTTTCTCTTCAAGGATCTCAAAAGGGGTATCACTAGGAAAACTATCTTTGAAAAAAATAGGGCTATCCTCAACTTCACTATCCAAAAATTCGCTTTCTTCATAAGTATCATAGATAGTATCCTTATCAAAATAATGGGCATTCATATTCCACTTCCCCTCATTTGCACACATGAATTCACTAAGGTCAATCTTCGACTAAGTAACTTCGTCCAAATTTTCTAGATCTCCATGAAGTACATCATTCAACATACCCTCTTGGATTAAAGGACCACCTTCATTAGGTTATTCATCGTGGACTTGGGCTTCTGCATAGATCTCATCTTTGATACTATCATATTAAATTCCCCAATATGCAACCCAAAATTCTTCCATACATTCCTTGTTTGATCGATTTCCTTGGGAACCATGCTCTTCAATAATTGTGGCTTCGTAAGGATCATATCGATATTTTCATCTTAGTGGTATAGGAAGGAGCCCTCTGCTTGGTCCTAATGTGAGTCAAATTGTATCACATGCACAAGATAACGTAGGATGTAAAACTCCTAGTGCTTGTAAATTATGTCCCAATATAGATCAATTGAAGGTTTCTCCTCGTATCAGAGTCACATCTCGTATAATTCATTTCCTTGTTTACTGCATAAATAAAGAAGGAAGGTTTTATTCATGCATCCTTCAATGAATTGGTTGAAATTATCCATGTACTCATTGCTACTCCTATGGATGAAATTAGATTCCTCATCATATTATTTCTTATCATAGGAAAAATCATAATGAGCCATTTCTTATATATTTGCATAACAACTAATTATGGAGTCATGTTAGACGGACGAATCTTTCTTGCGGATAAGAGCGATCTCCCTAGTATCCTAAGGATATCTAGAAACAAACAGACAGATGTAGACCATTTTCTCTAGACTATTTTGCTTAAGAATTACTCATTAACTATAGATAGATACTCCTACATGAAGTCCAACGCTTGCTCGGTTTTCAATCTAGTCACTCCAAAAGTTATTGATCCAGCATATAAGATCTGCAATAAAAGACAGAAAAACTAGATCAAAAGCATCTAAAAATATGATAATTCGAAAGCAATAATCTATCTTAGTGATCAAGGAGTCTAAGAATTAAATCATTCAAAAGATAAATGAACAACTCAATAAGAAAATAGAATCCATTTGTATTATCTTTGAATAAAAAGAATAAACCTTACAACCGTGATGCCTTGATGTTCATATAGGTTCTTTCAGGGTCCCAAACAGTCGTTTCCCTCAGTTTGACAAGAGTCCGACCCTCTTTATCAGCATAAGGCTATGGCTATGAGTTTGTAATCTCTCTCATGCCAATGATGTAGAATATGGAGAGTATATTCACTCAACAATTCCTCTCAAAACTATTAAGTTCTAAGTACTCTCTCCAGAGCAAGAAGCAAGCACTCCGAACTAACCACCAAGTACTAAGTACCCTTGATATTGAAACTTGGTCTCAATTTATAGAAGAAGAGAGGTAGTTTCAGCTCCAAAAAGGAAGGGATAAAGCCCTCTCATCATGGGATTTTAGCTCCAAAAACCAAGATATTACTCCATTTATGAAGGGATAAAGGTTCATGAATGGAAGAGGCGAAGCTCGACCAGATAGTGCTTCTAGAAGGCCCCAGTTGGGAGAATATTCGACCAACTGGGCTTCTAGAACTTAATTTTCTCTTTATTTTACCTTTTATGGGGGTCCGCAATTTTAATGAGATTTACGTGTGGTATGTGCCATAGTTTTTATAGCAATTGGCTGAGGTACCGCAGGGAATGATTAGGAAAAGTGCGGAGTTAGGATTTTTAGGATTTTTAAGGGCTTTTCTCCAATTCCAAGACTTGATTTGGGAACTTTATGTTTTTAGACTTCTAAGGAAGTAATAAATAGGTAATGATGAACCCATATATATAGCTCAATGTCATGGTGAAAAATTTCAGTGGAATAGATTTCCCCCTAAAGTGTAAAGTCTGAAGAGTTTTTTGAAGAATTTTGAAGAGTGAAGTGCTTTATCATTTTGAGGATCAGGCTATCGGCACATCGGTTGAAACCTGGATAAAACATTCAATGCACACACACACACACACACACACACACACACACATATATATATATCATCGCTGAGGTAGGCATTCCCATACTCAGATCAAAACTAAATACATGTTCTGATACATAAATGATTCTAGAATTACATGAA
Source organism: Pinus albicaulis (assembly GCA_034641835.2). Classification (NCBI taxonomy): domain Eukaryota; kingdom Viridiplantae; phylum Streptophyta; class Pinopsida; order Pinales; family Pinaceae; genus Pinus; species Pinus albicaulis. Next base: position 999,869,422 of record CM076576.1, read on the forward strand.
GTAGTAGACACATCATGGACGCAACCATCTGTTATGAGTAGTCTAATATATGATAAATAATAAAACTCCTTGTAGCCTAGATGGTGGAAACTAGATCCAGGGTCTTGATTTCCGCTTCTCGAACTAGTACAATTCTATCCATGCGATTGATTGTGTCGAAGTCAAACATGGTAGAAACCACTGGATTACCAGTCAATAATGTGAACTGTTAACAAGTGTGAGAGAAACCACCAATAATGAAAATGGTTCTCAAAGTACTCAGTACAATCTATGAAATGTGAATTTCTGATATGAAGTCGAACATTTCACAGAATCATTCGGTCGAAGGTCAATGATGCAACCTGTCATCGAGGGCGAGAAACCTGCCATTAGGGCATGCAGATCCCAAGTTAGTGATAGGATTCTAGATCAAATTTCTAGATGATGAGTTGTCGTCAATAGAAAGTGACTCGTTGTAGGAAAGCCCATGACATGAAACCATTAGATCAAGTTTTGAAGAAATATATAGCAAGGACTGACTCAAGGATGGTCAATGCGAGTGGAGACAAATGTTTGCAATGAGTGGTTTATTGAAACTGATCTCTTGAACACATAATGACATTACAGATGGTTTGGTGATGATTTACCTAAAGCTAATACCCAGAAACCGACTTAATACTTTCAATGTGGTTTGATTAATTATTTGGCCAGAGGATTTTCCCATCCTAGACATGAATGTGAAAAAAGTGTCGTGTTCAAGAGTGGTATACAAATTTTAAAACGAAGTGTGACAAGTGGATTCATTTTCTCTCTTTTCCCCCACCATTTCTGGTAAGTACCTCTTTATTTTTGACAAGCTTGAGGAGGATAAAATTTTCTTGTAATATAAGCTCATCCTTCAGATGAGTCCAACTTAGTATTAAAATAGAACCCTAAGAAGGAGGGGTTCATTCCTATTTATAATTGACAGGTCCTTTAATGTTAAATTTTAACGAGTCCAGTATAGGCGAAACTTAGTGTTTTTCAGTTTTAGGGAGTCAGAAGAAAAACTTAAGAAAACTACGTGGGCATACTTTTTCGTGAATTTAGTCTGTTAAGCCCGAAAAAGGATAAAATAATGCAGGAGAGAACTTGATTGACCATGATTAGTCAATGTATACCTTTTTCGTAAATATTCCATTTCAGTTCAGAAAAGGGATAAACTTATACTGAAGGGACGACTATTCATTTACTTTAATGACTTCGAATAGTCAAGTACTCGACAAATTTTCATGTTTAGAGAGTATGAAAAGGGCTTAAAAGAGAACTCCATGGTTTCACTTTTTCTGTAAGTTTTAATGAGTTCGAAAAAGTGATAAAAATGTACTCATATGGTGTCGCTTTTTTCTGTAAGTTTTAACAATTTCGAAAAAGTGACAAAAAGCATACTCATTGCCAAAATGATTATTTCACCCGAAAATCATTTATTCTGCACAAAATCCCAAAAAATTAAACATACCTGTTTTAGATAAGTAAAAATTATTTGAAAAACAACCTTTCAAAGTGGAAAATAAATAAAATATTATTTTATTTATTCAAAAAATATTATAAAAAGTAGTTCAACCAATTCATTTTTACCATTTGCATCCAAAGTGAAAGTTGAGAGCTTTTGGTAGAAAAATTTCCAAAGGAGATATCAGAAAAACCGACCGTTTGAATTCAAAACCGTCGAATCCAGGTAATCCACAACACATTTCTCTTCATTTTTGTCCATTTACATTCTCTTTTTAGGCTTTAAAATCATTTTTTAAGAGAAAAATAGGTTCAAAAAATCGCTCTCGGGGTACCACAGGTAATACACATAGTACTCGTGAACCCCGATAATTTTCCTTTGGAAAATTATCGAGGTCCCATACTTCTCGTGTATAACGCGTGCAGTAGCTCGCATTGTCTTAGTGCAAAAAGTGTGGAGGCGCCGTGAACAAAAAAAAAATGATTTCTCTCAAATTAAGCCAAATTTTTCCATTCTAATTAGATCTAATATTTTAATGTGTCTACTGCAGAGTATCCACAATGCTTGAATGGAGAGAACGTGAACATGAGGTAGTAGATGAGGAAACTATAGGAAGTTTACCCACATTGCGTGTATTGAGAAACTGTGGATTATAAAAATATTGGGAAATGCAAGGTATGAGGGCTCAAGTAGAGCTCTTGACATGGTTGGTGAATAGGTGGGATGTTCAAGAACAATGTTTCATTATCGGTGATCACCGGCTCAAAATTGAGCTGGAGGATATATACTTCCTTACAGGTTTGTCCAAAAGAGGAAAACGTATTTCCTTGTTTGGGGCTAGGCAAGGTGGCCAACCTATAGCTAGCTATCAACAAGAATTTTGTAATGAAGAGGCTGATCTAAAAGAAAACCGCATTGATATAAAAACCATTATCCGTCTTGAACACAAAGTGGTTGCGTTCATAGTGACTAGATTGTGAGGGAGTGTAGCTCCACACGTGGCTACTAAAGCACAGATGCATACAACAGTTGAATGCTACAGAGGCACCATATTCAACTGGTGTGAAGAAGTATTGGATAATGTAAAAGGTCAATTGACCAGAGCTAAGAACGCAAAGTTGAAAATCTTTGGATATGGAGCTATCATAGTTTCTTTTTCTCTGGAGAGGATTCCACCCCTTGCTCCTCAGCTTATCTCGGTTGATGCTGGTGATATTAGAGAGCCTCAGATGGCCCGTCATGGACAGGGTTTTGAGATAGTTCGATTTACACCCGCATAGTTTCATTAGCTACAAAACCAAATCTTCGCCATTTAATATTTTCCGTATGTCGGGATAGATTTCCGCAGTGACCCTGATATGCCTCTTCCTCCAGGAACACAATGGTATGAGTCAAGTAAATGAATTATTTTGATGTGTTTTTAACTCTAATTTTTGTTTTTGTTTTTTTTTTCAATTGTCTAGTATTGATGTCAAAAATTTAAATGCAGATGTTGCTCCACGAAGACCAGCCAATCTTTGCCGCTTCGAGAGGAAGAAAACAGATGCTATTTCACCGTCAGAGAACTAGGAAGCAAATATTATCACTAATTTAGAGCAGAACCTAGAGAGGTTGACCAAAGACATACTAGATACTAGTATGGACGATATTCCTCTACGCCTCCAGAGGCATGTTGCTGGCGTTCCTGGCCAGTTTCAGAGATATCTGCATAGAGTGGCATGATCGATAGTGTATTATTATGATCATCACCACAGATAGTGGATGATTATCACAGACCATTGTATTTTTTCTTTTTGTATCACTACCTTTCAGATCATAAGGTGTTTTAAACCTATGATCCTAAACAATGTAATATTTTTTGAACACAAACTCTATCATCAACACTTATCGAATGTTTTTTTAACTTACTGTTTTAATGTCGCAAATGTATATTTATAACATTATTAGCTAATGCATCAACCAATGTATTTAAATTTCTCGGAATGTGCTGATATTCAATGTAATCAAACTGCCTTTCCAAGAGACAAACCTTCAAGAATAATCTCAGTAACATTGGATTTTTAATTGCGTATACTCTGTTTAAATGCAATACAATGAGTTTTGAATCTAACCTTATGATAAAATGCCAAATTCCAAATGAAATGGCATTAGATAATAACTCAATCACTGTGCTATATTCTGCAACATTATTCGTTGTTTGACCAAGGCTTACCCCATGCATAGAAACTAACTCATCGGTGGGTGAATAGATAACCCAAGCTATGGAAGAGATATTCTATGTATTATGACAGGCACCATCAACAAAACCAATGTAGTCTTGAAGGGACGTTGACATTTGCAATATCAAGAGTAATCAAGATAAGCAGGGATAGTAGTTAACGCAAACTTAAACTAGACACACTCATATAATATAAAGCAACTAATCTAGAAAAAATAACTAATCTACAGGTGAGATCTTCACACAAAATCAAACATAATATCTCTTCAGATAAAGTCCATTTCTGGGTTTATCTAAAGAAACCTCGTCATAATCAATCAATTCATAAGCCCCTTTTGCAAGCACTCACTTGACAATATAAGGACCATGCCACATAGGTTCAAATTTCCCAAATCCTAGTTTATGTTTGGTCATATACCAATACTAGGTCACCCTCTGAAAAAACACGAGGTGTAACACTTCGATCGTACTGAGCTTTAACGTGTTTTTTATGAGATTTGGCTGCCAATGTAGCGGTTCACCGAGTCTCATCTCATTGTGCTAAGTAAAAAAAGTGTATTTCCTCCTCAGAGGTAGCTGGTAGTAACTCTATGGCTAATTGGAGTGACGTTATTTCACATTCAATCAGTAATGCAACTTCTAAACCGTAGACCAGTTGAAAAGGAGTGGAACCTGTTGCGGTTTTTGTTGAGGTTCGGTATGCCCAAAGTGCTAAAAAAAACATAGTATGCCAATTCAATTTATGAATTATGATTATCCTTTTAACCATAGTGGTTAAAAATTTATTGACAACTTCAACCTGACCATTAGCCTGCAGGTAATATGGGGTAGAACTATCATGGCGCAAGCCAAGTTGGTTGGAAATTTTGGTCATCATAATGTTTTGAAAATGGCTCTCATGATCAGTAGTGATAGCTTGGGGTACACCAAATTGAGAAATCACGTGATTGAATACAAAAGTAGCTGCAGTTTTTCTATCTGCCACAAATGTAGGCATCACCTCGGCCCATTTGGTAAAATAATCTACTGCGAGAATAATATACCCATGCCCCCCAGTCGAGTGAGGGTTACATGTAATTAAATCAATGCCCCATTTTGAAAAAGGACCAATGACAATTATGGGGTCAAGAGGAGAAGGTGGGGAATGCATATTTCAATAAAAAATCTGACAATTGTGGCATTTTCGGACCGCAAGAATGCAATCTTTAAATAACGAAGGCCAAAAATAACTAGTGCGCAATATATTTTGGGCTGTGGCATACCTAGACATATGACCGCCACATGCTCCAGAATGACAGTCATTTAAAACTATTTAAGCCTCATCATGGGTTAGACATTGTCGAAATACAGAATCCGCACCGTGACAATAAAGCATGTCTCCGACAATATTGTACTGCTGAGACTGGTAATGGCTCTTTCGTCGATGTGAACGTGAAAGCTCAGGCCAAAATTTTTGGGTTTGGAGATAAATGATTATATCTCCATACCAAGGATCTAATGTATTGATAAGAAACAAAGATTCATCAGCGATTGGATGTTCTACCACAGTTTCTGCTTAGTATTTGGGAAGTCACACATAAGTTTGACGAACACTAGTGATTTCTTTGATTTGGATTTTTCAAATTCTAAATCAAACTCCTGAAGGATAACTATCCATTTAGAGTATTTTCCCTCGAGAAATTTCTTAGTCATAATATACTTCATCGGGTTGTCATTAGAAATCACTGTTGTTTTTCGTAACAAAATGTAATGACGAAATATTTGGACAAATTGAACTGCTGCCAAGGCCAATTTCTCCACATGCGAGTATTTTATCTCTGTCAGATTGAGATTTTGACTGAGATAGTAAATCAAATGTTCGTTGTGGAATTCATATTCCTGAACTAATACCATTCCAATAGTGGAATCAGAGGCTGCTAAGTATAAAAAAGTAATCTTGGCTGTAATTTGGTGGATGCAATAGTGATGCATGGGTCAAAGTGTGTTTTAGAGCATCAAAAGATCGATCAGCGATCTCATCCCAAATGAAAGGAACATTATATTTCAAAAGCCTAGCAAAACCTTTGGTTAACTCGGCATAGTTCTGGATGAATCTACGTAGAAAGTTTTCTTCCCCTTGAAAACTTTGGAGTTGGTGAAGTGTGGAAGGAGGAGGTAAATTAATAATAGCCTCAACCTTCAAAGGGTAGACATGAATGCCTTGTTTCGAAACGATAAATCCCAGTAATCTACCAGATTGTACACAGAAAACACACTTGTGCGGATTCAAGCGAATATTATAATACCTACATCTCATAAAAATCGCTCGTAAGTGAGTTGGACGATCTTCTCTGCGTAATGAATGAGCAGGTAAATCATCAAGATAAGGTTTCACAATGTGTTTAATGTCATGAAAAGCATAGGACATAGCCCTTTGAAAATTTGCCCCAACATTCTTTAATCCAAAAGGTAATTTACAATAAGTAAATGTTCCCCAAGGACAAATGAATGTTGTTTTTGGTTGATCGAGAGGGAGTATGTTGACCTGATTGTATCTAGAAAATCCATCCATAAATGAATACATTTCATTTCTATCACAATCGTCAATAATTTGGTTGATATAAAGAGTTGGATAATTGTCTTTAGGACAAGCTTTGTTAATATCCCTATAGTCAACACATACTCGTATTGTTCCTTGTTTTTTAGTAACAGGGACGATATTAGATACCTAATCTGTTAACAGGATTAGATAAATAAAACCTGCTCTCAGTAATTTCTCAACTTTGGCTTTAATGGCAGCAACGTTTCGTGGATGTATCAGATGTAATCGCTATCTGACAGGTTTAGCATCTAGGTAAGTCTTTATTTCATGAATGGCAATGTTGGGATCGATTCTTGGCATTTCTTCATAAGACCAGGCAAATATTTCATGGAATTCTTGAAATAGGGCTTTATATGTAGAAATTCATCTGATGTACACGAAGCACCTATATGAATGTTTTCAATAATTCCAGGTTTCACTAAAATATCAATAGGAATGGTAGAATAAATATTCCCCAAATTTACTTCATAATCCAAATTTGTGATCGAGATTGGACTCTGAGGCTCCTTGACATAGTCAGCTGTAAAAATAGAGGAAAAATTATTTTTGAATTTTTCAAGATTAGATAAAAATGATGACCTATGATGGAGATCATTCAATGGTAATTCATCTACAGACAAGAATTCACGAATACTTTCATCAGTATGAAACACTCGTTGAAAAGGATCAGGAATTGATGTTTTAGCCGAGCTTGATGTTGAAAATGATTCTTCACTGATCACATTCATTGTATCAGCATCAGTTGATAAAGGATCGGAAAATGACTGTACTGCTTGATATGCTATCTCAAAAGGACTCAAAGGCATCACACTATTGAATGAATCCAGTTCTGATTCTAAAGGCACTATCCAAGGATCAACAAATGGAGTAGTGCTTGATGTAATCATATTTATATTAGAAATATTATGCGGTACGTTAGGTGGAGGCATAGAAAAATTTCCCATTAAAGCGAAATCTTTGATTAAACCTACTCCTACATCCTCATAAGGGATAGTTTTTTTTCCAACGTGCTGAGTACTATCAGTAGAAGTTGGGTTAGATGAATAATATGAGAGTTGATCTACTTTCACAATATTTCCTTGATGAGGAAACATGATTGATCGAAAGATGGAAGACACGATAGCAGTCATAGCATAATACGAACTTCGACCCAGAAGAAGGTTGTAATCTAGAGGGGCATCAACTACTTCCACATCTAAATTAACAGTTTTACCTTCGACCTCTATAGTTAGATCCTATAAAATTCCGAATGGATGGAATCCTCTTCTGTCAAAAGCTTTGACGATTTTCGGTGATTGGTTAAGTGTTGGAGAACCAAGTGATTTCCAACAGTTTAACGGAATAATACAAGTAGAAGCTCCTTCATCAATAACAGTATGAAAGAAGCGTATATTTTTGACCAGTACTAGAATCTGAAAATCCATTTGATGAGGGAGTCATGGTGTAAAATTTTCTAAATCGAAGACTATAAGGTTTGAATCCTTTAGATCTACAACTCCAATTGCTGATAAGAGTAATTTTCTTTGTACTAGGCATGATTGCAGCACTTCCAGAGCTGACATTGTTGAAGGAGATATTGCTAAATCCTCAACAATGTTGTAATTCTGAGCAACTCTCGCACGTGGATTGAAAGTTGATTTACGAAGTACACCTTTAGGAGGTGGTTTGATTACTAAATTAGGATTTGGTTTCTTAATATGAAGCAGATCAGAAACTGAAGGAGATGTAGCTGGTGCAGAATTATATTTTTCTAGTTCTTTACCAGTAACAGGATTTTTACTACCATAATCTTGCGATAGAGTCGCAACCATTACTTGAGACATCATCAAAATATCTACTGATGTATTAGAATTAGATCCAATCATTTTACTATCTTGAACTGGAAAGGGATCCTTCAAGAGGTGGGTGAACCTTTGATGAACTTATATAGCTCAGCCCTATGTGGACATTCCTTGGTGAAATGATCCTCATCACAGATAAGACAAGGATAACGAGGTTTCCGTTTATCATTAGTTGATTCAGTTTTATCAGTTTTTTCTTTAGGAGATGAAGTATGTTGATTCTTTTTCTTCCCTTTCTTCTTGTTTCCATACTTTGACTTTGTAGTAGATGAATCTAAAATGTCAATATCGACAGAATTTTCCAAGGAGATTATCCTTTTGGTGAATCAAGTAAAGTTATAATAGGGGAAGTAACCTTCGAAGATTTCTTCTTACTCTTAGTTGTACTAACTGAACTGATTACACCATTAGCAACATGAGACCCTGAAGGAGTTGTTATTATCTGACCAGGACGTGGTAAATCAGAAATTTTCTTGTACAAAGTCTGGACTGGGTATATACCAAGTCTAGATACTAAGCTTGAGCAATAACTTGTTCTTCGGTGACAACTCCTACTTTGGCTACATCTTTAGTGATTTTTGGTAGAAATGATTTGACAAACCATTCTGCCAATATTTGATCTAATATGTATGTAGACGTAAATTGTTTTAGTGAAGTTAATAATTCTGTGCCATTGTCATATCTGAATGGCAACTGAAAATGAGTTAAGAAAGCATTTGCTAGGGCATTGAAATTGTTAAATGAGCCTCGTGGCAGTTCAATGTACCACTTAGCAGCTAATCCTATTAACGTTCTTTGAAAAAGTCTAATTCGAATGGAATCGTTGATTAATGAGTTAGATGCACACCAAAGGTGGTAAGTCATAACATGGTTAGAAGGATCTTCTCTTGATTTTCCTTCAAACTTTGGGATATCACTGGGAAACTTATGAGGCATTGGTGGCCAATACATATGATAGTATATGGGATCATTTGTCAGGCAGGATAAATCTGGTAAATCCAAAGTTGCTATGAATCGAAATCGACGGGTAAGGTCTTTTGGATAACCTTGTGAAACTAAACTAGTCCCAAGAGGAGGATATCTAGGATAACCTGGAATAGGTTGTGCATTTGGAATCAGAGTGCCCCCTAGATAACCAGGAATAGTCAGACCATATTGGGGTTGAATAGGTGTCTGATATGTATACCTAGGGTACAGTTGTTGCGAGTAGACTGGAGTTTGTGGAACAGGTCCATATTGGTACGGCCCCTGATACGGTTGATAAGTAAACCGAGTTTGAATTGTTATAACTATACTTGTACCAAGTTGTCCTATGAGCATCTGAATAGTAATATGAATTGTAGGTTTAGACTGCAGAGTAGAAACTTGAGGAATTTGTACTAATTTTTGAGGGGTAGATGTGATAGGAGCTGTAGACACACTAGGAATAGGTGTGATAGGTTGAACAAAAGTCTAAGTAGCTATTTGTGGAGAAGTGCTAGGTGTACTTGGACCAGGTTGCTAAACAGGACCAGATGCAGGTGTTGGAATTGAAGGCTGGACTGGTTGTTGGGGTTGATTATACCTAACAGGTTGTCCAGCTTGATAATAACGTACTTGCATATTCGGTTGTAAATTCTGTTGGACTTGAGATGGATCCCACACCATTCCGGGATATGAGGGTCCGATTAAAGGTTGTACATAAGATGACCTATAACTAGGTTGAACATATGGTTGGTAATTAGCTGGACAATTTCCACCTCCTTGTAACATTTTCTATTCTGGATAGAATTGTTGTGCCAAAGGAGGTTGCAATCCTTGAGCTGGATACTTCCCTTGAGGTTGATATTGATCTTGAGGAAAGTATTGACTTTGAGGCAAATAATGTCCCTGAGGTTGATATTGACCTTGAGGTATGTACTGTCCTTGGGGTTGATATTGACCCTGAGGTATGTAATGTCCTTGCGTTTTCCCCCCAGGCTGAATTTGACTATTTTGAGGTTGCCCCCCAGGTTGTAAATTACTACTTTGAGGTCCGGGGTTTAGAATATTTCCAGAAATCATATAAACTTGTTCATTTTTCACAGTTCCAGTATTTGAGTCATTCAGACCAGATGATGACATTGGTTTGTTAGGGAAAGGAGATGCTCCTGAGAATGTACCAGAGAGCGACTGATAACCTGCAGGAACAGACAGACCACCATAGAGAATTTTTTCTGGCGATTCAGTAAACATAGATGACTCACCTGACATGTTTAATAGAGGTCTATAACCTATTAACGTAGGGTAAAAAGTAATTTGGTTTGGCGATTACTGAAGACCTACATTTTGTAAAAAATCTGTCAATGTGTTGTGTAACCAGCTCCAAAAAGAGAATAAAAGAGATATCAACGCCTTAGAAATGAGCCACTTCGAGGGGGAAACCTCCAATACATTACATAAATCAACAATTCTTCGATGATACAATTTACAAAACCTCCTTTCTATATATAGGAGTCCATGGGGCCATAATGTAATCCTAGTGGGCCACAATGTAATCCTAGCCGACCTAACAATAATAATTTAAGGGCACAATAATAACAAAATGGGGGTTACAAGGGTACAATAATAACAATAAGGGGGTTAAACTAACAACAATAAGGGACTATACTAGTAATATAGGGACCTAACATGCCCCTCTCCTTCAAAAAAAGTGTTGTCCTCAACGCTTGAGTAGCTCTGGGTGATTTCGTATAAAATTCTCATCCTCCCATGTAGAATCTTCAGTGGGTAAGTTCTTCCACTTGATGAGATACTCTGAAATTGATCGATTCCGTAGTTGTCGAGTTCTTGTTTCCATGACTGCTTTAGGTTCCAATATGATTTTTCCTTCCTCATCAAGTTCTGGCAATATTGTTTGAATCGGAAGATTTTCACCTATAACCTTCTTTAAGCATGAAACATGGAAAACTGGATGTACTCGCGAAGAAGCAGGAAGCTCCAATTTGTATGCCATAGTACCAATCTTTTGCAACACCTTGTAAGGACCATAGTACTTTGGCGATAATTTATTATCCTTCTTAGGTAGCTTGAGGGACATTTGTTTATATGGTTGTAGCCGTAAAAATACCCGATCTCCTACATCAAAACTTCTCTCGCTGCGATGTTGATCTGCCTGTTGTTTCATGAGTGTCCACACTTCTTCGTCCTTCTTCCATTCATCCCTTGCTTCAGCTATCCAATCTGGTTGGATAATAGATATGGCACAAAGCAATGCTTCCACCTCTTCATTCTTTCTTGAGAGTGCATCTGCAACAACATTAAGCTTTCCTTTTTTGTAGATTATTTCAAAGTCATAACCCAACATCTTTGTGACCCATTTTTTCTACTCTTCTGAAGATAGTCTTTCTTCCAAAAAGTGTTTAAGACTATCATGATCAGTTTTTACCTTGAAGTGTCTTCCCATTAGGCAAGTTCGCCATTTATTTAGTGCATGCAGTATTGCTAACATTTCCTCCTCATAAATAGGTTTTTGTAAATACTTTCCTTTGATTGGACAACTTTCAAAAGAAATGGGTCTTCCTTCCTGCATTAAAACTGCACCAATTCCATTTCCTGAGGCATCACATTCCACAATAAAGGTTTTTGTGAAGTATGGCATAGCTAAGACCGGTGCTAGGCACATTGCCTCTTTAAGATGTTCAAAGGCCTTAGTTGCTTCAGGAGTCCATGAAAATGCATCTTTCTTCAATAATGTTGTTAGAGGTGCTGCTATTCTCCCATAATTCTTAACAAACTTGCGATAATAGCCTGTTAACTCGAGAAATCCTCGCAACTGCTTTATTGTCTTGGGGACTTTCCATTCCTTAATGGCTTTAATTTTGTTAGGGTCTACTTTAACACCCTCGTGAGATATAATATGACCTAGATATTCCACTTCTTGTACTCCAAAGAAACATTTGGATGTTTTTTCATATAATTGTTTCTCCTGCAATAGTTTGAGCACCCTGTCAACATGTTCAACATGATCCTTCCAAGACCTACTGTAGATTAGTATATCATCAAAAAATACTAGCACAATTTTTCTAAGGAAGGGTTTGAAAATGGAATTCATCAACCCTTGAAATGTAGAAGGTGCATTGGTAAGGCCAAAAGGCATGACCAAAAATTCATAATGACCCTCATGAGTTCGAAATGCCGTTTTTGGAATATCTTCAGTCTTCATTCTAATTTGATGATATCCTGAACGAAGATCCAACTTGGTAAAATAAATTGCTCCATGTAATTCATCCAATAATTCATCAATTACAAGAATGGGAAATTTATCTTTAATGGTGAGCTTATTGAGCTCCCTATAATCCGGACACATTCACCATGATCCATCCTTCTTGTGTACCAATACTACAGGAGCAGAGAAAGAACTTTAACTAGGTTGAATTATACCCGCCTCTAACATTTCTGCAATCATACGTTCAATTTCGCTCTTTTGGAAGTAAGGATATCTATAAGGCCTGATGTTTGGAGGAACACTTCCTGGAATCAGATGAATAGCATGATCATGATCACGAATAGGTGGGAGTCCTTTGGGAGTTTCAAACACCTTGGAATGATTGTCCAAGACTTGTTGGAGATCTACAAAAATAGATGATTTTGATGTTGGAACTTCTAGTGAGCATAATTGTGCAATTACGCCTCGTTGTTCTTTCTTTAGAAGCTTTGTCATGCCATTAGAGCTTATTATCCTTCCTGGCTTCCCTTCAATACCCCGTAGTTCGACTTCCTTTCCTTCTGAAAAGAATTTCAAAAAAAGTTCTTGAAAATTAAAAGCTACCGTCCCCAAAGATTGTAACCATTGTACTCCTAGTACAACATCAGCACCTCCCATAGGAATGGAAAGCATTGGACTAGTCAATACATATTCCCCCATGGTTAGCTTGATATTATGGCATTTTTCAGAGAAATTTATAGTTCCTCCATTTGCAACCATCACTTGACATTCTGGTGCTGGGTATAGGAAACAATTTAATTCCTTGGCTACCTTATAATGAATAAAATTATGGGTGCTACCTGAATCAATCAACACTATTACCCTTTTCTTCTTTATATGTCCTTCTATCTGGAGAGTTTGAGGAGTGGTAATTCCTGCCAGTGCATTACACGATATGGTCGGATTCATTTCTTCCTCTTCTAGGGGTGGTTCCTGGTGTATATCCTCTTCTTGTTCATTTTCTTCTTCTTCTTCACAATCTATGTAAAATAATTTCTTCTCGGCACACTTATGACCTTTAGTGTATTTGCTATCACAACCGTAGCAAAGCCCTTTTGCTCTTTTTTCTTCCAATTGTTGTGGTGTCAACCTTGTAGGTTGTGGAAATCTAGGCGTAGCAACACTTCCTTCTTTATAGAATTGAGTGGTAGGCTTCCTTGTCGCCATTATTTTACATTCAACTTTTCTTGCCAACTCGAATGCCTTCTCCAATGAATCCGGTTCCAAAACGCGAACTTCGTGTTGGATGTTATTCTTTAAAGTGCCTATGAAGAGATCGATCCTGTGTTCTTCTAGAATATCAGTTACCCTTCTATTCAATTTTTGGAAGTCCTCAATGTGCTGCCCCACTAAACCCTTTTGTTTGAGATTTATCAATTGGCTAAAGAAGGTGTTGCTCTTTGTATCCTCATAATGTGCTATCATTTCCTCCGTAAAATATGACCAAGTGACAATTTTTTTACGGGAGCAAAGCCATCGATACCATACAAATGTATTTTGTTCTAAATGTAAAGTTGCAATGCGTACCTTTTGTGTGTTTTTCACATTAGGGAGATCAAAATATTGCTCCATCTGTAGTATCCATGTTACAGGATCCTTTCCATCAAACTTCCTCATATCCATTTTTGGAATATGGTGGTTCTTCCCGCCAACATTAGAGTTTATGAAATCACAATTAACATTTATTTTGTTCTCATCATGAGGTTCTTCTACTATCTTTTCATCATTAGGAAACATTTCTTGTATCAACTTTGTCAAACCTTCGATGTCTGTTTTGAGATCATTCTTCATGTTTTCCATGTTGTCTTTCATGTCCGCTTCCATGCCATCCATCTTAGCTTCCACGCCATCCATCTTAGCTTCCACACCTTTCTTCAAACCGTCCATCTTCACTTCCACGCCTTTCTTCAAAACTTCCATTTCATTTTTTGTTGCTCTTTGCGAGAGTGAAATTTGTTGCACTTGCTCTTGTAATTTTCATAGATCATGTTGCAATTCTTCATCTTCATGAGTCATAGTAGAGCCTTCTGAAGGCTTAATGGGTGTTGAATTATTTTTACGGGGCATATTTTAGAACCCAATACTTCTATATATTCTACAATATGCCCTTGGAATCAATTCAAATTGATTCTTCAAAGAAGACTCGTGCAATTTGGAAAGAAAAAAATATACACACATTTTTCTTACTTTTGAGGAACTCGATATTGAAATTAGATTATCTCTATGATTGCAACACTTCAATATTTCAATTTCGGTATCAACGTAGCCCTATGAATTATCTTTCGAATGCCACAGGTCTGACCTGATTTGGATTCTCCAAGACAAATTTGTGTCCAATCTCCCACAATGACCTAATTCTGGACTGGTTGAGTAGAGCGAAATTGTATGAATTGACACGTGTCACTGTTTCATCCTTCGTCTCTGAAATTGATAGCCAAGAAACTAAAGTTTGTGTACTTGTGACCACTATTTATGGCACTCCAATCCGATGCCCAGAGAGAGAGTTATTGAACTTTTCCCACGATCACCTCTTTGAGATGAAATTCAGGAGCCTGAAAGAGCACTACCTTCCACAGATCATATCTCCCAAAATATTGCGAACCAAGCTTTGAAATTTTTTGAAACATTTCCTCAGGATTTCAGCTTCACACCATATGAATTTCAAATTCCGAACCTTCGTAGAAAAAAAATTATAGCACAAATTCCACGATGACCTGTTTAGGGGCCTGAAAAAATACCTAACTTCCACAGATGATATCTCCGAAAATATTGCGAACCAAGCTCTGAATTTTTTAGACAATATTCCTCAGGATTTCGGCTTCCCACCCTAAAAATTTCAGATTCTGAAACTTTGTAGAAAAAACGTTATAGCGAAAATGCCACGATGACCTGTTTGGAGCAGCGAAACCCTAGAATCCAAAGCTCTGATACCAAATGTTGTGTAACCAGCTCCAAAAAGAGAATAAAAGAGATATCAACGCCTTAGAAATGAGCCACTTCGAGGGGGAAACCTCCAATACATTACATAAATCAACAATTCTTCGATGATACAATTTACAAAACCTCCTTTCTATATATAGGAGTCCATGGGGCCATAATGTAATCCTAGTGGGCCATAATGTAATCCTAGCCGACCTAACAATAATAATTTAAGGGCACAATAATAACAAAATGGGGGTTACAAGGGTACAATAATAGAAATAAGGGGGTTACACTAACAACAATAAGGGACTATACTAGTAATATAGGGACCTAACAATGTCCATATAAACTTGTAAACTTGTTCATTTCCAGACATCATATAAACTTGTTCATTTTTCACAGTTCCAGTATTTGAGTCATTTAGACCAGATGATGACATTGGTTTGTTAGGGAAAGGAGATGCTCCTGATAATGTACCGGAGAGCGACTGATAACCTGCAGGAACAGACGAACCACCATAGAGAATTTTTTTTGGCGATTCAGTAAACATAGATGACTCACCTGACATGTTTAACAGAGGTCTATAACCTATTGGTGTAGGGTAAAAAGGAATTTGGGGTGGCGATTACTGAAGACCTACATTTTGTAAAAAATCTGTCAATGAAGAATACCAAGCATCTTATCTAAAAGGACTATAAAAAATTCATTCACATTCTCTAAGTTCTAAAGTTTCCTGAGTTGAAGGAAGAACAATCTCTTCCTCTATATCAGTGATTTCTTCAATACTAATAATACTAGGAGGAAGATCTTCTATAATACAATTCCTCACTTTGGGTGAATCAGGATAATTGGGAGTTGGAGTAGTGAATTCTGAAGTAGGTTCAGTTTCTGGATCAGAAATTTTAGGTTCTTCAGGTGATAATTCACTTGTTGTAGAAGCAACTTTGGTTAATTCGAAAATTGAAACTGTCTGTGAAGTATGTTCTGCTATTTGCGGTTGATCTAATTCAGAATCAGGATGAATAATTATGGATGATTCTCCTTGTTTTGTTAATCCAGTTCTACTGATAACATTTGGTATCAGAGATTTAAGTCTTTCTAGTTGTCTTGGTGTGTACTCAGGGGGTTTCCCCTGAGTTCTACGTGATCGTCTTGGTAATTCAACCACGATTAAAAATTTTAACACACGCAAACAAAGAAAAAATTCAAATAATCCCTAAAGTCGCTAAGGAAACAATCAAATGAATCACACACCTATCAAAATATAAGAGATCAATCCACACACAAACAGTAGATCCCCGCACTAAAACAACTAGTTGGTGATGAAATCCAACATCGTAGAATTTTAATATAGAACTGGTGGTTGGAATAGCTACCCTGACAACCTGCTTAATGAAACAAACCGGTGCAAGTTTCTCCACTTAAACCATCTCGAGTGAAGATAACCCTCCAGAGATTTCAAGTGAGTCTATCTGATGTCTGCTCCGGGTATAGTGGGACCTCCCCTCCACCGTCACCTTGGGAAATAATCCTAAAGTTTATGGCCACTAAGGTCACCAATAGGAACACATATACCTAGGGGAATAGTCTACGATCTGATATACACACAAGGGTAGAGTAACAAGCTCAATCCCCTTGAAGGCTCCTTGACATAATCCAAGGTTTACCGACAAGTGACCCTAAGCTCCTCGACAATGGTCTATTCGAGGTTTACCATTTTTAATACGTGCACATCTTCTATTGTTCCCAATGAGATAGGTATGATTACCTCACTGGTTCGGATATAATATCGTGCTTGACTCCTTTAGGAGGAGCTTCCCAGAGCATACATGCTACAATTTGATTTTCCTACCGCGAGATCGAATATTTGTTTGTTTTTACTGTCTTGGAGAGTAACTAAAACCTATTCCAAGATACTAGCTTGAGCTAAATTGGTGAAAAGAGCCCTAGAAAATGTAAATTTTCTAGATTGATTTTAATTAAGCGTTACTTTTAATTGGCAGTTTCTTAGGACAATGGGTATGGAAATGAAACTTGATGATGTTTTAATGACTCTACTAAAAATACGCTACAATGCATCTATATGATAATAACTCATTTCTTTTCAATGAAATCTAACTAGAGGAAAGAGTTGAGAAATTTCAATAACTTTCAAAACATCATTTTTTCTTTCTTATATGAGAAAATTTTAAAAGAATACAATTTATAGAACTCAATTTCGAAAAGATCTATTGTTCAAAATAAAATTACCTATATAATTCAGATTAGAAACAAAAACAAACTTCTTCCAAAATAAAACTAAAAGTCCTAAAATTATAAAATTCAAAACTAAAAGAAAACTCTAATCTCGAATTCTATCTAAAAGTTGGAGGATGTTTAAGCCTGGTTTGTAATCTAACCAAGAATTTTCTGCTTATTCCAGCAAGAAATCAAAGCATCCAAAAATATTTTTAAAATGAAATTCAGACCTTATCAATATGAAGGTTTTATAAGTTTTCAAATGAAAATAAAATCAAATTTTCATAAGAATAACAATTGCATCAAGTTCAATGGCTCAACAAAAAATCAATGAAATACCAAGTAGCTCAAGTATACAAAAGTTTCTGATTTAGAGTAATGGGAGGAATAGGAAATTTTTTTTCTCATAATATGCAAACTAACTGAATAGATCACTTAATCACAGAAATTGCTAAAAGAAACCTTGACAAAGATCTCTGATAATCAAAACATATTGGGATAATCACAAAAATGAAGAAAATGGATTTCAAAAAGTAGAATTTTTACTTTTTCAAAATTTTCCAGAGGTCCGCAATTTCTAATGGAACAAGGTGCAGTACCACACTTTATTCTACTAAAAACAGTGGAGTCTACCGCTCTATTTATATACAAAAAGTGTGGAAGGCTGAAAAGTATAGAAAAAAAAAATACAAATTTCCAGTCCAGAATCCTACCGTGTTTGGTACCCAACCCAGTTTCAAACTAATCAAAGTCAAAGAAATATAAAAAATAAAACTGAAAATAAACAAGAAAACTAAGTTTAGATTTTATGTTCCCCAGTGGAGTCACTACTTTTTTAGACGTGCGAATCCCTGTTGCTGACAAGAGCGATCTCCCTAGTATCCTAAGGATATCTAGAAACAAACGGACAATTGTAGACCATTTTCTCTAGACTATTTTGCTTTAAAATTACTCATTAACTATAGATAGATACTCCTACCTGAAGTCCAACGCTTGCTCGCTCTTCAATCCAGTCGCTTCAGAAGTTATCAATCCAACATATAAGATCTGCAATCAAAGAAAAGATAACCAGATCAAAAGCATCTGCAAAATATGATAATTCGAAAGCAATATTCTATCTTAGTGATCAAGGAGTCTAAGAATTAAATCATTCAAAAGATAAATGGACAACTCAATGAGAAAATAGAATCCATTTATATTATCTTTGAATAAAAAGAAGAAACCTTACAACCATGACACCTTGATGTTTTTACAGGTTCTTTTGGGGTCCTGAACAACCATTTCCCTCAGTTTGACAAGAATCTGACTCTCTTTATCAACATAAGGCTATGTCTATGAGTTTGTAATCTCTCTCATGCCAATGATGCAGAATATGGAGAGTATATTCACTCAAAAATTCCTCTCAAATCTATTAAGTTCTAATTACTCTCTCCAAAGCAAGAAGCAAGCACTCTGAAATAACCACCAAGTACTAAGTACCCTTGAGATTGAAACTTGGTCTCAATTTATAGAAGAAGAGAGGTAGTTTCAGCTCCAAAAATGAAGGGATAAAGCCCTCTCATCATGGGATTTTAGCTCCAAAAACCAAGGGATTACTCCATATATGAAGGGATAAAGGTTCATTAATGGAAGGGGTGAAGCTCGATTAGATAACGCTTCTAGAAGGCCCCAGTTGGGGGAATATTCGACCAGCTAGGCTTCTAGAACTTAATTTTCTCTTTATTTTAACTTTTACGGGGGTTCACAGTTTTAATGAGCTTTACGTGCAGGATGTGCCGCATTTTTTTATAGAAATTAGTTGCGATATCGTAGGGAATGACTAGGAAAAGTACGGAGTTAGGATTTTTAGGATTTTTAAGAGCTTTTCTCCAATTCCAAGACTTGATTTGGGAACTTTATGTTTTTAGACTTCTAACGAAGCAATAAATAGGTAATTATGAATCCATATATACAGCTCAATGTCATGGTGACAAATTTCAGTGTAACAAGTTGTCAGGGTGAATTTAGGGTGCCTTGAAGAATGCTTGCTTCACGTTACAAGCATTGACCCTTAAATCTCAATGAATGACAAGGGATTCATTCTTCCAATGGAGTCGCCAGAAGAGGACCTATATTGTCACTAAAGGAACTGTTAGTGTCAATATGTTCAATGCTCAAATATACTCTTTTAATTTACTTTTTGGTAGTCCTAGGTCAAAATTTTATCTTTTCAAACAAGTTTTGGTCACTGCATATGGCCTAGGTCTAAAATTCTACTCCCCTCATCCCATTCATGGCCATCATCATCTTAGAGGTCATGTCATTCATTGTCATCTAGGGTCATATATCAGTCACTCCATCTCCATCTAGGTCTGTTATCTAGGTGTCCTTGTTTTGCCACTAAAAAGTCCAAAAATGTCACCAAAGAGGGAAAACAAGGCTTCATTTTCATCATATCGGTCTTTTAAAGGGAGTTATCATAGTTAGGGGAATAAAGTAAGACATTTTTTCTTATTTAGAAACTTGTTTCATTGTCAAAATGTTCCAAAAAGGAAACATTGTCCTTAAAGTCTTTTGTTTCACTAAAAGACAAAAAGTCATTTCAAGATGTTATAAAAAGGAAAAGGAGGGTTTTTTCAACTCATATTTGCTTTTAATGATTGGTAGAGCTCCTCTCTTACCTTCAACATTGATCCATTATTGTCAAGGGTTTGAAGATAAGTTATAAAACTACTCCAAATAGGTCTGTTACACATCTAGAAACTATGTTACGCATCTAGAAGAGGTCTGTTACACATTTGAAAACTCTGTTAAGCATCTAGAGGATGTCTGTTACGCATCTGGAAAGTTTGTTACGCATCTGGGAGAGTGTGTTACGGATATGGAATGCTCTGCATTTTTGGTGTTTTTCTCCTAAATCATTCATCCAAGCTCCAAGATCATTTCCATTAATTTTTAAATATTCTCCAACAGTAAGTTAGCACCTCATATCCTCCTCAAGTCAATTTATCAAGCACAATATTTATTTTCTTGCTTACCTCCATTTCCACTACGTTTTCACTTTTTTCCTAATGTTGAGAGATTTCAGTGGACTAAAACCCTAACCCTACCATCTAATATCCTCATACACATTCCCTAGACCATATTCTATCATTCCCTACCATTCACAACCTCCCTACACTTCATTCCCATCAAACCCTAATTTACTACTATTTTTCTATTGCTGAACTAAGAAATCCTTGTGTTTTCCTAATTTGATCACCTTATTTACATCCATTTCACCAAATTTCAATTTTATTTGGAAGCCAATATACAACCCTACCTCATGATTTTTTTGGGAATTTTTCTTGGCTTCACTACCCTTCATCTCACCGTCCTAAACCTACAACCCTCCTCCATTTTTCCAGATTCAGTGCACATACCCCTACATCCTAAACACTTAGGGTTTTATCCTTCTGATAGATATTATAGAGAGTGAGATGAAAATCCACAAAAGAGGGTGCCACATAAGATTTGAGCCCTCCACCTTACAAGAAATCATGCCTTTTCATGCACCATATTAACAAGATTTACATTATATGTCTATGTTCTTCTAAGTGAATGAATTCACCTCAGTTCTCATTCAGGTATTCTATCATTTAATCCTATACACAATGAAAAAATAAACATGCTTTCAAGCTACCTGTTACACCATTTTTTGGTCATCTAATCCATTGTTATTAGATGGACCTAAGTACACCAAGTAAGACCAATTTTACCCCAAGTAAAATCACATTCACTATGAAAAATAACTTAGTAAACCGCCTTTATTAAGTTGTTTATGGTCTAAACAAGAAACCCCATGGGTAAACATTGAATAAATCCATATTTATTTGATTTTTCCTCAAGGAATAATTAGTTAACCAACAATTTAATTAATATTCCTGGTTATATTTAACCCAAAACAAGGAAATTAATTAGATAAATCATTATCTATCTTATTATTTTCTAAGAATAACTATTTAAACATTACTTAAATAATATTCTTTGTTAAATATGACTACATCTCCCTTAAATAATTAAATAAATCATTATTTATTTGATTATTACTCAACCATATCCTTAAAATGATAAATAAATCGTTTATTTATTTATTATTACTTAATTACATCCTTAAAATGATAAATAAATCATTTATTTATTTATTGTTTACAAATAAGGGGATTTGACTCAAGTCAAATTGTTTTTCCCTCCAACAAATATAATAAAATATTCCATAAAAGTTGGATCTTGATTTGGTTAATAATATATTAATTATGCACCAATATCTAGAATAACTCAATATTTTGTTATAAATAGAAGGTTTTTCCCATTCATTTGTCACCTTTTGTTGCCTAAAGATCACTCTAGATCTCAACTCTTGGTCTGGCTATTGATCCACCATCATAGCCATATTTTTCCATTTTTGTCTGGGTTTTCTACACCATCAAGAGAGAGGAATTCTAAATTTGAAGTGCTGAGGACTTACAAGAACCCATCCCATTGAGGAGAACAGGGAACACCCTCTTGTGTTTTCCTCCCAGGTGCCATTAATAAAAATTTCATTGGATATATTCTTGTCTTGTCTATTGGAACTATGGAGTAAATATTTTTTTTTCTACTATTTAATGTCTTCTAATGCATAGATCTATATTTTTGCAGCATTTGTCTTGATCATCTAACTGCAGATCTGAAGATATCAGCAGTAATTTCTACTGTTAGGGCTGTTTTTTATGCACAACTAAAGTGGTCTTTTTTTGTACGCTTTGAATCAAGATTCATACTAAAAACTGGTGACTCCACACGAGTTTACGATTACGACTACAGTCGTTTTTATGATCCTTGCATATCTAGCTACTTCAAACCCTAGGATTTCTCTTCAGCCCCTTGTTTTTTCTCTTCTTCATGTTGTTTTTAACCTATAAAAACCTAAAACAATAAAAATTCTGACTTCCGTATGTTTTCGGACCTATTTTGTAGGTGACAGACATCAGCCACAACTAAGATGACAATTTTTTCTGAAACCTACCATTGAGGGTGCCGGAAGTGCAGGTCACACTTTTTGGCACAAAACCTGCAACTTGGACCTTCAAGGCGCACTTTACAACCCAAAAACTGTGACCTCTGCTGAAAACAGGTAAAAAACTACGACCTGGACTTTTTGCAGGGATTTTTCTAAAAGTTTTATGGGTTTTTTTGAGCCTCTGTTCAGGGTTGTCTGACCTTCGTCTCTACCCATTTTGGACCTGTACTTGTTCTTTTTCACTCAACTAAGTGGGAACCTAGCCCCTTAGGGCTTCAGTACCCTCCACTTTTTGTGGAAGAGTTTTTGTTGTTGCAGGTTGTCTGAAATTTCAGTCTTCAGCCATTTTTTCAGATCTGATACCTCACCTTCAGATCCACTTCAGATCGGCTTGTTATCCATCCAAATCACCTCATTTAGCTTTGTTTGGGTTTTCCTCTAGGGTTAACTATGTTTCCCTTTAGGAGATGGGATTTTTCCACCATTTTTATAGCAATTTTTCCTCTGATTTGTTGTTGTTTTCTGCACCACTTTCCAGTAGATTTTCTCTTTTAGATCCCTATCCCTCTTGAACTTAGATCTATTAGTTTTTTTTAGTGTGTTTTGATTAGTTTTTTACTCACCTATAGACTAGTTGTTGAGAATCCCACCTCCTTGGGTTTATATTATTGCATTATTAGCTGTTTATTTTCTGTTTTTGCAGGCCTATATACTGTCATTTGCAGGTTTATTTACAGCCATACAACACACTTTTTCTTTTTCTCTACAAACATCTGGGTTTAAAAATTAAACTTTACACAGTTTTACACACACACCCTAAGCAAAAAAGGGCTTGGTTAACACTGCCAAGCAAAGAATCTAAAACATTCAAATCAATTGATCCTTCACCTTTCTACCCTTGTTTTAACATTGTAATCAGTTGATCCTGCACCTCCCTACCCTCGTCGGTCTCTTTTTTCTTTGTGCCATTTTTGTGTCATCACCATTGCGCCACCAAGGCATTTATCCTAGAGACTTCTTGGCCTTCATCCTCAGTTTCCGGTAGGAAGACTTACTCCTCCGCATAGTATTCGAGTTAGTCTTCCACCGAGTCCACACACTGAATCTTCTTCTGGTCCTTTGGGTTCTTCTTCTCGTTCTGCCTTCGGTTCACCCCTTGACACCTTCACCATGTTTGGTGCAAGACCTTATGCTGGTGGCAACCCCGGTCCTCAAGTTGTGGATACCACTAGTGGGACCGCTACAGATGCTACCCCGGCTACACCCTTGCTCCCCTTCATGGTAGGCCTCAGCCTCCCCGACTTGGACCGGTTGATAAATGACCCTATACAGCATAATGCTAGTTGGCCTGCTATGCTGACAAAGCTCCCGTCCAACATCCCAAAGTTTGAAGGCCTTGCTGGAGAATATCGTTCAGATCATGTTCGATATTTCCACATGTGGTGTTCATCTAACTCCATTACCAATGACTCTGTCCGTCTTCAGTTGTTCCAACGAAAACTTACAGGTGAAGCTTCTAAGTGGTATGTTGATCAAGCCACTTCCTCTCATACCACCTTTGTGACTCTTGCCCGAGATTTTTTATCTTACTTCCAGCTTCCCCTTTGTTATGACACTGGTATCGAACTTTTGACTTCTTTCCGTCAATCATTTGCGACCCGCCTATCTGATCATGTTTGCGAATGGAGGAGAAGAAAGAGCCTATGTCAATCCCCTACCTTTGAAGACCGTGTCTACATGGACTAGTTCCTTAGATCTCTCTTGCCTCCTATCGGGAAAGATGTCGCATCGTATTTTCCTCAAACCGAAGAAGCCACCCTCCAAATGGCATTAAAATATGACCTGATCTATGCTAAGACGGGTTATGTTTAACCGTTCTACCTGATCTACCCAGACCCGGTGGTGCCAACGCACCGAGGGCACCTCATGCCGCCGACGGCATCATTGGAGCTCTCTCTCATCCATACACTCAACCTCCCATGGGTTATGGTTTTCCTGGGGGGGGGGGGCAGCACCTCCTGCACTTTTCCCCCTCTTGGTAGCACATATCCAAGATACGACATGCCTCCTCTTTTGGCCCAACCTCCTATTTACCACACTATTACCAAACCCCCTTATTATCCATATCTGCAGCTTGGCGCTCCAGCTCCTCCAACATCAACACCTCCGCCTCCCTCACCTTCTCAACCCCTGCAACAACAGTCACCGCCCCCTCAGGTGTAGGTGCATGCACAGTAGGGATTTGTGGCTACCCAACCACCTGAAGGTCAGGTGGGCACTCAACCTCTTCCATATGGTTCCCCTGATTACCGGATTCTCATGATGTCCTCTAATCAACCTTCTGAACCTTCTTCTCCTAGCCCTTCACCTTCAGCTGGTACTCATGACCCCCTATACCCTCTTGGAACAGTTCCTCCAGGCCTTAACCATCTTGGAGCCATCCCACTTGGTCATTACCCCTCTGGTCAGAGACTATTCCTAGCTCCCCCACCAGGAGTGTACACAATACCTATTATGGCCACCCTCTCTCTTCCTAACCTGACCCTTGGGAATCCAGTCTAGTACCTCACTCCTCTAGCCGCTACCCTACCTGGTCAACCAAAACCTTATCTTGATTTGACCCTAGTCCAACTGGTCCCTATGACTTCTCCCGCTGAAACAGTGCCTCATTCACCTCAACAGGAACCACCTCTCGTTGCGACCGCTTCGTGTAAGACGGGAAAAGCTCGCAAGGGGGCATCAAAAAACAAGGCTGCCTCAACAAACCCTGCCCCTTTTCTGTGTCCAAAGCATACCATACAATGTGCCTTCTATGATGTCGCCAGCCATGCCACCCATAATTGTCCAGAGTTGCCTCGCCTAAGTCCATGGTCAATGAGACGTTTTCGGAGTCTGATATCCCAGAGGTATATGTCACTATACTGGATTCAGTCCTGAAACGCAAGTATTTGTGCACAAATCACCCTTGCGCTTTGTGTGATTTCCATGGCCACTATACTCACCTCTATCCCCACCTTGAATAGTACCGCTCCGCTTTGGAAGCGGTTCACCAATTCGAGGTCAAGCGCAACGAGTCCACCGCTCCCTTATTTGCGCATTTTGCTTTGGAAAAACCAGAGGACATGAATGATCCCATTGACATTCCCCCTCCTGATGTCGAGATGACGAAGCCTTCACCCACCATTTTCTACCTATCATCATCCATGAGACCCTCGGTAGAAGTCCCCTTGGAGACTTCCCCTGATGTTTCGCTTGACCTCCCTCTAGCATCGGTAGATCCTTTATCTGATTATTCATCTGTCACCACTTGTGATGATGTGCATGTGAACCTCTCTTCTCATGATGATGATTCGGGTAGCTTTGCCACGTTAGATGGTATTTATTTCACCAGTCACCCCATCCTCTATTACGATGATGACATTGTGGAAGTAGTCACCACCCCTGACTTTATCTTCCCCCCCTTACATCGAACTCATGCATTCAAACCACATGCACCTTGTGGCCATTACGTTGACACCAATATTTGGGTAAGGGGGCACCCATAATTGAGAGACCAGGAGAAGAAATTCTCCACAACTCTCCTAGTGAATCTAGTCGTGTCGACTCTCATCCCATTATTCTTCCAGATTTAGAAGAATATATAGAGTTCCATATCACTTTAGATCACTCTAGGGATGATACCCCTCATCATTCCTTCATATTACATTAGCAACCCAGTCTCATAGACATTGTGGTTGACCAACCTATGGGTTCTATGGGAGAACATCAGTTCATTATCTCAAAATCCTCTCTTTGGGATAGTAACACCATGTATGCCAACTCGGAAACTTAAAGTCCATTTGATTCATATATGCAGTACCAAAAGAAATTGGTAACTGTCTATTTCCTTTCTCAAACTGCATAACCATACCGAAAAAAAATGGTGCACCACATCATTAAAATGTGTTTAGATTTCCCTTTTTCTAAATACATCTTGGCATGCCCACAACATGCTTGGGGGCACCTATGCCCCTCAACCATAAAAATCCAAGATTTCAGCCAAAAACAACACTGAAAACCCCTTTCTCTGACAGGTCGCATTGTTTAGGTCATTTCCTAGGATAGGTCACAGTTTTCTTCCCAGGACCTGCTACCTATGTCGCAGAGCTGACCCCAAAAAGTGCGATCTGGCCTGTTCATGTGCTCTGAGTATCTAAACTAAACTTTCGATCCACTGAAATGAAAGAGTAGGATTAGGCCTCTTACCTGCAACTGATTGCTCTCAATTCCAAAGGTTGGTTTATCTGCTACAATCAACACAAGATTTAGGGCCTTCTCTCCTCACTACATTCACCATAGCTCCACCTGTGAATGAGTGAATTGGGCGGGAAAATTTCTTATTAAAGGAAACCCCTGATTTGTCTTTCGCCTGCTACGGCCAAACCATAGCTCAGTTTGATGAACGGTATGTACCATTGGAAAGCCCTCAAATGGGTATATATTAGATTTTTGTGATTTGATACTTCACCAGGATACATTTTGTCCAAGAAGCGCCACTTCACCCTTCCTTAAAATCTAATTTCTTCACTTGCAACACTCATATAGGGGGCACCATGTTTCCTCCATACTTGTCCACACTCATGTCAACTTTCGTCGTGAGTTACCATCTTGTGCTCATGCTCTTATGGTCCCCATTGGACCCTTTTCTTGTGTGGCAACACCATTGACTCACCCTTGTTTAGAGCATCTGAGTTGAGTCATCATTGCTTTCATGGAGTCTATCCCGAGTCCCTTTGCATCCCACTATAGTCTTCCATCCTTCATTGCTTGGTCCCTCTCTCATGTCACACACTATGGCCTTCAGTCCCATTGTACCCTATCCCTCATGATATTGTGTCAGTCGCTACCAGGTCATCCATGCCATTTTTGCTTTAACAAGGGAAGTCATCTATTCGCTCCTCAGTCCCCTCCCCATTTCATCATCATCATTGGTGTCAGTCTGTCAGTCACTCTACTATTTTCTCTCGTGCCTTAGTTGAGAATCCCTTATTGCCTCACCTATGGCAGACCTCCTTCTGTCGAAATCAGCTCATTCATTCCAGAAGACAGGTCTAGAGGGATGTGTACCTTGTTTCCAGCTTCCACTCTTGTTCGGTGCCTCGGATCAGGCAAAGGGACTCCTCATGTCCCTTTGAATTTATTTTTTCTCAGCTCCAGCTCCTTTTCAGCATGATCAAGATCCGTATACTTGATGGTCCAGTGATGCAGCAGCTGACATCAGTGATTCCCGGGTGTGTGTGAGATTTCTCAGCCCTCATGAGGGGGTGGCCCTACAGGTAGCCCCCCACACACTCATATGACCCCTTCATTACAACCTTTGATGCAGCTCCATACATCTGATGATGTCAGCCTTAGCCACTTGCAGCGCCTTTTTGTTTGCATGTATCAGTCAGATTTTCAGAGCCCTTTCCTTTTCTCAAGAGAATCTGGGTTGCATTTATATCTCATGTACTCAGATATCATTGTACAAGTCCTAGATGTTATCCCAGGCACACTATGTATGTGGGATTCATTATCATGTTTTTTATTTGGCTCATGTTTATGCCAGCATTATGTCATCTCATGGTTTTCTGGACGCCTTATTGTTTTTACTATTGCCTCGACGGGCATAGGTATGCCTCCCCCGCCGCCTATAGCAGGTGCTCACTTATCAAAAACACTTGTCGCACCTGCAAGTCACCTCCTCAGGGTCTAGTTCTTTCAGCACTTTGGTCTACCTTACAATCCTCTCTTTGACTTACCCATTGTTGTCTAGTGATTGAGTTCTTACAACATACATCGGTCATACGATTAGCTCCTAACGCTCGCACGCTGGGGGGCAATCTGTTACACCATTTTTTTGTCATCTAATCCATTGTTATTAGATGAACCCAAGTACACCAAGTAAGACCATTTTTTCCCCAAGTAAAATCGCATTCACTATGAAAAATAACTTAGTAAACCACCTTTATTAAGTTGTTTGTGGTCTAAACAGGAAACCCCATGGGGAAAAATTAAATAAATCCATATTTATTTGATTTTTCCTCAAGGAATCATTAGTTAAACAACAATTTAATTAATATTCCTGGTTATATTTAACCCAAAACAAGGAAATTAATTAGATAAATCATAATTTATCTTATTATTTTCTAAGAATAACTCTTTAAACATTACTTAAATAATATAATTTGTTAAATATGACTACATCTCCCTTAAATAATTAAATAAATCATTATTAATTGATTATTACTCAACCATATCATTAAAATGATAAATAAATAATTTATTTATTTATTATTACTTAATCACATCCTTAAAATCATAAATAAATCATTTATTTATTTATTATTTACAAATAAGGGGATTTGACTCAAGTCAAATTCATTTTCCCTCCAACAAATATAATAAAATATTCCATAAAATTTGGATCTTTATTTGGTTAATAATATTTTAATTATGCACCAATATCTAGACTAACTCAATATTTTGTTATAAATAGAAGGATTTTCCCATTCATTTGTCACCTTTTGTTGCCTAAAGATCACTTTGGATCTCAACTCTTGGTCTCGCTATTGATCCAACATCATAGCCATATTTTTCCATTTTTGTCTGAGTTTTCTACACCATCAAGAGAGAGGAATTCTAAATCTGAAGTGCTGAGGACTTACAAGAACCCATCCCATTGAGGAGAACAGGGAATACCCTCTTGTGTTTTCCTCCTAGGTGCCATTAATAAAAAATTCATTGGATATATTCTTGTCTTGTCTATTGGATCTATGGAGTAAATATTGTTTTTTCTACTGTTTAATGTCTTCTAATGCATAGATCTAGATTTTTGCAGCATTTGTCTTGATCATCTAATTGCAGATCTAAAGATATTAGTAGTCATTTCTAGTGTTAGAGTTGTTTGTTATGCGCAGCTAAAGTGGTATTTTTTCGTATGCTTTGAATCAAGATTCATACTAACACTACCTACCTAGCCTCATCCATATTCTCTGCAACTTGACCTAAACCCTAGACCTAGTCTACTTACTATCATTCCTATCCATCACAAAAACATCAAATTAAATCCTTATTTATTGAGCTTATATACCTAGCCTAATATCATTAGATATTCAATCATTTAATTGACTGCAAAGTGACATTTAGAGAGCCCTCTCTGGTCCTAGTAGGGCTAGCTACTTGACCTAAAGCATCGTATGTGGTTACCTTCTTTCATGTCCATCCTCAGCCTTGGGAAGCAAGTGGGAGTGATATCATTTTTGGTGCCATTGTCGGGGATAGAAGGTTAAATATTTCTTGGGAAATAACAACAAATATTAGATCTGATAATTGATGGTGAACAATGGTCAGGCACAAGAAGGATGTGCATAATTTCACTTGGCGACTCAAGTGTCAAAGAATCCAAAGGTTCAGAGTTTACATGATGACTCCACTATTCAAAAACCGGTAGCTTGAAGA